>OX638062.1:32533547-33766047 GCA_951804385.1 Trifolium dubium | reverse complement strand
ATCTGAGGATGATGATGAACCACTTGTGCTGAAGAAGAAGAAGATAGCAAGAGAAAGAGCTGCTCACAAACGTCAGAAGCATCAAGGTACATCTTCTAATGTCTTTATTAATGAGTATGTTGAATCTCAAATTAGAAATGATGAACCTATTCTTGAGCCTGACTTTGTTAACCCTTCTCCAACCAAACCATCATCTAAACCTGTATCAGAACCAAATGTTTTAGATATGTTATCTGAACATTTGTCACCTCAAACCATTCATGCAGAAACTAATAGCTTATCTGAAACACCTTCCAAACCTTCTGTTATTATACCTTCTCCTTCTAAGAAAACAGGTATTGAGAAACTTAAAGAAAAATTTGGTGATCCTCTTAGTGATGTTAGTTCTGATTCTGATACTGAATCTGATAACACTAAGCCTACCCCCACTCCTACTCATGTTTACACTCCTTCATCTGTCACTATGCCAACTAGCCCAATCATAGAAATTATTAATCCTTTAATTCAATCATCTTCACAACCTGTTTTTACTGTCAGCTCACCTCCATCACCTCAACCTCCTGTTTCTCCTCCATCTAACCTTGAGCAAAATATCAACCAAACTGTTTTTGAGCCTGAAATTACATATGAATCTATCCTAGAAAGCATTCAAACTCAACATTCTAACCAAACTGTTTCTAGCATTGAGATTTTAGCAAGACTTGTTAATAATGATGTTAGAAGAATGCACAGTTTAAAATCTGAACGTGGTATTATGCCTGTCATACCCCAAATTTTACCCTCCACTTTTGATACATATATTTTTTAATTCATCCTAATATCAGAAAAGTGATTGCAGTTGAGTTGGTATGGGGGCGCGCGCGTAAGTAAAGTAAGCCTAAGGTCAAGGGTTCGAGTCCCCTGGGAGGCCGTTTGTCATACCCCAAATTTTACCCCCACTCTTGGTACATAGTTGTTTTAATTCAGGAACATATCAGAGAAAGCAATACAGTTGGGTTGGCAAAGTGGTGGCGCGCGTGTTACTTGTTTGAGTTTAAGGTCAGGGATTCGACCCCTGCAGTGGCCAATTTTGCAAAATTTTTTGGTTCTTGCTGAATTCTTTTATTTTAATGGTTTTTTAATTTTCTTTTTGTATTTTTGTCCAAAAATAATATAAATTATATTTTGTGACCAAAAATATATGAAAAGAAAGTATAAATATAATATTAAACAAAATCTTCCCACCGTGTGAACATAGGCAAGAGAAAAGCCCAGTAGAAACATATTTCTGAAACCAATCTCTGATGTTGAAGGCCAAGCAAAGCAATTACACTAATTTATATTTTCACAGCAAATCTAGCACAAAAACTGAACAAATCTCTCAAACAAATTAATAAAACAAATCTGGCTGAGATTCACACAAGTTTTACAACCCTAAAATCAACACTATAAATAAATAACAATTCTCACAAAACTGGGGGGAGAAACGGGAAACAAAAAAAATTCAGAACAGAAACAATATACACACACAATTACAGAACAACAAACTTCTTCACAAACAACCAATTCTGCAGCAGAAAAACAAACACCACGATACAAACCAAAACACAAAACCATCATGTTTTTATCATTCCTAGCAGCAGTTACCATAATCTACCACAAAACCATCTCTGTCATAAGCACACGGTTATGAACACAAAGCCTCACAAAACACCACTACCATACCCAATCTGTCAAAATCAAAATCCAGAAACCATAATAAAGGACAAAGAGGCAGAACCGGGAAAGGAGAAGAAGAGGGTCTGCTACCGTCGGCGGAATCAATCAATTCCGAGACTCACACCGCGGCCGAGCAGCCCCTGGTCGCAACCCAACAACCGCCGCCGCCGCACGCGTTCTGCCTCCCTCCGACCGCCGTCCTCGACACAGAACAAAATCGCACGCCACCCCCATATTGCCGCCGGCCGCGCGACCACCGGAGCCACTCAGAGCCACCGCAGAGCCTTGGAATCGAGAACGTGAAGGAGAATCAAAGCGAACCTGGTTTTGTTCCTTTTCTCTGTTTCTGTTTCTGTTTGTACGATATAACATGTTTGGTTCATTTGTTTAGTTTTTATCTCTTTTATTATTAACTGCCATGTGTCCTCTAGTATTTGATTTAGGATTAGTAGATGACTGTGAATATAATCTCCTTCCGGTCATTATAATCTAATTTGTTTTAATTTGGTTAATCTATCTAATTTAGTTAGTTTACTAAATTCCCATGTAATATAAAACATTAAAAAAGCAAAAAATCTGAACACACAAATTTTAATTTAATCCAAGTAATTTTAATTTAATTCAAATATGATATAGAAACATTAACAAGAAATAATAATGCAAAGTTTTTCTATTAAAATTATTCTAAATAAAGTGGATTAAAAAAGAGGAGGCGGATGCACATCCGTTCGCTTCTCGACTAATTGGGGGTTTAGTGCACACTTTGTCCGACTTTTAGTCGTCTTCCACTCAAACCCAAAAAAATAAATATTAAAAAATATCAACTAATCAAATTAAATTTTTCACCTTCGGGTCAATTCTTAAAAAAACACCTTAAGAGGTAAAAACAAAATTCTTTTCATAAAAAACACCAATCAACAATATACCCAGAACTACGTAGCTTTGATTTCCTCATCGCACCGGAGGATACGTAGGAGCAAGAGTCATCTTGTCAAGCATAATAATAAAAAACTTAATTTTCCCCCTTTTTGTAAATATATTCAATAGTAAATAAATTCTAATAATAAATAAAAACATGTAAATAAACTTCAAAAAAGCGCCTTAATACCCTAGGATTAATTAGGAGGTTCCCGTTGAGTACAACGGATGTGAGGGGTGCTAATACCTTCCCCTTGCATAACCAACTCCCGAACTTGGAAATGGTTGCGATGACCATCTTTCCATTGCTTTTTAGGTTTTATCAATATTTCCCTAATAAAATTAAATTTGGTGGCGACTCTGTGTCATACCGAGTGTCCTAAACGCTCGGGCGATTTTCGCGGCGCGACAGCTGGCGACTCTGCTGGGGACGTAGAGAGTTAGGCCTATCCTTTTAGTTCTAGGGTTAAGTGTTTTGTTTTATTTACATGTTTTATTTTATTTATTTTTTATTTGTACTTTATTGTAATTCTATTATTTATTATTTTTCATGTATATATTGTGGGAGGGTTTATTTTCTAAAGTTGGAGAAAAAACCTAAGTTACCTATGGATTAGTAGCATGGACCGGTGGGATGAACATCCCATTTGGTGGTTTGTGAAAACTCCGCTCAGATGAGATCTATTCAAAAGGTTCATTGAGAATGGGCTAGCCCCTACCCCTCAATGAAAATTTGAATTAGGTCTAGGACTCTGGGAACCTTACCTTAAACAAATAAATTCACCTAAGGGAGACCCTGTGAATCACAGATGGGTCTAGGACCTTGGGTGATATGTTTTAGAGCCATCCTTGTGAGGGGTCGGTAGAAAACCTAGAACCTCCTAGGGAAGCCTACCTATTAGGTTCTCCACCACCATGCATTTATCATACATGTCATGCATTTCTCATAATAACAATTTGTTTATAAATTCATATTTTCAGGGAATTTCAAAAAAAAAGTTTATCATTAAGAATTTGAAAATGAGTTCCAATAAGAAATATACACTCCAGATAAAGGCTCAAGTGTGTGATGTTCAGTCCTTGACGTTTCTCAGCAGCAAAATGTCCGCCATTCGCCGAAATAGGTTCACATACAAATATGGGCATATTCTCGATCTCCTACAGGTTCCTGTCCAAGTGGAAGCTATCACTGCCCTCGCTCAGTTCTATGATTCGCCGTTCCGATGTTTCACTTTTCACAAGTTTTTGTTGGCTCCAACCCTAGAGGAGTTTGGACAGATTCTAGATTCTCCCAAGAAGAGGAATGGTCCCTATCAAGGAATTGGAAAGGTCCCCACGCTCAGGAAGTTAGCTGAGGTTTTACAATTATCAGAACCTAAGCTAACCCCTCATTTCGATTCCAAACCAGATGGAAGCATCCACTGTGTAGGAAGACGCTTTCTAGAAAGACTAGCAAAGAGTCTCGAAGAAGCCCGAAAACATGAATTATCTGAAGACATCCTGGCTCTACTCATCTTTGGTCTAGTCCTATTTCCTGATCAGAAAGATTATATTGATGCAGCCGCAATCAGTGTCTTTTGGGCCGTTAAAGTTAGAAATGAAGATTTTACACCGGCCCTTCTTGCCGATGTTTACTACACCCACCATGATCGACATGAGAAGAAAAAGGGTTTGCTGCGCTGTTGTATTCCTCTCTTATATCAATGGTTCACTTCTCACCTATTCAAGGATGTCTCTTCAATAAGGCCCATGAACAGTCGTGAATGGTCCCAAGATCTTGTTGCTCTTACACAAGAACACATTTTGTGGCATGTCTATAAAATTGGCAGAAATGGAGTGATCACTAGCTGTGGTGATTTTACTAATGTACCCTTGATAGGCTCAAGAGGGTGCATTAACTACAACCCAGTGTTAGCATTGAGGCAACTTGGCTATCCAATCAAGGAAAAGCCCCATAATGATGATTTGAAAGGGTTCGTACTACCTGACATGGGGGCTAACGACCCCGGCATGCTCATGAAAATCATCCGATCATGGGAGAGGGTGCGTAGAAATACTGATGAACCAATAGGCAAAAGGAAAATGAATGACGAACCCTATGCTCCATGGGTCGAAGAACGCACCGAAAAGACTAAACTTCCATTTGCCACCTGCCCGTCAGCTCGGCCCCGCTCGCCAAGGCCAATTTCTATCTCTATTTCTGAAATTGATGAGATGAAGGCAGCTATTGTTCGCCTTGAAAGAGAAAAAGAAGAAGTAGAGAAGAACCTCTATGAAGTCTCCTATGAACGTCGAAAAGTCGAAGCTCTTAACAGCGAACAAAAACGGTTGCTAGAAAAGACTCGGGGGATGTACGAAGCCGAACAAGAAAAGCACGATCGGGTGGATGAAGCGCTTAGAGCATCTACTGAAGAAGCCAAGGCACGCGAGCTTAGATTGAGGAAAACTCAAGAACGGAGTGGTGAATGGCAGGGAGCATAGGAAACACTGCTCAAAGAAAATGCAGAATTGAAAAATGCTCTCAAGGAACGCGACTGCCAAGTGAAGAAGGCTAAAGAGATGTTTGAAGCCGAAAAAAGAAACAATAATCGGATAGGTGCAGTCCTTGAGGAAGCCACTGAGAAAGCTCAAGCACATGATCAATTGTTGAAACAAGTTGAGAGTCGAGCTGGTGAATGGCATCGTCTATGGGAAGAAGCTCTTAGAGTGAAAGAAGAAATGAGGAAAGCATCTGAGGCGCGAATCTCAGGCCTCGCCGAAAAGCTTCGAGAACTGCAAGTTATTGCCTCACAAGAAAAACGCCTTCGAGAAGACACCGAAAGGATGCTCCAAGAACGCGTGCTGCGTCAAAAACAAGACTATGACGTCTTTAAAAATGAGTATGAGTTCTTGGAACGCGAAGTCAAATATTTAAGAGGTCAGCCAAGGCGGGATGAAGCCACCATCCAACAGCTACAACAAGAGGGCGCAATATGGAAGACCAAATTCTCTAACTTGGCTGGATTTGCAAACCAGATGATGGAAGACATTCCAACAAAATATAGGGAGGCTAATGCAGTGATGCACCCTTTCAACACGCCTACTGCTGTGCTTGATTTTGTCGCAAAGTGTGGGGTCATGATGACTGAATTTAGAGCCAACTTAAGGATAGCCCGCAACGCGCATCCTTAAGCTTTGAATGTTATCCTTCTTATTATATCCTACTATGAATTAAGGTCATGTGGACCAAGTTTAGAGCTAGAGTAGCCTGCGAGGCAAATGTCTAAATTTTAAAAAGATGTCTAACTCTTGGTATTCAATCTTTATTATGAATGGAGTTTTACTAAACTATGTCTTGTTTGTCTCGTATTTCTAAGTGCTTATGGTAAATCTTAAACTTTGAAATTCCCTCTAAATAATAAAAAGTCTTATTGCATTTTCATGCATTTGCATACATGACAGTACATCCTCAAAACAAATAATCATATCTCTTCTTTCCTCACCGTCCTCGAACTATAATGCCGCAAGCAGGTATCCCGATATCCATGAATGGACTAGGAAGAACGTCTCAACAAAGTATGGAAGAGCTCAAGAAAGAACATGAATTATTGAAGGTAGAGGTTGCCCAGTTGAAAACTCAAATTCAACTGATCATTCAAATCTTGTTGGAGAAAAAGGATAGCGCATTACCATCACAGGGCCATCCAGTGCCGCGGACACCAAAGCCATGGGTGATTCCTTCGCCTCAACAACATTTGCCGCAACAAGCGTGCCCTCGGCAGTCCTCCCAGGCTCCTCAACTGAATCAACCCTGGGGCAATTCAGCACCTCAGGTACCACAACCATATTTGGTTCCCTTGCTTCATCAGAATCAGCAAGCTCATCCAAGTGATCTGAAGGGAGTGGCCCCCCAGTTCGACCCAATCCCCTTAACATACAGTCAATTGTGGACTCATTTAGTCAGAGTTTCTTCAATAACTCCCAGAAAGACTAGATCCATGAAGTCTCCGTTTCCTTCTTGGTACAATCTGAGTGTTCAATGTGAATTTCATGACGGAGTAGTGGGGCACTCAATGGAAGACTGCTATACCTTCAAAGAGGTGGTGCAAGATCTGATTGACAACAAGCAGTTAACTTTTGATAAAGAAGGTCCGCATATGGTGGGTAACCCTTAAAAGCAGATATACCAAGAAGCATCCCTCAAGGTTGGCCAATCATCAAGAAAGCTCCCTTCCAAGGATCGTTCAGCTTTGAATTTCTAGTTTTTAATTTCATTCTTGCTAAGTATTTATTTGCTTTTGGAGTTGTAACTTTTGACTAGTATTTTAATAAAATGGGTATGCATGTTTTTGGAACTCATCTTTTCATATTTCATTCTTTCATCTCTGTCTCTTTCCATTTCTTTATTCACATTAACAAATTGGGGGGAGAATGATGTAAATAAAATAATTAAATTGGCTGACATATGCTTTCATTAGTATGACCTGGTTAACGATGTAAGGCATTGTTTCACTTCCTAAACACTGGAGAAATAAGGAGATAATCCGTAGTCAACCCCTTTGGACTTGAAGTTGGTGTTTTTTTCTATTTTTTCTGAACCCTTAATTTGAACCTGGGGGCAGGGTAGTATTTGATTTAATTTGATGATGCATTCTGATACAAGAGAATCAATTCATATAGTCATACCAAATAAGAGGTTTAAGCACAGTGCTTTCCTCAAACAAAAGGGGCGATCAAGAGATGAGACTCACATCGATTCATGTGGCAGTCACAATCTCTATACACCAAAATTGGGTTGTTCAAAAAAAAAAAAAAAAAAAAAGAAGAAAAGAAAAAAGGGGCATCCCGATGGACTTCAAATTCAAAGAAGAGTGACTGCCACTCCAAAGAAATCTCATCAAAGGTCATCTAACAAGACGAAATCTCATCAACTAATGAATAATCAATGGAGTTCGATCAAGTGTCAACTTCGAACGTCATCATAACTACAAAAATTCTCTTGTAGACGGAAAACATTTGTTGAATTAATTGAATATAGGAATGAAGGACATTAAGGAGAATGGGGTGGGACTAAATAAATTTTGAGCCTCGTAACCTTTTATTCAAAAAACCGTGAGCCCAGCCACGTTACAACCCTTAAAAGACCTAATTGAAGCTAGGTTCACTATGAAAGCATATTCAACAAATATATTGTTAAACTGACTCCTCTAAATCAATTTTTGTTCTATCACTTCTTCATCTTTTTGATTTCAAACTTGCATGTGCATTGTGTTAGAAATACTTGTCAAAAGAAATAATTTTATTTGCAAGTCGATACTCAGCATCTGGTTAATTCAGCAAATGATTCAATCAAGGAAGAACTAAATCAAGATGTTCCTAATAAAGGGGCAAGGCATCTAAGGAGCCTACCAATCAGTGGCAAATTCCTCTAATCAGCTACAGGTCCTCTAAACTTCTGCTCTTCAAAGTTAAAAGTGTTCAAGGATTGGCCAGCCTAGGGGCTAAAACGCAAATTAATTAGGGGGCATACCTCTCAAGAATTCAAATAATGGGGCAGTCCGCAGCGACGTCATATCAAACTTAGTCTCAAGCAACCTCCTTTGCTATAATATTCAACATTGAATGTAGCACTCCTCTTGAATGGTTATCCCACACCAGGGAAGGAAAGGAACCTCTTATCATAGGGCTCCGATGAAGTCAAAAATATCATGCCTAAAAATATATATATATATAAAAGTTCGCTAAGTCGAAAACCCGACAGGGCGGCTTAAGCAATAGAGAGCGTCCCGCTGGATTGAAAACCTGAAAAGGCGGTCCAGGCAAAAATTAGGGACACCAAAAAAAAATATATTCCCGGTGGACTGAAAACTCAAAAGAGCGGTCCAGGCAAAAGTTAGGGATTTCAAACAATAAAAAGAAAAGGCAATACGAGCTGCTGCAGGGACAATCCCTCTCCATACTTTCAAGTCGTTCAAGTGAATCATGTCAGGCATCAGCTACTGTTGAGTTCAGAATGGGTGTCGGGAGATCATGCTGGCAAAACTCACGGGCTTTTGGACAAAGAAACTTTGCTGTAAAACGCATTTTCATGCCTTAAACCATTCCTTTTCATACACTTTCAAATCATATTCATGCATCATTCATGTTCGCATTCATTTGGTATCAAAACATGCATTGCAATAGAAAACTATAATTCATTCATCAAATTCAAAATTCAATATCTGTTGGCAGTGACAACCCTTAAAATCAATCCTGATTCAACCTCAATCGGTTATCCAAAAACATTGATTCTTCTTGGCCTTTCCCATCAAAAAAAAACCGAGAGCCACTTAACACCCATCTTGAAGCCCAATTATCATGGACACGCATTCAATACATACATCAATAATGCATTTCATTTCATGCATAGCATACACTACACGTGATCACAAATGCATCTGCATCACAATGCATTCATAGCATAATTAATATTCTCCAATCTAAAAGTTCGATCTTATGCGGCAAGGACTCCAAAGTCCGATCTTACGCGGCAAATTCTGAAGTTCGATCTTATGCGGTCAAACAAAGTCTAATCGCCATTGACAAATTCAAATCAAGCTCAGCCTCCCCCAATTTTGCATCATGCATCATTCACGATTAACATCATCATGCACAAAACCATGGGCAACATAACCAGAAATAAATCTAGAGTTTCCTCGGCATGGAATGTTAGGCGAGTACTTCATATCCCCAGCAAATCAGATTAGCCCGGCCACGGGATGATAGCAACCACTCACACTTATTCTTTAGGATAAGCACCCTGAGGGGAGAAGATCTAATTATGTTAGCACCCTGCGGGGCAATAACCAGTTATCTTTAGGATAAGCACCCTGAGGGGAGATGGTCTAACTATGTTAGCACCCTGCGGGGCAATAACCAGTTATCTTTAGGATAAGCACCCTGAGGGGAAATGGTCTAATTATGTTAGCACCCTGCGGGGCAGCAACCATTTATCTTTAGGATCTAAGCACCCTGAGGGGAGATGACCTAACGCTGTTGGCACCCTGAGGGGTGACGACTATCCTTTAACGGAAACACCCTGCGGAGTGACGATTTCCTTTAAACACCCTGAGGGGTGACGACTATCCTTTAACAGAAACACTCTGCGGAGTGACGATTTCCTTTAAACACCCTGAGGGGTGACGACTATCCTTTAACGGAAACACTATGCGGAGTGACGATTTCCTTTAAACACCCTGAGGGGTGACGACTATCCTTTAACGGAAACACTCTGCGGAGTGACGATTTCCTTTAAACACCCTGAGGGGCGACGACTGTCCTTTATCGGAAACACTCTGCGGAGTGACGATTTCCTTAAACACCCTGAGGGGCAACGACTATCGGAAACACTCTGCGGAGTGACGATTTCCTTAAACACCCTGAGGGGCGACGACTATCCTTTATCGGAAATACTCTACGGAGTGACGATTTCCTTAAACACCCTGAGGGGCGACGACTATCCTTTATCGGAAACACTCTGCGGAGTGACGATTTCCTTTTAGTTTGAACACCCTGAGGGGCGACAACTATCTTTTAGCGGAAACACTCTGCGGAGCGACGATTTCCTTTCAATTTAGCACCTTGTGAGGTGACAACTACCTTTTAACTTAAGAACCCTGCGGGGCAACAGTTATCCTTTTTGAAGTACCCTGCGGGGCGATGACTTCTTCTTGGTTCAATTACCTACGGGAAATGGTTATCTTTCAAAAGATTTAGGCACCCTACGGGACGACGCCTATTTTTGGTTCAAACACCCTTCGAGGCGTGGAATATCCTTAAGATCTAAACACCGCCAAGGCGATGATCGATCTCTCACTGGCAAAATTATGGGTATTTTTTATATTTAAAGATAAAAAATAGGGGCAGCTGTCATACCCCAAATTTTACCCTCCACTTTTGATACATATATTTTTTAAATCATCCTAATATCAGAAAAGTGACTGCAGTTGAGTTGGTATGGGGGCGCGCGCGTAAGTAAAGTAAGCCTAAGGTCAAGGGTTCGAGTCCCCTGGGAGGCCGTTTGTCATACCTCAAATTTTACCCCCACTCTTGGTACATAGACGTTTTAATTCAGGAACATATCAGAGAAAGCAATACAGTTGGGTTGGCAAAGTGGTGGCGCGCGTGTGACTTGTTTGAGTTTAAGGTCAGGGTTCGACCCCTGCAGTGGCCAATTTTGCAAATTTTTTTGGTTCTTGCTGAATTCTTTTATTTTAATGGTTTTTTTATTTTCTTTTTGTATTTTTGTCCAAAAATAATATAAATTATATTTTGTGACCAAAAATATATGAAAAGAAAGTATAAATATAATATTAAACAAAATCTTCCCACCGTGTGAACATAGGCAAGAGAAAAGCCCAGTAGAAACATATTTCTGAAACCAATCTCTGATGTTGAAGGCCAAGCAAAGCAATTACACTAATTTATATTTTCACAGCAAATCTAGCACAAAAACTGAACAAATCTCTCAAACAAATTAATAAAACAAATCTGGCTGAGATTCACACAAGTTTTACAACCCTAAAATCAACACTATAAATAAATAACAATTCTCACAAAACTGGGGGGAGAAACGGGAAACAAAAAAAAAATTCAGAACAGAAACAATATACACACACAATTACAGAACAACAAACTTCTTCACAAACAACCAATTCTGCAGCAGAAAAACAAACACCACGATACAAACCAAAACACAAAACCATCATGTTTTTATCATTCCTAGCAGCAGTTACCATAATCTACCACAAAACCATCTCTGTCATAAGCACACGGTTATGAACACAAAGCCTCACAAAACACCACTACCATACCCAATCTGTCAAAATCAAAATCCAGAAACCATAATAAAGGACAAAGATGCAGAACCGGGAAAGGAGAAGAAGAGGGTCTGCTACCGTCGGCGGAATCAATCAATTCCGAGACTCACACCGCGGCCGAGCAGCCCCTGGTCGCAACCCAACAACCGCCGCCGCCGCACGCGTTCTGCCTCCCTCCGACCGCCGTCCTCGACACAGAACAAAATCGCACGCCACCCCCATCACTACAACATTTTTGATCTACGACAACACCGAAAAACCATAGCTGTATGTAAAAAAACCGTTCTCGTATCCTACCAGAACGGTTTTACAACTGTGGTGTACTGAGGCGTTGTCTAATGTTTCGAGAACGGTTTTTCGCTTAAAGACAACGCTGTTTGAAACCCGTACTGTAAAGTATGCTTATAAGAACGGTTTTATTATTTTTAATAAACAACGCTTTTTCAGCGTTGCCTCAAAAAACCGTTCTCGTAGGTGACTTTTAGGAAACAGTTTCAGTTAGCTACTTTAGAGTACATAAAATAACCGTTGCCTTTGACTATAGTTTTAAAAAAAATCAAAAATCTTTTGAGAGCTCCCTTAATTCATTCATGCACATGAAAATAAATAAGATGGTTATTTGTAGGGTAAACATCACTCAGATTCAATGAAAATCAATACAAATTATATTAACTTTCTTATTGTTATATAATACATAATACATAAAATGGATGGAGGAATAATATTCTAACGCCTATATTGTGGTTGAAGCTTACAAATCTCTACAAGACCACACCATAACTTACAGCACAATATAGGCTACAGCACCACACCATAACTTACACTTCATACAAGTCAAAAACTATTACATTAACTATGGACTATAATTTGAAAAATATTGCTAGAAAGAAAAGCTAACTAATGACTAAAACAAAAGTCCGAACATTGATAACTTTTTGAACATGCTATTTCCTAGAAAAATAAGGTTGAGACCAATCACTTACGCTGCATGTATAACACATGTAGAGTTTTTTGGGAACCATTTACCAGAAAAACATCCATTTAAATATGTGTTTTGTCAAAAATCTGCAAAAACCAGAGAAGAAAACATTTCTTATTAACCACAAGAATAAAGATAAGAATAGAAATTAACTAATACACAAATGGAAATAAATGCATAAAAAAAAATAAACAAAGCCACAGCTTATTACTCTAGCTTATAGCAATAAAATGAATGGAAAGTGAACATAGAATAATCATGATTTCCTCATTACAATAAGGCATTACTTTCTATTGGCTTACCCTGCATATGATAAAATTGTTATCAAACAAATTAGCAAACTAAATAGTCAAATGTATTTAACTTGAGAATTGAAACATTGGTCAAATCTAACCATGGGATCCATAATGTATACCTTTATAAAGCATTAGTCAAATGTACCATTTTTCATATCTTGGATTAATGACACTTAAAACATTTTTGGTCTATGGCTGTTGCGGTTGATAGGACATTGAACAAAATCCATAAGTTATACAAAACCACTGCCCAATAAGAACCATAAAATAGGATTACAACAAATGGATCATATCATACCTTAGAGATCCTCAAGGTACAAATGACCAAAGTCACCTGCATTGAAATACAAATGAAAATTATCCGTCATGCTCAAAATTGAAAAGGAAGTGGTTGTGGCAGCCCTATACTCTGATAATAACATTCCAATATCTATAAGTAACTAAAATGGTAGAGAATCTTTCATGCCAAAACAAAAATAGTCACTCTTCCTCACTTTCTCTCTGTATTCGAGACCGACGCCTCTAACTCTACAACATAATACCAGCAAAACATATTCAAAATGCACACAATAGAGTTTGGTGTTGATTAATAAACCTTGATATAAAACTCAGTCAAAGTTGCTACCACCTACTTGAGTCAAATAGTAAAGAAGATTATATAGAGTTAAGTGGTTATAGTTTACTTACACTCAAAATGACAACCTGCTATCACAACATACACCAATTTTCATGCATAATTTTACAGTTTAGAAATGTACTAGAATAAAACCAGCCCCAAGTGACTTACTGAGTTTAACTCCATTCAGCCAATATGGTTTATAGATTTGTTCCTGCCTTTGAACAATTTAGATCACATCTAGCACATATGAACTCGAAGCATGAGTTGTGAATTATAGAAATAATAAGCAAGCAAACACTAGAACCTCAAAACTACTTAAGAATAAAGAGTTTCAAAAGAGTAGGTGTCTAGGTGACAGCAGAATAATTCAAAGTGCTCAATCCGTGAACAATTCAAACAAATGAAAGATAAGATAATTACATACAATAAATGAGAAGTACAAGAAGCTTCTAAGGGTAGGGAGGGACTACCAATTATACTGTTTACCTTTGAAGCAAAGAAACAAAAGTAGTGTTAATTTTACTTCATAAGCTAGACAAAACATTGATAATAATTTTAAGGCTTCGTTGATCACTTTCTTGTTTCTATATCCTTAAATTTAAGGCTTGGAGGATATACAAAAACACAAATATGCTTAAAAAGTATATTCTCCATCATCAAGTTTCATTATTAGACAATCACACAAACATAACAAACACAACACACATGGGAGATTTATTTTGAATATGAATCACATAATATTTGAAGAGTAAACCATGATAACACAGAGTAAAATAAAGTTGATATTTCTAACAAATGTCTTAAAAAAAGGGAATTAAACAAATTTTCATATAAATTCTAGTCCCAAAAACAAAAAATTTGCCATAAATCAGAAATTGCAGTATAAAAATAGAAATCAGCTATACCCATTCACAAACAAAATTAAACACAATCATTCAAACAAATAAAATCAACGATCCAAGCAGCAGTTATCAACAAAGCATCAAGTGAAAGAGATTAAAAACCATATGCGGAACGAGTAATGAAGAAATATGAATAGAAGAGTGAGTACCTTGCGAGAATCCCGTTCTCTTAGAGTTCGCCTAGCATTTTGACGAGAGAGGAAGAGTTGGTGTTTTGACGAAACAAAGGGTTTGCGTTTTGACGAGATGAAGAGTTCACGTTTCCTTGAATGAGGCTAGGGTTCGTCTCTTTCTTGGAATGAATTAACCCGCGGTTTCTTCAATTTCTGAGGTTAGGCTAGGATTTTGAGTGAGCAGAATTAACCCATTAAAACAAATTAGGGTAGAGGTTGAATCGCGTTTTGAGTAGAAGAAGAAATTTGGGGATGAACGGATTTTCGAAATTGATGAGTTGAATCAAGATTAACGTTTATGAGAAGATTAACTCATAGAAATTGAAGAGTATTCTGAGAATCAATTTATGAGTTTAGAAATTGATTTTGAGTAGAGAAAGAAATTTGGGGATGAAGGGAAAACAATCTTACGTACGAGCGTGTTCTTTTGTTTTGGCCTTTTGGGATAAAGCTCTATTTTATTTTATGTAACAAAAAAATAAAAGATCTATTTTATTTTTTTGTTGAGAGAAACTAGATTTTTTTTTCCAAAATTTAACAAAAAAATAGCATAATGGAAAGTTTAAGAACGGTTCTTTTATGTATTTTATCCCTTCTAAAAGAACGGTTTTACATATATATTTTGATTATAATAATTTAAATTATTTTAGAACGGTTTTTAACAGTTGCAGTATAAGATAGATATAAAACCGTACTTGTTGAATCTATAGGAACGGTTTTCGACAGTTGCATATAATTAGCCAAAGAAAAGTAAACTACCACAACAGAATTTTGAAACTGTTGCTGTTGACACTCTATGAGAACGGTTTTTTTACGTCTTAAAAATTAGGGGTTGTCGTAGGCCTAAAATGTTGTAGTGCATATTGCCGCCGGCCGCGCGACCACCGGAGCCACTCAGAGCCACCGCAGAGCCTTGGAATCGAGAACGTGAAGGAGAATCAAAGCGAACCTGGTTTTGTTCCTTTTCTCTGTTTCTGTTCCTGTTTGTACGATATAACATGTTTGGTTCATTTGTTTAGTTTTTATCTCTTTTATTATTAACTGCCATGTGTCCTCTAGTATTTGATTTAGGATTAGTAGATGACTGTGTATATAATCTCCTTCCGGTCATTATAATCTAATTTGTTTTAATTTGGTTAATCTATCTAATTTAGTTAGTTTACTAAATTCCCATGTAATATAAAACATTAAAAAAGCAAAAAATCTGAACACACAAATTTTAATTTAATTCAAATATGATATAGAAACATTAACAAGAAATAATAATGCAAAGTTTTTCTATTAAAATTATTCTAAATAAAGTGGATTAAAAAAGAGGAGGCGGATGCACATCCGTTCGCTTCTCGACTAATTGGGGGCTTAGTGCACACTTTGTCCGACATTTAGTCGTCTTCCACTCAAACCCAAAAAAATAAATATTAAAAAATATCAACCAATCAAATCAAATTTTTCACCTTCGGGTCAATTCTTAAAAAAACACCTTAAGAGGTAAAAACAAAATTCTTTTCATAAAAAACACCAATCAACAATATACCCAGAACTACGTAGCTTTGATTTCCTCATCGCACCGGAGGATACGTAGGAGCAAGAGTCATCTTGTCAAGCATAATAATAAAAAACTTAATTTTCCCCCTTTTTGTAAATATATTCAATAGTAAATAAATTCTAATAATAAATAAAAACATGTAAATAAACTTCAAAAAAGCGCCTTAATACCCTAGGATTAATTAGGAGGTTCCCGTTGAGTACAACGGATGTGAGGGGTGCTAATACCTTCCCCTTGCATAACCAACTCCCGAACTTGGAAATGGTTGCGATGACCATCTTTCCATTGCTTTTTAGTTTTATCAATATTTCCCTAATAAAATAAAATTTGGTGGCGACTCTGTGTCATACCGAGTGTCCTAAACGCTCGGGCGATTTTCGCGGCGCGACAATGCCAAGTCAGATTGTTGAGAAGTTTGATGAGATAGATAATGCTCAAAGGTTGATTATGGCTGCTCTGAAGAAGAAATATGTAGATGAGTTAGTTTATGATCATATTCTCTTTACAGATTCATTTGAAAATGCATTTGGAAGTGCACTTCAAAAGGAAAGACTAATGTTAACTAACTTATCACATGATGAGATGGAAGTTCTGAAAGCTGAAGAAAGGGAACAGAGGATTCTGGAACAGAAGCTGATGGAAAATGAAGATGTTAATGTGTTATCTCCTGAAGATGCTGATACAAGGATGATTGAAAGTTCTGATGCTGCTGCAAATAGGATTCTTAGAGTTGAACAAGTTCAAAGGGAACAAAGAGATAAGCTCTTAGTGTTGGAAGCTGGTCTAGAAGAGGTCAAGACTAATCAGAAGGATCTGAAAGAAACTATCAACAAGAATGCTGAGAAGTCTGACAAAGCTCTTGAGAAGCTGATGTTGATGCTTGAATCAGGACTTCCTTCCAACCCCTCTTCATCTCAACCCTAGGATTCTATGTTTGAGCACAATTTTTTTTTAATTTGGTTGTAATATTTGAACAAGTTTTATTTCCTGTTAATTGCATGAACATCTTATTTGCTTTATTAATTGTTTGTTTGCTTTTAACTGCTTACATGTTCTGTTCAAATATGTTTTTAAAGTATGTCAAACACAAAGAAATTATAGAAAAAGATTTCAAAACAGAACCATAAATCTTTATTGATTGAATAGAATATCATTACATAAGGTCCTAATTCTATTTAGAATCTAATTCTGACTTCTGAGAATCACCAGAGCCTGAGGTTTCTGTTGGAGAATGATAATTTTCCAAGTACCTCAAATAATCCAAATCTGGCTTATCAGAACCAGAAAAGGATCCTTTTGAAGACTTTTCACATTGATCTGGATCATATGTTTTGAGAAATTCTCTATAATCAGAATCAGTTTCATCAGAATCTGATGAAAGATCGATATAAACCGGTGGTTGTGGTTTTGCTTTAGATCTTGTTCTATAACTTCTTCTCAATGGAACTGAAGAAGATGCTTCACCCTTAACCTTCCTTGCTCTTGGTTTTGTTTTTTGTGGTGATTCTTCTTTCTTCACTTCTTGAGGATTCTTACCTTTATTTGCTCTTCTATCCTTATCCATTATTTCTGATAATAATGTGTGGAAGTGTTGAGTAGATTGATATGGTAAAGCGTTCTCCTTTTATAGAATTTTCATAGAGTCTAAGTCACACAGTCCTTGGTATCAGATAAGTCATTTAATGGCTTTGTTGTAACTGTTTTCTGACTTGACTTCTTGAAAGTTGTGTTTTTGACTGATCTTTTTACGCGCTTATTTAATGTCTTTACTTCTTTTTATACAAACTGTTTTTGTTTGATGACAAAAGGGGGAGTAAGAGTCATTAATTAATGATACAGAAGCGCTAATAACTGAAACCAATTAAAATAACCTATTTATTCTTTTTGCGTTATTTTTTTTATTTTAGTTTATTTTTTTATTTATTCTGGAGAATTAAATTTTATGTTGAACTGAGTTCTTCATATGATGATGAATGAAAAGAGTGCAATTTTTTCATTGATTATCAGTTTCAGGGGGAGAGCTTACAAAACTAGCCTCTAAGAGTCAAAATATGAAAATTTTGAGTCAAAATAAAATTATATTCTTAAACTATTTTAATTTTTTAATGTTACAACTTAGGAGGAGCGTGCAAAGCTTATGAACCTCTGTTGAACATAGTAAATTAAAATAACAACCATTGTTAATTAATACTAGATTTGTCATCAATCAAAAAGGGGGAGATTGTTGGAACAAAGGATGTTCAGATCTAATTTTTGATGTTTTGATGATAACAAAGTATTAATGAACAATAGGGTATTTTAATATTTATCTGAAGTGTGCAGATTAAATGTATAATGATATATTAAAAAGCTCTAAAACAAAGTATTAGCAAGGATATCAGAAGCAAGGATATCAGAAGCAATGCTAATCAGAAGCAAGTAATCTCAGAAGTTATGTTGAATCAGAAGCAACGTATAGAGAAGACCAACAGTTTCAGAAGCTTAAGACTCAGAAGCATATGTCTGATACATAGGCTCTGAATAACAAGTTAGGAATGTCAGTGTTAACTGATAGTGATTCAATGATTGGAAATCATTTGAATTAAAGGTTGTGATTGATTAATACATCATAGTACTACATCCTTATCATCAAGGATAGTGACGTTAGTACTATTTTACTCCATAAGGGCGAATATTCTCAAACAAAAGGAATAACAGGATAAGCATTACCGGAATTGGCAAATTCCCATGTTACCTTTGTCCTTTCACAGCTGGCTTGAAAATGACCTCTGCAACGGTCATTATCTTCAAACGTCTCTATTTTCTCTTCACATATAAATAGAGAACCTCTTTTTGAAGATAAAGGTTACACACGCACGCATACAACTTTACTCCTTTACATAAGACTGAGAGCACTTCTTCTGAAACTATTTCTGTTGTGCTTCTGACACTCTGTTTTTCTAATTCATTAGGAATTCTGTGTTAGAGTCTTAAGAGTCTTGAGTTGTAATCTTAAGAAAACTCTTGATTTTAAAATCAAGTGTTTATCACTTTCTATTATTTTATTTTGTGTTAGGAAGTCTCTTGCTAGTGTGCTTGAGCAAATAGGAAGTCTCTTACTTGTGTGTTTGAGCATTGTAATAATCTAGGTGATTATAGTGAAATCTCTTGGAAGTGCAAGGGAACTGGACTACTCTCGGTTTGTGAGAGGAACCAGTATAAAATTGCTTGTCTCGTCTCTCTCTCTTTATCCTTACTCTTGTGTGTGAGTGTGTTAATTGTGTTTCTTTATCCGCTGGTGCTTCAGATAGGCTTCAGAACTTAGCAGAAGTTTTCAAAATACCAAAACACAATACAACCCCCCCTTCTTGTGTTTTTCACACCTTCATAATAGTCTAAATATACCATTTAACCCCCTTTAGATTGGATTCCAACCAATGTATAGTCCTAACCATAGTTTTGAAACAATGGGAAGAAAATGGTCCCGTTTTGATACCTTTGGCAATTTGGAGACACTTTAGACAAAATTGGCTCACCAAGAAGTAACCAATGTTTAATATATTAGTATAATAGTCTAAATATACCTTTGAACCCATTTAGTTTGGATTCGAACCAATGTATAGTCCTAACCATAGTTTTGAAACAATGGGAAGAAAATGATCTCACTTTGGGAATTCGGAGAATTTAGAAAAATTTGGCTCACCAAGAAGTAACCAAAGTTTAATATATTAGTATAATAGTCTAAATATACCCTTGAACCACTTTAGATTAGATTCCAACCAATGTATAGTCCTAACCATAGTTTTGAAACAATGGGAAGAAAATCGTCTCGTTTTGGTACTGTTATCACAAAAATTATAATATTTATGATATCGAAAATGTCTTGGTGTTAGAATTTGGAAAAGAAGGAAAAACTCCTTTTGACTAGCCATGTGAGTATTTCGACTAAGATGTCGAAATTATCCATATCAAGTGGAATTCGACTAGACTCTTTTGTGATGTTCGGCGAATTATATCCAGCAGATTGATAATGACGAAGAATTCGAGTTAGTGGAATAGAAAGTAGGGTGTTGTCGAAGGCTTCATTTTCAACAAGAAGCGACATATGATTTGAATAATTCATTGAAGAATAGTCATTTCAAGGGACAAGTGTCAAACTTAGATTAAAGAAATTATTAGATAAGACACTTGTCAAAATCTTAGAATAGATAGTTATTTTCTATTTTCTATAAATAGTTGTAATGTCTATGTACAAAAGGTTGGATCCTATTTTCTCCAAACTCTACAATGCCCGCGCCACGGAGCAAACGGGTTCAAAGAGTGCAAAGAAGATGGGTTCCATCCACCATTTACATTTCTTGTAATTTCCCTTTTTCTTTTGCAATTTATGCATTACTTTCCTTTAATTTTCTTATGCATTTCCTTTTAATCTTCTTTATTTTCCTTCTTCTTGTTCATACGTACTCGTTTGACTATTTTTATCTTTATTATCAATTAAAATGTTGGATGTGATTCTAACACTAATAAGGACAAAGTCTTTGTTCTTAAAGATGTTGTCATGAGACAACTTGTTATTAAAAGTTGTTGGATGCGATTCTAACACTAAAAAGAACAACAATCTTGTTCTTAAAGACGCATGAAGTACATCATAAATCCTTAGGCTTGAACGGACCTTTAAATATAGGATTTTACTAGTTGATCCTGCAAGCATTGAAAACTAGCGCTTGTTTACCAAAAAACAGTGTAAACAGGTACCTTTGGGAATTCGGAGAAATTTAGACAAATTTGGCTCACCAAGAAGAAACCAAAGTTTAATATATTAGTATAATAGTCTAAATATACCTTTGAACCCCTTTAGATTGGATTCCAACCAATATATAGTCCTAACCATAGTTTTCAAACAATGGGAAGAAAATCGTCTCGTTTTGGTACCTTTGGGAATTTGGAGACACTTTAGACAAAATTGGCTCACCAAGAAGTAACCAAAGTTTAATATATTAGTATAATTGTCTAAATATACCTTTGAACCCCTTTAGATTGGATTCCAACCAATGTATAGTCCTAACCATAGTTTTGACACAATGGGAAGAAAATCGTCTAGTTTTTGTACCTTTGGGAATTTGGAGACACTTTAGACAAAATTGGCCTACCAAGAAGTAACCAAAGTTTAATATATTAGTATAATAGTCTAAATATACCTTTGAACCCCTTTAGATTGGATTCCAACCAATTTATAGTCCTAACCATTGTTTTGAAACAATGGGAAGAAAACCGTCTAGGGACAGCGCCAAGAAGCAAATATCAACTGTTATCTACCTTCGTTTGAGCTCGTGGTGGCCGGAAACAAGAGTTGTTGGCCGGAGCAATTTCAAAGCTTTGAACGGAGGACTTCCGGTGACCTTTTGGAGAAACCAACACCGGGTTTGGGTTACTAGAGGTTCAATTACTATAGATCGAGTGTTTGATCGTTGATTTTCGAAGTTTTTTAAAAGAGGTGGTTGGTGGTGGTCATCCGCCGGAAAAAGGAATTCTGGCGGTGGTTGTTGGTGGAGAAAGGAGGAGAAGCTTTTTATGATTTTTCTCTTTTTTTTTGATTTTTTTGGGAAGTGTGTGTCCAAATGATTGAGTTATGTGAGTATTGTATTTATAGACAACAATTAGGTTGGATGGTATTTGTGTAATATTGTGTAAATAAATGGTAAATGAAAATGATTATGAGGTGGAGATGATGATGTGGAATAAAATGATTGGTTCTCTTGAAAAATGATTTTTGATGTGGAAATTGAATATTCTTAAAGCTTTTATTCTATGTACTTAAAATTAAGATGCGACGAATAAAAATGACCTAATGAAAATGAAACGGAACATTTTTTTTTGTGATTTTATGCGAAAATAATGATCGACGCGAAAACTCTATTTTTTGAAAACTATTTTTTGGTGTTTCTTATAAAAATAAGAAACAATTTTCAAAATAAAATATTTATTTAAAAAGTGAAAAATTAGGGTATTACAATACTACCCGGCCCAGGTTAAAATGAAGGGTTCAGAGAAAAATAGAAAAAACACCAACTTCAAAGGGGTTGACCACAGATTATCTCCTTACTTCTCTAGTGTTTAGGAAGTGAAACAATGCCTTACATCGTCAACCAAGTCTCACTAACGAAAGCATATGTCAGCAAATTTAATTATTTTATTTACATCATTCTCCCCAAAATTCGTTAATATGAACAAAGAAATGGAAAGAGACAGCGATGAAAAAGTGAAATATAAAAAGATGAATTCCAGAAACATGCATATTGATTTTATTAAAAATACTGGTCAAAAGTTACAATTCCAAAAGCAAACAAATACTTAGTAAGAATGAAATTTAAACTAAAAATTCGAAGCTTAATGATCCTTGGAAGGGATCTCTCTTGATGATTGGCCAACGTTAAGGGATGCTTATTGGTATATCTGCTTTCAGGGGTTAGCCACCGTGTGCGGGCCATCTCTATCAAAAGTTAATTGCTTGTTATCAATCAGATCTTGCACCACTTATTTGAAGGTATTGCAGTCTTCAATTGAATGCCCTACTACTCTGTCATGAAATTCACATTGGGTACTCGGGTTGTACCACGGAGGAAATAGAGACTTCATGGATCTAGTCTTTCTAGGAGTTATTGAAGAAGTTTGGACCAGATGAGACCATAATTGATCATTATATGTTGTTGGGATCGAGTCGAACTGGCGAGTCTCTCTTTCTTGATTATTTCTGGATCCAGATTGATTCCTCTGTGGATGCCCATTATAACAAGCTTTAGATACTTGTAAAAAAAAAAGATTTAGATTTTCAAATCATCCTTCGATTAAAAAACTATTTTTCTTTACCAATGATAGATGAAATATTAAAATGGGCATTTTGGTAGACTTTTTTTTGGTAATCCAGAAGTATCTTCCGCTCGCAACTGCAGAGTCTAATCCCCTCTAAACAACTGAGATTCATTTAAGAGGTTGACCTCTCCCAACAAATACTTCTTCATACGCACCTGCTGGAAATTGAATCCAGAATCAAATGATTAAAGTGCCCAGATATCTACCACTTGTGCTATACACCATGTTGGTGGCATTTTAGTACAATTTATTGGCAACAGAATAGATTCCGGTATTTACTATTCTTAAAAATCAACCACTTGATTGTAAAGAAACGTTCATACGTTGTTACCTGATTCTCTCATCAAAATTTATAAATTAGTTAAGCCTAACACATTGTGAAAGTACCAAAATATCCTTTACATGGATAGAACAAAAAAACAAAGCACACAATTGTTTCTTCTTTCTCTCTTTCCTTCATCAAAATCATAAAAATAAATCACTTTTGATGGGAACATTTACAAGCTTCAGAAAAGCTTATGGAGCTCTTAAGGACTCCACCAAGGTTGGCCTTGCCAAAGTCAATAGTGAATACAAGGTGATTTCAATTCCCATTTTTATATATACATTATATTTTAAAGAAGGATATGCGATTACGATTTAAGTTTTCATATCATAATTTTATATGTTTAATTGAAATTGTTTTCACTGTATTTTATCCCGATTCTTTCATCATTGCCAATATTTAAGACAATGTGTAGATTTGTGTTTATGTACATGACTCTCTGGCCAATTTAATTTTTTTTTTCCAATTTATCTTCTTTTTTTTTTTAAAGAAGTTCAATTTCTCTTCTCATGTTTCCATCAAAAAAAAAATATTCATTTTGTTTTTGAAGGAGTTGGATATTGCCATTGTGAAAGCTACCAATCATGTTGAATATCCTCCAAAGGAACGTCATGTTAGAAGTGAGTTGATATATATACCTCATTATTTAATCTCAACTTCTTTTATGAATTTAAATTAAGCTATATTATTTCATTTTTGTTCGATATATATATATATATATATCATTGTCAAATTTGCTTAACACAAGTTTTTGAGTTTTGATCAATTTTCTTCTAACATAGTTTTCAATCAATCAATCTAGCATTTTTCATGCTATATAATGTTGTAGCAAAATATATTGATCAGATATGACATATGTGCCTTATGAATTGTTCAACATTGTAGAAATTTTCTATGCGACATCGGCACACCAACCACGCGCGGATGTGGCATACTGCATTCATAAACTTTCCAAGAGACTTGCAAAGACACGAAGTTGGATTGTAAGAACTTAATAAATGATATTATAATAACTCAATTCTTTATAATGTCAGTTTATAATATATGATGTATTCCAATTTTTCGGCAAATATTTTGTAAGATATACTTCCTTTTTATGTGCAAACACTATCCCAGATGCTCTGTAAGTGTAAGTTCGTATAATTATATTTTTATTCGTTGGATATTACATTAGCTGAGGCCTGCAGTGCAAATGTTCAATCCAACGAATCATGAGAGTTCATTGGAAAATATACAAAGGATACGAGTTAATTACTCAAATAGTGAGAATTGTTAAAAAAATTAATCCAATATGACATGTTCATTAATTATCATATCACCCTGGCTATATATATGATTTAGAGAGATTTTTTATTCACAAATTTTACTTCGAAATTTAATATTCTTCAGCTATAACATTCATTTGTAACTGAATAACGAATCTACAGGTTGCTATAAAGACATTGATAGTGATTCATAGGACTTTGAGAGAAGGTGATCCTACCTTCCGAGAAGAGCTTTTGAACTATGCGCGTAGGGGACATATTCTCCAAATATCCAATTTCAAAGATGACTCAAGCCCTGAAGGTAACTAAGTTCTTTAGAATAGTCATTGCAATTACTTCTAGATTATTAACCATTTCATTTTATTGTGCAGCTTGGGATTGTTCTGCATGGGTTCGAACCTACGCACTATTTTTAGAAGAAAGACTTGAATGTTTTAGAGTCCTTAAATATGACATTGAATCAGAGCGTTTAGTAAAATCGTCGCCAGCTTCAACTAAAGTTTGTGTTTAACTAACTTTAAGTTCACATCAAAATATTTCAAAAAAAAATCTTATTTCTATGTTTAAAATATCGCTAACTTTTTCCTTCGACAGGCACATAGTAGAACTCGATCATTGGCTAATGACGATCTGTTGGAGCAGTTACCTGCATTGCAACAACTTTTGTTTCGTCTTATTGGTTGTCAGGTACGAGTCATTCGAAAGAACTTTGATAATTTGATATGTTCATTTTAATGTATTTATCACACATAATCTCGTAGAATTTAAGTTAATTATAATATTTTCTTTAACATTTTGCAGCCTGAGGGATGTGCTTATAATAATTATCTAGTACAATATGCATTAGCTCTGGTATGTATAAATAGTATATGTACATTCCACATAATAGTAACTTTAAGTCTTATCTTTACTTAATCTCGTGTTTATTTTTATTTTACTCTTGGCAATGTTATTTAGGTATTAAAAGAGAGCTTCAAAATATATTGTGCACTCAATGATGGTATAATCAATCTTGTGGACATGGTAGTGCTATATTTCAGTTTAATTTTCTATTTCATTTGTTTATTTGAAATTTAAAATTGTAATATTGAAAATTGCAGTTCTTTGAAACTTCAAGACATGAAGCAGTGAAGGCTTTAAATGTATATAAACGAGCAGGCCAACAGGTGGGTAAATATATTTTTCCTTAAATATAGGCTCTATTTCTACCTTTCATTAATATATATTAAGATAATTCCAGATGAACATAAGATACACGGACAACAAGTTGTGCCACCAATTTTTTTTGCATAACAGAGTCCAACCTTTGAAAATCTACATCTCTAGACCTAGACGACATAACATTGCTATGCATGACCCTTTGAACTCGTTTCAAAAGGTCTACAACCTCTGGTGCTAGAAAACTCAAAGTGTCAAACACAAATGGTATAAAAGCATTTTGATTGTAAGAGTAAGCCTTCTAATATTTAACCAATTTGCTTGAGGAAGCCTTGATCGCTGCCTGACCCATTGTAAAATCTACAGCCCCCAGTCCCACAAGTTAGGAAACTCTAGTCAATTCTACACAAGCATGTTTCCCTCCTATCCATCCATACATCATAATATTTGTTGGGAGAAGTGTTGATCTCCATTCTTGTGGGTCAATCAGAAAGTTCTCTTGTGCCTCTTTCTTCACAGAAATTTCTGCATGCTTAAAGATATTCAAAAACACATCTCTTACTAGGTCATGCCTATATTTGAAGCCCAAGAATTCCTTACAATGAGGGCCATGCTCCCCAAAAGTATTTAGGCATTCCTTACGACAAAGAGGGTAAACCTAATCCTTAGGAAATAACAGAATAATGAGGCGGTACCTAAGGATAGTACGATACTCTACCGGGGACATGTGTTGGCCTAACCCATCGATGTGAATAGCTAGTTTAAAATATTCAGAATGCCAAGTGGTAATGTCAAAATAAACTTCTTTGTTTAGGATAATTTTATAAAAAAACACACACGCAAAAACTTGTTCTTTATGGGGGACAGTGTCTTTGTTAGCAAAATTGTTAAGGTCAAAAGTCATAATTGTATCACGAATACCATCTAACGCATTGTTGAAATTGGAGTCCTTGACACATACTTCACTCTCTCTCAATATATGATCGTGCAACACCTAAGATTGGGCTCTAGAAGCCACAAAAGCATATAAGGAAACCTCTAATACTGAATACAAATATAACCCCCCAAACTTAAATAAGCCACCCTCCATTGAAGTTCTCCAAAGAACCAACCTCTCCCCAACCACAATATCTTCAATAGCCTTATAAGCTCTTTTCATGGCCAACTCCTTAATACAACTTTTATCTCGACTAACATGTTCTCCGAGCAATTTCACCCCAGACAATGGCATCCCAATATTTGAAAGAAACAACCCCTATTGAAGTTTGTTTCTGTCACAATGGCCTCCCAAACCTGGACATGTATCTATAATGATATTAAGTGATTTAACCGTTTCCTGTTAATCCTCTTTGATATTCCCATCATCAAGATACCAAGCATGAATAAGAAGCTTGTAATTGTCTCTGATCTTATGATTGAGAGGGTGTAACACAAGAGAGAAAAGGAGTAGTCCTTACGGGTCACCTTGTTACCCTCCAATTGATGCATTAATATGTCCATCTCCAATGTACATCCTCGTTCCCTTACCTTAAAGAAACTCCACCCACAAAGAATTAAATGAGCATCTCGCTCTCACCTCTTGTCACATTGCCGACCTGTCAACCATATTGAATGCATTCAAGAAGTCTATTGTAAGCATATACAAAGAATCATTTTCATGTTGTTTGCACAATTCAAAATAGCCTCTACACCACCTAATATTTCAACCCCAAAATGAAAAATCATTAAGATATTTAACCACATTTTTACCTACTCTTTTCATAGCAACCTTGGAAACCAGACACCTTCAAATAGTTACCTACTGCAATAGGTTGAACCCCACCATCTGGCTTTATTAGCGGAGTCAAGCATGCATAAGCTATAAACTCTGATAAACTAATTAAGCATCTCCCTCTAAGCCATATGTTAACCATCAGAGTAACAGAACATAAAATGTCTCTTGACACTATAGACCCTTCTTCGCACATAGCATCTAATAAATGTTGCGCAAACAACCGGTCTCTACCATTTGATGTCCCTTTAAGAAACAATTGAATGCACTAGAGAAGAATATCAATAGCTACCACAAGGGAAGCTTTAGAAAACATGGTGGTGGGTACAGAAGGAGGTGGCATGAACGGGTGTTTATCCTCCAAAATTTTCATGGTGGTGAGCTTCAGAAATCAACTATGTGACTCTCAACCTATCCAATCGTAAGAGTAACACAAATCAAACCATCGGGATGATGACATTCTCGACTCAAAGATTGTTTAGTCATGCCCTACCTGCACAACCATTTCCCAAGCACTCTTACTGACTCCTCCAACGCCATAAACAAACCTAAGTCACTCGCAATGGCTTCCTGTATTGTACTTTTCCGCTAATCATCATAGAGGTGTATCATCTTAAGATTAGCCACCAAAAGAGAAAAACCATTACACTCATACCTACAATCCGGGCAACAACGGAAATGACACAATGGACAATGATACCCTCATATTTGAGTAGAACCCATGGGAAAATGCAAAATTGTGCCTCTCCTCTGCACAAGTTATATTAGTTTTGACGGAACAACGTTTGATTTAGGAATTTAAAAAATAAGTGGTGAGCAACAATTAATAAGGACAAAATTGTAAAAAGACGTAGGATTGTGTTCTAAAACATGAAAGGAAATGTGGTTTGTGTTATGATCAACTTTTTTTGTTTTTCACAAATCAAAGAGAATAAAGCTAAAATAGACTAAAAGCTACACTAAGCTACTAAAACTAACTTGTTTATTCATCTGATTGATTCATTATTACATCACAACTCCTGTATATATAGACTAGAAATTGGCATATTATCTAGCATAATTCACCATATAATCTTATCTATAACATTCTAGAAACATAATGACTCATAACCTAAATGGACTTGGACCTAATAAATCTACTATTGGGCTCATCTTAGACTATTCATTACATTCCATTGGTCTTGCACAAACACCTTGTCCTCAAGGTCGTAGTTAGAAAAAGTACTAACTAAAATTTAATCATATCTCAAAAAATTAGAACTTAGAAGCCGGAGTCAGAGAACAGTGGTCAGCAACAAAAAAATCAATCGCCATAGAGAAAATCATCGCAAAGCTTTGAAAATTGCGGAGACAAATTGAACAAGAGACTACAATATTTCCTCATAGATCTAAGGTTGAAAAAGATTTCACATTTTAGGATCCTGTAAAACCCATCATATCTTGTGGTTTCGGCGAAAACAAAAAAATTAGGTTGATGTATAATGGTTTTGATAGTGGATACGAAGTTATTTCGCCTGGTTTTGATAGTGACAGTCCCTGTGAGAGACCAGGATCGGTTGATTGTTGCAATTTCGGCTCCAATAAAGAAGGTTGGTTAAGGGGAGTTGCAAAGTGAAGGTTTGCATTCTTTGGGATTAGAGGTGACCCACTTTCTCTATTATCCCTTCTCAACAATAGGTAAGGAATGATTGGTGGAGAAATTGATTTCATCTTCCACCAAAGACTATGTATGGGCACCATTTCCTTGCCTTGGTTGTAGTAATTCCACTTTAGGTTCCTCTTCTTCGTTTTCAAAGGGTAAACTAGGCCTCCATTCAGGCCTGAAGCGCCAAAGAAATGCATTAGTGAAAACGTCGTAACACGTCGGCAGATGTTGTTGAGACCTCTATAGCCATCATTGATGAGTACGACCTCTCAATGTCGTCACAACTGTAGGAAGTTTCATCTTAACACAAAGCACCCACCAATAAGAATCATTATCTCCATTAAACACTAGAATCCCCATTCGAGGAATGTTGGGAGGTGATGTAATGGTAGTGTGTATGGGTTGTTGGTAAGTTTTGGGGTTCTAAGTCGGTGACAGTTGTGTCAAAGAGACTAATGTGTGGAAGGTTAGGAGATGTGAGTGTTGATGTGAAGGTAAAGGATGAATTGTAAAAAGCATCGTTGTAAGTGATGATTTTGTGTGGCTGATGGTGGTTGAAAGATGCTTGTGATGGATAAACATGACCCGTAAGGAGGAGGGTGTGTTGGTGAGGTTTGCTTGTTTATAGGTTTGTGGTTTCAACAAGGCATGAACATTGATGGTTGTAAGATCATGATTGTAGTGATAGGGGTTATAGAAGGGAGGATAATTCGTGGTAATAAAACCACTAATTGTAGTGAAAAGCTTTTTTGTTCTTCGTAAATTGAAGAGAATAAAGCTAAAATAGACTAAAAGCTAGACTAAGCTACTAAAAATAACATTTTAGTTCATTTGATTGATTCATTATTACATGAAAACTCCTTGATATATAGACTATAAATTGGCATACTGTGTAGCATAATTCACCCTAAAATCTTATCTAGAACATTCTAGAAACATAATGACTCATAACCTAGATGGACTTTTATCTAATAAATCTAACATTGTGTTCATCTTAGAATATTCATTACATTCTATTGGTCTTGCCCCATTTGTTATGAAAGCACCATTTGTTTTTATTTAAGCAAACAAAATTAATTCATATCATTAATCAACATAGGTTCAATACAAAGAGGAAAAACATCACTATAATGGTAACTAGCCCAATCACTTTCAAATATTATATGGTTCCACCCTTTTTGTATAGCACGCTTCACAACATCAAGGATAGTCATGCCCTTCACCTTTAAGTACTGACATATTTGAGTTATACTTTCAAGTTTGTGCACTTTGGAACGCACCAGTGCTACTATGAACACAACAAGCAATTGTTGTGATGCCTTGGTTAGCAAAGAAGCCTGCATCCACATTAATTTTAATTCACCCATCGCGGGCCTTGTCAAAGTCTTAACTCGGCCAGTTACGTCACTAGTTTCCTTGCGGCATACATCGAACAATAAATCTGTTGTATTATTATGAGCGGAAAACGCTCCAAGAAAATATATTTAAGACCAGTTGCTGCCCAACTATTAAACACTTCTAGATACATCACAAAAACATGATAATCATCCTCCACTTCAGCGTCACATAATGGACAGTTCAGATTACAATCAATATGGCATTGTAGCAAATGCACATGCGTAGGAGAACACTCTTTGAAAAAACGCCATAACACATGACGTGCCATAGGCGAAGCAATCACCAACCATAAAACTTCCCAATCGCTCTCTGCATCCATCCTTTTATGACACAACTTCTCTTGCATGAGAAGCCTACACCCTTGTCTAACCACATACATCCTTTCTTCATGAGAAGCCCATAATATGTGCATCATCGCTAGGGAAAGAATTATAGATTTTTTGCGCATCTTATCTCCTTTCTCCCCCTACTATGAGTTGATTAACAAATAAACCATGAACCTCGTCAACTTGTGGTGACCTAAGCCACGTCCCCAGCTCCTTCCGTAACCACAACTCTCCCATCACCCTCACCCTACTACCATCACTGACCACCCATCTACACCCCTTCTTCAAAACCTCCCTAGACCCCCACAAACTTCTCCACAAATAGCTAGGATTATACCCGAGATTACCATCAAAGAAATATGAGTGAGGAAAGTACCTTGCTTTGAGCACTCTTGAAATTAGCAAATTCGGGTTGTTCATAATCCTCTAACCTTGTTTAGCAATCATAGCCTGGTTGAAAGCATGAAAATCAAGATAACCCAATCCTCCCATCTTCTTCGGGGCTACTAATTTATTCCAAGCGATATCTAATGCCCTTATTGTTTGTTCCTCCACCCTCACCAAAACCGATTCAACATCAGTTCTAATTCTTGAATTGTTGTACATGGTAGATGGTAGAAGATAAATTTTCATGATGTATGATGGAATTGCTTGTATGAAGGCCTTGATCATCACTTCTTTATCGGTTTTAGACAACGATCTCCCTCTCCAAGAATTTATTTTCTTTCACAAACGGTCTTTAATGAATGAAAATTTGTCTTTTTGACTCCTCCCAATCATCGATGGTAACCCCACATAGTTGTCGGTCTTAATAAAATGTTTCACTCCCAACACTCTAGCTAGGCCTTCTTGAGCCGCATAACTAACATTGCGACTAATAAAAACTTCGGATTCATTCAGGTTAATCTGATGACCTAATGCCTCCTCGTAAGTAAAAAGAAATAAATCGTTAGCAAAAAGTAAGTGGGACACCTTTGGTGCTCCTTTACAAATCTTCATCCCATGATATCACCTCTCCCCACCGCTTTATTGATGAGACTTGTTAACCTTTCCACCACAATAATGAACAAGTAAGGCGATAGGGGATCTCCTTGCCTCAATCCTTTCCCTGGGTAGATACCTCCTACTTTATCATAGTTCATAAGCACCGAGTACTTCACCAAGCTCACGCACATCATCATCCACCTTACCCACTTCTCCATAAAGCGAAGTATTTCCAACATGCCTCTTAAGAACCTTCAATGAACCCGATCATATGTTTGTTAATTTCAATTTTGAGTGCTAAATCTCCTTTTCTTCCTCTAGTTTTCCTTTTCATAGCATGAATCACTTCAATAGCAACATGAGTGTTATCTAGAATGGATCTTCTTTCCACAAAAGTCGATTATTGTGGTGAGATACATTTATTAATTCACACTTTAAGTCTTTTAGCTTGGAGTTATGAGACTACATAGGGGAGAACATTGCATGATGAAATAAGTCGCATATCCTTCATTGATATTAGGTTATTACATTTCGAAATGAGGCTGATATTTGTTTCATTAAGGCTTCTAGGGAAGTAACCCCTCTCAAGCCACACTGACATTGCCGTCCATATGTCATCGCTACAGATATTAAAAAAATGTTGGAAAAAAGACGGATTTAAACCATCTTGATCGGGCTTTATCGGGGTGCATCTAAAAAAGTGTAATCCTTACTTATTCCTTAGTAACCGAATTGATAAGTCTTTCATTATCCTCTTGATGATTTTACTATGTGTGAGACTTAGCACCAGATCATGCACTCCATTACTAGATTTGAATAAGTCTTTGAAGTAACAATGGGCTACCTCACATAACCCTTATTGGTGAATGACTTCTTCTCCCCTCTAATCAATTAACATCGCAACCAGATTCCTCTTGCTTCTAACCAATGCTAATATGTAGAAGGACTTTGTGTTTATGTCTCCCTCCTTAAGCCAATGCATTTTTCCCGTAGTTTCCAAAATAATTCTTCTTTAATGAGAAGTTTTGCATGTCTTTCTAAAGCTTCAAGATATCTCCTACTCCACTCACCACTACTACTTCATCGAAATTTCTCCAACTCTTTATAACATTCTTGAATACTCTCCTTGAAACGAGTTATCTTCCTTGAAATTTCTGGCACGTCAATAACAGATGTTCTACGTGATGTTTCAACACCAACAGGATGTTGCGTGTGATTTTCCAACATCGTACTAAAGTGAAACACCAATAATAACAAAAAATAAAAATATAGGAAAGTAAACAACACAAAGTATTTGTCAACCCAACCCAATCCAACGTCACCTTAACCACGGAACTCCTAGATATGAGAACCTCTGCTCACTCCTATAACTATTACACCCTGTGTATATCAATGAATAATTAACTCCAATCTAAACTAACCTCACTCGTGCTTAAAGGCTTTGAGTGATTTAAACTTATGCTCTTTGCTTAAAAGCTTCAGAGCGCAAATAATTGAGTTACAACTCTATTAAACATGACATTCTTAGTATCAATATGATACAACACACGCTTACAAATAAAAGCCTCAAACCCTAAAGACTCTACTCTTTTTAGTACTTAGTTTCAGTGATCTTATAGGGTTGCATCTTAGAATATTTATATCCAATGAAGAACATGTGGAAGAAGCCTTGAATGGGCTTCACAAGTTGGTTTCATGCTTGTTAAGTAATCCAACATATTTTAGAACCAAATATTATGTTCTCATTAAGGCAAACATATTTTACAAAGGAATTAGGGCTAGCAAGCTTCCGTAAGGTTCTGATGTATTACGCGCTACTTGGCGTGCAAATTAAGGACGTAAAAATGAATCAAATCTTCAAATAAGATTACGTGCGTAAATATGCATACCACAAATCTGGTACGTACATGTTGGAAAATTTTGTCAAACATCTTGTTGTAGTGGTTTTAGAAATAATGTAGCCATCATGTAAAACACCAACAATCTCCCCGTTTGTCAAATTTTGGGCTAAATCAACTTCAGCCTCATGTGGGTTCCTAGGGATCCAAATTACCCACTCCTTCCATGTAGTAAGAGAATGAATGATCTTGAAGGAGTGTAGATGTCTTCAATGCTATAGTGGTTTCCATTAAGTGCAGACAGTGTGCATATCAGAGACAGCGGATAAGAATGAACTTCAGCTTCGTAGAAGTAACAGAGAGCAATGAACTCTCTTTAAAATGATAAGAATGAGAACCAAGTAGGACAAATAAAGCCCCACCCTTTAGAGAAGTGATTTCCTAAAGATAACGGAGAAAAATTAATTCCTCTTGAAAGTAATAGGACCAGAGACCCTTAAAGAGATATTTAAGAAAAATAAATTCTTATAACTCCCAGCATGCTTTAACATCTAGTGCAACTTTTTTTAACTGAGCATGCTCACATATACTAGTAGATGTTATCAAGAATTTATAACTTGTAATATGCATATTTAAGATGCTCCCCCTCAAAGATAAAACAGATAAATTCAAAAGATTACTCCCCCTGAATATCATACCTATGCAAGAATATGCACAGTTAAATGGGAACATATCAAACCAAGGTTTCATCATATATAAGAAACATTTCTCCCCCTGTATGTATGCATACTAACATGATTTCCAAACAAGCATGGCAAAGGGAACATGGTATATAATATCGCAGATAAGTACCACATGATGCAACATTTTTTAGAACATCAGGCTAAAGAGTATATATGTTAGCTAGTACTCCCCTTTTTTCGCCACACAATATTGCCAACCAGACTACCCCAAGAGAAAGATGCTAGCAGATTCACATAACATCATTTAGTCGTAGAAATAAGAAGTAGTAGATTGTGAGAGCTGTTGTACCAAAGAGCTGGTGTGCACAAGTAGTGCTCCATAATTTAGAAGTAAGGTCCTGCAGTACCTAATGTAATAGTAGTGATAGAGAACGAAGAGGTGTATATCAACATAGATAGAGGAATATTAGTGATTGTTATGCACATCTTCAACTGTAATTGCTACAAATCCTCAAACAAGCAAATTCCCAATTTTCTTCTGAGTTTCTCAAACTGATTTGCATCTAGAGCCTTGGTGAATATGTCTGCAATTAGTTCTTCAGTTGCTATATGCTCAAGTGTGATGACCTCATCGTCTAGAAGATCACGTCTGATGTCTATATGTTTGGTTCTACTATGTTGTATAAGATTTTTTGAAATGTTTATAGCACTAAAATTATCACAGTATAATGTTAGAACATGTTCAACATTGTATTCTTTCAACATCTGTTTCATCCAAAACAGTTTAGATCAACTACTACCAACAATTGTGTCCTCAACTTCAACTGTAGACAGTTAGACACATTTTTGTTTTTTACTGAACCATTATATTAGATTGTCTTACAGGAAGAAGCAACCTTCAAATGTGCTTTTTCGGTCATCAACATTGCCAGCCCATTCAGCATCACAATATCCTACCAATTTAGAGTTTTCTCCATGAGAGTACATCATGCCATAGTCACTTGTGCTGTTGACATATTTCAGAATCCTCTTACTTTTGATAGATGGATTATTTTTTGTTCTGATTCATATCTTACACACACACCTACTATAAATGTGATGTCAGGTCTACTTGCTGTGAGATATAGTAGATTCCCAATCATGTTTCTATACTGACTTTGATCAACATTTATTCCATTTTTATCTTGAGTCAGTTTCAAATGAGTGGTTGGAGGTGTCCTCTTGTGACCATCGCTCTTCTTACCAAAATTCTTGAAAATGTTCTTGACAAACTTCTTGACAAGAATATAGTGTCTTCCATCTGTTTTATTTGTAGACCAAGTAAATAGGTCAGTTCACCAACTAAGCTTATTTTAAATTCTAATTGCATTTGTTGAACGAAATGTTGAACCATCATGTCAGACATTCCTCCAAATATGATGTCATCTACATATATTTGTGCAATCATTATATATATTTCTTCTTGCTTTACAAATAAGGTCTTGTCACTGCCACATTTTCTGTAACCGTGATATATGAGAAATTCGGTTAATCTCTCATACCACGCTCTTGGAGCTTGCTTTAAACCATACAAGACTTTCTTTAATTTGTAAACATTTGTGGAATGACTGGGATCCACAAAGCCTTTTGTTTGTTCCATATATACTTCCTCATTCAAGTACCCATTTAGGAAAGTAGTTTTTACATCCATCTGTAATAGCTTGTACTTCAAGATGCATGCAACTTCTAATAGTAATCTGATGGCTTCAAGTCTTGCAACAAGAACAAATGTTTCATCAAGGTCTACTCCTTAAATCTATATGTATCATTGAGCTACCAGCCTGGCCTTGTTTCTTGTTACAACACCATTCTCATCTGATTTGTTTTTGAGGATCCATTTTGTACCAATTTCATTAATTCCTTGAAGTCTTGCTACCAAGTCCCATACTTCATGTCTTCTAAATTGTCCCAATTCATCTTGCATGACCTTTATCCGATATTCATCAGTCAATGCCTCCTTTACATTTTGAGGCTCTATTTTGGAGAAAAAATATGATTTGGTTATGATATCTTTCGATCTTTTAGTGGTAACACCTGGAGTAGGACTTCCAATGATTAGTTTTGTTGGGTGATTCTTCTGCACCCTGGTGGAAGGACCTTTGTTTGCTTGAGTGATCTCAGATTTTGTAGTAGTATCTCTAGACAATGGCTCATTCTCATTATCAGATTCAATTACTAATACATCTTCCTGTTGAGGTAATGTTTCAACATATGGTTCTACATTTGATGGCTGATTAGTGCATAGGTCGTCCACCACCACATTTATAGATTTATCATAGCATTTGTTCTTAGATTAAATACTCTGTATGCTCTATTATTAGTGGAGTACCCTAGGAAGATTCATTCATCACTTTTAGGATGTAACTCTTTTTCTCTGTTCTCTATCAACAAGGAAGTAACATTTGCTACCAAACACAAGAAAGTACTTAACATTTTGTTTTCTACCTTTCTAGAGTTCATATAGTGTAGATGTTGTACTTGTTTTCAATGTAACGCGATTATGTATGTAGCATGCAGTGTTCATGGCTTTAGCCCAAAAGTGGTAAGGTAACTTCTTGGCATAGAGCAATACTCTGGATGATTCTTGAATGGTTATATTCTTTATTTCCAGTAAACCATTTTGTTAGGGTGTGATGGGAGAAGAAAATTCATGTCTAATTCCTTCCTTAGAACAGAACTCATCAAATATTACATTCTCAAACTCTCTGCCATGGTCACTTCTGATCTTCATAATCACATCATCTTTTTTTCCTTTTGCTATTGTTGTGCTAATTCTTTAAAAACATCAAAAGTATCTGACTTTTCTCTAATGAAAGTTATCCATGTGTATCTTGAGTAGTCATCAACCACAACAAAAACATATTTCTTGCCTCATAGACTTTCTTTTTGCATGGGACCCATCATATCCATATGTAGAAGTTCAAGAACTATAGAAGTTACCTTATGTTGCAACTTCTAATCGGAAATCTTTGTCTGTTTTCCAATATGACATTCTCCAAATATGTATGCATATTCTATGTTGAGTTTGGGTAATCCTCTAACTGCATCTTTAGATATGACCGTCTTTATTCCACTTAGATGTAAATGCCTTAGCCTTTCGTGCCATAGTTTGATATCATCTTCTTTACTTATTAGACATGCATATAGGCTAGCCTCTTCTAAAGAAGTCCATAGATAACAATTATCCTTTGATCCTGTCCCTTTCATGATGACCTCACCTAATTCATTAGATATTAGACATTTTGTTTTGGTGAAGTTAGTTTTCAATACTTGGTCACGTAGGAAAATTATGTAGCTTGTGGCAATATGGTTTAAGATGACCTCTTTCGCCACACTAATAACATATCCAGGTTGTGTTCTTCGCTGTTGATCTGGCTGCCAGATGTAGATCAAAATGTTGGACCATTGGTTTTTGATGCATAAAATTATAATTCCGAGCGCCCTTTCTGTTCTGTTGTCTAGAATGTTTTCTATTATAGGATTGATAATCAAATATAACACCAACATACTTTCTAGGTTCTAGACATTCTTCAACTAGTGCAACATTGTTGTTCATCAACCTAGTATTTCTTCTTATGGTGTTTAGTTATGAGTTTAAATAGGCTACTTCTCTATTTTGCCTTGTGATGATGTTTAGATTTTCCTCTCTTTCTGCTTGAAGGTGTGTGATAAATTTCCACACCTCTTCACTTTTGAGACATAATTTGTTGTAAGATGCATATAGTTCTTAATATGATATATTTCTAGTGAAAGACTCAGTATTAGAATATACATTTCATCATCAGACCAGGATGCTTTTAAATACTTCTTCTGTCATTGTAGATAAACGGCACATTCTGTTCTAATGTGACCATACCCCCTACATTAAAAACATTTTACTCCCTTGTCTTAACTTGATTTCTCCTCCATCGTAAACCTTCTTTGAAGGTTATCCTTCTTCCCAATGACGGATGAAGATGTTGGAATATTTGGTCTAGGTCTTCTATGTAATCTCTTCAGAACTCTACTAAATTGTTTTCCAAGAAGAGAAATAGAGTCCGATATACTCTACTAAATTGTCTGATCTATCATTATTTGCACCTTAAAAGGTTTAAAGAGATCCTATCAATTCATCCATCTTCATATTATATATATCCCAAGCTTCCTCAATTGATGTGACTTTCATATCAAATCTCTTGGGCAAAGACATGAGGATTTTTCTAAAAAGTTTTTCTTCTAGCATCTTCTCTCCTAATGAATCAAAGGCATTTGCATAGTCAAGCACTTCCGATCCTCCTTCATTTGAAGATTTTCAAATTTAGTGGTAAGAAGTTGCAATCTGGACAACTTCACTTTAGGTGTTCACTCTTTATTAGTCTTTAGAATATCCCAAGCATCTTTGGCTATGGTACACTTTTTGATTAATCCGAACATATTTCTGTCAACACCATTAAAAAGTGCATTTAATGTTTTGTTGTTGCCAATAGCCAATTCATCTTCTTCTTTGGACCATTCTGCCTCTAGTTTTGGAACACCAATATTTTTACCATCATTGACAAGAATAGTTGGAGGTTCCCATATTTTTAAAATAGCCTTCCAAGATTTGTTGTCTAGTGACAAAAGAAAAGTCATCATACTTTCAATCTATCATAGATGGATCCATCCAATAGATGTGGTCTGGTGATAAACCCACCTTCCTTATATGTGTTTCCGGAATTTATCTTCCCTTGAGCTCACCCAAAACAAATAGGGTGCCCGCTCTAATGCCCATTGAAATTTCTGGCACGTTAGTAACAATGTTTTACGTGATTTCCAACACCAACAGGATGTTGCGTGTGATGTTCCAACACCGTACTAACGTGAAACACAAATAATAACAAAAAATATAAATACAGGAAAATAAACAAGACAGAGTATTTGTTAACCAGTTCAGTGCAACGTTACCTAATCTAGGGGATATTAATCTAGGAGGAAATCCACTATGTAAAACCAATTCAAAGCCAAACACCCCGTTTGCACTTCTCACTTAGTAACTATCCATCTAGACTTCTACCTAGGAACTCCTAGCTCACTCCTATAACTAATACACCTTGTGTATATCAATGAATAACCAGTATTTGAAGACTAACTCCAATGTAAACTAACCTCACTCTTATTTAAAATCTTCAAGTTATTTAAACCAATGCTATTTGGTTAAAAGCTTCAGATCGCAAATACTTGAGTTACAACTCAATTAAACATGCCAACGCTAGTATCAATATGATACAAGAGAGGCTTACAAATAAAATACTCAAACCCTAAAGACTCTACACTTTATAGTTCTTGGTTTCAGTGATCTTCTAGGGTTGTTTCTTAGAATATTTATATCCAATGAAGAACGGGTTGGTGTCTTGCTTGTTAAGTAACCCAACATATTTTAGAACCAAATATTATGTTCCCAAGAAGGCAAGCATATTTTATAAAGGAATCAGGGCTACCAAGCTTACTTAAAGTTCTGATGTATTACGTGCTGCTTGGCCTGTAAGTTAAGCATATAAAAATGAATCAAATCTTCAAAAAAGATTGTGCTCATAAATATGCATACAAGTCTTGTTCACATATGTTGGAACATGTTGTCAAACATCTTAATGTAGTTGTTTTTGCAATAATATAGCCAACAAGTAAAACACCAACATTCCTCCTTCTTCACTTCCAGCCTCTTTCCAACCCCCCATCCTTTACCTACCACTTCCTCCATATCACTTTCATAAAGCGAACTATTTTCAAACTTAAATGGCTTAATTACACATTTGGTCCCAAACATTTATTTTAGGTTTCTATTTGGTCAAACTAGACCAAATTGACGGATATGACCAAACTGAAACTTAAAATAAACGTTTGGGACCAATATGAAACTTTTAAATTGTTTGGTACCAAATTTAAACCTAAAATAAACGTTTGGGGCCACATGTGTAATTAAGCCAACTTAAATTGATAATGGCGCCGAACATTAAGTCTCAACTATGTTTGCAGCAGTATGGGACAATGGTCATAATGTGATGTCAAAAGCTTTGTAAGCTTCACATTAGGAAAATTTTGGAGCCATTTATTGTGTGGCCATTGCTTGGTCAATTCCCTCTTCAATCATGTGGGGTTTCGCCTACTTTTAACCTAAGAAAAAAGGTACCCATCAAAGTAAATGTCTGATATATCGCAATCATTTACCGCTTGATGAAAATTGGAACTAATCCATCTAGGATGTGGATAGATACCTTTCTTGTCATCTAGGACAACAAATCATTGAAATCCCTTATGGTGCACCTGGGATTATGAGACATATCTATCAGGACCTTCAGCAATTTCCATGCATGTCTTCTTATATCCCTCTCCAAGTAGCCATAATAACACGTGAACCTCCACTCCCCCTTCTATTCTTCCTCCACCACAATGTTGAAAAAATTTCTACTAATTTTGCACCCTACATTTGGTTGTATTCTTCCATAGCGCTGCTAGTCATCCACTCCTACCATCAACATCAATTGTCAATAACGAATCATAACCTAATATAACACGAATATTTTCCATGGTTCTATTTTGGGTGAGTGTTTCAGATAAGAAAACAATGTCATGTTAGTGACCTTTAACAAGCCCCTTCAGATTAGGAATTGCATTCGGGTGGATCAGTCCCCAACAATTCGAACTGAGAATAATCATTGGTCCCGACGGTCTTGTTAGCGAGGACTTGCCAATAAAAAAGGTTGCTGCATATTTGATGCACACTGTTCAGTCATCTTTCGTTCCTCCATTTTCATCTCCAGTTGAACTTCCATGTCATTAGATTCATCATCATCTTGGTCTGGTTCAGTTATTGTGTGTCTAGGTTCGAGTTGGGTCGGTTTAGGGTTAGGCCAGTTTATTATCTGGTTTTTTTGTAGTTTCAGGTGTGATGTGGGCATCAGTGGGTTTGTGTTGATGGCTATTGCATTGTTGTGGGTCCAATTAAATTGGTTTATAAAAGGCTGGTTTATTTCTTTGTCTAGTGTGATTAATGTGTATTTTGGCAGTTTTATGGTTCTGTAGTAATTGGGATAAATTATTGGGCACTTGTGATGCACCGTTGGGGAATGAAAGGTTAATAGTATTGGGTCAGTTTGATGTCTCATTGATAGAACTATATGGCTTTGATGATGTGGCATCTGGTTTTGATTTGGAAATGATTTCTCTTGTCCTATAGCATTTATGTTGTGGTTTAGAATGTTAGGAAAGTTACTGTTTTTGGGTTGATGTGTCATAATTGCGTATGGGGGAACCTCTAGACCATGATTTTGCACCCTTGTGCTTCCTTCGCTGGAAAACTCTCCACCACCGCGTTCCTCTCTCAACCACCTAGATTTATGCCGTCCTCTATGTCGGCGTGGCTCTGCTCTCAACTCCTAGACCATCCACAAAAACTATTATCTTGTTGCATAGCAAAACGAGTTTCGCATTTTTTCTCCGAATGCACCAAAAGACAACAAACAAAATAAAAACCCCTCAATTTCTCATATTCGAAATTGATGGTACACAATTCACCCTTCTTGTCCTTAACTCTGGAGTCCTTCTTTAATGGTTGTCTAACATCAACTCAAACACGAAGTCTTACGTAATCCCTCTAGAAGGTTGAGTTGTTATTCTTATCTTATTCCATGAACGTCCGGATGTAATTGGAAAATTTGATTCCAACCGTCTCTTTCATAAGTCCTGTTGGTAAGTGGTGGACTTGAACCCAAAAAACGACATGGACTTGAGGGATATTTTCTACCTGCATAGCTAGTTGTACACACTCGATGATAAGCATGTTATTGTCGAAAGTCCACGGACCACCGTTGAGCACCACTTTGATGTCCAAGGCATGGCCGTATTGAAACAATAAAGTCCCGTGTTTGTCTGTCTAATGGTTACTCCCTTCACCAGTTGCCATAGATTCACCATTCTAACCTTCATTGAGTTCACATGGATATGTCTATCGCAAAGGAACCTACCAACAAGGCACCATTGTAGTTCCATCTGTTCATTTCCTTTATCCTCAAAATCAAAGTTGAACCTCCTTCCTCCTTGTCATAGATTGAGAGGTCTGCAAGATCTATTGCGGCCAAGCAAAGAGAACACGTAAAACACAGACTCCTCACAAGATGGAGAAAACTCAAACCCTAACATACACTAGGCGTAAATATTTATGCTAAGTAACACTTAAAATTTGAGATTCATTATAACAATGTGAGTACTGACTGCACAATTGACATTAATTACATCACTATTTAAAAACCTTGATAGTAAAGAGGTTTAAATCACAACATAATTTTTTGAACTTCGTGAAACGAATGAAAGAAGATGGGACTAGGCAGATGATGCTTCATTTGAAGTGCAACAAAAATGTAAAAAGAAAAGAACCATTTGTTATGAACAATTTTTTTGTTGTTCATAAATTGAAAAGAATAAAGCTTAAATAGATTAAAAGCTACACTAAGCTACTAAAACTAACATTTTCATTCATTTGATTGATTGATTATTACATCACAACTCGTCTATAAATACTAGAAATTGGCATATTGTCTAGAAAAATTCACCCTAGAATCTTATCTGGAACATTCTAGAAACATAATGACAACACCTAAATTAACTATTGGGAAACAAGATTGCATTAAGTTAGTCAATTTATTAAACTACTTGTATGCAGGAAACACGATTGTTGAAGGAGATAAAAGTGATGAGTATTAAGAGTAGATGAAGTTGAAATCAAACATATTGATAGCTTCATGTATGTGTATAACCAAACACAAAGATAGAACTAGTATGTGTATAAACAAATGGAAACTGAAATGAAAAAAGATGGATATATGAATATGTGGTAGGAAAAAACCGAAATGAGAGAAGGAAAGAAAATAGCAAACATAAATTGAATATTTTTATTGTTGTCCGTGTTGGGAAAACAATTAAATAAAATCTCTTACCAATAAACAAAAATAAACAAAATCTCCACAAAATAAATAAAACAAAACAAAATTATCTGACAATAATAATTTAGTATAAATATTCAATAATTTATTACTAAATATGCAACTTTTACAAAGCAAAATTGCAACTTTTATCAAGACCAAAATTGCAAACCCTTTAAACTACAATTTTTGCACGGAAAAATTACAAACCCTCGCAAGACACAGAACTACCTAAAATTCAATATACATCTTCATCTTCATATTCAATATACTAGATGTGGGACTTGGAAGAGTATACACTTTTACACAACAAATCCTCCCTTCATCCAAAGTCTCACATATCTTCACTTTGTTCTCAACTTCTTCCTCACAAGAAACAACATTTGCAGAAGAAGCACTTTTCAACTTTCCTTTTTCCTCCTTTAGGATTCGCAAATCTTCCATGAGTTTTGGACATTTAATTTGTATGTGACCAAACACTTCACAGTAATAACACTTGACAATACTCATCTTTTGGTTGAACTTTTCTACCATATTGATCACTATAATTTTTTCCTTGTCTTCCTTTCGTTACTAGTATTTGATTGTCTTCAGTAGAATTATTAACACCCATCATTTGTTGACTTTCCTTCAACGATTTCACCACTTCATCTAGTATTTGATTGTACTCTTTCGTTCTAACATTGACTGAATGGGTGGCTTATAAGATTTGGGCAGTGAAGCCAACAAAAGTAATGCATGTTCTACATCTTTTATATCATCCCCTACATTAAAAAATCTAGATACCAACTCATTAAACTTATTAATCTGATCAAATACATTACCTTCGTCTTCCATCTTCTGCAACTATAAGTTTATTTTCATCATCAATCGATTGGTTAATTTGGTCGATGCAAACTTGGATTCCAACAAATCCGACAATTTCTTTGGACAAGTTTCTTTCAATACAATAACTTTAATTTGTGGAGAAGGTGCTAATCGAATTGTGGTCACTGCCTTTTTATGAATTGTACTGTACTATAAATCTTTCATCTCAGTTGGTTTATCATTTTCTAAAGCGCAATCAAGACCTTGTTGGACCAAATAGTCTTGAATTGTGCATTGCCATAAGGAGAAATCCATCCTCCCATCAAATAAAGGAACATCCAACTTCAAATTAGCCATAACACTAACAGAGAAGAGACACAAATAAATGATAACTAACATCTCTTCAAATAAATTGCGCATCGTAATCTCTTCCTCCATTGGAACCTTTACTCTAATGCCACTTGATGGGAAAATAATTAAATAAAATCTCCACACAATATGCAAAAATAAACAAAATATCCGCAAAATAATTAAAACTAAACAAAATCAACTCAAAAAAATAATTTAGTACTAAATCTGCAACTTTTACAAGGCGAAATTACAAACTCTAAAACTCTCTCATGCAATATTAATTTTACCAGGATCAATATTGTAAACCCTCTCAACTACAATTTTTTCACTGAAAAATTGCAAATTCTTGCAAGACACACAACTACTCAAGTCCCCAGTACACCCAAAAGCCTAGATATGTTATGGTGAATAAAACTCAATATGCATCCTCATATTTATAATAACTTTCAACCTCTATTTTCTTCCAACTTCTAGATGTTGGACTTGGATGAGTATCCACTTTTATTAAATATTGAATATTTTTTCTTAATGAGATTTTCTTAAAGAATAATATTTTGGTTGAACTTACGATTTTTCTCCCCTATGTTATGTAGGCTGAAAAGCTTGCTGATTTTTATGAATACTGCAAAGGCTTGGACCTTGCTAGGAATTTCCAGTTTCCAATACTAAGACAGGTTAATTTTGTAACTCATGGTCCGTTTGATATGAAAAATAATAAGTGGTACTATATAGAACAATATACGACAAATCTTCAAGTTACTTAACACTTTTTTATCTTGTACGGTGTTTGGTGGACAAATTTTTTTAAGTTTTTGTACAATCTTGTAGTCATTTTTTAAATCGAAATTCTAACAGCTTTTTTTGCATGTCTTGTACCTTAATCTTTTATGAATCAAACGAACTATGAACATACTTCATGTGATAGCATGATTAGAAGAAACTCATAAAGCTCTTAAATTTAATTAATTAACAGCCACCTCCATCTTTCCTTGCCATAATGGAAGAATATATCAAAGAAGCACCTCAATCAGGATCTATGAACAAGAGATTGGTAAGAAAAATTATGTTAATTATTGTTAAACAAAATTGCTTTCATGTATTCAACTCGATTAATCTTTCATAAATGCACAAAGAGTATTACATAACTCGTTTCTTAAAATAAATGTCATTTGACATAGGAGTATGAGCAAAATGATGAATCCCTTGAAGAAGAAGAAGAAGAAGAAGAAGAAGAAGAAGAATCAGAGCCAAGAGAACCTGAAGAGCCTCAAGAAAATGAGAAACAAGATGATGAAGTCAACGAGGAAGAAGAAACACTTGAGGAAGAAACACAACCTAGTGAAGAGGAAGTTGAGCCTCCTCCACTAATATCAACTGATGGTACCGATGACCTGCTGGTATTTTCCTTATCGTCCTATCTGATTAATAGTGTGTTCGCAATTGCGATGTTATCTTGAAATAATATATATTTGTCTATCTTCTGTAGGGTCTTAGTGAAATAAATTCTAAAGCTGTAGAATTGGAGGAAAACAATGCCATGGCTCTTGCAATCATACCGTCAGGTGGTAAGGACTGAACACTGGAATTGTAATGTTTTGAAAACCACATCAAAAACTGCAACAAATTCATGTTGGAATGACTACAATACACATTTTAACAACTGCAAAGTTTTTCTATTGAAACAATTGCAAGTACAATTTACAATTAATTAAACTATACTTGTTATTTGAGACTTGATCTAGTTCTAAGGTTTTGAGATTTTACGTAGGAAATAATAATTCAAACAATCTTGCTTTGGGTGACATTGATGGAACTACTGGTTGGGAACTTGCATTGGTTGCAACACCAAGTAACCATACCAGTCAACCACCTGATCGCATAATGGTTTGTTTTTCTTTGCTATATAAATAAATTTCAATTACTCATCATACTTTAGTTTTAATTTCCTTTTTTGATTTTCTGTAAAAAAAAAATAAAACTAATGAGCTTTATGTTAACTTGACATGCATGTTTTTCATTTGGCACAACTAGGCTGCAAAGTACAAATTCACTTTTTTATACTTAAAAATGACATATTTTAATTGTCAACAATGTAATAGGCTGGAGGTTTTGACAAGCTATTACTAGATAGTTTATACGAAGATGAAACTGCAAGAAGACAACTTCAACTTCAAAATGCTGGTTATGGACATGAAGAAATAACTGTACAAAATCCATTTAGTCATTACAATCAACATGATCCATTTGCAATGTCTAAGAACATAGCACCTCCAACCAATGTTCAATTGGCATTGTTGACTCAACAACAACAACAACATCAACATCAACAAATGATGTATCCACAGCAAAATAATAACACGGCTATGGTTACTCATCAGCAACAACCTCATGCTCAACAATATCCTCAACAATTACAAATTATGGGAAATCATAATCCATTTGGTGATCCTTTACATGTGGCTTCTTATCCTCATAACTCATTGCCTCAACAAGGAAACTATAATTTAATGTAGAGTTTTTCTTTTTTCTTTATTTTTGGAATTCTTTAACACTTAATTAATGACTATTGAGTCTGATATTTATTTTTTTCTTTTTAGTTTTTTTAGTTATCAATAATTTGTGTTAGGTAATCTATTCCTTCTCTAGATGGCTATATATACCCTAGCTGGTACTTATAGGTTAAGTTTGAATTTTTTTTAGATAAACTATTCCTTGCAACATATCACTGATCTTATCGCAAATCCCATATATATCATCGTTCTTCTGCTCTTTCGAGTTTTCCAAAACAAACAAAACCCTATTTTATTTCGTTGTTAGAAATTAAAATGAACCAAATTTTGGTAAATTAAAAATGCTTGGCTTAATTACTCTTTTGGTCCTCTAAAACATTTTGGCTTAATTACTCTTTTTGGTCCCTGAAATTATTTTTTGGTTTTGCTTTAGTCACTTAACTTATTTTTTAGTTCCGTTTGGATCCCTCAACTATTAAAAGTTTTATTTTGGTCTCTTAACTTATTTTTTATTTTCCTTTTGGTCCCTAACAGAAATGACCAAAGTGGTTGACGGAGGAAGAGTTAAGGGACCAAAATGAAACCAATAAATAAGTTAAAGAACAAATCCAAAAATTTTAATAGTTAAGGGACCAAAACGAAATCAAAAATCAAACTAAGGTACCAAAACGAAACTTTTAATAGTTAAGGGACCAAAAACAAACCAAAAAAAATTAAGGACCAAAAAGAGTAATTAAGCTAAAATGTTTTTTTTATACAAAAGCCAAAATGTTTTCAGTAACTAAACATTTGGATCTACTAAACATTTGGATATACGGAAGAGAGGACTGATGCTACATTTGTGACATGTATACTAATAGTGTCTGTAAATGTATCAGTTCCCCTCCATATTTTATTAATTGTCAAAACACATGAAATAGAATAGAATACATTTTGGCATCATTATATACGGCATGACAACGAAAAAGCCTTTTAAACTTTGAAAAATAAGTTTACAGGTCATTTGTATCGATACACTTTTCAGTGGATCGATACAAATGTTCAGTAAAATGTTTCAGACTAAAAACTCACATTTGTACCGATACAGGTCTCATTTGTATCGATACAAAACATATCTCTATGGGACAGAGAAGCTTGTGTGTATCGATACACATTAATATGTATCAATACACAACAGTTCCACTTTGAAATAGAGAGATCATAGTGTATCGATACACATTTATATGTATCAATAGAAATCACGCATTCCTTAAACCAGAAAGCCTTATATGTATGATACACATTAATATGTATCGATACATATCAGTCAATCTTCAAACTTTTAAGCTGTCAGTAGTATGTATCGATCCATATTTATGTATCTATACATATTAGTTAAATCTACTCCATTCTATTTTCTGTATAAATACCATCACGGGGTCTCTTTGTTTGTGTGAGAAACTTTTAGAAAACAACTTTTGATAATTTTGGATAAGAGTGTGGATTGTGATCAAGGTCTTCATCTTCACCAAATTCTCAAGAACCTCCAAGTTGATTACTCTTTAAATGGGTCCAACAAAGGGGTTCTAGTTCGATTGGGTGATAATGTCCGAGGTGGATCGCGGTGAATCATATTTTCGGGTGGAATTGATCGTAAGTGGTTTCTGATCGGTATTCAAGAAGATTGGCAAGTATCGTTCTTGAACGTAATTCAAAGATTTTTCGTGTTGGTGATCTTGATTTTTCGTGTACTGAATTCTTTGAAATTGTGCATTGTGTAATTCAAAGATTTTATTAATAAAAATCTCAATTCCGAATTTTGACGGAATTGGGGGGAGACGTACCGGCCGACTGCAAGGACGAAACGAAACCAGAGAACTCCCATATCAGATCGTTTGTTTCACTCTTCCCTTAATTCTTTAAATTTCGTTAATTGTTCATTGATTTTGTGAATTGAAATTTTATCAAACTCTAACGCACACCAAGTGCTCGATCAAATTTCAATCAATTGCTTTGCTTGCGATAATCGTAATTTGGACCATATAATTGTGGTGTTAAGTTTTTCAAATCATGAAAACTATTATCTTGTGTTAATTGATCACGAAACATCTTTCGATTATGTTTTTATCATTATACGTCTCAAGGTGTATACGACTTTTCCTTTAATCAAACTAGGTGCAAAGTAGACTACCAATCCGGTGGACTTCCGTGTTCTTAAATTTTTAAGATCATTAATCGATGAAGAATGGGATGACCAAGAAATACATGGTATAAAAATTTCAAAGAAAAATGGTCTCAAGAATTGGATGACCAAGAAACGGATATATTTGTTCGTAGATTATACAAGTATGCAAAAATAGATGGTATCAAATTTTCGAAGAAAAAAGGTCTCAATTCACGAAAGCAATCAAGGGATGATATAGAGAATGAGAAGAGCAAACCAAATAGAAAGTGTTATGAATGTGGCAAATCCGGCCACTACAAACCGGAATGTCCATTCTATATCAAAAGAAAGGGAAAGTCCTCCAAGAAAAATCACAACAATAAAAGAGCTTATGTTGCTTAGGATAGTGCAAGCGAAGATGGATCTAGGTCCAAGTGTTCCAGTGAAAAGTATGAAGAACACGCTCATGTGGCACTCATGAATGGTTCACCTAGTAAAGACAAGAAACATCACAAACGTCAAGTAAGTGATTATAGCTCTATCTCTAATGATAATCCCTCGTATGATGAACTTCAAAACTCTTTTGAAAAACTATATGGTGAAGCCACTAATGCATTTAAGAAATCGGCAAAAATGAAGAAAGTGAAATTCTTGGCGCTCAGTAGTAAGATGCTTTAGCAATTGCTACAGCGTCTACGCACAATACAGAAAATAATAAAAGCAATAAATGTTAGACTACTTGGCGGTCACTTAGAGGGAGGTGAATAAGTGACTCTTTCTAAACAACGAGTTTTTCAAAATATTTTCGAGTACGCGGAAGGCCACCGGATCGGTAGTCTACTTTGCACCCTTCGATCAAAGGAAAGGTAGTATAAGCCTTGGAGCAATTAACGATAAATTGAATTTAGGTTATGTTTTGCAATCAAATTACTAACACAAACAAACACAACAAGTTTCAATTATCAAGTTACACACAATCACAATTCAAGTTCAATTCAATTGAATTATGATGAACACTTACGATCACCAAATTCAATTGATCCAATTAATCAATAATACGGAAAGTAAGGAGTGTAAGCATAGAAAGACGCAAACAGATGATTAGGGAGTTCCCGCAGCTTTCGTGTCGTCCTCGCGGTCGGCCGGGTACGTCTCCCCCCAAATCGTCAAACGAACGATTTGAGCAATTTATTAAAAACGGTTTGATAGTGCACAATTGAAGAAGACTCGAATAACCCTATATTGAATCTAATGCAAATTGAGCTATGTAATCTCAACACCTCGCGAAGTTTCAACCTCTGATTCCAACGTCCCAATCTTACGTAGTCTTCGAACCGAAAACCTTCGCACCAAACGTCCAGCTGATTACCTCGCTTCCTCGATGTTGATCCTTCAAGATATCGCACAATCTTGAATATCTTGATGAAAATCCAAACCTTCAACACAATTCAACCTGATCGCAATTCTAATTCACCGCGAATTGCACTGAATGTTATCCACCGAATCAACTATGATCCCTTCATTGATCCCATACTCAATCTCAAATTGGAAGTGATTTGATAGAAGATGAAGAGCTTGTGTTGAATAAGCCTTTGATCCAAAATTTCTCTCAAACTTTGATCAAATGTGTTTTTCATATGGATTCTCACCCTTACAACAAAAATTCATATTGCTATTTATAAATAAAATAAAATTGAGCAAATTTAGGCAAAACAGAACAGACATGTATCGATACATATGATGGTATGTATCGATACAAACACCTTGACCAGCGTTCAAATTTGAAATATTTGACCTATGTATCGATACAAACACGAGTATGTATCGATACATATATCAGTTTCTTGAAAACCTGACTGATATGTATCGAAGCATGCAAGTATGATTCGATACACCATGCGTTTTCTGGTGTTTTGAGAAAGTTAGTTGTGTATCGATACATGCAAGCATGATTTGATACACAAGAGACTCTCTGCCCCTGAGACACCAGTTTTGTATCGATACAAATGATATATGTATCGATACAAATTGCACAGAATCAGTCTGAAGTAGTTTCAGGACATTTGTATCGATACAAGTAATTATGTATCGATACAAAGAACCTTAAAATCAATTTTTCAAAGATTAAAAATAGTTTTTCGCTGTCAAGTCATTTCTAATGTTGCCAAAATATGTTCCACTCTATTTTCATGTGTTTTGACAATTATTAAAACAAGGGAATGAACTGGTGCACTTACATTCTCCCCCTTTTTGATAATTGTCAAAACTTTGCATAAGCTAAACTAAGCCTATACCTTATATGCAATAAAATAGCAATATGTATACAGACGCAAACATCAAGGCTAACCATAAGCACCCTCCCTCTGAGTTGATGCCATAATGCGTTTGATATGTTGATAATCAAGAATTCTTTCCTTAGCTTGTGCAATCCAAATCTCTCCCCCTTTGACAATATCAAAAAGAAGAAGAGAACTCGTTAGAAGTATCAAGTATTAAAACGTTTTTAACATGGTCATATCGTGCACTTACATTTATCGAAATGCACTTTATGATGAATATCCTAATCAATTTAAATACGTACAAGATATGCAAGTATAATCCAATGGCGAAAAACCAAATATCATGACAAATATGGAATGTAGAACAACAAACCAAGACCAAAGCATGAATATTGTAACAACATCGTCATTATAAAGAATTAACATATCAAAATACGGGACGAAATAAACTAAACATGCAACCAATGCATAAACAGAACAAATCATCCATACATAAACAAATTATCCGAAATATAAAGTCATACAAACCAAAATGTAATGTTGTCTAAACATGACGACATTAAAATTATCCGTACAACCAAATTGAAATAAGGTAGCAAGTCATAAGAAATAACAAAATAAAATTGTTCATGCGGTAAAAGAAAATAAAATACTACGAAGAACAAGATTAAACATCAATCTCATTCATTAATGTTATCCGGGTTTGGGTTAGGATTGAAGTATTGGTCAACCGAAGTTTGTTGCTTGATGTAGTCATCCAATTGACCTTGAAGATGATCAAACCTTGAGACGTTGTATGCATGCATATCATTAAGACAACATTACATTTTGGTTAGACAACATTCCACAGAACTCATAATCCCCAATCTTGATTTCTTTGATGTCCATCATCTTCTTCATCCTCTTTGCCACATAACTCATAATCCCCAATCTCATCATTCCACTTATAATCCATCTTTTTCATTTGAGTTATGCTAAAGATTTGATCTCTCTTTGGTTTCATCCAAAGTCCTCCTACTTGGTCGGCTATTTTGAAGTGTTGTAAGATGATGGCAATCATGCTTGCATATCCGAAACAAAGATCTTTTTGAGAATCATTTAAAACAAATAAATGGCTCACGATGTAGTGAGGCCAATTCATTTTCTTTCTTTCCATCATGATGTACATAAGATCAATGTCCTTCCAATCAAGTCTAGAATAGGATCCACCTCTAGGCCTAAGTATGTGATTCACAATCCAAAGCAAAACTCTTGGACCTTTCTTAAGTTTGCCGGCCTTTCCATTTGGACTTTTACCGTTCCTAGTTATAGTGCATACAAACTCAGTCATCTTATACTTCGGACCATCAACATCAGTGAACTTTTTCAAGTTCTTATCAGTTACTAAACCAAAAAGTTTAAACCACAAGTTGTTGGTAAACTTGTAAATCTTCTTTCCTATACAAAATTCAAACTCAGCACCTTTTTGCTCTTGTAATCCAGAGTAGAATATCTTAACCAAGTCTTCCAAGTATGCTTTCTTCAAGTTGCAAAAAGTAAAGAGATTTTCTCTTAAAGATTTCAACAACTTCACCTAGGTGTAATTCCTCAAGGTCGTCAACCTTAACAACATTTTGATGAATTACCTTCTTTTTCTTACAATTTCTAATATAGAAGGTCGAATAGTTCTCATGAATGAAATTCTCTTCCTTAAAATTTTCTAGAGAACTAAAATCACTAATTATGCCAGTAGTATTCTTAGTCCTATCAGCATTCTTAGTTCTAGGCGCCATAAGAGAGTAAGAATTACCATGAAAAATGAAGAGCTTTGTATAATTCAACACCCCAAAATGAAACCCATGTTCTTGAGTGAGCACAATGAGGAGCTTGAACCACGGAATTGATAAAGAATGTTAATGGGTAATGAATTTGAAGTGGTTTAGGGTCAAGTTTTGTGAATTTTGGTTGAGTTTTGAGGGAGATTGGAGAATTGGGAATGAGGGTTTATGTTTGGGTTCGGTTGAGAAGAAGAGAGATTGTGATTTTTGATGAATGAATGAATGAAAACTGATAAATAAAACTGTTTTCGCGCGTATGTATCGATACAAACTAGTGTATGTATCGATACAAGTAAGCGTTCTGCAGCATGTATCGAAGCATGCGTGCATGTATCGATACACCAAACCATGTCTGTCTCAAACTGAAGAGCTATGTATCGATACAATTAAGATATGTATCGATACATATCAGTTCATTTTGAAATTCTGCAGAATAACTAACATGTATCAATACAAATTTCATTTGTATCAATCCAAAATGCATTATTTTCAAATTTTCTCAAAACACATGAACTTATAAGTTTGAAAAACAATTTTTATGACTTCCAATTAACATGTATGTATGAAAAGTACATAATCAACAAGGTACATACTTATGCATGTGAGCAAAACCATATCAAAGCATATCATAACATGAGAACACATGTTAAACCATAGATGCAAGATAAAAAATTCACATAGATGTATCAAAGTACCAAGATTAATTACATGTAGATACATGTGTATGTATGCACACAAAGTCACATACAAGAATAGAACAAGCATATACAAAACACATATGAACTTAATATGGCATTTGTAATGATTTTTGTCAAATCCCCATTTTAAACATATGAGTCTCAAAAACTAATAACTATTTTTGAGCAAAATTCTTGGAAATGGAGGATTAGACAACTATCAATACAAACTTCTTATTAAGGTAAAAAGATATATGTATGTGAAACCAATGTACAAATGCTAAGTAAAAGTATAAAAGCATAGATAGAGAATAGAATCTTCCCTTAAGTGTTAGATGTAGGAAGTGATCAATTTCCATAACCTTGTAGATGTCGAGTTGAGGCTTTTCTCATCACTTTACTTCTTCATATGTCTTGAACGCCATTGTTGTTGGTGTCTCTCGTCAATGGTTCAAGACTTTTAACCTACAAACTTAGACATTTGAAATAGGTCCCCAACTCATGTTGGGTCCTAGGTGATTAGTAACAAAACTATTGCTTGATTTAGGTATCCATTGCATTTTGCTTTTTGGTACTAAGGTTTTTCTTGCTTGGCACTTGGCAATGGTATGACCCTTATCACAACAATAATGACACACGATGTTAGGATTACATTTCTTATGACTCTTTTCAACAAACTTATACTTTTTATTTTTAGGTTTCAAAGGTTTGTTGAACTTAGTGAAATCCACCGAATATTTAATCTCCGGTTTTGGGGTTTCGTTTAACTTGTCTTGAAGTTTTCGCAAATCTTTATACAAGTAGAAACACCCGTCGCAGCCGGTCGTATCGTTGCCGTATTCATCAAAGGTTACAATTGGCTTTTGTATCATGGATTCCTTAAGAGTTTTCAATTCAAGTTCCGTTTCCGAAACTTTCGCTTCAAGGTATTTATTAACTTGCATAAGACCCTTTAAGCGTTGAAAAGCCTCTTGAGTTTCCTTGTGAAGTTTTTCAAAAGCAACTTGTAACTCGTGATACTCTAAAAGCGTATATGAGCTAGAGGGATTTTGGTTTACCTTTTTAGGAGATGTTAAGCATACATTTGCCACTACATTATCATCACTTGAACTTGAACTTGATGATGAAGAAGAAGATGAGATTTCGCTTACCCATGCAACATAAGCTTTCTTTCCTTTGCCTTTGCTCCTTCCCTTGAATGATGGAGACTCCTTCTCTTTCCTCTTGAGCTTGGGACAATCCGGCTTGAAGTGACCAACTTGGCCGCACTCATAGCATATTCCCTTTTTGGAGTTCCTAGTACCTTCATTCTTCCGGTAACCACTATATTTCCGAAAATTCTTCAAGTTGTCATCGGATTGCCTTATCCCATTCTTTCTCACATAACGGTTATAGCGTCGAACGAAGAGCCCCATTTCCTCATCATCGGAATCCTCTTGGCTTGAGCTACTTTCCACTTGCTCTTTACCTTTGGACTTGGAACTTGAAGTCTTTAGAGCAATGGACTTCTTTTCTTTCTCTTTTTCTTTATCACCATGTTTAGCCTTCTTCCCGCTTTTTGATGACACGAAATCATATCGTATTTTTAGCTTAATTTAGGTGAATTTTAGTTGCATTTTCATATGTATTTATTTCATTTATGTCTGTTTATGTTAGAATTTGATTTGTTTTTAGTTTTGTCGAATTAAATAGGTCGAAGAAGGGAATTGAGCAAAAAGTATCGAAAACGGAGCAAAAAGGGGGTGCAAGGCCCAAATTCGCGCAGCCCACAAAGGAGCCCAGCAAAAATGGGCATTTGCCCAAAGTTGCAAAGTGGCGAGCTCCACAGGAGGGTGGCGAGCGCCACCCAGCACAAGCCCAAAGTGGCGAGCGCCACAGAATGGGTGGCGAGCGCCACCCAGTGAGAAAGCTCAGTAGCAACTGTTTTGCGCAACGTGGGGAGCAAGTAGGCGTTCGATCAACCGCTTTTCCTAATCGTGTGGCTATTGAATAAAATCAAAAGAAAGCTTATCATCTCCTATTTTTGTGGATCGTAACCAGAAAAATCCCTCTATAAATAGAGGACGAGATTCTCTTCTTTCACACGCCTTATTTCCTTTATTTTCAATACTATTTTAGTTTCTTGTTACAGTAACTGTAACGGTATTTCCACACCGGGAATCCGTTTTCAGTTCTGTTTTCACTTTCCTGTTAAGAATATTATTCCGATTAATTCCAGCAGTTTTATTTCAAGTTTCCAGCAAATTCTATTTTCAGGTTTTATGTCGTTATTTAATTATTTATTTATTATGCTTTATTTAATTTCCTGTCTTTATTTCTTTATTTCCTTTGTCATGTCTAGCTAAATTTCTAGATATCAGTATGCGAATTAATTCTCCAAAGGGAATTTAATAATGATTTAGCGCGTACTTGTTAAACTATTTTTCTGATTCAAATTCCTAATTTAATTCAAAGCTTTTGAACGAGAGTAAAAGAAAGCAACTAAGGTTAAAATCAATAGAGCGAGAGTTTGAGGTTTTAACTAGATAGTAGGAATTTGATATTAATCTTTGAACGAGCGAGAGCCACGTTAGGATTAATTAGAACTAATTGATTTTCAAAATATATTTTCGAAGCTAAGGTGGTAGAAAAGTGACAGTAAAACTCCTAGCTTAGAAAGTATGGTTTTTATCAACAAAACGAGAGTGTGAGGTTTAGACCTTTAAATTGAGAAAGTTCTTCTGAAAAATAAACCCTTTTTCGCGCGCTATTAATTTATTAAATTCCCGACGGTTAATTAAGTTACATACCGATATCCGTCTTTTATTAATTAATTAAATTCTTAATTTAAATTTAAATTCTAAAACAATTCTAAACCCTTATGCAATAGCCTTAGATTTACATCGTAACAACAGAAGTACGGTAGATCGACTGTTGGTCCCTGTGGATTCGATATCTTTTAAAACTACACGACGAGACTGTGCACTTGCGGTCAATCAAATCTATTGATACACAAATCGTCGATCACTTTTCTCTTTCTTTTCTAGCACACTTAGCACGTGCTCATGTTCCTTGAGTTTGCCAAATAAAACCGTGAGGCTTAGTTGAGTAAGATCATTCGCTTCTTGTATCGCGGTGACCTTTGGTTGCCAAGACCTAGTTAAACACCTCAAAATTTTATTAGTAGCATCTTGATTTGTGATTGGTCTACCAAGACCTTGTAACTTGTTGATGATTTTCACAAATCGTTGTTGCATACTTTCAATGGTTTCACCATCAATCATATGAAACAATTCAAACTCTTGGTTAAGTGTGTTTATCTTAGATAATTTGACTTCATTGGTACCCTCAAAATGAGTAACCAATGTGTCCCACATATCCTTAGCCGTAGTACAATGCGAAACATGATAGAATTGCTCGATCCCTAAGGATGAGATTAAAATGTTTTGAGCTTTCGCATCGTAATTGACTTTCTTTTTATCGTCAACCGTCCATTGTGCCATAGGCGTATTAGTGACAACACCATTGTTATCGGTCGTGGTTGGAACAAAGCGACCGTTTTCAATGGCATCCCACACATCACCATCAAAAGAATTGATGTGTATGCGCATACTACTTTTCGAATAATCGAAATGGTCTCCATTGAATATAGGAGCCCTATTGTAAGCCCCTTTGGGTGCAAACGCCATGTCTTCTAATAATAGGCACAAATTACTGGATTTAATTGTTTAAAACCAAACCAGGCTATGATACCACTTGTTAGACTACTTGGCGGTCACTTAGAGGGGGGTGAATAAGTGACTCTTTCTAAACAACAAGTTTTTCAAAATATTTTCGAGTACACGGAAGGCCACCGGATCGGTAGTCTACTTTGCACCCTTCGATCAAAGGAAAGGTAGTATAAGGCTCGGAGCAATTACAAATAAATTGAATTAAGGTTATGTTTTGCAATCAAATTACTAACACAAACAAACAAAACAAGTTTCAATTATCAAGTTACACACAATCACAATTCAAGTTCAATTCAATTGAAATATCATGAACACTTACGATCACCAAATTCAATTGATCCAATTAATCAATAATACGGAAAGTAAAGAGTGTAAGGATAGAAAGACGCAAACAAATGATTAGGGAGTTCCTGCAGCTTTCGTGTCGTCCTCGCGGTCGGCCGGGTACGTCTCCCCCAAAATCGTCAAACGGACGATTTGAGCAATTTATTAAAAACGCTTTGATAGTGCACAATTTTCAAAGACTCGAATAACCCTATATTGAATCTAATGCAAATTGATCGATGTAATCTCAACACCTCACGAAGCTTCAACCTCTGATTCCAACGTCCCAATCATGCGCCGTCTTCGAACCGAAAACCTTCGCACTGACCGTCCAGCTGATTACCTCGCTTCCTCAATGTTGATCCTTCAAGATATCTCACAATCTTGAATACCTTGATGAAAATCCAAACCTTCAACACAATTCAACCTGATCGCAATTCTAATTCACCGCGAATTGCACTGAATGTTATCCACCGAATCAACTACGATCCCTTGATTGATCCCATACTCAATCTCAAATTGGAAGTGATTTGATAGAAGATGAAGAGCTTGTGTTGAATAAGCCTTTGATCCAAAATTTCTCTCAAACTTTGATCAAATGTATTTTTCATATGGATTCTCACCCTTACAACAAAAATTCATATTGCTATTTATAAAGAAAATAAAATTGAGCAAATTTAGGCAAAACATAACAGACATGTATCGATACATATGATGGTATGTATCGATACAAACACCTTGACCAGCGTTCAAATTTGAAATATTTGACCTATGTATCGATACAAACACGAGTATGAATCGATACATACATCAGTTTCTTGAAAACCTGACTGATATGTATCGAAGCATGCAAGCATGATTCGATACACCATGTGTTTTCTGGTGTTTTGAAAAAGTTAGTTGTGTATCGATACATGCAAGCATGATTCGATACACAAGAGACTCTCTGCCCCTGAGACACCAGTTTTGTATCGATACAAATGATATATGTATCGATACAAATTGCACAGAATCAGTCTGAAGTAGTTTCAGGACATTTGTATCGATACAAGTAATTATGTATCGATACAAAGAATCTTAAAATCAATTTTTCAAAGATTAAAAATATTTTTTCGCTGTCAAGTCATTTCTAATGTTGCCAAAAATATCTTAAAAATATTTTCATGTGTTTTGATAATTATTAAAACAAGGGAATGACTGGTGTACTTACAATAAACGTAAATAACGTAGATGTTTGTTGAACTAGTTCGGCGCAACTGCCTAGTCTGGGGATATCAATCTAGGAATGGATCCACTAAAATAGCCCTAGTTCAAAGACCTCAGTAAACGCCCCGTTTACGTTTCCTCACCTAGAAACTATCTGTGACAACTAAATCTAGAAACTCCTAAATCAAAGGCGGGGGCCTTACTTCCTTACTAACAACACACACACACCGTGTTGTTTACAAACAAACAACTATTATGACGAGAACACTCTCAAACACAGAAATAAACTCCGTACCTAAAGGCTTAGGAGCAACCTCACAATTAACAATACACACAGCCTAAGTCCTTAGCATGTATCAAAGTGATACAGGAAAGGCTCACAAGTTCACTTGAAAATAAGAACAACACACGCTTTAGTGAACACAATACAATCGACAACCCTATTCAGGTTTCTACACATGTATATATAAGGTCTTCATGCCGCTTGAATTGTTCCTAAAGAATAGGAGTCTTCAGAAATATTTCCAATAATGTTTCCGACAAAAAAGGATACATTCCTAAAATATAGGGATTATATTTTATTGAAATTCCTGGCACGCTATGCACAGTGTGGGATACGATGTGCTAAGCACTTTATCGGATATAGCACGTGATAATGCAAAAACAAAATAAACAAAACAAATAAATGAGACATAGTATTTGTTGACCCAGTTCAGTGCACAACGACAACCTAATCTGGGGGATACCAATCCAGAAAGGAATATCAATATGATGGTCTTAGTTCTAAGTTCTCAGCAAACGCCTCGTTTACAACTTATCACCTAGGCACGATCTATGACTCTTCAACCTAGGAACTCCTAGATTAGAGATCCCATCTCTCTCCCTTACAACCTTACAGACAGCAAGGATTTCACAAACACAAAAACAAATACAAATGCTTTTCTTGGAGACACACTCCTAAAAACTACACACTCGTACCTACAGGCTTAGAGTGTAATAACGTCAACCAATCCTAACTCCGTACTTCAAAGCTTAGGAGAGGAACACAATCAATACAACACGAAGAGCACACGTCCTAAAGTTGCATAAATGAGACACAAGAAAGGCTCACAAAAAAACACACGCAAAACCTAGAATACTTGACTCTAGAAACAAAAATGGCGTGAACAAGTCTCTTACAGAATTAGGTTTAGCACATCCTTTATATAGAACAGTACGTTCTTGAGTCACAAGCAACTTGGGCTTCACATATTTGATCCAACTTAATTTCTTCACAATAAATAAAATATATTCTTTGCAGAAATATGCTTCTAGGAGATTCTTGATAAAAATATATTTGACAATGATCTGAAGCAATAAATGCGCCATGCATGATCAATGAGAGAGAAATAAAGATATTCCTTGAAAATATAAAACGCGCGCATGCCGACCAGTCAGATGATACAATGTTGGAACACTGTATCGCACATCCTGTCACAATGGTTTATCAACCAAAAATGCAGCCAATACCAAAGACTCAACATTTAGGATTAAATCTTAACACAAGAGATAACTTGTGACACAAGGCGCACTTATTGTGCCAGCTACGCTTGGTAAATATATTTTTAAACTGAATCTTTTCAAGATATCTTCCAAGAATAGAAAAACGCACACGCGCCTAAAGCTTCAGGGTTCAACATACTCAGATGCTTCAGCATGTCCTAGAGCATATGACAAAATGCGTTTTTGCAAAATTATACCCAACATTAAAAAACGTCAACAATCTCCCCCTTTGGCAAATTTTGGCTAAAACACTTTTGATCAACATGCATAAATTTTTTTTCTTCAAATCAACTTCAATATATAACTAAGAAGAAGGGGACATTACTGTAAGTGCACTAGTTCACTCTCATGTTTTAATAATTGTCAAACTTTAATAATAGAGTAAAACATATTTTGGCAACATTGAAAATGACTTGACAGCGAAAAACTATCTTTAAACTTTGAAAAATTGATTTTAAGGTATCTTGTATCGATACATAAACACTTGTATCGATACAAATGTCCTGAAACTACTTCAGACTGATTTTGTGCAATTTGTATCGATACATATATCTTTTGTATCGGTACAAAACTGGTCTCTAAGGGGCAGAGAGTCACTTGTGTTTCCAATCATGCTTGCATGTATCGATACACACCTAACTCTCTCTGAAAACCAGAGAACGCATGATGTATCGAATCATGCTTGCATGCTTTGATACATATCAGTCAGTTTTTCAAGAAATTGATATATGTATCAATCAGTCTGTTATGTTTTGCCTAAATTTGCTCAATTCTATTTTCTCTATAAATAGCAATGTGCTTTGTTGATGTAAAAGAGAGAAAACCTGTGAGAAAGTGAAATAGCTTTGAAAAAATCTTTGGATATCAAATTTGGTAAATAATTTGGATCAAAGGGTCATTCTTCACAAGATCATCATCTTCCATCAAATTGAAATTCATTGAAGAGTGAGTATGGGATCATTCAGATAAAGATTGTACATTTGATCGATAACGTTTGGTACGACTTGCGGTGAATCCGAGTTCGTGACCGGGTTGATTTGTGACGAAGGTTTTGGGTTTTCTCGGTGATTCAAGATTGTGCGATATCTTGAAGGATCAACAACGAAGGAGCGAGGTACTCAGCTAGACGATCGGTGCGAGGTTTTGCCTACGGATAGGATCATTGGAATCAGAGGGAGAAGCTTCATTACTTGTTGAGGTTTTACGCATAGTTTACATTAGATTCGATATAGGGTTATTGGAGCCTTTGTAAATTGTGCACTAGTTCAATCGTTTTAAATCAATAAACGCTAAATAACTCGTTTGGTTATTTGGGGGGAGACGTACCCGGCCCGAAGCGAGGACGACGTGAAAACCGTTGGGAACTCCCTAATCAATCGTTTGTGTTTTTCTTCCTTTATCTTTTACTTTACGCAATCGCTTTAATTTTCCAATTCAATTGAATTTTTGACATATATCTTGATTGTAATTGATTTGGAATTGAACTTGTGTAACTTGGTTGAATTGTGTTTGGATCGTTTAAATTGGATATATTGTACACGATCATTTCTTATTTATTATCATCGTAAGTTTAAGGCTGTACTACTTTTTCAGTGATCAATCAGGTGCAAAGAGACTACCGATCCGGTGGGACTTCCGCGCATACCTTTTAAACTAATTTTTTTAAAACTACATTGTTTAAAAGGGCCACTTATTCAAACCCCCCCCCCCCCCCCCCCTTTATAAGTGGGTTAGCCAAGTAGTCTAACAATTACTTGAACGTTTTGGCCAACCATGTATCAGAGTCATGCACAGTGGGTATGAAACAATTAGCCTCAAATAGTATAATCAGAGAGTCTTAATATCTCATAGTGGATTCCAGAAAAAATAAATTCCTCCCCCTTAATTCATGCAATCAACAACTCACTTCACAATATGCATACTCCCCCTCAAGGGTAGATAGATAAGAAATATATAACACACATACTACACTCCCCTTTTCTTCATGCATTGTTATACATCAGATAGGTAATGGATATATCTAGGGGTGACAATTTGATCTATTAATCCACCATCCATCTATTAATACATCAGACCCATCCACCAAAAAAAATTTATGTATGTAATGGATTGGATTCAATCCATCAACTAAACATAGATGGATGAATTTGATATATTCAACTCATTTGAAGAATCCAATGGATCATTTCATAAGTTAATTGGTAATCCATTGAATAAATTATAAATTATAATAAATCTTTTAATGATTTAAAATAATTTTCAAACTAAATAAATTTTTAAAACATATTTTAATTAATTTTAAATTTATAAACAAAAGCTGAAAAGCTTAAACACAAAAGAAAAAAAGTCATAAAAATAGTTGGAATTTAAATATAACTATTCTCAAACAAAAAATTTACTATTTCTATATGTGTACAAAATTAGACACACAAAAGAAAATTTTTCCTCTCACCCCTACAATTATACCTCCACCCCAACATTTTGAGTGAACTTCCTATTATACCCTCGTATATTAAAAAATTCCTGGTGTTCTTTAAAAAATTGATATGCTAAAATTTAAGAAAACAAACCGGAAACATTTATCTAGTTTTCCGGTGTACATAAATTACCGGAACTTATATGCAAATTTTCCGGTTTGGTCTCTTTTGTTGGTTAATCATTTCCTTTATAACCCAATTTCTCCAATAACCCCAATTTCTTCTTCCCCATTCCTTCTTTCAAGTTCACTTTCTCCATTTCTTCTATGCCGACAACAGTCTCCGTCGGCATTGACAGTTGGAAGCCTCGTCTCTGTCATTCTTGTTAATATTTATGCATCGAATTTTGGTCTCAATAGCAGTGAAAGGTTGAAAACTTGGGTTGATTATGATGCTGGGTGACAAACATTGGAACACCGTCAAAATAAAAACATTGTAAGGTTAGCTTAAGCAAATTGAATGAACCCAAATTGAAAGGTTAGCACAGTGAATCACATAAATAAATCTGAAAACCTAAAAACATAAAAACCATAACCAGAACACACAGGAAGCATGAAAATCCTTTGCTTGAAAAAGGTTTCGAATTGATTATGTTCTCGACCTGTTAATTTTAGTGAACAAGAATGAGCAAAGCTTGAGATTGATGCAGTGAAAAGAAAACATAGTCTTGTGACGTTACTTTTTCAGTTTGGTGATTAAAAAGAATAATGAAAAAACCAGATGTTTTATTTTATTTTAAAGGAACAAACCGGAAAATAAATTTTCCTTTGCGGTATAAATGTTGGGATGAAAGTTATATGGGTAAAATTGGAATATGAAGTCGTTTGTAGGGGTGAAGGTAAAATTGTTCGGGTGGAAGGGAAAATTTTCTACACAAAAATAGTACAAAATTATAAAGGCCCAATACGTATTTCTATTTTCTAAGCCCATTAAGGCATTAACAACAAATATTATTATAATTTAATTTATTAAATTTTAATTTATTTATAATAATATTGATGGTGGCCAGTCAACAAGTCAATGCCAGACCGCCATCGGTCAACGCCTACCGCCGCTGGTTAACACCGGACTCCGCCGTGTCTCTGCCATGAACCACCGAAAACCGCCGGATCTCCGCCGTGAGACGCCGGATCTCTGCCGCACTGGTCACCGGAGCTCCGTCGTTGACCACCTGTGTTGACCACCACCCGTTTTATTAGATCACAAAAATATGACATGGGCTAGTAATTAAGAAGCTATTTGGGCTTAGTATGAATTTGGGCTAAAATAAAAAAATGTTTTATTCAAGCTATTGCTACTCACAGTACTAGCATGCAATTATATTAAAAGTTGTTTTAATATTTCACCAATAAAAAAATTGTTTTATAAATATTATAAAAAACTAATACACTTTAATATATGGATCAGATGGATATCCATCCATTAAAATTTAATAATGGATGGATTGGATGGATTTTAAACTTAACTGATTGGATTGGATGAATTTTTTTAGTGAAAAATTTAGTGGATTTAAATGGATTGTTTTGATCCATCCATTAGGATCCAAATCCATATTCATCCAATCCATCCATTTTGCCACCCCTAGATATATCACATTAATCAACAGCAAGCATACTTCAATAAACTTCAAACTTCAATAGCAGCCAAACTAATAATACTCCCCCTTTTTAGCCAACTAATTTGACAAAAGAAAAAGAATATCACATTGTCAAGAACAACAATCAAAAGGAATAGAAAACCACATAGTACTTATTACAAACCATTAGCACACATAGGTGCATAAAGAACATAACATCAGAAACAAAAAAATCAGAAACATGGAGCATTAAATTCCAACACTCCTTTTAGAGTCCACCACCACCAAGTCTTCACCTCTGTCATCATGAGAAATCAGCTCTTCAGCTTCCAAGGTTTGAATAACACGATCCACCAAGAACTGCTTGTCATCCAAAGCCTTACTCACAACCTTGAGATCAGCAATCATCTATTGTCTGCTGAGCATGGCACATTTGCCTTTGGCAGATGCTAGAGCAATATCTGCAGCATGTGACTTTTCCAAAAACCTAGAGTCTAAAGTAAATATGACTCTCTTTTAACAGCCTCATCAGTAGGGATACACAACTCAGGATATTGTTGCAAGATGATATCACAGATCAAAGAGGGAAAAGCAATAGGAATCTTTGTAGCATTTGTCTTCCTATCGGCTATAGTTTGATAAAAGATAGAATCACCGAAATTAAAAACAGATTTTGTACCTATAGCATGTTGGTGTAAGCCCTAGAAGCCAATACTTTTAGTACTTGTATCAAACTATTTATTAATAATATAAAGTTTCATTTATTAATAAATAAAAGGCATTTCTTTATTATGTTTGTAAGAGTTCAAAATAGTAAAGTCCCTACAATAAATAGTCTGTTTAATATTAAGTATGACTTAATCATGAGATTAAATTAAACATAAGGTAGCCATTCTTAAATTATCCGTAGTCGAGCTTTAAGGTAAAATGGGATAACCTTAAAGCATAAAGACTATTATGAAGATAGACTGATGATCGCATCTCATGGATCATAGGATAAGGAGTTATCAAGTCTTGACATAGATATAAATATTAGGAGTAATATTTATATTGGATTGACCTGCTATGAGATTACTAAATGGAATGTTATGTAATGTGTCATAAGTTACTCTCATGGTGATAATGGTGTAAATCACCCTTAGACCTGAAACCACTTTGTACCCTAGATGTAGAGTCAAGTGCTTTTTAACTGATCTAACATTATCCATAACAAGATAATCATAAAGGCAGTTTATGGCTACTTCACAAAGCATGTTGAGGGACAATAGTGATCTAGATTGAATTGGCCAATTCTTCATAATTGGATAAATGTCTATGGCCCAATATTGAACTGGACAAAGAAGACACTATTTATGCCTTGTGTTCAATATAGATATAAGGGCAAAGGGTAATTATACACGACTAATATTATCACATAATGTTTTGTTAAGATCACATAAATATTTCATAACTTGGGTAGCAATGATGTATTGCTAGAAACCTCTCACTGATTATAATATTATATAGATGATTTAATAATATTGCCAACGTTACGGAAACCTACAAGGTCACACACATGAGGACAGTATAGTGTGAGATTGAGAACACCGTAAGGTACGGTGCACTCGAGAGAAATATGCATTGTGATAAGGTATCACAAAATAAATGATAAGTGGTACACCATAGGATATGGTGGGCGCGCGCACACATGAGTAGTAAGACTGATTGGGCTTTTGCCAAGACAAGTGTTTGTCTTACAGAGCAAGACAAGAGACTCTATAAATAGAGACCTTGTGCAAGAGCTTAACACACAAGAGAATTCATAAGAATTTTAGAGTTACTTGAATCCTAAATTTATTTCTTTAATTCTCTCTCTCACAAAAGTTCTTCATTCATAAGCTAGCACTTGGATTGAAGAAAAGTTGTTCATTTGGACTAGCTAGAGACGTTGCTGTTCAACCTTCAACGTTTGTCATCATCTTGTTCGTGATTCAAAGGGTTCTATTCTTCAAGAGGTAAAACCCTAAACACATGATCATGTCCATTCGTAAGGATCATTAAAGGAAAATTTTTGAATTCCGCTGATTTTACTATTACAATTTTCCTTCAGTGGTATCAGAGCCACTTACAAAACCATGATTTGATGTTTGTTTATATCATATTTTAATTCATTTAAAACTTTATCAAGATAAAATTGAGTAATTAAATTTTAAATGATCAAGGCTTATATATGATGCAAATAGAGTATATTTGATATACTAATTTTCATCCATTGAATTCACGTAGTCGTTATTTGTATTGAACAATCCATATTAAATTGTTTCGGGACCTACTTTTGTAAGGTGAAACATTGATGTGGTGATGAATCAAACTGATATTCGTTCATGGTGATTTTTGACGGCATGAGGATGTTGCATTAGGGTTCAAGACAACACAAGGGTTGTGTTATGCTGAAAAACTGCTTCAGAATTCGTGGAAATCGTGACACGATGATCTGGACAAAAAGGTGATAAAACTGCACTATCGTGACACGATGAAAGTCATCGTGACACGATGGACAGGACAAAAAGGTTCTAATATTGAACAATCGTGACATGATGGTCAGGACAGAAACAAATTCTATTTTCAGAGCCGCTAAATCGTGACACGATGATGGTCATTGTGACACGATTTTGACTGTTGTGAACAATGTGATCAATTTTGAAGTTTAATTTTAAGTAACACAACTTGAACCAAAGATGATGATAGAGTATGTTTGTTGTTATTGTCTTATAATGATTGGTTATGGCCTTAGTTTACTCTTTTATTTTATTTGAGATTTTAAATACGGCCTGCGTGTCGTGCCTCTCTCTAAATTTCTCAATGTAACTTATCTTCTCATCTTACTCCCTCGTATGTAAAACAAGTATTCTTTGATGTAATGTTATAATAGAAATTACATAGGACCAAAGGAGGACAGCCTCGAAGATCATGCTTGGAGAAGTAGATCGTTTTAGGCTAGTTTAAGGTTCTCTCATTGGCTTGAGAGAACATATGCGTTAGGAGGCCATAAATATATCATTTTGTTTATTGTTATTGAATGTATGTTGATGCATGTTAGAGCATTTGTATGTTAAACAAGCCGGTGAGATCGAACTAAATTAAAATTCCCTCAAAATAAAAATGTTAAGTTTTTGCTTTCCAAATTTTAGAACTCATCAAGACTGGTGTCGAATAATGTGGGTTTGCCTACTGCAAAATACATTTTCTATATAGGTATGATGCGATGGGATAATGGTAATATCCAACTTCTAAAATTGGGTCAAACCTAACTAAACAAATATAATAAGATTGTATGAATTTATTGTCAAAAAAAAAAAGATTGTATGAGTTTAGACGCAAGCGTTTGGAATAATTCATATGATGAATTAGAATAAGGAGTTATTCACCCAATGGAGATATTTGAGAATTGCATGAAATGCAATTGGAAGGAGTTCCTACCTAAATAACTAAGTCTTGTGTAATCCTCCCACAGCGGACTTAAGACGGAGTGAAATATGGATCTTGACCCACTAGGAAATCTTCCAATGGATTTTCCGAATCAAATGATGAAGGTCATTTGTTTTGAGTAAAATAGTGGGAGCGTATTTAATTAAAGGCCTAATTGAATATGTTAAAAAGATACTTATATTTTCACTTCTTTATGTAGATAACCATGTCATCAAACACATCAAACAACATTTTGCGATCAATCCATGACAAAGAGAAATTGAATGGTTCAAATTTTCTTGATTGGCACCGTAATCTGAGGATTGTCCTCAAGCATGATAATAAGTTATATGCCTTAGAGGAACTTGTTCCTGAGGAGGAGCCTGCTCATAATGCTCCTAGGGCTGTAAGAGATGCTTATAAGAAGCATGTTGAAAATGCTAATGAGGTTTCTTGCCTCATATTGGCTACCATGAAATGTGAGTTGCAAAAGCAACATGAAAACATGAATGCAATTTAAATGATCGAATACTTGAAAACACTTTATTCGGAGCAAGCCCGCCATGAAAGGTTCGAAGTTTCAAAGTCCTTTTTCCAATGAAAGTTGGCCGAGGGATCCCCGGTAGGTCCTCATGTGCTGAAGATGATTGGGTATGTCGCGAACCTAGAGAGGTTGGGATTTCCACTTGATAAGGAACTTGTAACTGATGTTATCCTACAATCGTTGCATGATAGCTTCAATCAGTTTATCCTGAATTTCAATATGAATGACATGGATAAGACTCTTCCAGAATTGCTTAGTATGTTGAGAACTACTAAGCAAAATCTGAAGAGTAAAGGGAAATCCATTCTGATGGTCAGTAATGGAAAGAAGCATCACAAGAAGCCTGCTAAGCAAGGAGGCAAGTGGAAAGGCAAGGGAGCTGCCAATCCAAAACCAACTACCCAGCTTTAAAAGGAAGGCAATTGTTTCTATTGCGGTAAGACCGGACATTGGAAGAGAAATTGCCCAAAGTACCTGGAAGATAAGAAGAAAGGAGTAGCTCCTACTACTTCAGGTATTTTTGTTATAGAAATCAATATATCTACTTCTACATCATGGGTATTGGATACTGGATGTGGTTCTCACATTTGTACTAATGTGCAGGAACTCAAGGAGAGTAGAAAGTTGGCAAAAGGCAAAGTTGACCTACGAGTTGGAAATGGAGCAATAGTTGCTGCTTTAACTGTAGGAACTTATAGTTTAGCTTTGCCTAGTGGTTTAGTAATTCAGATAGAGAACTGCTATTATGTACCTGCCATTAGCAGAAATATTATTTCCGTTTCTTGTTTGGACAAGTTTGGTTTTTCATTTATAATAAAGAACAATTATTACTCTATTTATTTAAATGATATATTCTATGCTAGTGCTCAAATGAATAATGGACTATATGTCTTTGATCTTGAAATGCCAATCTATAACATTAAAACTAAAAGGAAGAAACCTAATGAGTCGAACCCAAGTTACCTTTGGCATTGTCGTTTAGGCCATATAAATGAGAGACGCATGTCCAAACTCCACAAAGATGGACTTTTGGACTCTTTTGATTATGAATCATATGATACATGTAGATCTTGTTTAATTGGGAAGATGACAAAAACCCCATTCATAGGAAAAGGTGAAAGGGTTAATGATCTTTTGGCACTCATACATATTGAAGTGTGTGGACCATTGAACGTACCTGCTAGAGGTGGTTTTTCATAGTGCATAACATTTACTGATGATTTTAGTAGATATGGATGTGTATGTAATGAAACACAAATCCGAATCCTTTGAAAACTTCAAAGAATTTAATAATGGAGTGCAAAACCCCAAACCTTTTGGTTGCTCGAACAATAGTGTTCTTGGAGAAAGAATTTATTTCCAAAAGAATCAGTGGGAGGAATGTAGAACTTGAAGAAATTCAAGAACCACAAAATATTGAGCAATCTATGGAGGAACATGAGCAGCAACCACAAGAAGTTGTGGAAGAACAACCTGTTGTTGTTAGAAGCCCTAGAGGCCAATACTTTTAAGTACTTGTATCGAATTATTTATTAATAATAAAATGTTTTATTTATTAATAATATAAGGCACTTCTTTATTATGTTTGTAAGAGTCCAAAATAATAAAGTCCCTAGAATAAATAGTCCGTTTAATATTAAGTGTGACTTAATCATGAGATTAAATTAAACATAAGGACGTTATTCTTAAAGTATCCGTAGTCGAGCTTTAAGGTGAGGTGGGATAACCTTAAAGCATAAAGACTATTATGAAGATAGACTGATGATCGCATCTCATGGATCATAGGATAAGGAGTTATCAAGTCTTGACATAGATATAAATATTAGGAGTAATATTTATATTGGATTGACCCGCTATGAGAGTACTACATGGAATGTTATGTAATGTGTCATAAGTTACTCTCATGGTGATAATGGTGTAAGCCACCCTTAGACCTGAAGCCACTATGTACCCTAGATGTGGAGTCAAGTGCTTTATCACTGATCTAACGTTATCCGTAAAGGCAGTAGATGGGTACTTTATAAAGCATGCTGAGGGACAGTAGTGTCCTAGATGGAATTTGTCAATCCTACATAATAGGATAAATGTCTATGGGCCCAATATTGAACTGGACAAGGATGACACGGTCTATGCCTTGTGTTCAATATAGACATAAGGGCAAAGGGGTAATTATACACGCATATTATCACTTAGGTTATGTTTTGATCACATGATAATTTCTCATGACTTTGGTAGCAATGATGTGTTGCTAGATACCGCTCATTGTTTATTATATTAATAGGAGATTTAATATAATTGCCAACGTTATGGAAACCTACAGGGTCACACACATAAGGACAGTATATTGAGAGATAGAGAACACCGTAAGGTACGGTACATTTGAGATAGATATGTTTTGTGATAAAATATCACAAATTAATAAAAGGCGATACACCATAAGCTATGGTGGGCGTGCGCGCACATGAGTATGATGACTCATGGGGCGCGTGCCCTAATTAAAAGATATGGTGGGCTTTTATTTTAAATCTTTGTCTTGGAGACCAAGATAAGAAATATCTATAAATATAAACCTAGTGAAAGGAGTTTCACACACTTGAGAAAATCATACTATAGATTTTTCATAAAGAATATTAGGGTTACTTGAATCCTAATTTTTCCTCTAGATTCTATCTCTCTCATATAATTCTTCACTCACAAGCTTACACTTGGATTGGAGAAAAGCTGTTCATGTGGACTAGTTAGAGACGTTGCGGTTCTACCTTCAACGTTCGTGATCACTTCGTCCGTAATTCAAGGGTTCTACGCTTCAAGAGGTAAAACCCTAAACACATGATCATTCCCCTGAGTAAGGATCTCTTTAGGAAAATTTTTGAAATTCCGCTTGTCATACCCCAAATTTTACCCACCCTTATTTAATTATTATGTTAACTTTCTTTTGAAAATGAAGGATAGTTGAGTTGGTAATTATTTGAGAGCAAAGAAACTCACAGCTTGAGGTCATGGGTTCAAGCCCCATTGGTGACCTTTTTGGTTTGTTATTTTATTTTTTGTAGCTTTATTACTACTATTACATTTTTGTCATTATTATTATTATAATCTTTTTTTTTTTATATAAAACAAAACAAAACAAAAAAAATCTAATAAAAAAAAAAAGGGGAAAGAACCGAAAAAAAAAGAAGAAAAGAAGGGGTTAGTAAACACAAGTGGAAAAAGGGATTTCTATCTAAACCCAAGTTCATAACAAACTCAACAAATTTAGTAGAAAAAGGAGAGGATTTACATCAAAATTCTATCTAAATTTTCCCCAAAAAATAGGAAAATCCAAGTCCAAGCTTCACTATAAATACATGATTAAATTCACACTCAAAGGACAACAAAAAAATCTGCAAAAAAAACCACAGAACAAAGCTTCTGCGATCTGAAGCAAAAAGATCAATCCCCAAGCAAGTTGATTTTCTATACACAGTAGAAAATCAACATAAAAAACAGCCTCCTCCCTGTTCCGGTCAAAGCGATTTCTCGTACGGCAGAAGAAAAAAGAAAAATCAGAATCGAATTAAAACAAGAGCACGAAACCGATTCAAAGTCAGGAAAGCTTACCCGATTCGAAATTCACAGTACGGCAAGGTTAGTATCTCTATACTGCGATTTTGCGTTTGAAACGTGGTATGAAAATTAAGGCGAGGTTAGATTTCGGTTTTGAACTTTTTGGCGTGTTGATTCTGTGATTTTATGGTACGATTTGTTGTTTACATGCTTCAATTCATGGTTTAAAAAATCAGTTTAGAGTAAACTTTGTTTTAGGAATTTAGGGATTTTCGGATTTGGGAAATTTTGAGGTAATCTTGTGTTTTTGAGACTTAATTCGGATTTAGAAGAGGATAAATTGTATTTTAGAATCTAAGGGGGATGTTTTCAGAAGAAATTATGGGTTTGTTAATGGAGGTATGAATGTTGTTGATAAATGTTCTTGAGTTGGGTAAAAGGGAAGAGAGAGAACCGAGAGTGGAAGGGAAAGAAGAGAGAAAAAACTTGTAAAATATGAGTGAAAATCTGGTTGTGAATTTTTATATCCCTATAATCCCGCGCGCGCGCGCCCACCGTAGTTGCCATGCACCCTCGCCGTTGATCGCCCATCAGACGGTCTTCTGGCCTCTGCGCGCACTGGGCCTCCTTTGTTTAGAACTGGGCTTAGTTTTTCGCCTCTTTACACCCTCTGGCTTACTGTTTACACCCCTTTCGCTGATATAACTTGTAAAAATACCAAAAATAATAATTTAGGATGAAAAGAGATGATTTGGCGTATGCTTCTTCTTCTCCGATTATTTAATATTTCTCGGTGTATACCGAGCGATTTAAATAATTGTCATCTTTCTAAAAACATAAAAAAATAATAATAATAATAATAACTTCTCCGGTTATTTAATATTTCTCGGTGTATACCGAGCGATTTAGATAATTGCCATCTTTCTAAAACATTCATAAATAATAATAACTTCTCCGGTTATTAAATTTATTGAATTTCTCTCATTTAAATAATCATCTTTCTCTAAACAATTATAAAAAAAAGATAATACAATAATGTCGCAAGTAAAAACAAGATAGCTTGGCGTATGCTTAGTTGTCTATGATTGTTTAATTTCTAGGTGTATACCTAGCGATTAGATAGTCACCTCTTCTTTTCAAAAATAATAAAACTATATTTTTCTCAAACCATCAACAAAAACATTAAAAAACATGCAACAAATCAAACTCTATTTTTTCAAACAAAATCATAACTAAGGAATAAAACTTTTTCATAAAAGAACTTGTTTTCATCCATTCTAACGCAATACAAACAAGCGCTTAAGCCTCCAACAAGCGAGCATACAAGCCATACGTTTAACTGCTAGAATGCGATCTAAAACAACGTCCTCTAAAAAACACCAACACACAAAACAAACACCATGAACTACGAAGCTCTGATTTCTCATTGCACCTGAGAATACGTAGGAGCAGGATCCAACATCCTGTCGAGCCCAATAATAAAAAACTAAAATCTCCCCCCTTTTTAATAATTCCTCTAAAGCAGCTCTCAATAAAAAGCAAGCAAACTTTAAAAACACTATTTAAACCCTAAAATTAACTAGAAGGTTCCCGTTGAGTACAACGGATGTGAGGGGTGCTAATACCTTCCCCTCGCATAATCGACTCCCGAACCCGGAAACGGTTGCGATGACTGCCTTTCCATTAACCAAAAGGGTTTTATCGATATTTTCCCTCTAACAATAAAATTCGGTGGCGACTCTGTAGTCATTCCGGGCGCGAATACGCCCGCGCGTTTTTTGAGGCGCGACACCGCTGCTTTACTATGTCAATTTTCCTTCACAACCTGCTTAAGTAGAACAAGTCTAGCGTAGGTAAACTAGGATGCGTCATGGACTAGAGAGATATGGGTATCTCATAACTGATCAAGGTAACGTATCACTCATGGATCAAGATGAGCCTGTAACCTACCAAGAGGCCATAATTGGTCTTGAATCTGAGAAGTGGCTAGAAGCCATGAAATCTGATATGGATCCCATGTACACAAACAAAGTTTGGAACTTGGTAGAGCCTCCTGTAGGAGTTCGTTCTATAGGATGCAAGTGGGTCTTCAAAAAGAAGACCAACATGGATGGTAAAGTGAATACCTATAAAGCAAGACTGGTTTCTAAAGGATATAAACAAATTCATGGAATTGACTATGATGAAACCTTTTCACCAATTGCAATGCTTAAATCTGTTCAAATTTTACTTGCTATCGCTGCATATTATGATTTTGAAATATGGCAGATGGATGTCACAACTACTTTCCTCAATGGAAATCTCATTGAGGATGTGTATGTGACACAGCCTGAAAGATTTGACATACCAGGTGAAGCTCATATAATATGCAAGCTTCTAAAAGCTGGAATCTTCGTTTTGATGAAACTGTAACAAAGTATGGATTTATTAAAAATGAAGATGAACCTTGTGTCTACAAAAAGGTTAGTGGGAGCATGATCGTTTTCTTAGTATTATATGTAGATGACATATTACAAATTGGAAATGATATTCCTACCTTGCAACAAGTAAAGACTTGGTTAGGGAAATGCTTTTCTATGAAAGATCTTGGCGAAGCAGCCTATATACTAGGAATAAGGATCTATAGAGATAGATCACAAAAACTGCTTGGCCTAAGTCAGAGAACATACATAGATAAAGTGTTGAGACGCTTTAATATGCATGATTCCAAGAAGGGATTCATACCTATGCAACATGGTCTATGTCTTTCGAAGACACAATCCCCTTCAACTAAAGAAGAAAGGGAACACATGAATAAGGTTCCATTATGCATCTACAATCTGATCCCGGTGAACGCCATTGGGGAGCCGTCAAGAATATCCTTAAATACATGATAAGAACTAAGGATTCATTCTTGGTATATGGAGGTGTGGAAGAGCTTGCGGTTATTGGATATACTAATGCTAACTTCTAGACTGATAAGGATGACTCTAAATCGCAATCTGGTTATGTGTTTTGCCTAAATGGTGGCGTTGTAAGCTGGAAAAGCTCAAAGCAAGAGACAGTAGCTGATTCTACAACATAGGCTGAGTATATTGCCGCATCAAATGCATTAAAGGAAGCAGTTGGACAAAGAAGTTCATAGCTGAATTTGGCATAGTCCCTAGCATTGTGGATCCCATTGAACTATATCGTGATAACATTGGTGCGATCACACAAGCTAAGGAGCCTAGATCTCACCAAAGATCCATACACATACTCAGGTGTTATCATGTCATTCGAGATATAATAAATAGAGGAGAAATGAAAAGATGCAGAGTACCTACACTAGACAACATAGCTGATCCACTAACAAAGCCTCTTGCGCAACTGAAGCATGATGGGCATACTAGGTTTATGGGTTTTAGAGGAATGCTTGATTGGCTATAGTGCTAGTGGGAGATTGTTGGTGTAAGCCCTAGAGGCCGATAATTTTAGTACTTGTATCAAACTATTTATTAATAATATAAAGTTTCATTTATTAATAAATAAAAGGCATTTCTTTATTATGTTTGTAAGAGTTCAAAATAGTAAAGTCCCTAGAATAAATAGTCTGTTTAATATTAAGTATGACTTAATCATGAGATTAAATTAAACATAATGACGCTATTCTTAAACTATCCGTAGTCGAGCTTTAAGGTAAAATGGGATAACCTTAAAACATAAAGACTATTATGAAGATAGACTGATGATCGCATCTCATGAATCATAGGATAAGGAGTTATCAAGTCTTGACATGGATATAAATATTAGGAGTAATATTTATATTGGATTGACCCGCTATGAGAGTACTACATGGAATGTTATGTAATGTGTCATAACTTACTCTCATGGTGATAATGGTGTAAACAACCCTTAGACCTGCAACCACTTTGTACCCTAGATGTAGAGTGAAGTGCTTTATAACTTATCTAACATTATCTGTAACATGATAATCATAATGGCAATTGATGGATACTTCATAAAGCATGCAGAGGGACAGTAGTGACCTAAATGGAATTTGCCAATCCTACAAAGCAACATAATTATCTATGGGCCCAATATTGAATTGGGCAAGGATGACACAATCTATGCCTTGTGTTCAATATAGACAGAAGGGCAAAGGGGTAATTATAAACGACTAATATTATCACAGAATGTTTTGTTAAGATCACATAAACATTTCGTAACTTAGGTAGCAATGATGTATTGCTAGAAACCTCTCACTGTTTATAATATTAAATAGATGATTTAATATTATTGCCAACATTACGGAAACCTACAGGGTCACACACATAAGGAATGTATAGTGTGAGATTGAGAACACCGTAAGGTATAGTGCACTTGAGAGAAATATGCATTGTGATAAGGTTTCACAAAATAAATGAAAAGTAGTAAGACTTATGGGGTGAGCGCTGATGACACGAAATCATATCGTATTTTTAGCTTAATTTACATGAATTTTAGTTGCATTTCATATGTTTTTATTTTGTTTATTTCTTGTTACGCCGGTATTTTTCTTTGTTTCAGGTATTTTAAATAAAATAGACTAGAAAAGAGAAATGGAACAAAAACTATGCAAATTGGATAAAAAAAGGGATCAAATGGGATAAATGGTGACATACTACAACCTTGTGTGGGCCACCACATATTGTGTGGCACCCACACAATTTATTCACGTGTGGCACACCACACAACAAACAATTATACAAGGCTGCCACAAAGAAGTGGCGCTCGCCACACAACAACAAACAATCATAAAATTATGGCAATTGGATAACAAGGAACGTAACAAACATATCCACGCGCGTGCAACTTTGTTCCTATCTATTTCCTTGCTTTCAGCTTAATCTACCGTGGCACAAATATAGGATCTTAGTTATTTATTTTACTATAAATAGAGCTTAGCTCTACACAATATTTTTATGCACTTTTTGGAGACCAATTTTGAGGAAACTATTTTCAGTTCCAGATTTTATGCCAGTTTCCTTTTCTGTTCAGGTTTCTTTTATTGTGTCATTTATTTATTTAATTATGTCAATTTATTTTATTGTTTATTTATTTATGTCTAGCTAAATTTATTAAACTGAGATGTGAAATAGGAAGCTAATGGGGTTTGATAATTAATTTGTGTTCTCAAATTTAATAAGTTTTCTGTATCAATTTTTAAAGCTTAATAATATAATTTTGCACGAGAGTGAAAATTAACTAAAGTGTAGACCAATAGACCGAGAGGGTGAGGTTTGCACTAGATAGTAAAAATTGAACATTAATTCTAAACACCGCGAGAGCTCTTTAGAATTAATTAAACTATATTTGATTTTCAAAAAGTATTTGTAAACACATGAGAGGGCGAGAGTTAATCATGGCTTTATATAACACGATTCTAATCAACAGAACGAGAGTGTGAGATTAGTTTATTTAAATCAATATAGTTTTGTGAAAACGAATTATTCTTCTAGCACGAATTAAATATTGAACCCTGTGAAGCAACCTAAATCACATCTCAGTCTTTTATTATAATTAATTTACTTTGTTTATTCTCTCAATTAAATCCCTTTAATTTAATTATTAGCCTTAGATTTACACAGTAATTCTAGATAACGGTACTATAGACATTGGTCCTTTGGGTTCGATATCTTTTTAAGACTACGCGATACGACTGTGCACTTGCAGTCAGAAGTTCTTTAGTTATACTAAATCGCGATCAAGTTTTTGGCGCCGTTGCCGGGGACCAATTTAGTCCATATATCGTAACTTTAGTGTTGCGCCGTAGAGACTAAGGCAACTAAGTATTAAAAAAAAAAAAAAATTATTAATAAAAAATTACCCCAAATAGGTTTGTCGATTGTATGCCAAGTACTCGCTCTCAAGGCGAAGGATTGGTGCAACAAGTAGACGACCCTGAGCGTCTTATTAGTATAAGACGCCGAATCGAAGAATACCGAAATAAATACATCCTTCCCGCTAATCAAATCTTCATTCCCGAACCAGTTGTAGAATCAGAATTTGAAGAAGAACTAGATATGGAGATAGGACCGCAAAATCGTCCTCTTAAGTACTATGCTACCCCTACTGATGCTGAACCACATAACAGCATTGTTGCCCCTGCGATAGAGGCCAACAATTTTGAGCTTAAACCTTCCCTGCTCTCAGCTATTCAGCAAAATCAATTCTCGGGTAGTCCTACAGATGACCCCAATCTCCACCTCTCTGTTTTCTTACAATACGCAGACACAATAAAGGCGAATGGTGTTAGTCCTGAAGCAATTAGACTTCGTCTTTTCCCTTTCTCGTTAAGAGATAGAGCTAGACTTTGGCTCCAGTCTCTACCATCCAACTCTGTCACAACATGGGATGAGTTGAAGAAAGTCTTTTTAGCACGATATTTCCCACCTAGCAAAACTGCTACGCTAAGAACCCAAATCATTGGGTTTAAACAAAAAGACAAAGAATCTCTTTTCGAAACCTGGGAGAGATACAAGGATATGTTGAGACTCTGCCCACATCATGGCCTAGTAGAATGGTTAATTATTCATACCTTTTATAATGGTCTCTTGTATAATACAAGAATGACTATAGACGCCGCCGCAGGTGGCGCACTAATGGATAAACCTTACACTGATGCTTATCAACTCATCGAAAACATGGCCCAAAATCATTATCAGTGGGGAAGCGAACAAACTCCTTTGGAGAGAACTCAGTCGAAAGGTGGTGTGTACGAAGTAAGCCTCCTTGACCATGTCAATGCCAAGTTTGACGCCTTGGCTCAAAAGATAGAAAGCATGACCGCAACTCCCGCAGCCATCGTGGCTGCAATAGCTCCTAATTGTGAGTTATGTGGAGTTCATGGTCATGTTATCGCCGAATGTCAACTCTTGACGGGAGTTCCTCCTGAACAAGTAAATTACACTCAAAGAAACCCTTATTTCAACACTTACAATCAAGGTTGGAAAAACCATCTGTACCAAAACAACAATGCATTATATGCACCTTGCTCAGCACCTTCTGTTCCGCCGGATTATCGAAACTCTGCCGCTGTTCCTGCTCCTAATGCTCCTATGAAGTCTAAACTTGAAATAATGATGGAAAGCTTCATAACTGCTTAAACTGAAACCCACAAAAATTTCATAAATCAAAGCTTAAACAATAGTGAGCAAATTAAGCACACTAATGAGCAAATTGAGCAATTAACCAGCAAGGTAGATGCTCTAGCCACACACACTAAAATGCTTGAAACTCGAATTTCACAAGTGGCCCAGCATCAAGCGTCTACTGCTGCCCCAGTGGAAACATTTCCTGGCCAACCTCAGCCAAATCCGAAAGGACATGCTAATGCTGTTATACTACGGGGTGGGACAACATACGAAGAACCAGCTGACCCTAGAGTAGAGAAGCCAGCCATGCAACAAAACCTTAACAAACCAACTAAGAAGGGGGGTGAACTAAGCGGAAAAGATAGGGAAGATAAAAGCGAGGAGGCTGTAGAGAAAAAGACACCTTATGTGCCTCCGCCACCTTATAAACCACCGATCCCTTATCCTCAAAGATTTGAAAAATCTAAAAGCGTGGGACAGTTTAAGAAATTTGTAGAGCTTCTAAAACAATTAAACATCACAATACCCTTTACAGAAGCTATCACTCAAATGCCCTCATACGCTAAGTTTCTAAAAGAAATCTTAACTAACAAAAAGAGGATTGAGGACGATGAAACCGTTATGCTTACTGCCGAGTGTAGCGCAATTCTTCAAAATAATATGCCTCCTAAACTGGAAGACCCAAGAAGTTTTTCCATACCATGTGTAATTGGAAGGTATGTCATAGATAGGGCCCTATGCGATTTAGGGGCCAGTATTAGTTTAATGCCTGTGTCTATATGTGAAAGACTTGAGATGGGAGAGTTGAGACCAACTAGAATGTCTATACAATTCGCGGACCGCTCTGTCAAATTTCCTTTAGGTATTCTAGAAAACGTACCCGTACGCGTAGGTCAATTCTTTATCCCCACCGATTTTATAGTCATGGACATTAGGGAAGATTCCAATACACCAATCATCTTAGGAAGGCCATTCCTAGCTACCGCTGGTGCCATAATAGATGTTAAGAAAGGAAAACTCACTTTTGAAGTGGGTGAAGAAAAAGTTGAATTCATTTTGAATCAATTTCTAAAAGCACCAGCCATAGACGATACCTGTTACATGTTAGACATCATCGAAGAATGTAGAAAAGAAATGGAGAAAGATCAAACCATATATTCTGAACTTATAAAAATTCCTACACATTCTCCTGCAACTCTTGAAAATGATGACGTACTAGGCGAATGTTTATCAATTACGCCAGATCCTACGCCTTGCACAACTAAACCAACTTTAGAACTCAAGACTCTACCTGACAGTTTAAGGTATGAATTCTTAGATAAGGAACGCGAACGACCAGTAATAGTCAACGCAAACTTAGGAGAGTTAGAAACTGAAAAACTACTAAATGTCCTAAGAAAATATCCAGCTGCTTTAGGATATAGTATCTCTGATCTAAAGGGGATAAGTCCTTCACTTTGTATGCATCGCATCTTTTTCGAAGAGGATTGCAAAACCTCTCGTGAGCCGCGAAGAAGGATTAACCCCATTCTAACTGAAGTAGTTAAGAAAGAAGTAGAAAAACTTCTAGAAGCAGGAATCATATACCCGATCTCCGACAGTAAATGGGTTAGCCCAGTGCATGTCGTGCCAAAGAAAGGAGGAGTCACAGTTGTAACTAATGCAAAAGGCGAATCTATAGCACAAAGAGTTGTAACTGGCCACAGGATGTGCATAGATTATAGGAAACTGAACAAAGTCACTCGAAAAGATCATTTTCCCTTACCATTTATAGATCAAATGCTCGAGCGACTAGCTAATCATTCCTATTTCTGCTATTTAGATGGTTACTCAGGATTCTTCCAAATCCCTATTCATCCTGATGACCAAGAAAAGACAACCTTCACCTGTCCTTATGGTACATTCGCTTATCGGCGAATGCCGTTTGGTTTGTGTAACGCTCCCGCAACATTTCAAAGATGCATGATGGCAATCTTTGCTGATTTTATAAATGACGTCATGGAAGTCTTCATGGACGATTTTTCTGTTTGTGGGCAAAGTTTTGAAGGATGTTTGTCGAACCTTGAAAAAGTACTTGAAAGATGCGCAAAAGTAAATCTTGTTCTTAATTGGGAGAAGTGCCATTTCATGGTCCGACAAGGAATAGTTCTTGGACACATAGTGTCCAACAAGGGGATTGAAGTAGATAGAGCAAAAATCCATGTGATAGAAAATCTACCACCCCCAAAATCTGTTAGAGAAGTACGTAGTTTCTTAGGTCACGCCGGTTTTTACCGACGGTTCATTAAAGACTTCTCTAAAATTACCAAGCCTCTAACTGGCTTACTAATGAAAGATGCTGAATTTATTTTTGATGACGAGTGCTTCAAAGCATTCGAACAATTAAAAGCAGCTCTCATTAACGCACCGGTTATGCAGCCACCTGACTGGAGCCTACCATTTGAAATTATGTGTGACGCTAGTGATTACGCCATAGGTGCAGTCTTAGGTCAAAGGAAAGATAAGAAACTTCATGCTATTTACTATGCTAGTAGGACCTTAGACCCCGCGCAGATGAACTACGCCACCACAGAAAAAGAGCTCCTGACTGTTGTGTTTGCGGTTGATAAATTTCGTTCCTACCTACTAGGGGCCAAAATCATTGTCTACACTGACCATGCCGCAATTAGGTACCTAGTGAACAAAAAGGACGCCAAACCAAGGCTCCTGAGATGGATCTTGCTCCTTCAAGAATTTGATTTAGAGATCCAAGATAAGAAAGGAACTGACAATGTGGTAGCTGATCACTTGTCAAGAATGGAAGGCATTGCGCCTGAAAAGGTGTCTATCAATGATGACTTTCCATATGAACGACTCATTGCCCAGTTAGAAAGTATCAAAGCTGAGTGCCCCATACCATGTACCTATACCAAAACCAGTGGAGTTATTGGAGCAATCCATTCAAAGAACTAATTGCCATGGTATGCTGACTTCGTCAACTACTTAGCAGCCGGAGTACTCCCACCAGATCTAACTTACCAACAAAAGAAGAAATTCTTCCATGATCTTAAACATTATTATTGGGATGAGCCTCTGCTTTTCAAGAGAGGTCCTGACGGTATCTTCCGTCGATGTGTCCCTGAAAATGAAGTGGAGAATATAATTTCCCATTGCCATTCTGCTGCCTATGGAGGGCATGCTAGCACTTCAAAGACCTGCTCTAAGATCTTACAAGCAGGACTCTTTTGGCCTACTATATGGAAAGATGTCCATGTCGCTATAAAAAATTGTGATCGGTGCCAACGCACCGGCAACATCTCTAAACGCGACGAGATGCCACAAAAAGGCATTCTAGAAGTAGAAATCTTTGACGTGTGGGGAATAGACTTTATGGGACCATTCCCATCTTCTGGTGGAAATAAATACATACTCGTTGCAGTTGATTACGTATCCAAATGGATCGAGGCTATAGCCTCTCCTACAAACGATGCACGAGTTGTAATCAAAATGTTTAAATCCATAATCTTTCCTCGATTCGGTACACCACGACTCGTCATAAGTGATGGTGGATCACACTTCATATCTAGGATTTTTGAAAAATTATTAGTCAAATATGGAGTCGAACACCGAATAGCAACCCCTTATCATCCACAGACTAGTGGGCAAGTTGAGGTTTCAAATAGAGAGATAAAACAAATTCTAGAAAAAACAGTTGCTACAACTAGGAAAGATTGGTCATACAAACTCCCAGAGGCTCTGTGGGCCTATAGGACAGCCTTTAAAACCCCTATAGGAACCACACCGTTTAAACTAGTATACGGTAAATCTTGTCATTTACCAGTAGAACTTGAACACAAAGCCTTTTGGGCCATAAAGGCGCTAAACATGGATTTTAAAGCGGCCGGAGAAAAACGTATTCTTGATCTACATGAACTCGAGGAACTTTGGTCAAATGCGTACGAGAATGCCAAAATCTATAAAGATAGGACTAAAAAGTGGCATGACAAGCGCATACTTAAGAGAGAGTTCAAAGTAGGCGAGTTAGTACTCCTTTTCAATTCTAGACTAAGATTGTTCCCAGGAAAACTCCGCTCCCGGTGGTCAGGACCATATGAAGTAATCCGAGTATTCCCCAATGGCGCTGTCGAAATTAAAAATGAATCAAACGAAACTTTTAATGTTAATGGCCAGCGTCTTAAGCATTACTTTTGTCAAGAAAACACAGATTACTACTCTAGTCTCAAAATAGATGAACTCCCTCCAATAACTTAAAATTTTGAGACTAAGAAGTCGAGCTAACCGACTTTAAACAAAGCGCTTGGTGGGAGGCAACCCGCTGATTTTAAATCTAATGTTTTCCTTTTAGTTTATTTCTATTTTGCAGATAATAAAGAGATAGAGCGTGCAGCAGCTATGCAACATTGTAAGCTGGGCCTCACAGGTATGTTCTTCCAACCTCGCTTTTTTAGTCGTTGCATTGGGGACAATGCTCGATTTAAGTGTGGGGGAGGAAGCTTTATCGCTTTCTTTTATTTTCAGTCATTTAGTTTGCATGCATAATAAAACTAGGTTAGTTCATGATTAAGTTGAGTTAAATTTGCGTATTGTTTTTGTTATTGTCTAATTTTCCCATTTCTTGAGCTATACCAAAAAACCAATTTTTTTTGTGAAAAGCAAAAGCGTGAGTTTTGATACTTGTCATGGTTGCTTGAAAGTATATAGGTTGTTTGCACTATTAGGCTATTTTGTGAAAGTTGGGTAATTGTTCAATAAAATCAATACCGTTTTAACACCCTGGACCCCCGGAAATGTGTAAAATTGATTTGAGTACTAGTTTTGATAAAGCTTTGAACTTGAGTTTTAATGAACCCTTAGTAGTTTATCTAGCAGTCGGCACCATCTCAAGGCACAAACTAAGTGGGAAATCGAAGAATATAAGTGAATGATTTTGATTATAAATGTTATAAATGCTATTGGTTGATTCCTTGAAATAATTGATAAAAATTCAGCAAATGTTGAAACATGAGAAGGAAAAAAATACCATAGTATAGAAACTCATTAGTAGTTGGTTCAGAGGTGTCTGATTCTGAACTTGGTAGGGCGGGTTACGATCCGATCCCCCGCAACTGCGAAATGGGGAAAGAAAATAGGGGTTACCAAACATATGTTATCAGCACCCCTCGCTATATGATGATCATAATCACTAACAGGTTTCCTACCATGGGCGTGTACAAGATAACGGGCTTAATGTGATTGCGCTAGAATGAAAAGGGGGAAGAAAACTTAGGTGAGAGGTAGAGTCAAGAGGAAATGCTTCAGGTCTGTTTTCACATAACGGGAATCTCTCGTGTCATTACGGTATTCTTGTTATTTGCACTGTTACCTGATTTTCATGGCTTAGCCGGCAACCACGTACGAGTAAGATGATCGTGTCATGTGTTTTTACTTATGCTTTGCAATTCACTACTCTTTTATGCTTGAGGACAAGCAATGGTTCAAGTGTGGGGGAATTTGATGACACGAAATCATATGTTTTTAGCTTAATTTACATGAATTTTTAGTTGCATTTCATATGTTTTTATTTTGTTTATTTCTTGTTACGCCGGTATTTTTCTTTGTTTCAGGTATTTTAAATAAAATAGACTAGAAAAGAGAAATGGAACAAAAACTATGCAAATTGGATAAAAAAAGGGATCAAATGGGATAAATGGTGACATACTACAACCTTGTGTGGGCCACCACATATTGTGTGGCACCCACACAATTTATTCACGTGTGGCACACCACACAACAAACAATTATACAAGGCTGCCACAAAGAAGTGGCGCTCGCCACACAACAACAAACAATCATAAAATTATGGCAATTGGATAACAAGGAACGTAACAAACATATCCACGCGCGTGCAACTTTGTTCCTATCTATTTCCTTGCTTTCAGCTTAATCTACCGTGGCACAAATATAGGATCTTAGTTATTTATTTTACTATAAATAGAGCTTAGCTCTACACAATATTTTTATGCACTTTTTGGAGACCAATTTTGAGGAAACTATTTTCAGTTCCAGATTTTATGCCAGTTTTCTTTTCTGTTCAGGTTTCTTTTATTGTGTCATTTATTTATTTAATCATGTCAATTTATTTTATTGTTTATTTATTTATGTCTAGCTAAATTTATTAAACTGAGATGTGAAATAGGAAGCTAATGGGGTTTGATAATTAATTTGTGTTCTCAAATTTAATAAGTTTTCTGTATCAATTTTTAAAGCTTAATAATATAATTTTGCACGAGAGTGAAAATTAACTAAAGTGTAGACCAATAGACCGAGAGGGTGAGGTTTGCACTAGATAGTAAAAATTGAACATTAATTCTAAACACCGCGAGAGCTCTTTAGAATTAATTAAACTATATTTGATTTTCAAAAAGTATTTGTAAACACATGAGAGGGCGAGAGTTAATCATGGCTTTATATAACACGATTCTAATCAACAGAACGAGAGTGTGAGATTAGTTTATTTAAATCAATATAGTTTTGTGAAAACGAATTATTCTTCTAGCACGAATTAAATATTGAACCCTGTGAAGCAACCTAAATCACATCTCAGTCTTTTATTATAATTAATTTACTTTGTTTATTCTCTCAATTAAATCCCTTTAATTTAATTATTAGCCTTAGATTTACACAGTAATTCTAGATAACGGTACTATAGACATTGGTCCTTTGGGTTCGATATCTTTTTAAGACTACGCGATACGACTGTGCACTTGCAGTCAGAAGTTCTTTAGTTATAGTAAATCGCGATCAAGCGCCCTAACTTTACTTATTGGGCCAAGACAAGTGTTTGTCTTGAAGAGCAAGACAAGAGACTCTATAAATAGAGACCTTGTGCAAGAGCTTAACACACAAGAGAATTCATAAGAATTTTAGGGTTACTTGAATCCTAAAATTATTTCTCTAATTCTCTCTCTCACAATAGTTCTTCATTCATAAGCTAGCAATAGGATTGAAGAAAAGTTGTTCGTGGGGACTACCTAGAGACGTTACTGTTCAACCTTCAACGTTCGTGATCATCTTGTTCGTGATTCAAAGGGTTCTAATCTTCAAGAGGAAAAACCCTAAACACATGATCTTGTACATTCGTAAGGATCATTAATGGAATTTTTTTTTATTCCGCTACTTTAACTATTACAATTTTCCTTCATACCATAGATAAACCCCCTTGAGACATCATTAAAATGGGTATTAGGCACCCAATTAGCAGCTGCAATCTTGTTCAGTATAGCATACTTGGTAGTGAGCTTGGCAGCAGACAAATTCTTTTGCATTGACCACTCCTTTACTAGATCACCCGTAAGGGTTTTACATATCTGATTTTGAGTCACCTCCAACTCAGGTACATCTTCAATGCTCCTGCCTAGATATTCATTGATCACTGCAGGTGAAAATTTAACACATTTGCCTAGAACAAATACCTGCCTATATTCAGCACTCATAGGATTATCACAATTAGTTCCTATGTTTACAATGAATTCTCTGACCAGCTTGACATATCATTTCCCCAATCCTTTCACAGTCTTCATTCCTGCTGCATCAATCTACTCCATGAGTTCTTACAGGTTTAGCAAATCATGATGCAGGTTCCTCTCAACACCCTTCTTTCACAGATGAATTTCCATCTAGAGGCACCTTCCTCGTGATGAAAAGACACGTTATCCAGGGGAACTGGTGGAATATTTTTAGCTCTTTTTCTCCCTATGTCTACTGGCTTGTCAAATGTGCCAGCATCTTCAACCACATCTTCTTCCACCACAAAATCACTATCATCATATGACTCGTGCTTCCTCTCCAAAGCCTTATTCTTAGGCTCAGCAGATGGTACATGTTAGACTACTTAGCTATCACTTAGAAGGGGGGTTGAATAAGTGACCCTTTTAAACAATGCGGTTTTAAAATATTTCGAATGCGCGGAAGTCCACCGAATCGGTAGTCTACTTTGCACCCACTTGATTAAAGTAAAAGTAGTATTAAGCCGTGAATCGAATGATGATAAATCGAACAAAGACAATGCTTTGAAATCAACTACTTAAGATAGCTAATTTCAACTACACACAACAAGTTATTTGATTAAGTTTAACGCATCACAATTCAAGCACAATCAATTGATTTTTAATTAACACTTACGAACGCAAAATTCAATTGATATCAAATTAACAAATAATACGAAATTAAAGAGTTTAATGATAGAAAGAACGCAAACAAATGATCTGCGAGTTCCCTAGGCTTTCGTGTCGTCCTCGCGGTCGGCTGGTACGTCTCGCCCCAAATCGTCAAACGGAAGATTTGAGCTTTTTATTAAAGACTTTATTCGCTTGATACAATGTGCAGAAATATACAAAGACTTCACCGTATAAAACTATACAAAAGACACCCTTTCTTCACTTGTACCGAATCGATGAAATTTGTGCAAAAACCTCAACACACCTCAAAGCTTCTACCTCTAATTACAACGATTGATTCTCACACCCTTTTCAACCCGAAAACCCTTTCCAACGATTGATTGTGTTGATCCTTCAAGAATTCTTCTCAATCTTGAATGCTTGATGAGAAACCAAACCTTCAACCCAAATCAACCCGATCACAATTCTGATTCACCGCGAATTACACCGAACGTTATCAATCAATTGCACTAAGAGCTCTTGATTGATCCCATACTCAATCTCAAATTGATGGTGAATTGATAGAAGATGATGATCTTGAGTTGAATGCTCTTTGATCCAAAACTTCTCCAAAATTCTGATCCAAAGTGTTTTTCCAAAGGTTTCTCACACGTTGAATAGTTTCTCATTCATACAACAAAACCCCATGATGCTATTTATAGACAAAATAGAATGGAGAAAATTTAGGCACATTTTAACAGACTTGTATCGATACAAATGATGGTGTGTATTGATCGACGATTAGTGTATCAATAAATATTTTGTAACTGCAAGTGCACAGTTTCGTCGTTGAGTTTTAAAAGATATCGAACCACAGAGACCAACAGTCGAACTACCGTATTTCTGTCGTTGCGGTGTAAATCTAAGGCTATTAGATGTTTAGGGTTGATTGGAATTTTAAACGAAAATTAAAATTAAGATTTTAATTAATTAATAAAAGACGGATATCGGTATGTAACTTAATTAACCTTCGGGAATTTAATAAATTAATAGCGCGCGAAAAAGGGTTTATTTTTCAGAAGAACTTTCTCAATTTAAAGGTCTAAACCTCACACTCTCGTTTTGTTGATAAAAACCATACTTTCTAAGCTAGGAGTTTTACTGTCACTTTTCTACCACCTTAGCTTCGAAAGTATATTTTGAAAATCAATTAGTTCTAATTAAATCCTAACGTGGCTCTCGCTCGTTCAAAGATTAATATCAAATTCCTACTATCTAGTTAAAACCTCAAACTCTCGCTCTATTGATTTTAACCTTAGTTGCTTTCTTTTACTCTCGTTCAAAAGCTTTGAATTAAATTAGGAATTTGAATCAGTAAAATAGTTTAACAAGTATGCGCTAAATCATTATCAAATTCCCTTTGGAGAACTAATTCACATACTGATATCTAGAAATTTATCTAGACATGACAAAGGAAATAAAGAAATAAAGACAGGAAATTAAATAAAGCATAATAAATAAATAATTAAATAACGACATAAAACCTAAAAATAGAATTTGCTGGAAACTTGAAATAAAACTGCTGGAATTAATCGGAATAATATTCTTGACAGGAAAGTGAAAACAGAACTGAAAACGGATTCCCGGTGTGGAAATACCGTTATAGTTACTGTAACAAGAAACTAAAACAGTACTGAAAATAAAGGAAATAAGGCGTGTGAAAGAAGAGAATCTCGTCCTCTATTTATAGAGGGATTTTTCTGGTTACGATCCACAAAAATAGGAGATGATAAGCTCTCTTTTGATTTTATCCAATAGCCACACGATTAGGAAAAGCGGTTGATCGAACGCCTACTTGCTCCCCACGTTGCGCAAAACAGTTGCTACTGGGCTTTCTCACTGGGTGGCGCTCGCCACCCATTCTGTGGCGCTCGCCACTTTGGGCTTGCGCTGGGTGGCGCTCGCCACCCTCCTGTGGCGCTCGCCACCCTCCTGTGGCGCTCGCCACTTTGCAACTTTGGGCAAATGCCCATTTTTGCTGGGCTCCTTTGTGGGCTGCGCGAATTTGGGCCTTGCACCCCCTTTTTGCTCCGTTTTTTATACTTTTTGATCAATTCCCTTCTCCGACCTATTTTATTCGACAAAACTAAAAACAAATCAAATTCTAACATAAAAAGACATAAATGAAATAAATACATATGCAAATGCAACTAAAATTCACCTAAATTAAGCTAAAAATACGATATGATTTCGTGTCATCAAATTCCCCCACACTTGAACCATTGCTTGTCCTCAAGCATAAAAGAATAGTGAATCGCAAAGCATAAGTAAAAAGACATGACACGATCATCCTACTCGTACGTGGTTGCTGGCTAAGCCATAAAAATCAGGTGGCAGTGCAAATAACAAGAATACTGTAATGACACAAGAGATTCCCGTTATGTGAAAACAGACCTGAAGCATTTCCTCTTGACTCTACCTCTCACCTAAGTTTCATTCCCCCTTTTCATTCTAGCGCAATCACATTAAGCCCGTTATCTTGTACACGCCCATGGTAGGATACCTGTTAGTGATTATGATCATCATATAGCGAGGGGTGCTGATAACATAAGTTTGGTAACCCTTATTTGCTTTGCCCACTTCGCAGTTGCGGGGATCGGATCGTAACCCGCCCTACCAAGTTCAGAATCAGACACCTCTGAACCAACTACTAATGAGTTTCTATACTATGGTATTTTTTTCCTTCTCATGTTTCAACATTTGCTGAATTTTCATCAATTATTCTAAGGAATCAACCAATAGTATTCATAACATTTATAATCAAAATCATTCACTTATTTTCTTCGGTTTCCCACTTAGGTTGTGCCTTGAGATGGTGCCGACTGCTAGATAAACTACTAAGGGTTCATTGAAACTCAAGTTCAAAGCTTTATCAAAACTAGTACTCAAATCGGTTCTACACACTTCAGGGAATCTAAGGTGTTAAAACGGTATTGATTTTATCTAACCGTTACCCAAATTCCACAAAATAGCCTAGATAGTGCAAACAACCTATATACTTTCAGACAATCAACATCAAGCATCATAACTCAACACTTGCTTTTCACAAGAAATTTTTTTGGTTATGGCTCAAGAAATGGGAAAATCAGACAATAACAAGACCAACACGCAAAATCAACTCAATCTAAGCGAACTATCCTAAGGTTTTATTATGCATGCAAAACTAAATGACTGTAAGTAAAGGAAAGCGATAAAGCTTCCTCCCCCACACTTAAATCGAGCATTGTCCCCAATGCAACGACTAAAGGTGAGCTTGGAAGGGTACAACCTGAGAGAAAGTAACTACTGGCGGTCTGGAACGCGCCTCCTCGTGCGCCTCTCATGTGGTGGAGGTCCTCCACCTAGCTGTTGGAAATAGTCATCAAAATCATCCATGCGTAAGGACATATCTGCCATGCCATCAATCAAGCCACGCTGGTCGCTCTGAAACTGTTGCATCATGCTCATCATCTCTGTCTGACGAGTCTGGATGTCCCGGATTTGCTGGTCCCGCTGGGCATCTAAGGTGTAGTGCTGCCTTATCTCAGCTAAAACGGTATCAAGCGTGGCTGTGCCACTATCATGGGCAGCTCCAGAAGTAGTTCCTGCAAAATAACCAGAAAAAGTGTGTGTGTTGTGTGCATTAGTTCCCGGAGCCTCGTGCTCCTCCTCCTCAGATCCGTCACTCTCTCCCTTATCATAAGGGGCATTGGGTACATTCCAATCTCGGGGAATGGGAGGGTCGGGGAGACAACGGAAATTGGCTATCGAGCGCACATTGAAGCGCGCGGGGTCAGGGAGGGTGATATCAGGGCAGGCTTTGTTATCTATCATGAGAATGTATTTTCCATCAGCCCGCTGCTTTACTAGCCTCATGTTTCGTACCATGTCTAAATCAATGGTACGAGAGTCAAGTGGGGTATGGGTAGAAAGTTGCGCCCCGTGGTTTAGCAAGCGTGCTAAGGTTGTGATCAGACCACCAAAAACAATTGCCCCTTTGGACTTAACTATTGAAAACATGTGATACATCATAAAGCGGGCAGTATGGACCTTTTCTTTTGAGACGCTGTAAGTGAACAGCAAAAATAGCTCTTTTTCATTGACCTTGTTAGAACCAAGGCGGCCAAACACAGTGCAAGCCAAAAGATGGCGAAAGTAGCGAATAGCGGGGTTTTGGATCAATGACGCTCTGTTACCCTCAAAACTACTCGTTTCCTTTCCGGTTAATCCCCACCAAAGTTTCTTCGCGGCATCTGCCCACCCCACTTGAGTAGGCAGCTCATCTTTCACTCCCTCGCCGTGTGGTAAGTGCAACAACTCGGCTAACTCATCGTAGCTAAGGTTGTAATCAACACTAAATAGAAGGAACCTCACACGGTCGGGGGTGGGGTTTAGTTCTAGAGAGCTAAGAAATTCCGCGGTAAGTTGGACATGAACGGGGTCTTTAAAAGAAAGCAAGAAATCAAGCTTGAATGAACGAACCAAATGGCGCACACTATCCGATAATGCTAGAGTCTCGAGACAAAAGTCATCGGCATACCTCGTTGGTTCGTATTCCTTTCGGCGGAGGAGTCGGTAGAGCTTAGCTTGGTCTCCATCTCGGAAGTTGATTGCATACTCCCCTTGTTGTGCCATGAACTTGACTTACCTTAGCTTGAAAGACTAGAAGAAATGAAGGAAAGAAAAGCCTCTGTGAAATGAGAGATGTGTTGTGAAGTGAATGTGTTAAGGTGTGTGTATTTATAATGGAAAATGGAGGTGAATGAGGAGATTGTGTAGTTGAAAATTTTAATGGAACATAATGATGGTGTCTACATTTCACAGAGAATCAATTCCTTTCCAAGTCTCTAAAAACAAAACCATTCAATACAAGCTTACTGTAACACGCTTCCTGTACAAAATTTTGCCAAAATCATGAAGTTTCATTCTGTGGCGAGCGCCACAAGGCCAATTTTGCAGATTTGGCCTTTTTCGTCCTGTAGCGTGTTGTTGTTCATTTGTACCTATACCTGTCTAAAGGAAATTGTACAGCTTGCACACAGTTGAATTAAGTTCTAACAGGACAAAAATTTTTCACCAAATTAAATTTCTAACACAGAGCAATTATTCACAAGAAAAACCACATGAGCACACAAGAGCATAAAACAAACGGTCTCTCATCAGGAGTTTTTATTAATCAAACGAACTAAATGAAAGTAAATGTAGTTATTGCTAATTTCTGAAATTCAAGTCAAAGTACTAATAAAGAAAATTTCCTAGGGTTTATTATTCTAAAGCAAGGAAAAGTAAATGAAAATCCTAGGAATGCGGTAAAATATGTCGGGACGGTCCTAGCCACTACGACGATGTTCAACTTCATTCACAACAAAGCCTAACTCATCCCAAATATTCTCTACTTGCGCGGCGGCAGTATCCAAGAAAGCATAAAATTCTGCGCGCAACTTAGTCAGCTCGGCTTCCATTGCATTAGTTTTAGCTTGCAACGCTTCGAACATAGCAACAGTCACGGTTGGTGGCCCCACTGGGCATCAGCAGCAGGAGTAGAAAGAGCAGGAGAAGAATCAGGAGACTCACTGGGATCAGCATCGGAGAGATCAGTGTCAAGGTTTTCATAGGCTTGGGGTGAAGAGGGAGGTGTCAAGGGTGTATACTGAGGTTCCAAGTCATAGAGCCAATTCCTTCGATCATGAACACTGGTTGTCTTGTTGGGCAAGGTAAAATGGGGCATGACTTGGTGATTGATAAGGAGGTCAAACCTGTCGGGTCCTAAATTTCCTATAAGGTCACGGTTAAAGCAGAAGTTTATGTCCATGCATCGGATTCCTCCCAAGGGTTGAAGTTGATTAAGTTGAACTCTCAGCCCTATGGCATCTGCAATCATTGTAACCAACCCACCAACTAGTATGGGTCCCAGGCAGTCAAGGGCTATATTGTACATGCTGGTCATCATAAAGGTGGCCCCATTGACAGGGCGGGACTGTGAAGCACATAACATGATAAAAAGCTCCTCACGGGACACAGAGGTGTTGTTCTCTTCCTTTCCAAAAAGGGTGTGGGCTAGGATTTTGTGAAAGTAGCGGAAGGCTGGGTTGTGTATGTTTGCAGAATACATGTTTCCAAAATCAGCACTTGTGTATCAATAAATATTTTGTAACTGCAAGTGCACAGTTTCGTCGTTGAGTTTTAAAAGATATCAAACCACAGAGACCAACAGTCGAACTACCGTATTTCTGTCGTTGCGGTGTAAATCTAAGGCTATTAGATGTTTAGGGTTGATTGGAATTTTAAAAGAAAATTAAAATTAAGATTTTAATTAATTAATTAATAAAAGACGGATATCAGTATGTAACTTAATTAACCTTCGGGAATTTAATAAATTAATAGCGCGCGAAAAAGGGTTTATTTTTCAGAAGAACTTTCTCAATTTAAAGGTCTAAACCTCACACTCTCGTTTTGTTGATAAAAACCATACTTTCTAAGCTAGGAGTTTTACTGTCACTTTTCTACCACCTTAGCTTCGAAAGTATATTTTGAAAATCAATTAGTTCTAATTAATCCTAACGTGGCTCTCGCTCGTTCAAAGATTAATATCAAATTCCTACTATCTAGTTAAAACCTCAAACTCTCGCTCTATTGATTTTAACCTTAGTTGCTTTCTTTTACTCTCGTTCAAAAGCTTTGAATTAAATTAGGAATTTGAATCAGAAAAATAGTTTAACAAGTACGCGCTAAATCATTATTAAATTCCCTTTGGAGAATTAATTCACATACCGATATCTAGAAATTTAGCTTGACATGACAAAGGAAATAAAGAAATAAAGACAGGAAATTAAATAAAGCATAATAAATAAATAATTAAATAACGACATAAAACCTGAAAAGAGAATTTGCTGGAAACTTGAAATAAAACTGCTGGAATTAATCGGAATAACATTCTTGACAGGAAAGTGAAAACAGAACTGAAAACGGATTCCCGGTGTGGAAATACCGTTACAGTTACTGTAACAAGAAAATAAAACAGTACTGAAAATAAAGGAAATAAGGCGTGTGAAAGAAGAGAATCTCGTCCTCTATTTATAGAGGGATTTTTCTGATTACGATCCACAAAAATAGGAGATGATAAGCTCTTTTTTGATTTTATCCAATAGCCACACGATTAGGAAAAGCGGTTGATCGAACGCCTACTTGCTCCCCACGTTGCGCAAAACAGTTGCTACTGGGCTTTCTCACTGGGTGGCGCTCGCCACCCATTCTGTGGCGCTCGCCACTTTGGGCTTGCGCTGGGTGGCGCTCGCCACCCTCCTGTGGCGCTCGCCACTTTGCAACTTTGGGCAAATGCCCATTTTTGCTGGGCTCCTTTGTGGGCTCCGCGAATTTGGGCCTTGCACCCCCTTTTTGCTCAATTCCCTTCTCCGACCTATTTTATTTGACAAAACTAAAAACAAATCAAATTCTAACATAAACAGACATAAATGAAATAAATACATATGCAAATGCAACTAAAATTCACCTAAATTAAGCTAAAAATACGATATGATTTCGTGTCATCATGTATCGATATAAACCCCTGACAGCGTACAAAATTTGAAATATTTCCGCTATGTATCGATACAAAAATGAGTTTGTATCGATACATACACCAGTATCTTGAAAATCCTGACTGATATGTATCGAAGCATGCAAGCATGATTCGATACACAAAGCATTCTTTGGTCCCTGTGAGAGTCTGATGTTTATCGATACATGCAAGCATGATTTGATACACAAGAGCTTCTCTGTCCCTGTGAGAACAATTTTGTATCGATACAAATGAGTCATGTATCGATACAAAATACAAAATTTCAGCCTGAAGGATTTCCAGGACATTTGTATCGATACAAGCAAATTATGTATCGATACAAAATACCTATAAAACAGTTTTTCAAAGTTTAAAAATAGTTTTTTGCTGTCAAGTCAATTATAATGTTACCAAAATATCTTATACCTTATTTTCATGTGTTTTGACAATTATTAAAACATAGGGATGAACTGGTGCACTTACATTCTCCCCCTTTTCGATAATCGTCAAAACTTTGCATAAGCTAACTAAGCCTATACCTAATATGCAATATAATAGCAACATGTTTACATATGCAAATACATCAAGGCTAACCATAAGCACACTCCCCCTGAGTTGATTCTACTATGCGTTTGAACGGTTGAATGTATCCAAGACTCTTAGCTTTTTCCTTAGCTTGTGCAATCCAAATCTCTCCCCCTTTGACAATATCAAAAAGAAGAAGAGATCACACGTGAGAAGTATCAAGTTCAATAAAATTTCCAACATTGTCATATTGTGCACTTACATTTGTCGAAATGCACTTTATGATCAACATCCAAATCAAAATAAATACGTACAAGATATGCAAAAGTAATCCAATGACGAAAACCAAATATCATGACAAACATTGGAATGTAGAACAACAAACCAAAACCAAAGCATGAATATTAAAAAACATCAACATTATAACGAATTATCACATAAAGATACGAGACGATATAGTTAAAACATGCAACCTATGCATAAACATTATAAAATCCATACAAACCAGAATATTAGGTCATACAAACCACAGTGAATTGTGCCAAAACATTGACATAACAAAAAAAATTCGTACAACCCAATTGAAGAATTAAAGTCATAGAGTTACAACAAACAAAAAAGATGTTTAAAAAATTCTCTATGACTCTATACCAATAGGTATGTATGAAACACATATATTCATCAAGGTATAAATATTATGAATGTGACCAAAACTTATCAATGTAAGTGCACCAGTTCACTCCCATGTTTTAATTATTGTCAAAACTCATGAAAATAGTGTAGAACATATTTTGGGTGAATTAAACTTGCATTGACAGCGAAAAACCTTTTAAAACTATGAAAAATAAGTTTATAGGTCATTTGTATCGATACAAATGAAGTTTGGATCGATACAAAAGCTCTGTAAAATGTTCTAGCTGAAAAACACCTTTTTGTATCGATACAACTTTATTTTGTATCGATACAAAACTGATCTCAAAGGGACAGAGAAGCTGTCATGTATCAATACATGCTGGTATGTATCGATACAAGCTTATTTTGTATCGATACAAAACTGATCTCAAAGGGACAGAGAAGCTGTCATGTATTGATACATGCTGATCTTTGTATCGATACAAGTTTAAGTTTGTATCGATACATAACAGTCAGTTTTCAATTTTTTATGCTGGCATGTGTTTGTATGGATACAAATTCGATTTTGTATCGATACATAGCAGTAAAATTTGCCTAAAATTTGCTCCATTCTATTTTCTCTATAAATAGCAATATGAGTATTTTTTGTAATGGTGAGAAACCATTGTAAAAGCGAAATAGCTGTTGGAAAACACTTGTGATCTTAAATTGAGAGAGAATTTGGATCAAAGGGTTGATTCTTCACAAGATCATCATCTTCCATCAATTTGCTAATCAATTGAAGTTGAGTATGGGATAAATTGAAGATTGTTAGTACGGTTGATCGATAACGTTCGGTGTAATTCGCGATGAATCAGAATTACGATCGGGTTGATTTGTGAAGAAGGTTTGGTTTCTCATCAAAGGATTCAAGATTGTGCAATTTCTTGAAGGATCAACATCTAGGAAGCAAGGTAATCAACTGGACGATCTTTGCGAGGGTTTTCGGGTCGAAGACAGCGCAAGGTTTGGATCGTTGGAATCACAGGTAGAAACTTCGCTACGTGTTGAGGTTGTATCGCATAATTTGCATTGGATTCAATATAGGGTTATTGGAGTCTTTGTAAATTGTGCACTAGTATTAAACGTTTTTATCAATAAACGCTCAAATAACCTGTTTGGTTATTTTGGGGGAGACGTACCCGGCCGACCGCGAGGACGATACGAAAGCCGTTTTGAACTCCTTAATCACTCGTTTGTGTCTTTCTTCCTTATACTCTTTACTTTACGTAATTGCTTTTTAATTTCAAATCAATTGAATTTTTGTGTTCGTAAGTGTGCATAAAAATTCAATTGTGTTAAGACTTGATTGTGATTTATTTAGGTTTGAATTGTGAAACTTGTTTGGAGCTTTATTTCGGATATATTGAATTCGATCATTTGCTTAATTGTTATCATCATACATTCAAGGCTTATACTATTTTTCCTTTAATCAAGTGGGTGCAAAGAGACTACCGATCCGGTGGGACTTCCGCGCATTCCTTTTAAGAACAATTTTGAAAATTACATTGTTTAAAAGGGCCACTTATTCAACCCCCCCTTCTAAGTGGTAGCCAAGTAGTCTAACAATCAAAGCAAAAAAAAATTCACATTATTCAATCTAGGTACAAAGACAAAAATTTACATTTATTATGCATAACAAGTCACAATAAAATATGAAAAACATATACAAACTAGAATGTCATTTCATTGTGATTTTGTCAAATCCCCATTTTACGCATATGTGTCCAAAAAGGCTTATCAATATTTTTAGGAAAAGTTTTTGGAAATGGAGGATTGGACAAATATCGCAACCAATGACATATTAATTTTTTAATACGTGTATATGAACAAACAACCACACAAAATAAATTATAAATACAAAGTAAAGGATAAGGAATAAAGTTGAGATAGGAATCTTCCCTTAAGTATCAAGCATTAGGAGGTGATCAAGCTCCACAACTTTTCTCATGAGTATTGAGTTAAATAATTTCTCATCCCTTTACACCTTTGTATGTCTTGAACGCCATTGTTATCGGTGTCTCTCATGAAGCGTTTAAGACGCTTTCCTATAACTTTAAACATTTGAAAGAGGTCCCCAATCTTCATTAGGTCCTATGTGGTTAGTGACAAAACTGTTAGACTACTTGGCTAACCCACTTAGAAGTGGGGGTTGAATAAGTGGCCCTTTTAAACAATGTCGTTTTCAAAAATTTGTTTCAAGGTATGCGCGGAAGTCCCACCGGATCGGTAGTCTCTTTGCACCCACTTGATCAGTGAAAAAGTAGTATAGCCTTGAACTTACGATGATAACAAATAAGAAACGATCGTGTACAATATATCCAATTTAAACGATCCAAACACAATTCAACCAAGTTACACAAGTTCAATTCAAAATCAATTACAATCAAGATATATGTCAATTGAATTTCTATGCACAGTTATGAACACAAAAATTTAATTGAATTGGAAAATTAAAGCAATTGCGTAAAGTAAAAGATAAAGGGAGAAAGACACAAATGATTGATTAGGGAATTCCCAACAGCTTTCGTGTCGTCCTCGCGGTCGGCCGGGTACGTCTCCCCCCAAATAACCAAACGGGTTATTTGAGCGTTTATTGATTAAAAACGATTTGATACTAGTGCATAATTTACAGAGACTCCAATAACCCTATATCGAATCTAATGTAAACTATGCGATATAACCTCAACAAGTAGCGAAGCTTCAACCTCTGATTCCAACGTTCCACAACCTTGCGCCATCTTCGATCCATAAACCCACGCAAAGAACGTCCAGCTGATTCCGTCGCTTCCTAGATGTTGAACCTTCAAGATATCGCACAATCTTGAATCCTTGATGAGAAAACCCAAAGCTTCTTCACAAACTAACCCGATCATAATTCTGATTCACCACGAATTACACCAAACATTATCGATCAACCGTACAATCACTATCTGAATGATGCCATACTCACTCTTCAATTGATTTGCAAATTGATGGAAGATGATGATCTTGTGAAGAATAACCCCTTGATCCAAATTATTACTCAATTTGATATCACAAGAGTTTTTGCAAAGCTATTTCACTTTCTCACTGGTTTCTCATGATTACAACAACAAATCACATTGCTATTTATAGAGAAAATAGAATTGAGCAAATTTAGGCAAAACAGAACAGACTTTTATCGATACAAATGATTGTTTGTATCGATAAAAGTGATTGTTTGTATCGATACAAACACTTTGACCAACGTTCAAATTTGAAATATTTGACCTATGTATCGATTCAAACACGAGTATGTATCGATACATATATCATTTTCTTGAAAAACTGAATGATATGTATCGAAGCATGCAAGCATGATTCGATACATCATGCATTCTCTGGTCTGTTGAGAGAGTTTGATCTGTATCGGTACATGCAAGCATGATTCGATACACAAGAGACTCTCTGCCCCTGAGAGACCAGTTTTGTATCGATACAAATGATATATGTATCGATGCAAATTGCACAACATCAGTCAGAAGTAGTTTCAGGACATTTGTATCGATACAAGTGATTATGTATCGATACAAGATACCTTAAAATCAATTTTTCAAAATTTGAAAATAGTTTTTCGCTGTCCAGTCGTTTCCAATGTTGCCAAAATATGTTCTACTCTATTTTCATGTGTTTTGAACTGGTGCACTTACAAAAACTATTGGTGGATTTAGGAATCCATCGCATTTTTCCTTTAGGTACCAAAATTTTTCTTGCATGGCACTTAGCAATGGTATGACCTTTATCACAACAATAGTAACAAACAACATTGGAATGATCCTTGTGACTCAAAAGTTTTCTTTTTAACAAATTTGTCATTTTTAGAGGGCCTAATTCTAGGCTTGTAAAAAGTCTTTGGCACATCCACAAAAGTAGTTTTTGGTACAAGGGCTTCGTCTAATTTGGCTTGATGGGCTTTCACCTCTCCTTGCCAAATACAACAAGCATCATAATCATTCTTAGATGACATATGAGCCTTATCTAATTTAGCTTGAAGATTTTTCACTTCTCCTTGCCAAATATAACAAGAATCACATTCATGCATTGATGACTTATCATCTTCAAAAACATCTTTTGAATTAACTATGGTAAATTTTAATGCCTCTAATTCAACTTGCAATTTTTCAATTTGTGACTCTAAGAGAGAAATCACTTTCTTCTTTTTAGCCAATTTCTTAAATGCATTAGCGGCTTCACCATATAGTTTTTCAAAAGCATTTTGAAGTTCACCATTTGAGGGATTATCATTAGAGATAGAGCTAGAATCACTTACTTGACGTTTGTGATGTTTCTTGCCTTTACTAGGTGAACCATTCATGAGTACCACATGAGCGCGTTCTTCCTCCTCTTCACTTGAGTTATTGGACCTAGATCCATCTTCACATGAACTATCCCAAGCAACTTAAGCTCTTTTACCCTTGTAATTTTTCGTGGAGGACTTTCCCTTGCCTTCACATGAACTACTAGGCTTACACTTATCATTCATTATATCATCCCTTGATTGCTTTCGTGACTTGCGACCATTTTCCTTCGAAAACTTTATACCATGTGCCTTTGCATCCTTGTAAAATCTTCGAACAAATATTTCCATTTCATGGTCTTCCCACTCTTTATCACATAAGCTACTTTCCTATTGCTCTTTACCTTTGAACTTGGATGTGGAGGCCTTTAGAGCAATTGACCTCTTATCCTTCTCTCTTTCTTTACCCGTGTGCTTCTCCCTTTTAACACATTTTTCATGCTTTTCCAACAATGTAAGCACTTGCTCATGTTCCGTAAGTTTGCCAAATAGTGTAGTGAGGCTTAATTGAGTGAGATCATTCGCTTCTTTGATAGCGGTGACCTTTGGTTGCCAAGACCTAGATAAGAACCTCAAAATTTTATTAGTGGCATCTTGATTTGTGATTGGTTTACCTAAACCGTGTAACTTGTTGGTGATTTTCACAAATCGTTGTTGCATATCCGTAATGGATTCACCATCTTGCATATGGAACAACTCAAACTCTTGAGTCAAAGTATTTATCTAAGATATTTTGACTTCATTGGTACCCTCAAAGTGAGTAACCAATGTATCCCACTTTTCTTTGGCCGAATTACAATGCGAAACATGATAGAATTGCTCAATCCCTAAGGATGAGATTAAAATGTTTTGAGCTTTCGCATCATAATTGTTGTGTCATAGACCTATTAGTGACAACACCATGTTGATCGGTATTTGTCGGAACAAATGGACCGTTCTCAATGGCGTTCCACACTTCACCATCAAAAGAATTGATGTGTATGCGCATACTACTTTTCCAATAATCAAAATGGTCTCCATTGAATATCGGAGCCCTGTTGTACGCCCCCTTAGGTGCAAAAGCCATTGTGATCTAATAATTGGCACAAATCCAAACAATTTTGTGTACAAAATTGAACCGTGATCGTGATACCACTTGTTAGACTACTTGGCTATCACTTAGAAGGGGGGGGGGGGGGGGGTTGAATAAGTGACCATTTGAAACAATGCGGTTTTAAAATATTTCGAATGCGCGGAAGTCCACCGGATCGGTAGTCTACTTTGCACCCACTTGATTAAAGTAAAAGTAGTATGAAGCCGTGAATCGAATGATGATAAATCGAACTAAGACAATGCCTTGAAATCAAATACTTAAGATAACAAATTTCAAATACACACAACAAGTTATTCGATAAAGTTTAACGAATCACAATTCAAGCACAATCAATTGAATTTTAACGAACACTTACGAACGCAAAATTCAATTGGCATCGAATTAACAAATAATACGAAAGTAAAGAGTTAAAAGATAGAAAGAACGCAAACAAATGATCTGGGAGTTCCCTATGCTTTCGTATCGTCCTCGCGATTGCCCGGTACGTCTCCCCCCAAATCATCAAACGGACGATTTGAGCTTTTTATTAAAAACTTTATTCGCTTGATACAACATGCACAAATATACAAAGACTTCACCGTATAAGAGTATACAAAAGACACCCTTTCTTCACTTATACTTAATCAATGAAATTTGTGCGAAAACCTCAACACACCTCAAAGCTTCTACCTCTGATTCCAACGATTGATCCTCACACCGTTTACAACCGGAAAACCCTTGTGACAATCGTCCAGCAGATTACCTCGCTTGATTGTATTGATCCTTCAATAATTCTTCTCCATCTTGAATGCTTGATGAGAAACCAAACCTTCAACCCAAATCAACTCGACACAATTCTGATTCACCGCAAATTACATCGAACGTTATCGATCAATTGCACTAAGAACTCTCAATTGATCTCATACTCAATCTCATATTGATTGTGAATTGATAGAAGATGATGATCTTGTGTTGAATGTTCTTTGATCCAAAACTTCTCCAAAATTCTGATTAAAAGTGTTTTTCCAAAGGTTTCTCACACTTTGAATAATTTCTCATTCATACAACAAAACCCCATGATGTTATTTAAAGAGAAAATAGAATGGAGCAAATTTAGGCAAATTTTAACAGACTTGTATCGATACAAATGATGGTGTGTATCGATACAAACCAATGACAGCGTACAAAATTTGAAATATTTCAGCTATGTATCGATACAAAAATGAGTTTGTATCGATACATACACCAGTATCTTGAAAATCCTGACTGATATGTATCGAAGCATGCAAGCATGATTCGATACACAAAGCATTCTCTGGTCCCTGTGAGAGTCTGATGTGTATCGATACATGCAAGCATGAATCGATACACAGGAGCTTCTTTGTCCCTGTGAGACCAGTTTTGTATCGATAGAAATGAGTCATGTATCGATACAAAATACAAACTTTCAGCCTGAAGGATTTTCAGGACATTTCAATCGATACAAGCGAATTATGTATCGATATAAAATAACTATAAAACAGTTTTTCAAAGTTTAAAAATAGTTTTTCACTGTCAAGTCAATTATAATGTTACCAAAATATGTTCTATTCTATTTTCATGTGTAAAACATAGGGATGAACTGGTGCAGTTACAGAACATGCTTGCTTTTTGTTCTTCCAGGACCATACTTCACAGGCTTCAAACCATCAGAACCTTTGGTATTCTATGTTGGATTTGGTGGTGGTGTAGGTTCCCTTTTAGATCTACTCCTTAACCTTTCAGCAATACTAGGTTCGGGAGCCTTCTTTACAATTTTGTCCACATATGACAAAATTTCAACATCAACTTCCTTGTTCTGTGTACTTGTTAGTGGATCTGAGAGGGTATGATCCTCTATTTCCATTTCAGCAATCTTTGTAACGCCCCAGTTTCTAGAATATAATTTATTGACATGTTTTTAATTATTTTATTTATTTTTATTTAACTATTTCTTTGTGTTTATATTATTTTTTATTTGGTGTGTTTACGGGGGTGTTTATTGGCTAATATGTTAGTAAAATTTTAATAATGTTAACTTACAACTTTGGAGGATAAAATTATAAATTGGAAAAGAATAGTAAGTAATAAAGGAAAAAAATATAGAGATGGACTTGGGTTGTATTGGGATGGATTAAAGAGAGGGGTGTGAATAGGAGAAGTCCAAAGAATAAGATAAGTGAGAATTAAATATAAATAAGCCTAGGCTAAATCAAACCCTAGTCATGATACAAGAAAGAAAAAAATCAGAAAAATTAGTATTCGAGGAATAAAAGAGAAACGTGACATTGAGAGAACAAGAGAAAGAGGAAGCCGCTGCCCTATAGGAGAGTGTAGTACCCCAATTTTGGACCTACAAATCCAATTTTGCGTTGCTTGCATAAAAATATACAAAAAATATTTTTTTTCCTTTTTCATGCATCTTTCGTTCATTTTTCGTATTTTTATCATTTTTCTTAAATTTCCTTTTATTTGTAAATATTTCATCTTTTCGTTCAAAAGCTAAAGGGCACAAAAATATAGAAAAAAAAGCATAATCGCGTACGATAAGCTCTGCTAGGTTTTGCATTCGCTCCGCCACCTGCGCCCGATACCCTTCTCTTGCCAATCGCTCTGCATCGCCTCAGACCAAAACCAACTTGCCGCCCTCCTCTTCACGCCTGTCAAACATCTCCGCTGTCCTATCATCGCGCATTTGCAATCGTACCCTACAATCGATTCTACAATCGCAGCCGCCTTCTGAAACCGAGTTTCTGCAATCGATTTTTGCAATCGCCGCCTTCTGTTATCGCAATTCTACAATCGTGTTTCTGCTCCTATTGTTTTGCAATCGCATTCTCCTCTGAAATTGAGTTATGTTATTGGTTTTGAACGAGTGCTTGTTGCTGAATTTTGAAACCTCGCTTAATATTGTGCTCTGCTTTGCTGCTGAGTTTTGAAACCACGCTGTTATTGTGTTCTTATATCAAACCTATCGCAGTACTAAAGTGACCGACACCATGAGTTCCATATTTGTTTTCTCTGCACATGGTGAATCTCACCATCAACCACCTCAGAAACCTCCTGATCCACAAAAACCTCCGGCGAATCCCCGAAACTATCATTCCGTGACAAATTGTTAGGACCACCACTAATATAATTTAACGACCTATTTAGAGACTGATTAATCCGTCACATAATACAAAAAATTTTTGGTCACTAAATCGGTCATTTATATAATAGTAACCGATTTAAAGACTGATAATTAGTGACTAATTTAGAGACTAATAATTGGTGACCAATTTAGAAACCAATATATTTTGTTTCTGAATATTTTTTTAAAAAACATCTTATTAGTCACGTGAGTATTTTTCTTAATTAAAACATATTAACTTTGTCCTCCAATTGCTTCAGTTCCCTGCTCCAATTTCAGTTACGCGATCCATCATTCTTGAACCCTAGCACCACCGTGCCGCCCTTCCCTACTCAACCGCGATGCCGTTCGCCGCTCCACAACCACCACCACACCAGTATCGCACCACTTCTTCTCCGTCGTATCTTCCAGCACCACTTCTTCTCTGTCGTTTCTTCTTCTCGATCGTACAAATTCAGGTACTTTCCCTCTTTGGGTTTGTTAATTTCGATTTTGTTTTCTCTGTTTGTTGATGTCGCGGGGTTTGTTGATTTCAATATTCATTGGGTTTTCAAAATTTTCCTGGGGTTTTCAATATTCCTGGGGTTTGTTGATTTAAAAATTTTGTTTTCTCTTTGGGTTTGTTGATTTCAATATTCTTGGGGTTTTCTTACCTGAGCATTATTGCTTCTGTGTATTTTAGGTTGTTACTCCTTGATTACTCATGTGTTAAATATTTATTTGTGTTCTTATTAGCTCAACAATATTTTGGAGCAGACTGATCATTGTCTTTTGTAGTCTTTTGTCATGTGAAAAACATATAGTTTGTGTTTTCTTAGTTAAAAGTTTGGTCTTAGCAAAATATAATGGTACTGTTGTGTGAATTTATCACAAGAGACAAGAGGCACTATATGAATGACAACATTTTTGATTTAGACTTAAAGCATTAATTGGTTTAGTTATTGTTGTCACTAATTGAAAGAAGTACATTGGTACTAAATAATAGTAGTATTTACTAGGTGTGTGACAAATTCTTAATAAGTGTTTTTCAACATGTTTTTATATCTATGATTGTCAATATCAGATGAATCAAGCTCAGATCACTGTTTCGATCAACTATTGTTTACACAAAACAGTTTTCGTGGTTTAGCATTGACTTGAAGTGTAAAAATGTGTTTGTGAATTCCTACTAATTTCTTCAGAATACCAATGCCACCAAAACCTGTGATCAAAATGCTAGCCGGCGAGCTGAGAATTAAGATTGCTTAATGTAATCATGCGTCGTTGCAAAATCACTTGATAGATACGCTCTACGGGATTGATGAAGCTACCTTTCAAGTTACAATCTCATAATGTTAATATTAGTCATAGCTTTTATTAGATATCAGTCATAGCTTTTAGTTATGTATCTTTGAGGTCAAATCAAGCGACCCTATCGACAATGTCAAGCTAAGATTCAGGACAAAGAAGGTTCAGTTTAACCCCAATAACCAGATCCATTTCTATTTTTTTTTTCCCTTCTTTTCTGATTCTTGTTTAATTAATCTAGTTTTCTCATTTTCCAGGAATTCCTCCGGACCAGCAGAGGTTGATCCTCGCTGGAAACCAGTTGGAGAATGATTTGTAATATTCAAATTCGAATTAATTGCTGTAAAATTTGTATGTGACAATAGGTTAATTTCCGAATTTCATAGTTTGGAGAAATTGTATTAGATATATTTGATTAAATAGAATATTTGCTGACCGAACCCTACATGTTTTTTATCGAATGATTCTTTTTAATTTTTATAATTGTGAGGCTTAAAAGGTCTGTTCTTGATTTAACAGAATAGACCTTGCATCTTGTTTTGAGGCTTCGTGGTGGTATTAATGACTCGTCTTTGATGGCTTTGGCCAGAAAATACAACCAGGATAAGAGAATCTGCTGCAAGTAAGTTTACATAATCGCAGCTCGATTGTTATTGGTATTGGATACTGAAGTGTTAGTAGTTGCATTTCGTTAATTCAAGGAGAAGTAATTGCAAATGTAGTTCACATGTTTTGGATAGCTAGTTCGATGATTGATGTAAATAGTAATATAAGCAATGCATGTAGTATAGTTAAATTTGCCACTTTCTGGTTGGGGTTCAGGTTCTACGTTTCAGTTAAGCACACACCATCCTTGGCTTGGAGCCTTTGAAATACTTTTAGAAAAAATCCTCAAGAAGCTCAACCACATAACTTGCTATGAATAATTTATAAGGGAAGCAAAATAATTTGAATGTTTTGCAAAAGGATTACTAGTCTTTAGGACTATCCTACTATCTTTTGCAAAGCATGCACTTTAAACTTTTAGGTTCTTTTCTCTTCTAGGTGATTAGTGATAACAACTCCTTTTCTATCTTGTTGGGCATAGATTTAGACTAAGATTAAGAATCTTATCAAAACATGAAACGTACGTAGCACATCATCCTTCAAATTATTGCCAAACTGTCTTATAACTCTCTTTAAAAGGATAGATGGATGGTTTCATTGACAAATATATCTATTATTGTATAAAACTTGATTTAATTGAGATTTTAAGAATTCAATTTAGTATAGTCTATTGCCTTTAATATCTTTGCGAATGCATGAAATCATAACATTAATGATTTTTAAACCATATATTCTCATTTGCAAAAAAAAAAAAAAAAAAAGAATAGTAATAGGCTAATAGCCAAGAGGGTGCATGCTGGAAGATAAATAATAGAAAACCTGTATCTTACGTGATACTATATGTCTACATAGTTACATTGTATTACTGTTCAATGTCAAAGACTACTTGAAATAGAATTTCTATGATTATTGGAAACAAGACAAATCTTCATTGATGTGAAATAATATCAAGTTACAACAGTTGTGCTTACTAATCATTTTGCTCTGCAGGTGCTATGCAGTATGCACGTCTACACCCTCATGTTGTTAAGTGCAGGAAAAATAAGTGTGGACACAGTAATCAGGTAGAGTATTCTATCAATGTTATCGCTTGTACTTGTCTTATAAAATTAAATTCACTTATAGTTATTGCTATTATTTAGTCATGGAGTATGTTTTTGTATTGCAGTTGAGGCCAAAGAAGAAGATCAAGTAAGCTATTCTGATTGAAGGAAGCAAATTTTTGTTGTCATGGGTTACTAGAGATGTCTTTTGATAATTAGCTTCTTAGTACTGTATGACATGCTTTTATATGTTTGGTAGTTGTTTTTGGAGTTAAGATGTTGAATTTAAAATTTCCCTTTTGTATGGGTTTGATAAGATCAATTTACTAATGATACTTGCAAGTGCATGCATATGTAGTAGTACTAGCGAGTTATAACTTGATTTTGGTTATGTTTTGGATTGATTATGTATTTGTTTTATAAGTATATTGGTAATACTTAATATATTTTGTTATATACATATTTAATAGTTTGGTGTGTATGAAATGTTTTTAGAGATATTAAATTAGTTCTAAAAAATTGCTTATAAGGATTTTCAATAACAAAAAAAAAACCATTAGAGAATGTTTATATTCGGTCGCTAATTCAGTCGCAACGAGTAGAAAAATAATTTCAAATCGGTCTCCAATTTGGTCTCTACTTTCAGTTACTAAATCAGTCGCTAATAGCGTCGGCGAAAGCGTCGCAAACGACGCCGCAAACAGTAGTCTCTAAATCGGTCGCTGCTGTTAGTCACAATTTTGGCCGCTGACATTCCGTCTCTAAGTCGGTCGCTGCTATGAGTCACATATTTGGTCGCTGAAATCAGTCACAGATTCAGTCGCTACATTTCGGTTGCTAATATGGTCGCTATAGGTTAGCAACCAAGGGTTTTCCAACCGATTTATTTTGGTCTCTAATTTGGTCGCTAAAGTGATTAATGACCGATTTTTGCAATTTTTGGTCGCTAAATCGGTCACTAATGGCGATTTTTTTATTAGTGTGCTATTGTCGTCAAACTATTGGGAAAGACCCTCAGTTACATTACCATGAAAGAACGCCTCCAAAAAATATGGAAGCTACAAGGCGGTTTATATATCATGGACAATGACAACGGTTTCTATATGGTGAAGTTTGACCATGCCGCTGACAAAGAAAAAGTCATCACTAGTGGCCCATGGCTGATCTTTGACCACTGTCTTGCTGTCTCTCAATGGTCCCCTGAGTTCGCTTCACCAATTGCTAAGGTAGAACGCACAACCGTCTGGGTTAGATTCCCTGGTTTAAACCTAGTCTACTATGATGAAAGTTTTCTCATGGCTAGCGTCAGCTATCGGTCGACCTATAAAGGTGAACATCAGTACTCTAAAGGTTGAGAGAGGTAAATTCGCAAGAGTTTGCGTCGAAGTAGAACTTACTGAGCCGGTGGTACGAAAAATTTGGGTGAATGGACACTGGTACAAGGTTCAATATGAAGGTTTACAGCTAATTTGTACCAATTGTGGTTGCTATGTGTTGTACCCCAATTTTGGACCTCAAATCTATTTTCTTTTTCATTCATGTTAAAATCCCAAAAAAAAAATGTTAAAAAAATTTATATATCATCGCATCTATTCATGTTTCACCGTTATTTTTACACTCGTTTGGTCCTTAAATATTGTTCGTCGCATTCTATTTACTATTTTTATTCATTATCATTGTTTTCTTTTATTTTATTATTATTTTACTAAAAATTTCGTTTATACCATTCATCTATTTACACTACTATCTTATTATTACTCATTATTTTACTACTCATTCTATCATCATTTATTTTTATTTTTTTATCATCACTATTATTATTATTATTATTATTATTATTACTACTACAACAACAAAATGCTGCAGCGCCCCCTAGTTCCATATTTTAAGCTTGTGCAACTTCTACTCTATAACAAATTAAGCCAAAGTCATCACCAACAATACAAGTAATCAAAAGATCAAGTCACTTCATTCTTCTTTGATATTTGCCACTACAAGAAAATGGTGTTTTAGCCTCCAATTTTAGCGTCGGCCACCGACTCCGACGCTACTAGCATCGGACTAGCCTCGGTTAAAGTGACGCTAAGCCTCTTTCCTTTTTTGTTTTTTTTTTGAAAAATTTAGTGTGGGCTGGGCCGAAGCTATATGGATTAGGACCGACTCTATCATTTTCTTAATATTTTTATTCTATACCCATCCGACTCTAAATAAAGTTTTTGGTTAAAAAACAAATAAAAAACAAAAAATTAAATAAAATTTACTATTTCTTTCCCACTTGTTTTTTTTTTTCATCACATCAAAAAAAAGAAGAAATACGAACACACACAAATCTTCTCTCGTCTTTTGCAGAACCAAATCTTCCTCCAATGGCCATTCAACTCGCCGACGAATAGATCTCAGAGTTCAAGGAAGCTTTCAGCCTATTCGATAAGGATGGAGATGGTATCGTTTCTCAGATCCCTTTTTTTGTACTATTTTTTTCTTAGATCTGATTTTTAATTAGGTGTTATTTTGGTTCTTGATTTTGTTCATACCACATGTTACCCTTTTGAAGGAATTTCGATAAAAATTGAAGCTTTTTAGGTTGGTTTATAGGATTCTTTCTCTATGACTTTTTAGGATTGATTTTCAAATTTCATTACTCATTTTCAATTCTTCCCTATTCGTTTTCCAATTTCACTACTCAATTTCAATTTGGAACCCTTCTTTGAGTAAAAAGCTGCTAATGGGGATTTCACCCCTAACATGTTGATGACCTCTGGCCTGTTGATAACTTGATGTGTGAATTTCTTCCTTTTTTCTGTAAATACATTTTGTGTTGCATTTTCAATTGTTTTGCAGTTTTGTTTCTGATATCTTAATAGGAACCCTTCTCTGCGAAACCCTTGACCTTCTCCGAAGTCTGAATGTCGTGAAACCCTCGGTGCTTTCACCTGCACTTCTAGGTTAACCCCTTGTTTTACCAATTTACATGTGATTATTAAATTTTTACAACTTCCATTTTCAATTCAAGATTCATGAATGCTTCAAAATTGGGGCTTCTTTATAGACATGTTTTATATATGGCTTGTTACATGGATTTGTAAGGTGTTTTATGATCATAAATTGGATTTCATTGACTAAACCACTATCACACTATGCCATGCAAGAGACGATGTTAATAAAAGAGTAAATATTATGCAAAGATGAATCCTGATTCATATAGGATGTTAATAAAAGAGTCACTATAAAGGTTTGAAAATTAATGCATATGAATAAGTAAAAGATGTTGTATAATTTGAGTTAGTAGTTGGGCTGAGAAGAGGCACTAGTTGTTGTAAATGATTGGGATGAATTTAGTTGTTAAGAAAAGCAAATTGCAAGTCCTTAGTTTAGTAACTTGAATTCTATTTTTATAGGAGTAATTAGATAGTATGAATTGATAAAAATAATGTTAGCTTCCTATAATTTGATCAAAACATTAGGTAATTAAAGTCAAGATTGATATGTGCCTTGTAGACTTCAACTTCATAGTTCATAATTATATTACTCTTTGCAGAAACCTACCATGTCATGATTTGTCATTCATGAGCTCAAGATTTCATTTAAGTTTGAAAGCTAATTAAACTTTTCTTTCTTGACAGTTTTTATGAGAGCAGTAAGGATTAATATATAAGACCACTTAATTGTATCATATGTTTTTTGTTTATATCATATGTTTTATTCTTTTAGTTTCTCAAGACAATGCTTCAGAAAGTTGTAACCTGTAACCTTGCCTTTGCTTCAAGGTTTCAACATAATTGCTTATAATACCTCTTTATGAATTAAATTAGTCTTAAAAATTTGTAGCTATTTGATCTATGGTAGTTCTTTTGATTTCTTAACACTTGATCCCTTGTTGTGTTCACATCGCTTCTCTAATATTTGATCTATGGTAGTACATTGGTGTGAGGAGAAGATTTTCCCGAACTAAGTGAATCATAATATTATGGTAAGTGCGGTACAAGTTAATATATACTAATTCTAACCAACTATATTCAAATGGAATAATTTATATATGTGTGTACAGGAGAATCTGAATCACGTTTTGCAGCCTTGGTCAAGAGTAGCATGTATGAAGAAGGATGATTTCTTTGACAATTAAGAGTGGTTTTGCCAATTCTAGGAAGAAACTTAAACCTTGGATCTGGAGTGCAGCTAAAAAATTATGTATGTATTTCTCTTGTTGTACTGCTCGGTATTCACTCACTGTCTAAAAAGATGTGCTTAAGTGCAGTATCAGTTTTAGAAAAATGAATGGTCTCATACATTTTTTATAAGCTTAATTTTGTGGCAAAATAAGAGTGAAACAACATTTTGTTCGTGTTGCGCCGCGAAAATCGCCCGAGCGTTTAGGACACTCGGAATAACACAGAGTCGCCATCAAATTTTATTTTAAAGGGAAATATTGATAAAACCTAAAAAGGGACGGTCGTCGCAACCATCTTAGGGTTCGGGAGTTGGTTATGCAAGGGGAAGGTATTAGCACCCCTCACATCCGTTGTACTCAACGGGAACCTCCTAATTAATTCTAAGGTTTTTTTGAGTTTGTTTACTTACTTTTTATATTGTTTTATTTTATTGAAGATATTTACAAAATAAAAGAGAAAAAAGATTGAATTCTTTATTATTTGCAAGAGGGAAAAAATTAAGTTTTTTATTATTATGCTTGACAAGATGACTCTTGCTCCTACGTATCCTCCGGTGCGATGAGGAAATCAAAGCTACGTAGTTCTGGGTATATTGTTGGTTGGTGTTTTTTATGAAAAGAATTTTGTATTTTACCTCTTAAAATGACTTTTAAGAATTGGCCCGAAGGCGAAAAATTTGATTTGAATGTGTTGATGTTTTTTAATGTTTTTTCATGGGTTTGAGTGGAAAACGACTAAAAGTCGGACAAAGTGTGCACTAAGCCCCCAATTAGTCGAGAAGCGAACGGATGTGCATCCGCCTCCTCTTTTTTAATCCACTATATTTTAAATATATTTTTAGTATATTTTGTGTATAATAACAAAATTAAAATTGTATTTTTATGTATTGTTTTTGATATTTACATCATGTTTAAATTAAATAATTTAAATAACAAACTAAATAAATTGAAGGATTAAATTGAGTATATGACTTTTTGACAAAATTAGTTTATGTGACTTAGATGAATTAACATGTGAACTAGGCATGCCTAAACCGTGTTGCATTTCAAGTCTGAAGCACCCAGAGCCAATCAATTTTCTACACGTGGCATTCATCTTTGAATTATATAACAATTAACAAGGCAATAGATAACATGAAAAGGTGTAAAACTAAACAAAAAAAAGAAGAAACATGAAGAACAAAACCTGAAATTCTTTGCGATCTCCTTCCTCTTTCTGGTCGGAGGCTTCACACGGATATCAGAATCCGGCGGTGATGGTAGTGATGTATTGATGATAGTTGTTTTGGATTTGAAGGAAATTAGTGGTTGTGTAACGGAGAATTGATTGTGGTTTATGAAGAATTTTGTGGTATGAATGAAGAATTGGTGTGTGAATTATTGTGTAGAAAGGACCCCTATTTATAGTTTTGAATTAGGCTTTTTAAAACTTGAATGAATCTTGAGAGATTTGGTCTGTAAATTAATTTGAGAGATTTTGTTTGTTTTTAATGATTGATTTGCTCTCATTTTATATTTTTTCTTCAAGACCAAAGATTTGGTTTTATTTTGTTTAATTTACTTCTTTTTTATATTTTTGTGTCTTTTCTTATTTTCTTTCTATATAAGTTTATATATTTTCCTTCTTTTTATATATATATGCTTTATTTTTATAATTCTGGACAAACAAAAAAAGTGATAAAATATTTTTATACAAAAAGTTTCTTGTTAGAAAAATAAATAAAATTGACTAAAATAAATATGTACTAAAAATTTAGAGGGTAAAATTTGGGGTATGACAGCTGCCCCTATTTAAATATCTTTAAATGCCTTTGAAAGATAGTTAAATATAAGAATACCCATAATTTTGCCTTATGAAAGTAAATGATCGATTATCGCCTTGACGATGTTTAGATCTTAAGGATAGTCCCTGCCCCGAAGGGTGTTTAAACCAAAAATAGGCGTTGTCCCATAGGGTGCCTAAATCTTTTGAAAGATAACCATTTCCCATATGTAGTTGAACCAAGAAGAAGTCATCACCCCGCGGGGTACTTCAACTAAAAAGGATAATCGCTGCCCCGCAGGGTTCTTGAGTTAAAAGGTAGTCGTCACCTCACAATGTGCTAAATTGAAAGGAAATCGTCGCTCCGCAGAGTGTTTCCGCTAAAAGATAGCTGTCGCCCCTCAGGCGTTTAAAGGAAATCGTCACTCCGCAGAGTGTTTCCGTCAAAGGATAGCCGTCACCCCTCAGGGTACTCAAACTAAAAGGAAATCGTCACTCCGCAGAGTGTTTCCGTTAAAAGATAGTCGTCACCCCTCAGGGTGCTTAAAGGAAATCGTCACTCCGCAGAGTGTTTCCGTCAAAGATAGTCGTCACCCCTCAGGGTACTCAAACTAAAAGGAAATCGTCACTCCGCAGAGTGTTTCCGTTAAAAGATAGTCTTCACCCCTCAGGGTGCTTAAAGGAAATCGTCACTCCGCAGAGTGTTTCCGTCAAAGGATAGTCGTCACCCCTCAGGGTACTCAAACTAAAAGGAAATCGTCACTCCGCAGAGTGTTTCCGTTAAAAGATGGTCGTCACCCCTCAGGGTGCTTAAAGGAAATCGTCACTCCGCAGAGTGTTTCCGTTAAAGGATAGTCGTCACCCCTTAGGGTGTTTAAAGGAAATCGTCACTCCTCAGAGTGTTTCCGTTAAAGGATAGTCGTCACCCCTCAGGGTGCTTAAAGGAAATCGTCACTCCGCAGAGTGTTTCCGTTAAAGGATAGTCGTCACCCCTCAGGGTCCTCAGGGTGCTTAAAGGAAATCGTCACTCCGCAGAGTGTTTCCGTCAAAGGATAGTCGTCACCCCTTAGGGTGCCAACAGCGTTAGGTCATCTCCCCTCAGGGTGCTTAGATCCTAAAGGTAAATAGTTGCTGCCCCGCAGGGTGCTAACATAATTAGATCTTCTCCCCTCAGGGTGCTTATCCTAAAGATATCTGGTTATTGCCCCGCAGGGTGCTAACATAATTAGATCTTCTCCCCTCAGGGTGCTTATATCTTAAAGATAACTGGTTATTGCCCCGCAGGGTGCTAACATAATTAGATCTTCTCCCCTCAGGGTGCTTATATCTTAAAGATAACTGGTTATTGCCCCGCAGGGTGCTAACATAATTAGATCTTCTCCCCTCAGGGTGCTTTGATCCTAAGAATAAGTGTGAGTAGTTGCTATCAGCCTGTGGCCGGGCTAACCTGATTTGTTGGGGATATGAAGTACCCGCCTAACATTCCATGCTGAGGAGACTCTAGATTTATTTCTGGTTATGTTGCCCATGGTTTTGTGCATGATGATGTTAATCGTGAATGATGCATGATGAAAAATTGGGGGAGGCTGAGCTTGATTTGAATTTGTCGATGGCGATTAGACTTTTGTTTGACCGCATAAGATCAGACTTTTAGATTGGAGAATATTAATTATGCTATGAATGCATTGTGATGCAGATGCATTTGTGATCACGTGTAGTGTATGCTATGCATGAAATGAAATGCATTATTGATGTATGTATTGAATGCGTGTCCATGATAATTGGGCTTCAAGATGGGTGTTAAGTGGCTCTCGGTTTTCTTTTGATGGGAAAGGCCAAGAAGAATCAATGTTTTTGGATAACCGATTGAGGTTGAATCAGGATTGATTTTAAGGGTTGTCACTGCCAACATATATTGAATTTTGAATTTGACGAATGAATTATAGTTTTCTAATGCAATGCATGTTTTGATGCTAAATGAATGCGAACATGAATGATGCATGAATATGATTTGAAAGTGTATGAAAGGGTTTTTTGGATGGTTTCAGGCCTGAGAATGCGTTCCGCAGCAAAGTTTCCTTGTCCAAAAGCCCATGAGTTTTGCCGGCATGATCTCCCGACACCCATTATGAACTCAACAGTAGCTAATGTCTGACATGATTCACTTGAATGACCTGAAAGTATGGGGAGGGATGGCCTCTGCTGCAGCTCATTTTGCCTTTTTGTTTTTTATTTTTGAAATCCCTAACTTTTGCCTGGACCGCTCTTTCGAGTTTTCAGTCCACCGGGAATATTTTCCTTTTTTGGTGTCCCTAATTTTTGCCTGGACCGCCTTTTCAGGTTTTCAATCCAGCGGGACACTCTTTATTGCTTAAGCCGCTCTGACGGGTTTTCGACTTAGCGAGTTTTTATACATTTTTTTTTTAGGCATGGTTTTTTGACTTTATCGGAGCCCTATGAGCAGAGGTTCCTTTCATTCCCTGGTGTAGGATGACCATTCGAGAGGAGCGCTACATTCAATGTTGAATACTGGAGCAAATGAAGCTGCTTGAGATTAAGTCTGATATGACATTGCTGCGAACTGCCCCATCATTTGAATTCTTGAGGAGTATGCCCCCTAATTAATTGGCGTCTTAGGGATAGTGCCTCTAGGCTGGCCAATTCTTGACCACTTTTGACTTTGAGTAGCAGGAGTTTAGAGGACCTGCCCCTGATTAGAAGGAATTTGCCACTGATTGGTAGGCTTCTTAGATGCCTTGCCCCTAATTAAGAGCGTCTTGATTCTTTGATCGAGCCGTTTGCTGAATTAACCAGATGCCGAGTATTGATTTGCAAGTAAAATTGTTTCTTTTGCCAAGTATTTTTAACACAATGCACATGCGGGTTTTTGAAATTGAATATTTTTTGGAAGCACATATGGTATGTACAAAAGATAATCATTCATTACATAACAAATAGGATGAGTCAGCTTAACAATAAATTTGCCGAATATGCTTTCCTGGTGAACCTGCCTTCAATTAGGTCTTTTGAGAATTATTCATATAAATTAAATTCATGTAAACCAAGCCAGAAATGATATAAATTTGTGTTATCAGATTCCCCCATACTTGAACCTTTGTTTGCCCTCAAGCATAAAAATAGTATCTCTTTTTAGCACATGTTTGAAACAGGACACGATGACTGTAATCGTACGTGGTTGCCGGCTAGATAGGAAAATCAAGTAATAGACATCAAATACTAAGAGCACCGTAGTAACACAAAATCACTCATTGTGGTCAAAGATTCCCATCATATGAAGACAAATCTGAAGTGTTTTATTATGACTCTAACTTTTGCTTAAATTTTATTTACCCTTTTCATTCAAGTGCAATCACATTAAGCCCGTTATCTTGTACACGCCCATGGTAGGAAAATCTGTTAGTGATTATGATCATGTATCGAGGGGTGCTGATAACGAAAGTTTGGCAAACCCCTTTTTTTCTCCCAAATGCAGCTGTGGGGGATCGGATCGTAACCCGCCCTTCCAAGTTCAGAATCAGACACCTCTGAACCAACTACTAAAAGGGTTTATTTACCATGGTTTTACTTTGTATGTTCAATGATTGTTGAATTACACAACCGAGTGATGGTCATCTAACTCAACAAATGCATTCCCACTTTTAAAATCAACCAATGTATGTAAACTTTTATTTCTGGATCATTCACTTATGTTCATTGATTTCCCACTTAGTTTGTGCTTAAGATGGTGCCGACTGCTAAGATAGACTACTAAGGGTTACAAAGTTTAAATTCAAGTCCTTGTCAAAGTTATTACTCAAATTAATCTTACATATTTCTGGGCGTCTAAGGTGTTAAGACGGTACCGATTTTATTGAATTATTACTAAACCTTCATAATGTAGCCAAAAGTACGAAAACAACCTATATACTCTTAAAGTGTCATGTCAAGTATCAAACCAAAAATGCTTGCTTTTTTCTTAAAAATTTGATATACCTCAAGAAACTGGGAGAATCAGATAACAACGAAAACACATCCAAGAATGACTCAACTTAGTATGAACTAATCAAATTTTATATATATTTTTTATTTTGAAAACGCCTTTCATCATCAACCAGTTTTTTTTTTTTTACCATTGAAAGCATATATCAGCAATAATCAGTTATTTATTTTCATCATCCTCGCTCCAAGTTTGTAAATAATAAAACAATAAAAGAGTGGACACGAATGGATTAATTCCAAAGACATGCATGTTTATTATATTAGGAATACTAGTCAAAAGTTACAACTTTAAAAGCAAAGAATTAAATTAAGACTGGAAATTCAAAGCTTGATGACCCTTGGAAGGGAGCTTTCTTGATGATTGGCCAACTCTAAGGGATGTTACTTGGGGTTCTTGCACTTTGTTGAAGAAAAGGGTGACCATTGATGAATGGGACTCCTTCTTTGAAACTTAACTTCTTGTTGTCGATGAGTTCTTGAACCTTGTACTTGAAAGCTTTGCAATTTTCAATGGTGTGACCTGGTGCCCCTTGATGAAAGTCACATTTGGTATTTACATCATAACCTGGCGGATATGGCGGTACCATGGGCTTGAGAGGTCTCGTCTCTACCCACCCTTGTTGGAGTAAGTATGGTAGGATCTGACCATATGGTACGGGAACAGGATCGAACTGCACACGGCTCTTCCCATAATTATTCCAAGGACCGGACTGATTCCCAAGTGGATACCCCTTTCGTCGTTGTTGATTTTGTTGAGGTGCCATGAACGGCTGTTGTAGTAAATGCTGCCGAGGCAAGGGTATCACCCATGGTTGTAGGGTTTGAGGCGCTGGATGACCTTGTGACTGATAAGGTAACAGGTTTTCATTTTTCTCCAACAAGATTTGAATGATCAGTTGAATCTGAGTCTTCAACTGGGCAACCTCTACCTTCAATAACTCATGTTCTTTCTTGAGCTCTTCCACACTTTGTTGAGACATTCTTCCAAATCCATTCATGGGTATCGGGATACCTGCTTGCGGTATTATAGTTTGAGGACGGTGAGGAAAGAAAAGATATGACTATTTATTTTGACGATGCAAGTGCATGAGAATGTATGATATGCATGATAGATGCAAGATGGTGAAGGTTGGATGACCTAATAGGTAGGCTTCCCTACATATGATGGTTCTATGTTTCAATTACCCAACCCCTCACAAGGACGGCTCCTACGGGATTTTGATTGATTTCTTTATTTATTTTTTTTGAAGGCTCCATTTAAGGTGGTAGATTCCTTTGATTTTTCCACATGATACATGGTGAAATTTCAAAGGATCTCCCTTAAATGGAGTCTTTGGGTTCTAAAGGGGGTCCTAGAGTCGCTGACCGAATCCAAAGTTTTGCCAAGCGGAGGGGCTAGCCCATTCCTGACAAATCCTTTTGAACCAGTCTACTCTAGGCGGAGTCTTCGTACATCACCCATTGGGATGTTCATCCCATAGGTCCATACTACCAACTCCTAACTTAACTTAGGGTTTTTCTCAAATTTTATTCAAAAATAAACCCACCCACAATACATAAAAAGAAATATAATAATAAAAAATAAAATAAAACAAGGAAAAAAACAAAGTAAACAAACAAAACAAATAACCCTAAAACTAGAGGATAGGCTTAACTCTCTAATTCTTAAAGTCCCCAGCAGAGTCGCCAGCTGTTGCGCCGCGAAAATCGCCCGAGCGTTTAGGACACTCGGAATAACACAGAGTCGCCATCAAATTTTATTTTAAAGGGAAATATTGATAAAACCTAAAAAGGGACGGTCGTCGCAACCATCTTAGGGTTCGGGAGTTGGTTATGCAAGGGGAAGGTATTAGCACCCCTCACATCCGTTGTACTCAACGGGAACCTCCTAATTAATTCTAAGGTTTTTTTGAGTTTGTTTACTTACTTTTTATATTGTTTTATTTTATTGAAGATATTTACAAAATAAAAGAGAAAAAAGATTGAATTCTTTATTATTTGCAAGAGGGAAAAAATTAAGTTTTTTATTATTATGCTTGACAAGATGACTCTTGCTCCTACGTATCCTCCGGTGCGATGAGGAAATCAAAGCTACGTAGTTCTGGGTATATTGTTGGTTGGTGTTTTTTATGAAAAGAATTTTGTATTTTACCTCTTAAAATGACTTTTAAGAATTGGCCCGAAGGCGAAAAATTTGATTTGAATGTGTTGATGTTTTTTAATGTTTTTTCATGGGTTTGAGTGGAAAACGACTAAAAGTCGGACAAAGTGTGCACTAAGCCCCCAATTAGTCGAGAAGCGAACGGATGTGCATCCGCCTCCTCTTTTTTAATCCACTATATTTTAAATATATTTTTAGTATATTTTGTGTATAATAACAAAATTAAAATTGTATTTTTATGTATTGTTTTTGATATTTACATCATGTTTAAATTAAATAATTTAAATAACAAACTAAATAAATTGAAGGATTAAATTGAGTATATGACTTTTTGACAAAATTAGTTTATGTGACTTAGATGAATTAACATGTGAACTAGGCATGCCTAAACCGTGTTGCATTTCAAGTCTGAAGCACCCAGAGCCAATCAATTTTCTACACGTGGCATTCATCTTTGAATTATATAACAATTAACAAGGCAATAGATAACATGAAAAGGTGTAAAACTAAACAAAAAAAAGAAGAAACATGAAGAACAAAACCTGAAATTCTTTGCGATCTCCTTCCTCTTTCTGGTCGGAGGCTTCACACGGATATCAGAATCCGGCGGTGATGGTAGTGATGTATTGATGATAGTTGTTTTGGATTTGAAGGAAATTAGTGGTTGTGTAACGGAGAATTGATTGTGGTTTATGAAGAATTTTGTGGTATGAATGAAGAATTGGTGTGTGAATTATTGTGTAGAAAGAACCCCTATTTATAGTTTTGAATTAGGCTTTTTAAAACTTGAATGAATCTTGAGAGATTTGGTCTGTAAATTAATTTGAGAGATTTTGTTTGTTTTTAATGATTGATTTGCTCTCATTTTATATTTTTTCTTCAAGACCAAAGATTTGGTTTTATTTTGTTTAATTTACTTCTTTTTTATATTTTTGTGTCTTTTCTTATTTTCTTTCTATATAAGTTTATATATTTTCCTTCTTTTTATATATATATGCTTTATTTTTATAATTCTGGACAAACAAAAAAAGTGATAAAATATTTTTATACAAAAAGTTTCTTGTTAGAAAAATAAATAAAATTGACTAAAATAAATATGTACTAAAAATTTAGAGGGTAAAATTTGGGGTATGACAGTTCGCCTATCACATAATTTATCAAAGTAGTGATTGAAAAGGCTTTTTAATTTCTATTATAATTTGGTACCTAGGATATATAAAGTTCCTTTGTTGGTACTTTGATATTTTAGAAATAGACTGCTCTAGTTTAGTTTTACCGAAGTTCTGTGTTCTGTTTGTGTTTTAAGCGCTACTCACCGACATAAATATCAGCTGCTTCATTACTGGTTCGCTGCATATCCTCTGCTTCAATAGTTTCTGGTTTATGTGATCTCAGTTTTCTGGATAAAATGTGATTCTTGTTTTACGTAAAAGCAATCAATTTACGATTCTGTTTTATGCATTCATTTTGTGTTGGTTTGCTATTGCTGATTCATTTAATTGTGTTCAGGGTAAAATTATCATTGTGTCAATGGTTAAAGAATGGTTATTTATGTTTTGTCTTACACTCAATCTTAATCAATGAAAAAATCATTGTAATTGTAGAGGTTAATTGTCAAGGCTGCCAAATTGAGAATGGGCTATTTATTTTTTCTTTCACGTTCACTCTTACTAGATGAAACTCAACATATGGCAAGTGAAGGCCATATATTATATTTTTAAAATAATGTGTTCACATTTCTCCTTTTACAATTTATCTTCATTTTTGATGCATTCCTTCATCTGTTTTTTTCTATATACTTTGTAATTGATTTTTGGCATGATTTGGAGTTTATCTTTGATATATTTTGGCTCTTGAATAGTGTTTTTGCTCTTTGTAGGATGCACATCGGAATTGATGTTGTATTGGTGTCGTTTGCTTTTTCAAGACACGTTCAAGAAAGTATCAGAGTCTTAGTGATCGAGTGGATTGGAGTTATCATGTGAAGGGGCAGCGTCATGTCCTGGTTTGGACTTTTTGATTTTGTATGTTTTGAAATTTTAGTTGTTTATTTCTAGTGAATAGCCCATGTAATGTTAGTAACTGGTGGTATTGTAACTAGGGTGTTTTGCTTGATTGGTTCGTGTATATTGGCTATGTTGTTTAGTGTATATCTTTTTGTATTTACTCTAGATATATATTTGTTTTAGTTCAAGTGTTATAATATTTTAGGATTGTGACTATATAATATTTCAAGTGTTATATATATTTGTGAATTTTTTAGTTCAGGTGTTATAATATTTGAAGCAATTAAATTTGGTTTACATTCTGTAGAGCAATAGAAAAAAAAATAGATTAGGTTTCTGAAAAGAGCATTGCTATATGTACCGAAAAGATGTATCCCGAAATTTCCCGAAAGCTCATTTTTATACTTTTTTTTCTTGTTTCTTTCTCTCCAAAACAAGAACACAATAAGCCTGAAATATAATCATTCCAAATACTTTTTCAATCACCGCCATCACCACTACTCTTATGATTGGAACGTTGTGATTAATTATAATCATCACAACAACACAAAATGTTTATCCCAAAAACTTAGTTTCATGTACTCTGTTATACCCAACATTGAGTGAATTTTATGTTATTTTCAAAGTATCTAGAAGATTGGTTGGTGTTATTCATTGAGGTCAAAACAAATTGCTTAGTGACAACATTGGTTATACAATTGATAATTCTTTCCAACACAAAGAAAACAAACCCAATTGAAAAACATGTCTTGAGTGAGTTATAAGAAGAAATTTTAATTGGGTACATGATAGGCCAAAAATTTGGGAGAGAGAAATTTGGAAGAAGAAGTAATTACAGAGAAGAAAAGTGAGGTTGTGGTTGAAAGGAGAAAGAAGAGTACTTTTTTGCGTCGGCTAGAAAGAAGAAGTTATTTTTTTGACTTTAGCGTCGGTCTATCCGAGGCTAAAGCATTTTGTTGACTTTTAATTATTGGCTTTTGTTAGCGTCGGATGTGGTTGGAGTCGGCTATTGACTCGGCGTAGCCGACTCTAATATAGAGTCGGGTGGTCTTTAGCCGACGCTACTTTTTAGCTTCGAGCAGTTTACAATCAACCCTGACACCGACGCTAAGTTCGTGTTAGCGTCGATTTTTGGCCATTTAGCGTGGGTTTTGGTCCGACACTAATAGTTGTTTTTCTAGTAGTGTGCTAGTCTAATTTTTCTGCCAAAGCACACCACAATCCAACACTCAATTGAATCCAATAGACACAAAGTTTCATCAATTTGGCCTATAAATTGAGAGAGAAAAATCATAATTAATGGGGGGGATAAAAAAAACTACACAGTTTGTAAAAAAAAAAAAAAATTACACAGAGAAAGAAATACCAACAACACATTCATCACCATCATTTTCCTTCATACATTCCATTATCAATTCCAAAATCAAACAAGTAAACGATCACAAATCTCATCTCAAATCCGTGTTCAATCGTTTTGTTCATGTTTGTTCTTGCTAGATCGTGTTCTGTTTTGTTCGTTCTTACTTGTTCCTGTTCTGTTCTGTTTAATCGTTCAAACCAGTCACGAAGTTCAGTCTCAGTCACGCAGCTTCAGTCGCATTTTCAATCCTCCCCTTTTCCAGTTGCTGATTTCTGTTGGTGTTCAGTTCAATCGTTTCGTCTTCTTGTTCGTTTTTGCGATTGAACGAAGTTCCCGTCAGATCTGTTCGCGATTGAACGAAGGTTTATGCTGCTGTGTCGTGGAGTTTTGAAGCTTAGTGTTTTGTTCTGTTCTATTAATCATTTGTTTTGAATTTCTGTCATTCTGTTCGCAGGTTCTTCGATTTGTTTGTGTGTTGTTCGAAGTGCAAATGCATTCCGTCATTCGTGTTCTGTCCTTAGGTCACAAAGCTTCAATCACAGCAGGTACTGATTCTACTTCAAAATGGCTATTTGTACTAATATTTCTTTTTCCTTTTGTTAAACTTCAAGAGTACTAATATTGCTTAACTGAATTGAAAAACACATGTTAGAAGTCCAAAGTTCAAGGCACTCTATATTGGAAGATTTTTCACTTGGCAATTGCAACAAATTACATTTACCGCCAATGCGTCAGTCCTTGTTGTGTATTTGGGATCAAGGGGAGTGAAGATAGCAGAATGTAGAGTATTTAATGGGTCTGAGAAGCTTCAATACCCTGCTATCAATTACAGAAAATGCATTGTAGTTTTGACAGATTTTGGTAGTGTTGATGATGGCAAAACATCTAGCACTAAATTTTTTCCATATTCAATCAGAAATCTCAGCCAGTATGCTTATGGTAGTGGAACTTTACTTGTGGTGCCACATGGAAAATGGAGTGTCAGTTTTAATCTTTCTAGTCATTTCACTATTTTCCTTCAAAATAATGTTGTCATTCTTGCATCTCAAGATGAGTTGGAGTACTCTACCCCACTTCATGTATTAGCATCATATGGAAGAGAAATGGATGCACTTGATGAAAGGGTTAGTATTCTCATTTTTGGTACTAACCTCACAGTTGTTGTTATTATTGGTTACAATGGTCCAATTGATGAGCATGGCTTTTATTGGCGGAACAATCTTCACAAGGATGAATTGAAACTCATTAGGACATACTTTATTGACATTACATCCTTTAATCACAGTCAATTATCGATTGTCACTTTTTGGAGACCTTGTACAAAATGAGTAGCTAATCATACACTCTACAAATGAGAAATATTTTCAAGTTTAGGAGGATTAATATACATAACATTAAGTTGATAGTTACAGTTAGTAATACAATGTGTGTATGCAAACATGCATAGGAGTGATCATATTATATATAAGAAGAAATGACATATAGAAGAGCACGAGAAATTCACATTGTAATGAAGACTCTAACAAAATGTTTACTTATTTTACAGGCTGCAGAACAAGATTATGAAAAGGAGAAGCTGAATGAAAGGATTGCAAATATAACTTGTGTTAATGTCTGCCAGGATCATTGAGAATTCATTATTCTCGGGTTGTGCTTGTGCTGATGTAACTTGTGCTAATGTCTGCCGGGATCATTGATCCAACAAAGGTAATTTTCTGATTGGTGTCTCTGTTTGTATTTAATTTATCTGCATTTGAATTTGCAGCTATCTCGAGTAGTCTGTCTAACAATTTAAAACATAGCTCGGACTGCCAACATCATTAGTTTTTGTATACGAGTGTCCTATGGTCAGTTTTGACTCGATCATGGGTTTCGTACCAAACACAAGGTTCTTAAATCATGCATAGTGTGGCGAAATGGCAGTGTATCACCTTCCCTATAAAACTGTCTGTAAAGGATATTAATCACTAAACATTATAAATTTGTTACATTATCTGAATTATTTTATGTTTGGTTTCTTGTCTAGTGAAGTTGTGGCGTAATATTCTTCTATTGCAATTTATAAAATGCTCCGTTGAACAGATCTTATTGTAAATGTTTATGTCTTCTGTGTGTGAATGCTATGTAACAATGATAACAACAATATGATATAACTTTGATAAACTAAAGCATCCTACTCTTTTCCACAGGTGGTTAGATGTTGTTTGAAACATGCAGTTCTTTGTTGCCAAAACCTTCTTAATGTCAAACTGTGTTGTTGTTGAGATAAAGGAACCCGAGTCTGCACCTTTTGGCAACCCCATGGACAATTCAGGTATAGAGTTTGAACATTCATACAAACCATTTTGTGGCTGCAATATTTAGAAGATATTTCAATTGCAGTGTCAGTTATGGAAATCTATGTGCGATATCTCTAAGGTTTCATTATTATTAAAGACATCATTTTAAAGATGAACTATAATGATCTTTTTCTTTTCATTTGCAGATATGAGGACTTGATCCAGAGCTTTGCAAGTTGCTTATAACAGATTTTTCAACAAATTTTGCACTTTTCCTTGATGTAATTTCTGATGCAATTTGAAAAGACATTGCCAGTGGTTTTATACCCTTTTTCTTATGTGCTAATGTAAGAACTAAAACCTTCTGGTATTAATAAATTACTGTGCAATGCATTACATACTTAATTGTCCAACATTGTCTCTTTGTGTTTGTATGTCCCTTACATCCAATATTTTTCTTCTTTTAATTTTTATCTCATTATCATTATCATGTTCGGTGTGCAAATTATAAAGTGCAGAGTTAGGTAGTGTCTGATTTACAAAGCCTTCATTTTCATGAATTTGTTAGTGCTAGTAACTTGTTTTATCTTAATAGATACTAATAAGGACTTTATTGTAAGAATTAAATTATATTAGAATCATGTTTTGTATATATAAAAATAGCAGGAAAAAATGGCAGATTTTTTTTAAAAATATATACAGGATTTCACATCGGTACATTTAACATCGGCTAAAGCACACTACCCGATGTGAAAACTATAGCTAAAAATATTAAATTAAATTCTGGGAGCACCTTTCCCATCGGCCCATACTTCACCCGACGTAAGAAATAGCCTTTTCACATCAGGCGCTCCCCCGATGTGAAATGTTCTGACTTTCTATTACACCTTTGGGCACATCGGTTCAGGAACCGATGTGAAAAGTCGAATTTGCCTGATGTAAAATGTCTTTTCTGCACTAGTGACAATCTCAACAAAGGCCTCAACAACAATTTCAACAAAGGCCTCAACAGCAGTGTTGCCAACAGCCTCTCCAAAAAGCTCCACAACAAGTTCCACATCAGATTCAACAACTGGCTCCACAAAAGTCAAACAAACAAAATCCTGTTCCAAATAGGTCACCTCAATATGACCCAATCCCTAAGTTGTAAGCAGATTTGTTTCCAATTTTGATTGAGAGGAATCTGATTCAGACTAGAGCACAACCTCGGGTACCTGAGCTCTCTTGTGCTTTTCACTCAGGGGCACCTGGCCATGACATCGAACACTTTTATGTTCTGAAATCTGAAGTTCAAAAGTTGGTTAGAGCTAACAAGTTTTCTTTCGAGGATATAAAGCCTACTTTGTTAGGCATGGATATGATTTAATACCTTTAGGTTGTTGTTGAAGTCGGTGATACAAGGAAGCTCATCCCTATGATCATTAGGCTTTTATTTCTTTCTTGTCAAGCGTTTGTTTGCTTTTAAAATTATGTCTTTTGTCAAGTACTTTTAATACAATAAACATGCATGCTTTTGGAATTAATCCTTTCATATTTACTCTTTTCTTGTTTTTATTTACTTACAAACTTGGAGCGTCGAGCGAGGATGATGAAAATAAATAACTGATTTTTGTTGATATATGCTTTCAATGGTGAAAAAACCTAGTTGATGATGTAAGGCATTGTTTCAATTCCCAAATACTGGAGATATAAGGAGATAATCCGTAGTCAACCCCTTTGAGCCTGAAGTTGGTGTTTCTTTCTACTTTTTTAAACCATTAATCATGAACCTGGGGCAGGGTAGTGTTTCAATTAATTTGATGATGCATTCTGATACAAGAGAATCAATTCATTCGGTTATACCAAGTAAGAGGTTTGGACACATTATCTTTCCTCAAACAGAAGAAGCTGTCAAGATATGAGACTTACAACAATTCATACAGCAGTCACAATATTTCATACACCAAATTCTTACAAGGGTGATTACAAAAAAAAAAGAGAATACTAAAAAGAGCCCACCAAAAAAGGGCATCCCGGTGGACCCTAAATTCAAAGTTCAAAAAGAACTAGTCCATACAAATAAAGAACGATTCAAAAATAGGAACAATTTCCTAAAAAAAAGTGACTGCCACTTCAGGAAATCTCGTCAATGTCTGTTCAACAAAAAGGATATCAATGGAGTTTCGACCCAAGTGTCAACCTCAAACATCATTATCAAAAAGATTCTCTTGTCAACTGAGTGTATCATTTGAATTAATTGAATTTACGAATGAAGGACATCAAGAAGAATGGGTGGGACCAAATAAATTTTTGAGCCTAACAATCTTTTTATTGAAAATCGTGAGCCCAGCCACGTTATAACATACAAAAGACCTAATTGAAGCTAGGTTCACTGTGAAAGCATATTCGGCGAATTTATTGTTACGCTGACTCCTCCTGTTTGATTAATCGGTAATTATCTTTTGTACACACCATATGTGCTTCCACCACAAAAATATTCATTTTCAAAAAAAACTTGCATGTGCATTGTATCAAAATACTTTTCAAAAGAAACAATTTTATTTACAAATTAATACTTGACATCAAAGAAATTTGAACAATGGTTTGATCAAGGCAAAGCTGACTTAAGATGCTCCTAAATAGGGGCAAATTATCTATGGATTCTGACAATTAGGGGCAAATAAGTTGAATGTCCTGCTTATCAAGGTTGAAAATGTTCAAGATTTGGTTTCTCTATAAAACATCATTTGGTCAAGGGCATACTCTTCAAGGTTTCAAGTACTTGGGGCATACTATGCCAATGTTATATCTTCCTGAAAGATTGTATGTTGTGAAATATGATAGGATTTTGGTTGTCATTACAATAAACAGAAGAGAGTTTCTACCCTCATGTACACGCTACTGCAGCCAACAGATAAAATGTCTAATGTAAAAGGTCAACTAGTCACGCTCTTCGAGCGATTTCTTCAAAGATCTTTAAACTGAAGCAAAGAATCTAAAGCAAGAGGCAAGTCGTCTCTGTCTTCTCAAGTTTTTCATCAACAACAAACATGTTTTCTCTAAGAATGTCAATATTCATCTCAAGAAGAGGGTACATCCCCAACAAAAGTTGACAATGTTGTTTTGAGTACAATCAAGTTTGATACAGATCGTTCGGTTAAAAAGGTCATTTCCCAGAGAAGTTGTTCCTTCCCCAAGGAGTTCTCTTGCTTCACCTACAACAACATATACACCTTGTTGAAACACTTTGAGTTACAATGCGACGTTGGCTTGCTTCCAGTCTCGTTCCTTCTGTGTGTTTTGTTAGCAAACATCCAGAACATCCACATACATACATACATACATACATACATACATACATTCATACATACATACATACATACATACATACAATCATACATCCCAAACATAGCATTTACATGTTCCATCAACATTTACATCATTCATACATTACTACATCATATATGGATTTCTATCTCTTTTGTCTTGTCTGTGTCTACAAAATAGAGCCGGAATGGGCATGTTGTTCTCTCCAATTAGAGTGTCAGCTTAGGCATATAAGTGTACATCTCTTGTTTCAAAAATTCCACATTAGACTCCTCTCTTGTGGAAGATGGTTGTTCCAGTTTTTCCTACAACAAAAGGAAAATTCCTAGTTGAATTTATTCTTCAATTGGACACAAAGTCTTGTTTATAGTTTCTTACAGTTTTGATGGTTGGTGAATGTGATACGCAAGTATACGCAGTCAATCATAGCAAGTAATAAGTGAAAAGAGTGTCGAACCCACAAGGAATAGAATAAGGGTTATACATTCCAAGTTCAAATAAAGTGTTTAGTCTATTGTAATGGTAACAAAACATAAATGATTTTTAACACAAAATATGGAGTAGCAGTTGAGTAAGTTGATGATTGAAAATGATAATAAAAGGGTAGCTGAGATTAAGATCCATTTAACACATGAACGAAGCATAGTGAATGATAACTATTGTCGTGCCATCTGTGAGCAAGCTTGCCTTGTGGTGTATGTGTACAACGTTAGATATTAAAATGGGGTATAATGAACTGGCTCTGTCGAGGTTACTATTAATCCCATTAGAGTTCAGAAAATGGGGTATAATGAACTGGCTCGTGCTTGATCCCACTAAGGCCCTTAACTTATCCATAAGAAAAGGTAGGGATTACATGTCTGCTCCCACTTAACCTTATTAACTTTATTATTTCCATTAACATGCTAGATGTCTCTACACATGCAACTTGTATTTAAATCTAAGTTGATCAGTCAAAGAAATAAATGTATTTTCTTAAAAACATAAAGTTAAAGATGACACAAGAACAATCATTCATTCACATAAATACTTCATTCATTATATTAAACTTCACATAATCTCAACTACAAAGAGTTTAGCTCAGAATGAGCATAGAAACAACAACAATAATAACAAGTAAAGTAGTGATACCCATTACAATGCAATAGATACTCCTACAGACACTATCGTGCCTCTCGTTATCACCGGTCGCCTCCTACAACAATGGATCTCTCCGGCGACTCCTCTTCTTTCTCAGATCTATTCTCTATTCAATCACCTTCAAGCTTTTCAAGCTGCTTCTTTTAGGTTTAGGGACGTGTATTTATAGGACAATCCTTCTTGGATCGGGTGCAACCTTAATTGTGACTACTAGGCCCAAGGAATAAAGGATATTCCATTTGCAAGGACCACTTAATCATAGTACAATCATTTGTGATGCTGACAGCTGGCAAGCCAGCCAGTCATCCTTATCCTTCAAAGATGCCTTTCACAATGTTCTAGTACATTCCCAGATTTGTCTTCTAGCAGCGCTTGACTTGTTGACTTGTACGGAACTCAATGTCTTGACAGTCATTATCAGTAGATGCCTTTTGATGACGATCCAGAACCAAATAACATGCCTTGACATAAGTTGCCTCTAAACTAACTCCTTTTCATCAAAATTACATAATTATTCCTAATACATAATTCTAGACTCAAAACTAAATAAACTAATGAAATTGCATTAAAACATGGTTTGATCACCATATTGGCAGGAAATAACTCATGAATAAAGGCCTAAATAACACACAAATAATGCGTCATCACACCCCCAAACTTGAATCATTGCCTGTCCTCAGGTAATGCGTAGAAAGCAAAGACTGTGTTCAGTTACTCATAATATTGACATGTAAACAGCACATTTAAGCAATAAGACTCAGACCCTAAGACTGTTTTCAAAAATTGGCACAATTCTCATAAAATCAACCTTCAATGATGACCATGCGTGTGTGTGTGAACTGTTTAGCACTATCAACCAGATTAATGACTATATCCCACTCTTAAACTACTCATTCTAAAGGCTAAGCTATCCTCTTTTTCCTATAATTTTGTATTTACTTAGAGTTTCAGCAAAGGGGGATTATTTCTTTTCAAGAGTGGCCAAAGCATTTTGATTATAGCCAAGGAGAACTCATTGGTAGCTTTTTCATTATCATTCATTTATATATATAGCTTTGGAAATACTCCATCTTTTCACTGACTAGATCCTACTTGTAATAGGTCTAACCTGCTAATAAGAGTAAAGCACCCTACTAGCTTGTCACTTAGAGACTTATTCATTAATTTCATATTTTTTTTTAGCTAACCAACAGCCTCCTATTAGGAATTATAGTAGTAATGATCACCAATTCAATACTCTAGTCCTTTCCCCCAAACTTAGTTCTAGCCATATTCTCCATTATATTCATTTTTAGAAAACTTAGAGTAGAGAATGTGTATTTAAAAGAGTTATCTAGCCACTCTTAAGTTTGACAGTATTCAATAGTGTGCATTAAGGTGCAGAGATCATCAAATCAAGCATCAAACATAAGAATTTCCAAAAATTTCCAAACAAACCTATGGTCATGCATCTTACACTCTAACCTCAGTTATGGCATGTCAATAAAATGCTTATTAGAACACATTAAAAGCAATCTATTTTAAAACATTTTCAAAAGTTTTTATTTGATGTTACCTCTCCCCCAAACTTAAACTAAACAGTGACCTCACTATTGATACATGGGAAAGGCAACGACTGACTCATCAAAAAGTTTTTCAAAAACAGAAATAGAAAATAAAAACCTAAGCTAGACTCGATCCTAAAGGCAAAGTGTGTCAAGACATACCATTAGGCCTTGAACCTCTTGCTTCTCCTCAAAGCAGAGTCAGCTTCTTTCTTTGTTCTCTTCTCTTCTTCTCTTGCTCTTTCTTCTTCATCAGTCTCCTCTTTTAATGGTTGATTTGGCTCAAGAACAGCTTCCTCAGGCTTATCAGCAGTTACCTGTGGTGCATCTTTCTTTCTTGTTGTTCTTTTCCTTTTAACAGTAGGAGTGGTCAAGATCTTATCCAGCTCCTCAGATGCAGCCTTATCTGTCATAACCAAATGACCTTGTGGAGGTGCATTGTCAGGCTCATGCACTTCCTCCACTCCCAGAGTACCCTCCTGCTCAGGGGTATGCTTTGCAACATCTACACCCTTCAAAGGCGTGCCAGTACTTTCCTCTAGGTTTGGGTCTTGTCGGTCAGACCCATAGTCTTCCTCTTCACTCTTCTTTTCTTCAGACCAGTTGATTTCATTCTCATTGGGATCAGAGTTTGCATCCCCCTCAATGTAGTCATTGTCATCCCTCTCATAGTACTCATCTTCCTCATCTTCCAAAGCTACATCCTGGTTCTCACCAATTTGTGGTGAGGCAGGAGTTTTCTCCATTGGTTCAGCAGGGGCTTCCTTATCTTCCACTACCACCTCAGCTGGTAGCTTCTTCTTCTTGTGACTCTTCTTCTTTTTCTTTTTTTCTTTCTTCTTATCTTCTTCCACAGCTTCTTCTTCCACAATAACCTCTTCAATAGTTGCCTTCCTCAATTTCTTCTTTTTCTTCTTCTGCTGCTTGCTGGAGCTCTCAGGCACGTCAGTGGTTTCCTTTTCTTTAGGCAAGTCCGGATTGAACTCACCCAAGATCTCCACTAGGAATGCAGGTGCCCTCATATAGTCAAAGTTTGGAAAATGGAGGGACAAGTTGCTGATGTACCAAGCATGGGTATCAGCGCTCCACAACCAAAACCTCTGCATATCCCTTCTCAATTCGGATAGCAGGTCCTTTTCTCTAGAAGCACTAGCGCTAGGTGCACTAAGCAACTCCTGACTTGCCTTTCTTCAAGTGTTTCCCTTGATCAGCGTTCTAATAGCCTTGGCGTCAAACCCAGCCACAGGCTTCTTCACTTCATCCCCCATCCTATGGGGAACCACTTGCTTCTTGCAAAGAGCAGTAATGAGACAAGGGAAATATAGCATACCTTTCCTTGTTGAGCACTTTTGTACCTCATCTGATATGATCCTCCCAACATTGATTGGCTGCTTCTCAATGATGCAGTGCAGCAGGATTAATCCTGCTTTACTCACAGTGTCATTGTGAGTTGTTGGGATGATGCTGTGCTTCAAAAATTGGTACCAAACCTTTGGTACATGCTTCAGGTTCATCCTCTGAACAGTCTTCTCATTCTCACCTACTCCTAGATTCCATTCAGTTCCAGGAATAGTGAGACTCTTCATGATTTCATCCACTTGTTCTTCATCAATGGTGTCAAGGGTAGCAGAATAGGCATCCTCTTCATGATTTCATTCAGTTCCTCTAATGTTCGCCTCTGAGTAGAGGATTGCTTTTCCTCGCACCATAACTTCTCTTCTCTTCTGGTGAATGTTGGTAAGATTGGAGTAGAACTCCTTCACTAGTTGAGTGTTGTAACTTGAGGGGTGTGCAGCAAACTTCTGCCACTTGAGAGAATGGATGATCATCTCAAGGTCTTCTCTGATTTCCAAACGCTCAAAATCAGCGTTGAATATGAATCCACGTTTAGTATGGATTTGCTTGGAAATGAAAACTTCATAGCGTTCAGCAGCTTCGCTATTCACAAAAACATCATAATCTTCTTCATCTTTAGACATGGCAGCAGTGATCACTTGCCTCTTTCCAGTTGACATGATTGCGTGATAAGGATTGATGAAACGGTGGGGTGTTTTAAAAGGTAAGGGTTTGTAGAATTTGTTTGCAGAAAGTAGAGAGAGTAGTAGGTTTAGAAAGTTTGTTTGTAAAGGGGTTTTATGAGTGATAAGGGTTGGTTTATATAGAAGGTAATGGGTGGTTATATTTTTAGTACGGATATTGATGGAAAAGATATGGAAAATTTTTGTGGACGTTAGGATAATGATGAATGATGGCGGATGATGTGGGTTTAACCGTTGGAAAATCGGTTTACACGCTAAATCAACTCAACGGCTAGTTCAGCGCGTGATATCACTTCGTCTGCCAAATGCCACGTGGTAACTTCTGATAACTACTGACTCATCATTCCAGCTTCCTGTTGATAACCTCTGGCATGCCTCTTCCTTTGGACTTAGTTAAGTCCACATTTACTTCAATCTCCTTTCATTGGTTCACTGGTTGGCATAGAGCTTAAGAATGGTGCCAGTCACCGTATCTGTCATCACTCAGCCAACTAGACAAAGGCAACTAGAGATTACTAGTGCCTTGCCTCCTAACAGAAATCTATTTTCACACATCACCTGAAATTAACACAAGTAAAAACAACAAAAAATTATTAGAATGCTGGGTTGCCTCCCAGCTAGCGCTTAGTTTCAGAAAGTCCTCAGCCTGACTTGTAAAATCATGATTAAGAATCATCAAAGGTGGTGGTGACTCTCTTCCTTGAGTCATCACCTCAATAGCTTTTAACTCTCTGACCATTTACTTTAAATTCTTTACCACTTGTTTCATCAAGAAGGTCAACAGCACCATAAGGATAAATTTTCAAAAGTTTGAATGGTCCTGACCATCTTGATTTTAGTTTACCAGGAAACAACTTAAGCCTAGAGTTGTAGAGCAACACATACTGACCCTCTACCAACTCTCTCTTTTGAATCTTTTTGTCATGCCAGACTTTAGTTCTTTCCTTGTACATTTCAGCATTTTCATAAGAAAACAACCTATGTTCCTCCAACTCAGACAGTTGCAAAAGTCTTGCCTTACCAGAAGCTTTAAAATCATAATTAAGTTTCTTAGTAGCCCAAAAGGCTTTGCATTGAAGCTCTATTGGTAAGTGGCAAGCCTTTCCAAAAACTAGTCTGAATGGGGACATCCCAAAGGTGTTTTAAAAGCAGTTCTGTAGGCCCACAGAGCATCATCTAACAGTTTTGACCAATCTTTTCTTGATGGATTAACCATCTTTTCTAAAATTCTTTTAATTTCTCTGTTAGACAACTCAGCCTGCCCACTTGTCTGTGGATGATAAGCAGTGGCAATCCTGTGTCTCACACCATATTTGGCCAACAACTCCTCAAAAATTTTGTTACAAAAATGTGAGCCTTCATCACTGATGATTGCTCTAGGAGTGCCAAATCTAGTTAAGATATTTTTCTTTAAAAATTTAGTCACCACTCTTGCATCATTGGTGGGGCTTGCAATTGCCTCCACCCACTTGGACACATAGTCCACAGCAACTAATATATATAGATTACCAAAAGACTGAGGAAATGGTCCCATGAAATCAATACCCCAAACATCAAATAATTCAATTTCTAAAATGTTTGTAAGAGGCATCTTTTGTCTTTTGGACACATTTCCACTTCTTTGGCATCTATCATAGTGCTTCACAAAATTATATGAATCTTTGAACAAAGATGGCCAATAATAGCCACATTGAAGCACCTAGGCAGCAGTCCTTTCACTTGCATAATGTCCACCATAAGGTGAAGCATGGAAATGTGATAAGATCTGTCTTGCCTCTTCCTCTGCCACACATCTTCTCATTATCTGATCAGCACATTTATTGTATAAAAAGGGTTCATCCCAAAAATAATTTTTGATTTGAGACAAAAATCTTTTCTTTTGTTGAAAATTAAAATCAGGGGATAAGTGCTTTCCAACCAGATAATTTACAATGTCAGCATACCAAGGTGTCTTATCAGTAGTTATCATTATGAGTTGTTCATCAGGAAATTGCTCTTTAATTACATACCTGTCAGAGCTTTGCACTTCTTCAGGTAAACTAGACAAATGATCAGCAACCTGATTTTCAACACCCTTCTTGTCTCTAATCTCTAGATCAAATTCTTGCAGCAGCAATACCCATCTGATAAGCCTTGGTTTACAACCTTCTTTGTGAGTAGATACTTGATAGCTGAATGATCTGTGTACACCACCACTTTCTTACCAACAAGATATGATCTGAATTTGTCAAAGGTATACACAACTGCCAATAACTCCTTCTCTGTAGTAGTGTAGTTCAGTTGAGTTTCTGTCAATGTTCTGCTGGCGTTGTAGATAGAATGGAAAGCTTTGTCATGACTCTGACCCAACACAGCTCCAATGGCAAAGTCACTAGCATCACACATCAATTCAAATGGTTTTGTCCAGTCAGGGGCTACAATCACAGGTGTTGTGATCAGAGCAGTCTTCAATGTTTCAAAGGCCTTGTGACACTTCTCAGAAAATTGAAATGGCATATCATGCTGTAGCAGTTGACATAAAGGCTTTGTAATCTTAGAAAAATCCTTGATAAACCTTCTATAGAATCCAGTATGTCCTAGAAAACTTCTGACTCCTTTTACATTTGTTGGTGGAGGCAACTTCTCAATCACTTCCACTTTAGCTTTATCCACTTCTAATCCCTTCTTAGAAATTCTATGACCCAATACAATTCCTTCTTTTACCATGAAGTGACACTTCTCCCAGTTCAGCACCAGATTACTCTCTTCACATCTTGTCAAAACCAATTCCAAGTTGTCCAAGCATCCTTGAAATGACTCTCCAAAGACAGAAAAATCATCCATGAATACTTCCATAACAGATTCAATCAAATCAGAGAATAATGCCATCATACATCTCTGAAAAGTAGCAGGGGCATTACATAATCCAAATGGCATCCTCCTAAAGGCAAAGGTACCATAGGGACATGTGAAAGTAGTCTTCTTTTGATCTTTAGGAGCTATAGCTATCTGATTATAACCAGAATATCCATCAAGGAAGCAATAGAATTCCTTGCCTGCCAATCTATCCAACATCTGATCAATGAATGGCAGAGGAAATGATCTTTCCTTGTGGCCTTGTCAAGCTTTCTATAGTCCATACATATCCTCCACCATGTTACAGCTCTGGTGGGGATTAACTCATTCTTCTCTTTGGCAACTACTGTTATGCCTCCCTTCTTAGGAACACATTGAACAGGACTAACCCACACACTATCAGAGATAGGATAAACAATACCAGCATCTAACCATTTGATTATCTCCTTCTTCACTACCTCCTTCATAATGGGGTTCGGTCTTCTTTGACATTCACTATTCTTAGCATTTTCTTCAAGTAAAATTCTGTGCATAGAAACAGTAGGACTTATACCTTTGATGTCTGCCATTTTCCAAGCTATGGCTCTCTTGTATCTTCTCAGCAACAATATCAGGCTCTCCTCCTGCTTGTTAGTCAAGTCGGCAGAAATGATAACAGGCAACTGCTGACTTGTCTCTAGAAATGCATACTTCAAATGTGAAGGTAATTGTTTCAATTCTAAAGCAGGTGGCTTCAAAACTGAAGGAATGTTATCCTTATTAGCATCAGGTGGTATTTCCAATACTTCATATCTTCCAGCCCATTTGACAATGGACTTTTCCTTTGTAACTTCATCATCTACCAATTCCTTGTCTTCATGAGGAAAGGGAATCTTCTTCAAATGATCATAATCTTTCATGAATTGCTTGTGCACCAGAGAATCCCAACTTTGCAGTTGTGATACAACCTCCAACTTCTCAGTAGGAAACTTCATAGCATTGAGAATGTTGAACTTGACTTCTTGGTTGTTAACTCTCGTGGTCACTTATCCTTTCTCAACATCAATCAATGTTCTTCCAATAGCAAGGAATGGTCTTCCCAAAAGTATGGGAGTATCTTCATCAGCAATGAAGTCCATAATGATAAAATCAGCAGGGAAGACAAATTTGTCAACCCTAACCAGAACATCTTCAATCTTCCCTTGTGGGTAGCATATGCTTTTGTCAGCTAGTTGAAGAGTAATGGTTGTTGGTCTAGCAGCACCAATACCCAACTTGTTGAAAACAGATAAGGGCATTAGGTTAATGCTTGCTTCTAGGTCACATAGAGCTTGACCTACATGTACATCTCCAATGGTGCAGGGTATTGTAAAGATACCAGGATCTTTCAACTTTGGTGGTAACTTACCCTGAACCATTTGTCTACACTCTTGTGTAAGTGCCACAGTCTCGAACTCACCAATCTTCTTCCTCTTTGTTAGCACATCCTTCATGAACTTTGAGTAATTAGGCATCTGCTGAATTGCCTCTATGAGTGGTATGTTGATATGCAGCTGCTTCATCATCTCAATGAATTTTTTGTACTGTTGCTCTTCTTTAGCTTTCCTCAGCATTTGAGGAAATGGAGGAGGTGGTCTCTCATTCATTAGCTTGGGAAGTAGAAGGGTCTGGTGGCAACGTCATGTCAATGTCAGCCATAGTCTTCTCAACCCTTTCCTTCTGTGGTCTTTCATTCTTCTGTTTGGTTGTAACTTCAAGAGGTAACTGCTGGCTTGCTTGTTGAATATCGTCATTCACAGGTGCAGAGGCAACTTGTGTCTTGCCTTCTGTAGCCAGTTCAGGTATCTTGGGGCCTTCATACTCTGTTCCACTTCTCAATGAAATAGCTTTGCATGTCTCCTTTCCTTTATCTTGGGAAGTAGAAGCAGGGGTCTCAGTGGCACTCGATAGTGAATCACTAGCTCTTGAAGTTAAGGCAGTTGCAATCTGCCCCATTTGTGTTTCCAAATTCTTGATACTAACCCCTTGGGCAGTAATTTGATTCTTTGTCTCAGCAGCAAAATTCTTGGTCTCTTGCATGAAAGCTTTGAGAATGCCTTCCAGCTGATTAGTGTTGGCAACTGGAGGCGTCGCCTTTTGCTGATTGTTGGACCAAGAAAAATTAGGATGGTTTTTCCAATTGGGATTGTAAGTGTTGCTATATGGGCTGTTGTTCCTAGCCACATAGTTTACACTTGCAGGGTTTGTAGGACAATCCTCAAACAGATTAGCATTAGCACAATACACACATGAAACTTCAGTTGCACTTGTCAATGCTTTAGCAGTCTCAATAGCAGGCTTCTCTGGAGTAAGCAGATTCTTCAACATGGTATGCATAGAAGTTATCAGAGCAGCTAGTGCAGTAGTTTCACTGACTTCATGCATTCCAGCAACCTTCTTGGTAGGTTGAGGGTTAGCCCTCACAGTTGGCCACTGATAAGTGTTAGCAGTTATGCTCTCTATCAGCTCAAAACAATCAGTATAAGACTTTGACAATAGGGATCCACCAGCAGATGCATCTAGCATATTCCTTGAAGCAGGTACCAACCAATTATAGAATGTCTCAAGTTGGATACACACAGGAATACCATGGTGTGGACATTGTCTCAGCATCTCTTTGAATCTCTCCCAAGCATCAAACAAAGTCTCATCTTCTCCTTGTCTGAATGAAGTGATTTCATTCCTCATCTTTGCATTCTTGACAGGAGGAAAGTATTTGGCTAAAAACTTCTCAGCTAGAGTATTCCAAGTAGTAATGGAATTAGGCTCTAGAGAGTTAAGCCAACTCTTTGCTCTATCCCTTAATGAATAAGGAAAGAGTCTCAGCTTGAAAGCGTCATCAGTAATTCCAAGAATCTTAAAGTTACTTGCCACCTCCAAGAATTGTCTAAGGTGCAAGTGAGGATCATTAGTAGAAACTCCACTAAACTGGCCAATGGTCTGCAACATCTGGAACATCATAGGCTTGAACTCGAACGCAGCAGTGGTAATCTCCTCTCTAACTATGCCAGTGTTCATAGAATTATGATCAAACACTGCATAATCCCTTATGCTTCTCCCTCAATCATTGGCAATGCCAATAATGTCAGGATTCTGAGGTTCAATAGGAGGGTTCTGCCCTCCAGCAGCTGGTTGTACTTGATGATCAGCCATGGTTACTTCTTCTTCTGAACTAGAGCCAGAAGCTTGTACACTTGTTTCTTCAAAAACCAGACTAGTATCAGAGTCTTGCCTCTGATTGCCTCTTGTATTTCTCCTACGAATTCTGAATGTTCTTTCTATCTCAGGATCTGGTATGGACTCAGGTGTAAGCAATCTACGCATGCAATGTCAGAGCAAACATGTAGATACACCACTTGACAGAAAAGATCAAATAACAACAATAAACTAAAACTACAATAAATGAAAATGGAACTTAAAACCGTCTATTCCCCGGCAACGGCGCTAAAAACTTGATGGTTGGTGAATGTGATACGCAAGTATACGCAGTCAATCATAGCAAGTAATAAGTGAAAAGAGTGTCGAACCCACAGGGAATAGAATAAGGGTTATACATTCCAAGTTCAAATAAAGTGTTTAGTCTATTGTAATGGTAACAAAACATAAATGATTTTTAATACAAAATATGGAGTAGCACTTGAGTAAGTTGATGATTGAAAATGATAATAAAAGGGTAGCTGAGATTAAGATCTATTTAACACATGAACGAAGCATAGTGAATGATAACTATTGTCGTGCCATTTGTGAGCAAGCTTACCTTGTGGTGTATGTCTACAACGTTAGATATTAAAATGGGGTATAATGAACTGGCTCTGTCGAGGTTACTATTAATCCAATTAGAGTTCAGAAAAGCTCGTGCTTGATCCCACTAAGGCCCTTAACTTATCCATAAGAAAAGGTAGGGATTACATGTCTGCTCCCACTTAACCTTATTAACTTTATTATTTCCATTAACATGCTAGATGTCTCTACACATGCAACTTGTATTTAAATCTAAGTTGATCATTCAAAGAAATAAATGTATTTTCTTAAAAACATAAAGTTCAAGATGACACAAGAACAATCATTCATTCACATAAATACTTCATTCATTATATTAAACTTCACATAATCTCAACTACAAAGAGTTTAGCTCAGAATGAGCATAGAAACAACAACAATAATAACAAGTAAAGTAGTGATACCCATTACAATGCAATAGATACTCCTACAGACACTGTCGTGCCTCTCGTTATCACCGGTCGCCTCCTGCAACAATGGATCTCTCCAGCGGCTCCTCTTCTTTCTCAGATCTATTCTCTATTCAATCACCTTCTAGCTTTTCAAGCTGCTTCTTTTAGGTTTAGGGACGTGTATTTATAGGACAATCCTTCTTGGATCGGGTGCAACCTTAATTGTGACTACTAGGCCCAAGGAATAAAGGATATTCCATTTGCAAGGACCACTTAATCATAGTACAATCATTTGTGATGCTGACAGCTGGCAAGCCAGCCAGTCATCCTTATCCTTCAAAGATGCCTTTCACAATGTTCTAGTACAATCCCAGATTTGTCTTCTAGCAGCGCTTGACTTGTTGACTTGTACGGAACTCAATGTCTTTACAGTCATTATCAGTAGATGCCTTTTGATGACGATTCAGAACCAAATAACATGCCTTGACATAAGTTGCCTCTAAACTAACTCTTTTTCATCAAAATTACATAATTATTCCTAATACATAATTCTAGACTCAAAACTAAATAAACTAATGAAATTGCATTAAAACATGGTTTGATCACCATATTGGCAGGAAATAACTCATGAATAAAGACCTAAATAACACACAAATAATGCGTCATCAAGTTTCCCTCCGGTTTGTTCCCGGATTATACATCAATTCAAAACAACAAGTGGCAATCTCGTCATCTGAGAAGCTTGTATCCAATTCACAAGTGGCAATCTCATCATCCGAGAAGCTTGTACACATGCAACAAGTGGCAATCTCATCATCTGAGAAGCTTGTACACATTCAACAAGTTGCAATCTCGTCATCTGAGAAGCTTGTACACATCCAACAAGTGGCCATCTCGTCATTTGAAAAGATTGTACACATTCAAACAAGTCGCAATCTCGTCATCTGAGAAGCTTGTACACATGTTCACAAGTAGCCATCTTGTTATCTGAGAAACTTGTACATCATCTGTTATATCCTCAATACAACAAGTGACAAGTTTTCCACACAAGAAGCTTGTATTTTACCAGATACACTTTACAGTTCCTCAGGTGGTTTTATCCTCAGTGAACCTTGTTAGTGTTTTTGTGTTGGCCTCATTTTTGGCAAAACACAATGTGGAGGACAATGTGCACACATCATTGAAGATGTGAAGCACAATGTGTGCACATCATTCCAGTCCGGAACTTTCGTGACTTATTTACGCGCCATATCTTTCTTGAAGATTTGTTTTGTTTTTACTTCGCTTACTTGCTGGTTATTCGCGCGCGTACTGTGAACCATCAGGGTTACTTGTTAACCTAATTTTAATTGTAAAAAATATTTTCCAAATGTGGAAACATTTTATATGGTTCAAATTTATGTTTCTTGGGTTGTTTTTCTTACAAGACATTCATGAAGCCCAAGACACGTCTGAAGACCTGTGCAAATCAGAAGACTATATATGTGTGAAGACTAAACCTAATACTCACTTAAGCCGTTATTGAAGAATAGAGTTTTTAGGGTTTGAGTCGTGTGTTCTTGTTCCTTGTTATTTGTGAGCCTTTGCTTGTGTCTCCTAGATGCTTGTATAAGGACTGGGTTTATTTAGTTGTAATCCGAAGCTTTTAAGCAAGGAATATTGTTCATCACTCTAAGTTTTGAAGTATGAGTGGTGTTTATTGTTTGGGGAGTGTTCTCTAAATCTTTGATTGTTGTTTGTTATAGATAACACTAGTCTGTGTTTAGATTGGAAGTGAGATGGGTTTCTCTTACCTATGGGGTACCTAGGTAGAAATATAGCACGGATATTATGCGAGTTTCTAAGTTGTAAACCGAGGTGTAAGCCGGATAACTTAGGAATAGCATTACACTAGTGGATTTCCTTCCTTGCTTGGTAGCCCCCAGATTAGGTGACGTTGCACTGAACTGAGTTAACAATTTCCTTGTGTTATTTACTGCTTTTATTATTTGTTGTTTTATTACTTGTGTTGAAGACTGATTAATGTGCGCACATCTTACGGCACATTATTCTGTCTGATTATTTATTATAAGTAGTACGCCAGAATTTCAATTAGCATCAGAGCAGGCACCCTGCCTGTTTTTGGGTGAGCTCCAGGGAAGATGAATTATGGAAATACAGACAAGGAAGGAAGATTTGTTACCAGGCCACCTCTACTGGATGGTACAAACTATGATGGGTGGAAACCTAAAATGCTCGCGTTTCTCCAATCTCTGGACAACAAATCATGGAAGTTTATTCTGAAGAAGTGGGAACCACCCATGATTATTGACAAAGATGGTAATGTTACTGGTGTTTTAAAGCCTCCAGAAGATTGGACCAAAGATGAAGATGAAATTGCATAAGGAAATAACAAGACATTGAATGCTATATTCAATGTTGTTGATAAGAACATGTTCAGACTTATTAAGAAGCAGACTATAGCTAAAGTTGCATGGGATATGTTGAAGACAAATCAAGAAGGTACTTCTAAAGTGAAAATGCCAAAACTACAGCTTCTCACAACACAATTTGAAAATCTTAAAATGAAGGAAGATGGCAATATATATGATTTTCAAATGGAAGTGTTAGACTATGCAAACATGTTTGACTCTCTAGGAGAACTAATAGCTGAAGAGAAGTTGTGTAGAAAAATTATCAGATCTCTTCCTAAGAAATTTGATATGAAAGTCACTGCCATTGAAGAAGCTCAGGATATTGCAAACATGAAGATGGATGAGCTCATAGGATCTCTTCAAACGTTTGAAAAAGCTCTTAATGACAGAATTGACATGAAGACCAAAGGTATTGCTTTTGTTTCAAATGTAGGACTTGAAAATATTGGAGAAGCTGAGATCAATGATGATACTACATAAGAAATTGTTCTTCTTGGAAGACAGTTCAATAGAATCTTGAAGAAGTATGGGAAAAACACACAAACTAACATCAAAAGATCAAACTCTCCAAGAAAAGCTAGAAGTGAAGAAAAAACAAGTCAAGGAGATGGAGTAAGATGTTATAAGTGTGAAGGCTATGGTCATGTCAAACCTGGATGTCCCACCTTTCTTAGAAATCAAAAGAAAGGACTATCTGTTGCTTGGTCTGATGATGATTTTGAAGAAGAAAATACTGGAAGTTGTAGTACCCCAATTTTGGACCTATAAATCCAATTTACATCTCATTCATAAAAAATATAAAAATATTTACTTTCTTTTTATTATAGATGTTTTAATTTTATTTTCCATGCATAATTTATGTTTTCTCATATTTTCATCATTTTCTCATAATTACATCTTTTTCAATTATTTTACCCTTTTAATCTATTTTATTTTTAATAGTTCATAATTAGCGTAAAAGTACAAAAATATAAAAAAAAAAATAGTCTTTTTCTTATTTTACGCGCATTTTATATTTTATTTCTACATATTTATAAATATCAAAAAATATTCACATTTACATCCATTTTAGTTCAATTAATTTTCATTTACATTTATTTTAAAACAATATGCCAAGAAGAGAAAGAGTAGAGCACAAGTTGCTCTATCTCATGACTCATCAATATTATCTCTTTATCTCTCTTAAAATAAATCAAAAATGTTATTTTCCACCTCGAGGGAATCTTTTTCACATAGACCACTCACCATGTGCCACATCACCTCATCTCCATCATATATCATATTTCCCAATTAAAAATAAATCAAAATATCCCCATTTTATCATTTTACCTAATTATCCTATCATTTTCATGATTATTACACCAATGTCATTTACTCTAATTTTGATCTATAAAAGAGATCTCTCATTGATGAGAGAGGAGGTTTTTCATTCACACAATCTTCCATCACCATAACCAATTCCCTCAATCACCAATCAAAAAAAAAAAATTAGAAAAAAATAAATAAAAAGAAAGAGGTTCACGTAGGAACCACAAAACAACTTTCATTTTCCTTTTTTTTTTCTTCATGAAACCAATTCATTGATCCTTCAATTTCATAATCACCCATAGAACCTCACACAAATTTATTCAATCCTCAAAATCATTATACAAATTTCATCAAACACATACCAAAAATCAAACACTATTATCTCCATTCCTTTTTCATCTTTCGGTTTCAGCTTACTACACCATAAATCCGACCAAAAACCTTCAACCTCCATTCAATCCGTCACAGACTCGTTCAACATCAACGCAAGCTTAGCTCTGAACATCGAACAAGCTTGAAAACACAGCAAACAACATCAAAACACTAACCCGAAACTGATTTTTACTCAAAACTTGAGGTAACGATTTCTCGCGATTTACAACTCCGTTTTCGTTGATTCTTGGTTCATTGAACTCGCAAACTAACCACGAAGCTGATTCACATATCAGTTTTCGTCAATTTTTGCGATACATCGTTTTCACGTTTTTGACCCTTTTCTTTTTCGATTCGTTTTGAACGATTTAGGCTTCCCCTGGTAAATCTATTGATAGATTCATGACCAGTGTGGAGAGTACTACGAAATCGGATATTCGTTTGTTAATTTTGGCTGTGAAAATTAGATTTCATTGAAGCTTTCACGTTATTTTGTGACTGAAGAAGAAGAGAACACGATACACCCTCAGATCTGGTAAAACATATCGTAGTCGTCTGATCGTTTTTTTTAGATCTGATCAAACATCCCACGCCGCGCCACGTATGCGAGTGTACAGGCGCGTATCACACGGGATCTGTAAACTGGTTCAGCGACGAACCAGTCTGGTTCAGTCCGGTTCATTCCGGTTTTCTGTTTCTGGGTCCGGTTTTCTGTTTTTGGGCCTGGGCTCTATTTCTTTTCTTTATTCAGAGTTATTATTCACAGTTTATGTTTACTATTACACCCCCCTACCTTAGTTTTTTTATTCACGTTTTTTTCCTTGTTGTTTTTATTTATTTAAGTTTTTTTTCTCTTCTTTTTTTATTAATTATTATTATTCTCTTATTTTATTTTATTTTATTTTATTTTCTTCATATCTTTTAGTTTATATTCCCTTCATTTCATGCAATTTTTTTTTTCATACACTTTATTTCTTATCATATTATTGCATATTATTTGTTGTGATTGATTGAACTTTTGGATTAAACTTAAACCTATGCTATAATGGAGACGGACCAAGAAAATGCTTAGAACTTTAGCTTTAGTTTTTTAGGATTTTTAGTTTTAGTTAGTTTTTTAGCTTTTTTTAATTTGTACTCCGTCTATATTTCATTTTAATTGTAATTGCATTGCATAATGTTGCATCATTCATATTTAATTTTCCGCAAAAGGTTAGAATGTAATTAGGAAAATTGTAACCCCAAAGAGGATGTAGAAAACTTGCATTGCATGCATTTTATTTTTTACCGCTTTCCGCAAACGCTAAAAAACCAACAAAATGAACTTTCATTTCCGAAGAGGTGCGATTAGTAACTTCTCTAGAAAAAAATAGAAAACAATTAAACAACTTCCTCTCTCTCAAATAAAAATTCTTTTAGTCCAAAACCAAATTAGTCGCACGATTAGTTTTATTTTAGGAATAAACTTTAAATTTACATTTCATGTTACAACCTTCTTTTCTCATCTAAATCTCCACTTACACACACAATTCTCTCTAACAAATTCTCCCTCAAATTCTTACCGTTTTCTCTCTCATTTTCTTAAGCACATAAAAGCAAAAAAATAAAAATAAACTAGAGGTTATCATAGAATACTATGAACGTTTAGGGTGCTAAAACCTTCCCTAGGCGTAACTAACCTCCGAGCTTAGAATCTCTCTTTTTAAACGGTTTTCGACACTTTCCCCTCTTTGGTAATGAAAGGTCAATGTTAGTGGTGGAAATCCCAAAATCCCCGCAACAGAAAAATGGCGATTTCACTGGAGATTCTCTCCTTAAGAGGGTTGAACCTATCTAGTTTATGCTTCTTTATTGCTTTCTTATGTGCTTACTTGTTTACATGCTTTATATATATTATGGAAGGGTTTTTGAGTGAGATAAGCTTGACCCGAGCTTGAGTTACCTTGAGATAGATTGTGGTAGGATCATAGTGAGTGGGCGGAAGGCAAAACTCTGCACATATCCACAAGTGATGTAACCACGCACAATTGAGGGTCATGTTTGTAGTATTCTTTTCGACGTGGTGTTTCACGTAGATTGTTGCTATGACATGTATCCAAGGATGTTGTGGATCCTTTTATTCACCTTTAACCCATCTTGGCATTTTTTAGGATGTGGTGCGATAGCTAAAGCCAAGAGTAAAAGTCTTGGAATAGTTGACTCCGCGATACCACGCTCAATCGAGACTTTCCCTTGGATATTTCATTTGGCCGTGAGTTCAGTCGTGAACATTGGTATTCAAGAAGGAAAGTTGATGACATTGGGAACTTTGTAGAACCCGTGTTACGAAAAAAAAAAACCAATAGTTCATACATTGTGGGTGGTTTACCTTTTGACTCCAACTTTGTGATATCCTAACCAACCATGTTTGCTTATGTTTGTGCTTGTTGCATCCATTCATCCAAAAAAAAAAACTTTTTTCATTGATTTTCAAAAGACTTAGAGGAATTTCTTTACAAATCTCACAATCATCATGGACCTTGAAAAAAAAAGATTGGTTTGAAAAAAATTCTTTTGATCATTTACAAACAAAAAATGAGGTCCTTTATGATTCATATCCTCAAGTCCTTTGAAAATCAAAGTCAAAACAAAACTTTCTTTACATGCATCATTTTTGCATTCATGTTCTTCTTCAAAAAAGTCTAAGCTTCATGTCTTAATTTCAGTGGTCCGACGCTCTTGTCCAAAGTCAACTTGCAAGTCAACACTCGTGTTAATCAAAGGAAAATAATGGAAGGAATTGAACAAGAGAATCTTCAGCTCCGTGAACAGGTTGCTACTCTACAGGCTAATTTGGCCCAGTTAACATCTTTGGTTAAATCTTTGACTATTGCAAGAGTTCCGCCACCAGCATGTCTTCCTCCTCAGGCTTTGACAAGTACTGTTCTAGAGATTTATAACTTCAATGAGAGTTTACATCCCAATGTTTCTGGTATCCGGATTCCTGCTTTGAATGTTCATCAAGTTACTAGGCCTGTTATGTCACTAGTTTTAACTGTTCCAGTTCCTGTGGTTCACACTACACCACATGAGAACGAATTTGTTTACATTGCCAAACAACCTGAAAGTGTTGGGTCATATTCTGCGGATGTTCAAGATCAGTTTGATGAAATACAACGTGAGATTCGTGCTATCCGTGGGAAAGACTTGTTTGGGAAGAGTGCTCATGAGCTTTGTCTAGTGCCAAATGTCCAATTTCCGCCTAAGTTCAAAGTACCTGAGTTTGAAAAGTATAAGGGGAACTTTTGTCCTCAGATGCATCTTGTGATGTATGCTAGAAAGATGTGTGCTCTGACAAAAGATGATCAAATGCTTATTCATTGCTTCCAAGACAGTTTGACTGGTGCCGCTTTGAAATGGTACATGGGTCTGGTTAGTGCTAATATCAAAACTTTCAATGACTTAAGCGAGGCTTTCGTTCTCCAGTACAAGTATAATGTTGATTTAACCCCTGACAGAGATCAGCTCCAAGCCATGACCTAGAAAAACAAGGAAACTTTCAAGGAATATGCTCAAAGATGACTAAAATTTTTCTGAAAACTCTTGATATTTTTTACTATGACAAAATGGTTTCCAGTGCGCTTCATGACTTCACTGACATAGTAGACATAGGTGTGCACATTAAGGAAGCTCTCCGAGAAGGACGTTTAACAAGAGAGACTACATCTTTCAAAAATGCCAGAGAGTTTGGGTGTAACTTTGACATGAAGAAAGAGCAAGAGTCGAGTATGGTGGCTCATGGGAAGCCAAAGAAGAACAAACAACAGCATGTTGCTGCTATAACTCCTGCTACTAATACTACTGCAAAGAGGTCACCTCAATATGACCCGATCCCTATGTTGTATGCAGATTTGTTTCCAATTTTGATTGAGAGGGATCTGATTCAGACTAGAGCCCCGCCTCGGGTACCTGCAAAATTGCCTTATTGGTAAAAACCAGAGCTCTCTTGTGCTTTTCACTCAGGGGCACCTGGCCATGACATTGAACATTGTTATCTCCTGCAATCTGAAGTTCAAAAGTTGGTTAGGGCTAACAAGTTTTCTTTTGAAGATGTAGACCCAGCTCTATTATGCATGAATACGGTTTGATAACATTTGATTGTGGATGCCACTATTGTTACTCTTTTATCCGGTTGAAGTCGGTGATACAAGGAAGCTCACCCCTATGATCGCTAGACTTTTTATTTCTTTCTTGTCAAGTATTTGTTTGTTTTTAACATTATGTCTTCTGTCAAGTACTTTTAATATAATAAACATGCATGTTTTTGAATTAATCCATTCATATTCACTCCTTTCTTTTGCTTTATTACTTACAAACTTGGAGCGAGGATGATGATAACAAATAACTGATTTTTGCTGATATATGCTTTCAATGGTGAAAAACCTAATTGACGATGTAAGGCATTGTTTCAACTCCCAAACAGTGGAGATATAAGGAGATAACCCGTAATCAACCCCTTTGAGCCCGAAGTCGGTGTTTCTTTCTATTTTTTTTCCTGAACCCTCAATCTTAAACCTGGGACAGGGTAGTCTTTCAATTAATTTGATGATGCATTTTGATGCAAGAGAATCAATTCATTTGGTCATACAAAGTAAGAGGTTTTAGCACAATGCCTTCCTCAAACAGAAGAAGCTGTCAAGAGATGAGACTCGCAACAATTCATACGACAGTCACAATATTCATATATCAAAATCTTACAATAGTTGTTCCAAAAAAAAAAAGAATGAAAGAGAAAAAATGAAAGGAATTAAAAAAAAGAGCCCATAAAAAAGAAAGAGGGGCATCATGATGGACCACAAATTCAAAGTTCAAAAAGAACTAGTCCATACAAGTAAAGAGTGATTCAAAAAAATAGGAACAACTTCCTGAACAAAAAGTGACTGTCACTTCAAGAAATCTCATCAAAGTCTGTTCAACAAAAAGGATATCAATGAAGCTTCGACCAAAGTGTCAACCTCAAATATCATTGCCAAAAAGATTCTCTTGTCGACTGAGTGCATCAGTTGAATTAATTGAGCTTAGGAATGAAGGACATCAAGAAGAATGGGTGGGACCAAATAAATTTTTGAGCCTAACAATCTTTTTTTGAAAACCGTGAGCCCAGCCACGTTATAACATACAAAAGACCTAATTGAAACTAGGTTCACTGTGAAGGCATATTCAACAAGTTTATTGTTACGCTGACTCCTCCTGTTTGTTTAATCAGTAATAATCTTTTGTACATACCATATGTGTTTTCACCACAAAAACATTCAATTTCAAAAACTTACATGTGCATTTTATCAAAAATACTTTTCAAAAAGAAATAATTTTACTTACAAATTAATACTTGATATCAAAGAAATTTGAGCTATAGTTTGATCAAGGGCAAACCTGACATAAGACGCTCCTAGACAGGGGCAAGTTACATATGGATTTTGCCAGTCAGGGGCAAACAAATTGAATATCCTGTTAATCAAGGTTGAAAATGGTTCAAGGTTTGGTTACACTACAAACATCAGTTGGTCAGGGGCATACTCTTCAAGGTTTTAAACACTATGTCAAGACCACTTGGATAGAGAAGAGTTTTCACTCTCGATGCACGCTGCTGCAGTTAACAGATACAATGCCTACAAAAAAAGAATATACAAAAAAAAAGCTCGCTAAGTTGAAAACCTGAAAAGGCGGCTTAGGCAAAAATGAGCGTCCCGGTGGATTGAAAACCTGAAAAGGCGATCCAGACAAAAATTAGGGACACAAAAAAATATATACAAAATGTATACAAAAAAAAAACAAACAAGAAAAAAAAAAGGGGCATAATGACTGCAGCATGCTCAATGTAGAAGGGTAACTAGTCACGCTCTCCCAGCAATTTTTTCAAAGATCCTTAGACTAAAGTCAAGAATCCAAAGCAAGGGAAAAGTCGTCTCTGTCTTCTCAAGTGTTTCATCAATAGCAAACATGCTTTCTCTAAAAGGGGTGTCAACAGTTGTCTCAAGGCAGTTTCCTATACATCAGTGAGGACTTAGGTCAGGTATCTCCAGCAAAAGTTGGATTCAGTTTTGATTGATGATTGAGTTGTTCCACCCAGAAATTGACACATCCTCAGTGAGGTCCTGTAATATCCCAATTTTGGACCTACAAATCCGATTTGCATTTTCATGCATAAAAATATACAAAAATAATTTATTTCTTTTCCATGCATTTTTTCGTTTTTTCATATTTTATCGTTTTTTAGATTTTTCTTTTATTTTTAAATATTTCATCTTTTATTTTAAATAGTTCGTTTTTTAGTGTAAAAGTCCGAAAATGATAAAAAATAGTTTTTTGGCGTTTATTTTACTCATTTTCTGAAAAATACAAAAAAATAGAGTTTTATTTTAATTTTTATTTCATTATCGCGTTTTATAAAAAATATTAAAAAGAATTACTTTTTTACTATATTTTACCATTTTATTTCAATTTATTTCATCTTCAACTTTTTATCTCAAAATTTACCAAAAATAGTAAAAAGAATATCCCTTATCCTTTTTCTCATTTTTTTCTATTTATTTTTAAATCAAAATTAGTTGTCACCACCTCACCTAAAGCATCTTTAGCATAGACCAATTATATTAAGCCACCTCATCTCATTCTCATCATAAATCATTTTCTATTTTCAAAATAAATCAAAATTATCCCATTTTCATCTCATTACTATTTTATCCTATCATTTTATCATTATTACACAAATACCATTTAACCTAATTTTCTTCTATAAATACAAATATCACATCACTCAATCACTCACCTACACAAACCTAGAAATTCCTCCAAAAATCAGAAACCACCAAATTTCCTTTTCTCTCAAAAACAAAATAGTCAAAAAATAGTAAATAAAAAAAAATCAAAAAGAGAAAGAAGAACCATTTTGTTCTTCGTGACTCTCTTTTCCAGATTGGTTCTTTTTTTTTTTTCCATTTCCAATCCTTCATATTAAGCCTTCAATCAAACCAAAATTACCAAAATCAAATCAATGATTTCGATTCTCACACAAAACCTCAATCAAATGGATTCTGATTTGTTCCAATTCTAGATCGTAATCGACCGTCGCCGGATTTCCGTACACCTCCGTTCCCGTTCGTTTTCATTAGTTTTCGAAGGTTAACATCTCTGATATATTACTTCTGGAGCTTATAATCCGATTTACCTTGCTTTGATTCCATTTAATTTCACTTTAATTTTGTTTTTTCACAAACTTTAGATCCGTCGGATGTGTACTCGATCTGAGTTTCCTGGACTTTAACTGCGAATTTCGGTTACGAATTCGAAACCAGTGAGATGAAACGATGAAGATCGAGTACCTGCTTGCTTGATTTGGTCATGGATTGTTGATTTTCGTTTGATTTGAAAGTTATACTGTTTTGTTCTTGATTTTATGCTTACTGTGTTTAATTTCTTCAAAGGGGAAGAACAAGACCCATATTATAGACCTCTTTTCGTCAGATCTAATCACAACCGTATGATCCTTAACCCTTGGGCATGTGAGAGGATTCTCTGATTGAATCAGGACGGTCTGATTTAAATCGAATGATGAACACGTGATGGACTACGGTCTGATTTAAACCGGTTCGGTCTGGTTCAATCTAAGGGACCTGAACCGAACCGGGCCGGTTCATACAGTAAAAGGGCTTAGTCAGCTGGGCCTAACAAACCAATTCATATCTACACCCCCTCTTTTCCAGATTTAATTGTTCTACACTATATTATTATTATATGCACCCCCTTTTGTTTCTTTCCTTCTTTTTTTTACGTGACTTCTTTTATCCATTTATTTCATTTCAGTTTTTTTTCTATTTATTTATTTTTATTCACTATTTCTACTTAAATCATTATATGGCCTTTTGTTTAGTTTTTTAGTTTAGTTATATTTTGTCATTTAAATTCTAGTCATTTTATTTCATATATCATGATTGCATATTGTTTGTGTTCTTTGAATTGGTGATTTGGGACTCAACTTGATACTTATGCTAATGGAAACGGACCTAAAAAGTGATAATAGAACCTTAACCTTTAGGATAGTTAGTTTAGTGTAGTTTTACTTTCTTTAATTTGTACTCCGTCTATAATTCCCTTTAACTTGTAAATATTGCATTGCATTAAAATGTTGCATTCATTCATGTTTATTTTATCGCAAAGCTCTTAGAATGTATTTAGGCGAGATGTAACCCCAAAGTGGAAGTAGAAAATTGCATTGCATGCATTTTATTTTTACCGCTTTCCGCAACGCTAAAAACCCAATAAAAAAAAAAACAAAGTTTCATTTCCGAAGAGGTGCGATTAGTAAATTCTCTAGAAAAAAATAGAAAACAAATAATCAACTTCCTCTCTCTAAATAAAAATTCTTTAGTCCAATACCAATTAGTCGCACGATTAGTTTAGGCTTAAACTAAATTTATTTTTATGTCATAACTTTCTCTTCTCAATCCAATCTCCACATACACACACTTTTCTTTCTATACATTTTCTACCTCCATTTCTTACCAACTTTCTCTCTCATTTCTTAAGCACATTAAAAGCAATAAAAAGTAATAAATTAGAGGTTACCATGGAGTACCATGGGCGTTTAGGATGCTAATACCTTCCCTAGGCGTAACTAACCCCCGAGCTTAGAATCTCTCTATTTAAACGGTTTTTGACACTTTCCCCTCTTTGGAAATGAAAGGTCAATGTAGTGGTGGAAATCCCAAAATCCCCGCAATAGGTCCATACAGTTGTTTTATATTCAACAGAGTTTTGATTCATATTTTTGGCTGTTACGGGGGTTTTAGCTCAAGCAAAGGGTACATCCCCAATGAAGGTTGACAATGTTGTTCTGAGTACAATCAGGTTTCTGCACAGATCGTTCGGTTAAAACGATCATTTCCCAGAGAAGTTGTTCCTTCCCCAAGTGGAGTTCTCTTATTTCATCTCCAACAGCATATACACCTTGATGAGATACTTTGAGTTGTGATGCGACGTTGGCTTGTGTCTCCAGTCTTGGTCGTTCTGTCTGTTTTGTCAGCAAACACTCATACATAACATTCATACATTCATACATACATACATTCATGCATACATTCATACATATCATTTACATGTGACATAAGCATTTACATCATTCATACATTGTTACATCATATACAAATTTCTGTCTCTTTTATCTTGCCTGTGTCTACAAAATATAGTCGGGATGGGCATGTTGTTCTCTCAAATTAGAGTGTCAGCTTAGGCAGATAAGTGTACATCTCTCTTGTTTCAAAAATTCCCCACTAGACTCCTATCTTGTGGAAGATGGTTGTTTCAGTTTTTCCTACAATAAAAGGAAAATTTCCAGGTGAAATTATTCTTCAATTGGACACAAAGTCTTGTTTCACAGTTTCCCTCCGGTTTGTTCCCGGACTGGACATCGTTTTAAAACAGAAAGTGACAAGTTTCCACACAAGAAGCTTGTATTTTACCAGATACACTCTACAAATCTTCAGGTGGTTTTATCCCCAATGAATCTTACTCAGATATTACACAAAAGATCATACAAATCTTTTCTCTCTACAAATACATACACTTTTACAATCTAACCTACCTGTGTCTCTTTCGAAGTTCCCGGTAGAGTTATTGATCCTCATAGATGAGTATTACCTTTCATATACTATCATTATACGGTAGTTGGTAATATATGTCATTGTCTTTTATACACCATCACTTTGTTGGATGGTAGACAATGTCTCTCATCTTTTCATATTACCTTATATACACTATCATCATACGGTAGTTGGTAATATATGTCATTGTCTTTTATACACCATCACTTTGTTGGATGGTAGACAGTGTCTCATCTTTTCATATTACCTTATATACACTATCATCATACGGTAGTTGGTAATATATGTCATGGTCTTTTATACACCATCACTTTGTTGGATGGTAGACAATATCTCATCTTTTCATATTACCTTTTATACACTATCATTATACGGTAGTTGGTAATATTGGTCATTGTCTTTTATACACTATCACTTCATTGGATAGTAGACGATGTCTTACCTTTTCATATTACCTTTTATACGCTATCATCATACGGTAGTTGGTAATATCCGGCCTTTGTCTTTTATACACCATCTCTTTGTTGGATGGTAACGAAGGTCTCATCTTTTCATATTACCTTTCATACACTATCATTATACGGTAGTTGGTAATATTGGTCATTGTCTTTTATACACTATCACTTCATTGGATATTAGACGATGTCTTACCTTTTCATATTACCTTTTATTCGCTATCATCATACGGTAGTTGGTAATATCCGGCCTTTGTCTTTTATACACCATCTCTTTGTTGGATTGTAACGAAGGTCTCATATTTTCATATTACCTTTCATACACTATCATTATACGGTAGTTGGTAATATTGGTCATTGTCTTTTATACACTATCACTTCATTGGATAGTAGACGATGTCTTACCTTTTCATATTACCTTTTATACGCTATCATCATAACGGTAGTTGGTAATATCCGGCCTTTGTCTTTTATACACCATCTCTTTGTTGGATGGTAACCAAGGTCTCATCTTTTCATATTACCTTTCATACACTATCATTATACGGTAGTTGGTAATATCTAGTCATTGTCTTTTATACACCATCGCTCTGTTGGATGGTAGAAAGTGTTTCACATCTTTTCATATTACCTTATATACACTATCATTATACGGTAGTTGGTAATATTTGACTGTCGTCTTTTATACACCGTCACTTTGTTGAATGGTAGATAAGGTCTCAATTTTCTTTATTGCCTTTTATTGGCTATCATTTATATGATAGTAGGTAATATACGAATCCTCTTGTCCTCAGTAGACGTTGTCTTTTATCTGCAATCTGTCTCTTTGTAAGACGGTGGACAATGCTCTTCTCACATTACTGTCATCCATATGATAGTGGGTAATATTTTCCCCAGTGTTTTACTCTGTTCCCCAGTGGAGTTTTGTCTCCCAATGGACTCTAGATACTTTTTGTTGGTTTCTTTTCCTAGTCGGGTCATGTCTATTCTTCCCATGTGGAGTCTTCTTCATGGTTTTTCTTTGTTTATATCCCATAACATTTCATACAAAATTCAAAGAAAAAAATCATCAGCATTTTTGCATTCATATTTGCATCATAAGCATTGTTAAAGGATTTTAGGTCCAAAAATGACGTAGGTTTTATATTTAAGTCTCTTCAATCCTGTCTAAACAAAGATTTTAATCTTCATTTCTCCGATTGAAGATACTTAAATAGGGGCAGCTGTAGTACCCCAATTTTGGACCTATAAATCCAATTTACATCTCATTCATAAAAAATATAAAAATATTTACTTTCTTTTTATCATAGATGTTTTAATTTTATTTTCCATGCATATTTTATGTTTTCTCATATTTTCATCATTTTCTCATAATTACATATTTTTCAATTATTTTATCCTTTTAATCTATTTTATTTTTAATAGTTCATAATTAGCGTAAAAGTACAAAAATATCAAAAAAATAGTTTTTTTCTTATTTTACGCGCATTTTATATTTTTTTTCTACATATTTCTAAATATCAAAAATATTCACATTTACATCCATTTTAGTTCGATTAATTTTCATTTACATTTATTTAAAAAAAATATGCCAAGAAGAGAAAGAGTAGAGCACAAGTTGCTCTATCTCATGACTCATCAATATTATCTCTTTATCTCTCTTAAAATAAATCAAAAATGTTATTTTCCACCTCGAGGGAATCTTTTTTACATAGACCACTCACCATGTGCCACATCACCTCATCTCCATCATATATCATATTTCCCAATTAAAAATAAATCAAAATATCCCCATTTTATCATTTTACCTAATTATCCTATCATTTTCATGATTATTACAACAATGCCATTTACCCTAATTTTGATCTATAAAAGAGATCTCTCATTGATGAGAGAGGAGGTTTTTCATGCACACAATATTCCATCACCATTACCAATTCCCTCAATCACCAATCAAAAAAAAAAATAAAAAGAAAAAATTAGAAAAAAATAAATAAAAAGAAACAGGTCACGTAGGAACCACAAAACAACTTTCATTTTCCTTTTTTTTTCTTCATGAAACCAATTCATTGATCCTTCAATTTCATAATCACCCATAGAACCTCACACAAATTTATTCAATCCTCAAAATCATTATACAAATTTCATCAAACACATACCAAAAATCAAACACTATTATCTCCATTCCTTTTTCATCTTTCGGTTTCAGCTTACTACACCATAAATCCGACCAAAAACCTTCAACCTCCATTCAATCCGTCACAGACTCGTTCAACATCAACGCAAGCTTAGCTCTGAACATCGAACAAGCTTGAAAACACTGCAAACAACATCAAAACACCAACCCGAAACTGATTTTTACTCAAAACTTGAGGTAACGATTTCTCGCGATTTACAACTCTGTTTTCGTTGATTCTTGGTTCATTGAACTCGCAAACTAACCACGAAGATGATTCACATATCAGTTTTCGTCAATTTTTGCCATACATCGTTTTCACGTTTTTGACCCTTTTCTTTTTCAATTCGTTTTGAACGATTTAGGCTTCCCCTGGTAAATCTATTGATAGATTCATGGTCTTATTCCCCTGGCTTAAAAGGTCTGTTCTTGATTTAACAGAATAGACCTTGCATCTTGTTTTGAGGCTTCGTGGTGGTATTATTGACTCGTCTTTGATGGCTTTGGCCAGAAAATACAACCAGGATAAGAGAATCTGCTGCAAGTAAGTTTACATAATCGCAGCTCGATTGTTATTGGTATTGGATACTGAAGTGTTAGTAGTTGCATTTCGTTAATTCAAGGAGAAGTAATTGCAAATGTAGTTCACATGTTTTGGATAGCTAGTTCGATGATTGATGTAAATAGTAATATAAGCAATGCATGATTGATGTAAATAGTAATATAAGCAATGCATGTAGTATAGTTAAATTTGCCACTTTCTGGTTGGGGTTCAGGTTCTACGTTTCAGTTAAGCACACACCATCCTTGGCTTGGAGCCTTTGAAATACTTTTAGAAAAAATCCTCAAGAAGCTCAACCACATAACTTGCTATGAATAATTTATAAGGGAAGCAAAATAATTTGAATGTTTTGCAAAAAGATTACTAGTCTTTAGGACTATCCTACTATCTTTTGCAAAGCATGCACTTTAAACTTTTAGGTTCTTTTCTCTTCTAGGTGATTAGTGATAACAACTCCTTTTCTATCTTGTTGGGCATAGATTTAGACTAAGATTAAGAATCTTATCAAAACATGAAACGTACGTAGCACATCATCCTTCAAATTATTGCCAAACTGTCTTATAACTCTCTTTAAAAGGATAGATGGTTTCACTGACAAATATATCTATTATTGTATAAAACTTGATTTAATTGAGATTTTAAGAATTCAATTCAGTATAGTCTATTGCCTTTAATATCTTTGCGAATGCATGAAATCATAACATTAATGATTTTTAAACCATATATTCTCATTTGCAAAAAAAAAAAAAAAAAAAGAATAGTAATAGGCTAATAGCCAAGAGGGTGCATGCTGGAAGATAAATAATAGAAAACCTGTATCTTACGTGATACTATATGTCTACATAGTTACATTGTATTACTGTTCAATGTCAAAGACTACTTGAAATAGAATTTCTATGATTATTGGAAACAAGACAAATCTTCATTGATGTGAAATAATATCAAGTTACAACAGTTGTGCTTACTAATCATTTTGCTCTGCAGGTGCTATGCAGTATGCACGTCTACACCCTCATGTTGTTAAGTGCAGGAAAAATAAGTGTGGACACAGTAATCAGGTAGAGTATTCTATCAATGTTATCGCTTGTACTTGTCTTATAAAATTAAATTCACTTATAGTTATTGCTATTATTTAGTCATGGAGTATGTTTTTGTATTGCAGTTGAGGCCAAAGAAGAAGATCAAGTAAGCTATTCTGATTGAAGGAAGCAAATTTTTGTTGTCATGGGTTACTAGAGATGTCTTTTGATAATTAGCTTCTTAGTACTGTATGACATGCTTTTATATGTTTGGTAGTTGTTTTTGGAGTTAAGATGTTGAATTTAAAATTTCCCTTTTGTATGGGTTTGATAAGATCAATTTACTAATGATACTTGCAAGTGCATGCATATGTAGTAGTACTAGCGAGTTATAACTTGATTTTGGTTATGTTTTGGATTGATTATGTATTTGTTTTATAAGTATATTGGTAATACTTAATATATTATGTTATATACATATTTAATGGTTTGGTGTGTATGAAATGTTTTTAGAGATATTAAATTAGTTCTAAAAAATTGCTTATAAGGATTTTCAATAACAAAAAAATAACCATTAGAGACCGAATTAAATATAATGTTTATATTCGGTCGCTAATTCAGTCGCAACAAGTAGAAAAATAATTTCAAATCGGTCTCCAATTTGGTCTCTACTTTCAGTTACTAAATCAGTCGCTAATAGAGTCAGCAAAAGCGTCGCAAACGACGCCGCAAACAGTAGTCTCTAAATCGGTCGCTGCTGTTAGTCACAATTTCGGTCGCTGACATTCCGTCTCTAAGTCGGTCGCTGCTATGAGTCACATATTCGGTCGCTGAAATCAGTCACAGATTCAGTCGCTACATTTCGGTTGCTAATATGGTCGCTATAGGTTAGCAACCAAGGGTTTTCCAACCGATTTATTTTGGTCTCTAATTTGGTCGCTAAAGTGATTAATGACCGATTTTTGCAATTTTTGGTCGCTAAATCGGTCACTAATGGCGATTTTTTTATTAGTGTGCTATTGTCGTCAAACTATTGGAAAAGACCCTCAGTTACATTACCATGAAAGAACGCCTCCAAAAAATATGGAAGCTACAAGGCGGTTTATATATCATGGACAATGACAACAGTTTCTATATAGTGAAGTTTGACCATGCCGCTGACAAAGAAAAAGTCATCACTAGTGGCCCATGGCTGATCTTTGACCACTGTCTTGCTGTCTCTCAATGGTCCCCTGAGTTCGCTTCACCAATTGCTAAGGTAGAACGCACAACCGTCTGGGTTAGATTCCCTGGTTTAAACCTAGTCTACTATGATGAAAGTTTTCTCATGGCTGGCGTCAGCTATCGGTCGACCTATAAAGGTGGACATCAATACTTTAAAGGTTGAGAGGTAAATTCGCAAGAGTTTGCGTCGAAGTAGAACTTACTGAGCCGGTGGTAAGAAAAATTTGGGTGAATGGACACTGGTACAAGGTTCAATATGAAGGTTTACAGCTAATTTGTACCAATTGTGGTTGCTATGTGTTGTACCCCAATTTTGGACCTCAAATCTATTTTCTTTTTCATTCATGTTAAAATACCAAAAAAAATATGTTAAAAAAATTTATATATCATTGCATCTATTGATGTTTCACCGTTATTTTTACACTCGTTTGGTCCTTAAATATTGTTCGTCGCATTCTATTTACTATTTTTATTCATTATCATTGTTTTCTTTTATTTTATTATTATTTTACTAAAAATTTCGTTTATACCATTAATCTATTTACACTACTATCTTATTATTATTTTACTCAGTGTTTAGATGTCTTGGAGCATTAGGGACTTATGAATGGGTTGTAATGCCATTTGGTCTAAAAAATGTTGGGGCCACATATCAAAGAGCAATGAATTCTATTTTTCATGACTTTATTTATGCCTTTATGCAAGTATATATTGATGATAATGTTGCGAAATCATCTTCTAGTGAAAAGGCATAGAAATGTGCATAGAATTGTGGATTAAAAATGAATCCAGTAAAATGTGCTTTTGGTGTACATGCAGGAGATTTCCTTGGTATTGTGGTGCATAAAAAAGGCATAGAGATAAATCAAAACAAAACGAAGGCTATTATGGAAACTCAGCCTCCAAGAACAAAGAAACAACTTCAATCCCTATTGGGAAAGATAAACTTTTTGAGAAGATTCATTTCTAATCTAAGTGGAAAAGCTCATCCTTTTTCTCCACTACTTAGAAAACAAAAAGGTGATCAATTTCATTGGGGGCAAGATCAACAAAAAGCGTTTGAAGATATCAAAACTTATTTAGCTCATCCACCAACGCTAATGCCTCCTATTCGAAACAAAGCAATGAAGTTGTATATTTCAGCATCTGATTCAACTATTGGTAGCATGCTTGCCCAAGAAGATGAAAATGGTGTTGAAAAAGCTATATATTATTTAAGTAGAGTACTAAATGATGCTGAAACTAGATATAGTGCTATAGAAAAACTATGTTTGTGTTTATGTTTCTCTTGTATCAAACTTAAGCATTATATAAAGCCTATTGAAGTTTATGTCTATTCTCATTTTGATGTTATTAAACATATGCTTCTGAAACCTATTTTACATAGTAGAATTGGTAAATGGGCTCTAGCTCTAACTGAATACTGACTAACATATAAACCTTTAAGAGATAAAAAAGGTCAAATAGTGGCAGATTTTCTTGTTGATCATTCAGTGATTGAAATGCCACTAAGTTACGTGGAAACACAGCCATGAATTTTGTATTTCGATGGTTCCAAACATAAACATGGAACTGGAATTGGGATTTTAATAATCTCTCCAATACAAATTCCAACTAAATTTAAGTATAAAATAAATGGTTTCTGTTCCAATAATGAGGCAGAATATGAAGCCTTAATAGCAAATATTGTGCCTGTTATTAAGAAAAATGGTAGTCTTAGGGTATGCATAGATTTTAGAGACTTAAATAATGCAACACCTAAGGATGAATATCCAATGCCAGTAGCAGAAATGTTAGTTGATTCAACAGCAGGGTTCGAATACTTGAGTATGTTAGATGGCTATTCTGGCTATAATCAAATCTTCATTGCTGAAGAGGATGTGGCTAAAACAACATTTCGATGCCCTGGCGCATTAGGGACTTATGAATGGGTTGTTATGCCATTTGGTCTAAAAAATGCTGGAGCCACATACCAAAGAGCAATGAATCTTATTTTTCATGATTTCATTGATCCCTTTATGCAAGTGTACATTGATGATATTATTGTGAAATCCTCATCTAGTGATGACCATTTGAATCATCTTAGAAAATCATTCAAGAGAATGAGAAAATGTGGATTAAAAATGAATCCACTAAAATGTGCTTTTGGTGTACATGCAGGGGATTTCCTTGGTTTTGTGGTGCATAAAAAAGGCATAGAGATAAATCAAAACAAAACGAAGGCTATTATGGAAACTCAGCCTCCAAGAACAAAGAAATAACTTCAGTCCCTATTGGGAAAGATCAACTTTTTGATAAGGTTCATTTCGAATCTAAGTGGAAAAGCTCATCCTTTCTCTCCACTACTTAGGAAGCAAAAAGGGGATCAATTTCATTGGGGGCAAGATCAACAAAAAGCGTTTGAAGACATCAAAGCTTATTTGGCTCATCCACCAACGCTAATGCCTCCTATTCGAAACAAAGCCATGAAGTTGTACATTTCAGCATCTGATTCAACTATTGGTAGCATGCTTGCCCAAGAAGATGAAAATGGTGTTGAAAAAGCTATATATTATTTAAGTAGAGTATTGAATGATGCTGAAACTAGATATAGTGCTATAGAAAAACTATGTTTATGTTTATATTTCTCTTGTATCAAACTTAAGCATTATATAAAGCCTATTGAAGTTTATGTCTATTCTCATTTCGATGTTATTAAACATATGCTTCTGAAACCTATTTTACGTAGTAGAATTGGTAAATGGGCTCTAGCTCTAACAGAATACTCACTAACATATAAACCTTTAAGAGATAAAAAAGGTCAAATAGTGGCAGATTTTCTTGTTGATCATTCAGTGATTGAAATGCCACTAAGTTACGTGGAAACACAGCCATGAATTTTGTATTTCGATGGTTCCAAACATAAACATGGAACTGGAATTGGGATTTTAATAATCTCTCCAATACAAATTCCAACTAAATTTAAGTATAAAATAAATGGTTTCTGTTCCAATAATGAGGCAGAATATAAGCCTTAATAGCAGGTCTTGCACTACTAATAGCCTTGGGGGCAAAAAACATTATCATTCAAGGTGATTCAGAGTTGGTAATTAAGCAATTAACAAAAGAATACAAATGTATTAAAGAGCATTTGGCTAAGTATTTTGTGATTGCAAGTACCTTGCTGAATCGATTCGAGTCTGTGGAATTTGAACATATTCCTAGACTACAGAATCAAGAAGCCAATGATTTGGCTCAAATCGCCTCTGGTTACAAAGTTTCTCCAGAAAACGTTAATAAATTAATAGAGATCAAAGAAAAATTGGTTTTTCATGAGCCATTAGCTTCAGAGTTATCAATGGCAAAACATGTGGGGGCAGATTCGCCACAAAATGTTGATAGCTACTCGAATATAGAAGAATATGAGAGTGCTGACATTTTTACCATTGATAACTTGGTAGATGGTGATTGGAGAAAACCAATAGTGGAATATTTACAAAACCCTGTGGGTCAAGCTGATAGAAAAATCAAATACAGGGCTTTGAGTTATGTAATCATTGGAAATGAATTGTTTAAAAAGACAACTGAAGGTGTGTTGCTAAAATGTCTTAGTGAATCTGAAGCCTTCATTTCAATTTCTGATGTGCATAGTGGAGTCTGTGGTGCTCACCAAGCAGGCCACAAAATGAAATGGTTATTGTTTAGACAAGGTCTATATTGGGCTTCTATGCTAAAAAATTGCATAGAATTTGCTAAAGGTTGTCAAGAATGCCAAATGCATGCATGAATTCAACATGTCCCTGCAAGCGAATTACATTCTATAATTAAACCATGGCCATTTCGAGGATGGGCTCTAGATTTAAATTGTGAAATTAAACCTGCTTCATCAAAAAACCAACGTTACATTTTAGTTGGTATTGATTATTTCACAAAGTGGATTGAAGCAATACCTTTGCCTAATGTGGATCAAGAGGCAGTAATTAATTTCATTCAAAATCATATTATTTATAGATATGGCATTCCAGAGACAATTACCACTGATCAAGGTTCAGTTTTCACTGGAAGAAAAATGCAAGAGTTCGCTAGTGAAACTGGATTCAAATTGCTTACTTCAACACCATATTATTCTCAAGCAAATGGTCAAGTTGAGGCAGCAAACAAAATCCTCATTAATTTCATTAAAAAACACATTGCTCAAAAGCCAAGAAATTGGCATAAAACTTTAGATTAAGTTTTATGGGCATGTAGAAATTCTCCTAGAGAATCAACTAATACTACACCATTTCGATTAGCATATGGTCATGATGCAGTTCTACTTGTTGAAATCAATATGCAATCATTTCGAATACAAAGACAGATGGAAATACCACTTGACCAATATTGAGAAATGATGTTAGATGAGTTAGTTGATTTGGATGAAGAAAGGTTACAAGCTTTAGAGTATATGACTAGGCAAAAAGATAGAGTTGCCAAAGCCTATAATAAAAGGGTTAAGTCGAAAGCTTTTAACTTGGGAGATTTAGTTTGGAAAGTTATCTTGCCTATGGATAAAAAAGATAGAGTTTTAGGCAAATGGTCACCTCATTGGGAAGGTCCATTTAAAATTGTTCAAGTTTTTTCAAATGGTGCTTATGAAATTGAAGAGCTAAGTCCTGAAAAACATGTGTTGGGAATAAATGGTAAATATTTGAAAAAATATAAACCAGCTTTGCTCGAATTAAACATAAGTGCAGAATAAAACTTAGAACGAATAGAGATATGGCAAATAGTAAAAAATAAGTTTTGCCACAGAAGGGCATTGTCAGATTACAACCAAAATGAGTCGAATAGCATAACAAATTATAAATTGTTCAAGTAGGATTAGAAAATTACAAAACATCAGCAACATTTCGATACAAGGCATCTAAAGACATTTTTTCTGCCCTAATGACTCGCTTGTTGTCTTCGAGGGCTTTGATTTTTGTTGCCACCACTTCAGAGTCATCTATGGCTCGAACCCCTTCTCTGCCTTAAGCATCAATCTCTGCTTGAAAGGATTGAATCATTTCAGCTTCAATGGTTGCTTGGGTTTGTTGTTCTTCAACTATCTTTTGCCTATATTCATCAATTTGACGTTGAAGATCCATTATAATAGCTTCCCAAGCAGCAATGTTGTTTCTACAAGCATCAAGTCTAGGCGTATGGGCTTCAGTAGCTTTGGCTCGAATCTCAGAAACCTCTTCGTTAAAGGTCTCAGCCTTGGCTATCAGATCATCATAAGCAGCCATCTGGACATTCAGCCTTGCCTCATTTTCCCTCTCCTTCTGCACAACCTTAGCATATTGGTCAATCAAGCTCTCAAATTGCATAACTTTGCACAAAGTAAGAGTCTCAGTGGAAGAGTTCTGCAATTTCTTCAAAAACGCCAAGTACTCAAAGGCTTTCGAGGGGTTGGTTTCGAGCACATCTAATACATTCTGCATCCCAAAATCTGTCTTCAATCTGTTAAGTAAAGAATCTTGCCTAACAGTAGCATTAATAGCAGCAGTGGAGGGCTGAGTTGTGCCATCAGTTTTCTCACTCGAAGTTTGAGACTTAGACTTGGATTGTAGGAGAAGATTGAGGGCAGCTGCTGGGTCAGTCTTATGAATTTTAGCAAAAGCTTCCTCTAGGACCTCAATGCTAGTTGACAACCTCGAAGTAGAAGACTCTGATAACAACTCAGGCCCACCAGCCTTAGCTTCTTCAATGACTGTATCATCTTCAACTTCGTTCTCTTCTTCTGTTCCAGCCTCAATGGATTCACTCGAATGACCCGTGCTAGGGGCTGGAGTTGGTAATTTTTCTTCAGTACTACACATCCAGTCTCTTGGACCCCTTGCACGCTCGAAAAGAACATTGGCTTGGTCTTGAGTCACAAACACTGGTGGACCAAATGCCGGTTGATCATTCAAGTTAGCCTGATAAGATGCCAAAATAGAGAAGTGAGACAGTTATTAAATTAAATTAATTGATATATATACCTCGAGGTAAAAATAAATACCTGGCTAAGGTGTGTTTCGACATGTGTCTCTAGTGGGGAAGGATCTTGTTTTTGATTGTCTATAATTGGATCCTCCATAATGGGCTCATTCTGCTATATAAAGAGGAAAGTCAAGGGTTAAAAATTGGTAAATATATTCTTCCGAGCATTATACCAATAAAATGATATACCTTGTCATTTCCATTTCTGTTTTGGTTTTCTTCTTCGAAGGGAGTTGGAGAAAGTTGTTCAGCCACTGGGGAAAGAGAAGGGTTGTCTTGGACAATGGTGTCATCATTAAGGACCTGGTTGTTACCCTCAGTTCCCATAGTTGAACTAGTATCCATTCGAATGGAACTAGGAGTCTCAGACTTTGAAGAATTTGAGGGTTTGGAATGCTTCTTCTTCTTTTTCTTCTTCTTCTTCAAGTCTTTAGAGACTGTGGGATCCTCTTTATTTCCATCAGCTTGGTCTTTCTCTTTTTCTCCTTCTTCTATCTTCTTATTTTGAACAGTTTCAGTATTCGAGGAGTTGTTATCTTTCTTCTTCTTTATCTTTTTGTGTTTGGGGGGTGCTGGATCTATAGAATCTGTCACATGGTCACTCTCAGACTCATGTTGACGTTTTCTCGTCAAAATAATCTCTGGTTCATCTTCCTACATAATACAAGAGAAGATCAAGGATTAGAAATTTTTCCTAAGGAAGTTAAGTTAAAATGTTTGAAAGAAAAGCATTCGAGTTGCTAACTAACTTCTTCATCCTCATGCACAAAGACAGGTGGAAGTGTTTGTTCCTTAGGAGGTTTATTCAATGCATGTTTTTCTCTTGGGATCTATACTGTTAAATAAATAAAAAATGAGAAAGGCATACATATGATTCGAGAGAAGCAGAATAGGAAAGATGTAAACCTGGTCTGTCATTTTCTTGCTTCGAACTTCTGTTTTCCTCCTTGTTGCTTCAGCCTTCAGCATGGCTTCCTCCTCAGCTCTCTTGATGTCTTCATCATCTTTCAAACGAACGCCTCTAGCTCTTCTTGGGTTGGCAGTTCGAGCTGTTGGCTGGGAGGGTCCTTCTACTACTGCTTTACCTACACAATTTTGGTAAAGTTATGACTCGAGTAACATAAAATATAAGAAATAATGTAAGATATGTTGTTATACATACCTTTATTTTTGTATTTTTCTTTAAGTGCTTCTACTTGCTCTTGGAGGAATCCACTTTCGAGTCTAGAAATGGTATCAGCAGTGGTGCTTACCATGTGTTTGTTAAAATGGTGATTCCACCAAGACAAGAACTTCTCAGTGCAGTAAAAGGAGAAGTTGAATTCGATTGGGTTCACCTTGTAAACGCACTTAGAGAAGGTTTTGACATATTTGCATAGAGTACTTTCGAAACCTCTGTACCCATTGTTAGCCAATATTTTGGCTAGTTAAAATAATAAAGTTTAAATATTTTTCTGAATATATTTAAATATGCCTTTAATTATGGGAATGTGTTTTCCCAGTTATTATTTAATTCTAAAGGTCAAAATTAAATATATTTTGGCGAAAGTCAAATCAGATAAATATTCATAACTTTAGGAAATACACAAGTTACAGACTTTTTACTCGAGTTAACGTTATTCGCTCGAACTCGAATTAAGATTTTTTAACTTGTAGAAATGATCAAGAATTGGCAGAAGATTCAAATTCAAAATTCAAACCATTGCAATGCTTCATTCGAAACTGATATCTGATGGCATTTTGGATAAGGATGAAGTGGCTGTACACTTGGCAAATGGATGTTAGTTAGTCGTTACTAATTAGCCTTAGTTTTTATCTATAAATACTAGTTCATTTGTTGTAATTATCATCACAATCTCTCATACTGCAAACCTTACACATTCTGAGTATCCAAGCGTTCGAGTGAAAGGAATATACAAGGCAACAATGTATGATCTTGTGATCAAACTCTCTTAAATTCAATGCAATTTACATTTCATGCAATTTACATGTTTTCATTTACATTTTTTGCCTTTTAATTCATTGGATTATTTACTTTTCTTGTCAATACGTACTCATTCTGAGTATTTTTACATTTCTTGTCAAGCAAGTCACAGTTTATTTACTTTCTTTTACTTTTTCAAATCAAACTTGTTCATTTACATTAATGAACATTGCTATTTTCAAACTTGAACAATAAATGCACAAACATGTCCCGAGATTCTCTAGTTGGTCTCTCAAGCATTGCAAACTAGCGGTTGTTTACCAAAAATCAGCGTAAACAAATTGGCACGCCCGGTGGGACTGGTTTTGTGCGTTTTATTTTCAAAATTTTCTCAAAAAATTTCCTTGAAAATTTTCTTGTGTTTGGAAAGTTGTGTGTTGTTTTCAAAGAAATTACATCGTTTAGTGCATGCAATTGAGAAGCGGTAGAATAAAACCAGAGATGGTGAGACCTAGAGGCACTAACGCTAGTACAAGCAACAACAACAACAATAATAATGACAATAATAATGTCAATAACCAAAACACTCAAGATCCTGATGATGTTAACCCATTATTTGGGTATGTAAACGCTTCGAGCGCTGTGACAACATCAGCCACAGATGCGACATCTGTGGGGGCAACACAGGCAATCCCTGTGTCTTCCTCTATGCCCTCATTAACATCCAATGCTGCAACCACAATGGCTGAGAACACTTCGAGCATGCCTTTGCAAAGTATTGGTGGGGTTCCTCCCCCATTTTCAGGATCTTCATTTGACTTTCGAAGTCAATCAGGGGGTTTGTATCAATCCCAAAGATCTTATCCATATGGAATGCCTACAGCCATGATGCACAATGTGTATTCACACCCTGCATTACAATCTGATAGGATAACAGTGAGGTCTCCCTTTCCACAAGGGCAAAATTCTAATAATACTAGAGTTCGAATGAACCAACCGGCCCTCACCACAGATTCACTTTTGTCTATGAGGCAACAAATGGATGAGAGTAACTATGATATGGTGAATTTACTCACTGAACAAATGGGTACAATAATTAACCCATTAATTCGAGATACAAATCAGACTTACCAAACCTTGGCTACCCAAATGGGTAGGATTGCTGATTTCTTTGGAGGGGCACAAGTGCCCATACATCAGTCACTTCAACCATTACAGGCCCCTAGGCCAAGGCCTGGACAAGTTGCTGACAATCGAATCGAGGAGGCTCGAGGTCAGCAGCAAGAACCACAAGTTGTTAACCAACCTGTACAAAGGAATGTTGAACCTGAAGTGGTGCTGGTTCATCGAAACCAAAATGCTGATGAGGTTTTGAGGAATGTTCAACATAATGATTTTGGGCAGAATAACTTAGCCAATTTGGTAGAGACCATCCTTGCCCAAAATGGTCTAAATGTGGGTTTACATAGACCCAACTTTGTGTCACCATTATCTGAATTTGTTTTGCAAACAGAAATACCAAGGGGTTGGAAAACCCCAAAATTTACTAAGTTTGCTGGTGATACAACAGAGTCTACAGTCGAACACATTGCTAGGTATTTGACTGAGGCTGGGGACATAGCAAATAATGAGAATTTGAGGATGAAGTATTTTCCCAATTCTCTAACAAAAAATGCTTTTACTTGGTTCACAACCTTACTCCCACATTCTGTATTTACTTGGACACAACTCGAAAGGCTCTTTCATGAGCAATTCTACATGGGCCAAACAAAGATAAGTCTCAAAGAACTAGCAAGTGTTAGGCGTAAAACACCAGAATCTATTGATGATTATCTCAATAGGTTTAGGCTTCTTAAAGCCAGATGCTTCACTCAAGTTCCTGAACATGAATTGGTAGAAATGGCTGCTGGTGGCCTAGACTACTCGATTCGAAAGAAATTAGATACCCAACATCTTAGAGACATGGCTCAACTGGCTGATAGGGTTAAACAGGTTGAAAGACTTAAAAATGAAAAGGCCAGGAATAGCAAGTTTCATAAGAAAGAGAAAGTAGCTTATGTAGGGAACTATGAAAGTGAAAGTGAATATGATCTAAAATTCGAGGAGGTTGATCAAAGTGAGATAGACTTGGCTGAATTAAAGCCAGGGCCTCCTTACACTTGTAAATTGTTAAAGCCCTCGAATGGCAAGAACCCCAATGAACCAAAGAATGATAAATATGTTGCTAAAACCTACACATTTGATGTTACCAAGTGTGATGAGATCTTTGATTTATTGGTCACTGATGGCCAAATAATTGTTCAAAAAGGATTAAAAGTTCCCTCATTAGAACAAAGAAAGAAAAGAGGTTACTGCAAATTTCATAATTTTTTGGGTCATAAAACTTCACATTGTGTTGTTTTCAGGGATTTGGTGCAGAAGGCATTAGATGAAGGGAGGCTAAAGTTTGACGAAAAAGCTAAGCAACCCATGAAAGTAGACACAGATCCCCTTCAAGTAGCGGAGACATCCTACGTTGAGCCATTCGAATGTCTGATGATAGACGCGATGGAAGCATCCCCGGTTCGAGCCGTTACTGAAAGGGAGTATGTTGAGAAAATTAAAGTAGTCTATCCTCGAGCTGAAGAGGAACTCATCGATTTTCTCACCAGGTGCAAGCTGAGCAACAAGGAAGTTATGCTGTGTCCTCGTTGCAGCGCTGTGTGTGATAAAGAGGCTACTGCAGGCCTTAAGAATGTTATGCCATATGTGGCTAACAAAAACAAATGGTCTACTGAGAGACCAAATAAGGGCAAGGCCATAAACCAAGGCCCTACCATTCATGACAGGATTGGAAGGAGACAAACGTATGTTCCTTCTAATAGGGTGCCTGTTAACCAATGGTCATCTGGCCAACATCAGGCTTACCAGAAGCGAAGGATGGATGTTGGTGGCTCGAGTCAAGTTGCTTCGAGCAACAATGCTGAAAATAGGAAATTTTCCTATAATAACAACTATAAGGGAAAAAATCCTATGACTCGAACTCAATGGCGTAGGTATCAACGCCTTAAGAAGTTGGAGAAAGAAAACGCCCATGCTGGGGGCAGCTCCAACTCAATTGCCCATGCTGGGGGCAATAACAAAGTTGTTCATGCTGGGAACAACACTAAGATTGCTCATGCTGGGGGCAATCGAAACGATACAGGGAACAAGCAAGAATATGTTCCTAAGAAGGCTGAAAAAGCCTTAATTATTGATGAAGGCTCTTCCTCGAAGAGGCCTGTTAAGGAAAGGATATCATTCCCTGATGACAATATGGAGGATGATATTCCTGATGAAGACTTGTTGGAGTCTGGTTCTGAGCCAGATTTTGATGTCTTGGTAAATGTGGTGTCAATATTACCACGTGAATATGACGTGAGGTCCACTTCTGATCCTGAAGAAGAGTTTGTGGAACCTGAGTTAGAAGATTACACCCCTGTTTGTTACTATGTAATGAATAATGGGTGCATTGAACAACAGAAGGCTGTATTCGAACAGCCTCACGAAGGGATGAAAAACCATCTCAAGCCTTTATACATCAAGGCTAAAGTGGGTGGTATTGGAGTGAACAAAGTCCTGGTGGATGGGGGTGTTGTAGTAAATCTAATGCCCCATTTCATGCTCAGGAAGTTGGGAATGTATGATACTGACATGCATTCACATAACATAGTTCTTTCGAACTATGAAGGAAAAAGTGGCAGGTCCTTAGGAGCCATACAAATGGATGTTGCAGTAGGCAGCACCATAAGGCCAACTCTCTTTATAGTTGTGCCTTCGAGGGCTAGCTTCAATCTACTCCTTGGGAGAGAATGGATTCATGGAGTAGGGGCAGTCCCTTCTACTTGCCACCAAAGGTTGATATTATGGAGGGAGGATAACATAGTAGAAAATATAGAGGCTGATCAGAGTTTCTATATGTCAGAGGTTGACCACATCACTAAGGCAACTTTTGATAAGCACTTAGCCTCCATAGCACCTTGTGGAGAAAGAGATAGTGGCTTTCGAGGAGCCAGTAATAATGTCTATCATTCAGTTAGACTCCATCCTACTCATGGATTCTGTTGGGAGAGGGAAGAAATTGATGATACCCCTCCTGAAGATGGAGTTATTCCACCATCTGGGTGGGATATAGAATACCTTGATGATGTCTAAGCCCTCTGCTTGGGCTAAAATAACGGCATATGTTGCCGAAAGGAAGCTCGAAACGGCCTTAGAGGCTGTCAAGGAACAAAATATGGTTGAAGAAACCATTAAAGAAGACGATGGCAATATGTTGCCAAATGAGCAAAGGTTAGACTGCATCTATGATGATGAACCTTTAGGATTCGAGAAAGATCCTGTGAACTCGAATCAAAAGATGCAGGCTCAAGATCCTTTGCAAGAGGTAGATATTGGTGATGGCTTAATGAAAAGGCCAACTTACATAAGTGCCAATCTTGACCTCGAATTTAAAGCTAAAATGATTAACCTGCTTAAAGAATTCAAAGATTGTTTTGCATGGGATTACAATGAAATGCCAGGTTTAAGCAGGGAAATGGTGGAGCATAGACTACCACTCAAGCCAGGGAAAAAGCCAATAAAGCAACTGCCAAGAAGATTCAACCCAGAGATTTTATCAAAAATCAAGAGTGAGATTGAAAGGCTATTAAAGAGTAAATTCATTCGAACCACAAGGTATGTTGAGTGGTTAGCTAATATAGTTCCTGTTATTAAGAAAAATGGTAGCCTGAGAGTATGCATAGACTTTAGAGATTTAAATAATGCAACACCTAAGGATGAATACCCCATGCCAGTAGCAGAAATGCTAATTGATTCAGCAGCAGGGTTCGAATACTTGAGCATGTTAGATGGCTATTCTGGCTATAATCAAATTTTCATTGCTGAAGAGGATGTGGCTAAAACAGCGTTTCGATGCCCTGGGGCATTAGGGACTTATGAATGGATTGTTATGCCATTTGGCCTAAAAAATGCTGGAGCCACATATCAAAGAGCAATGAATCTTATCTTTCATGATTTTATTGATGCCTTTATGCAAGTATATATTGATGATATTGTTGTAAAATCCTCATCTAGTGATGATCATTTAAATCATCTTAGAAAATCATTCGAAAGAATGAGGAAATGTGGATTAAAAATGAATCCACTAAAATGTGCTTTTGGTGTACATGCAGGGGATTTCCTTGGTTTTGTGGTGCATAAAAAAGGCATTGAAATCAACCAAAATAAGACAAAGGCTATTATGGAGACTCAACCTCCAAGAACAAAGAAACAACTTCAATCCCTATTGGGAAAGATCAACTTTTTGAGAAGATTCATTTCGAATCTAAGTGGAAAAGCTCATCCTTTTTCTCCACTACTTAGAAAACAAAAAGGTGATCAATTTCATTGGGGGCAAGAACAACAGCAAGCGTTCGAAGACATCAAAAATTACTTGTCACATCCACCAACGCTAATGCCTCCCACTCGAAACAAAGCAATGAAGTTGTATATTTCAGCATCTGATTCAACTATTGGTAGCATGCTTGCCACAGAAGATGAAAATGGTGTTGAGAAAGCTGTATATTATCTAAGTAGAGTATTAAATGATGCTGAAACTAGATATAGTGCTATAGAAAAGTTATGTTTGTGTTTATATTTCTCTTGTAACAAACTTAAGCATTATATTAAGCCTATTGAAGTTTATGTCTATTCTCATTTCGATATTATTAAACATATGCTTCAGAAACCTATTTTACATAGTAGAATTGGTAAATGGGCTTTGGCTCTAACTGAATACTCCTTAACCTATAAACCCTTAAGAGATAGAAAGGGTCAAATAGTGGCAGATTTCCTTGTTGATCATTCAATAATTGAAATGCCACTAAGTTATGTAGAAACCCAGCCTTGGATTTTATATTTCGATGGTTCCAAACATAAACATGGAACTGGAATTGGGATTTTGATAATTTCTCCAATCCAAATTCCTACTAAGTTTAATTATAAAATCAATGGGTTTTGTTCCAACAATGAGGCTGAATATGAAGCCTTGATTGCAGGTCTCGCCCTTTTAATTGACTTGGGGGCAAGAGATATTATTGTTAGAGGTGATTCAGAATTAGTGATTAAACAGTTGACAAAAGAATACAAATGTATCAAAGAACATTTGGCCTAGTACTTTGTAATTGCCACTAATTTGTTGGATCAGTTCGAATCCGTGCAATTCGAGCATATACCTAGATTACAAAATCAAGAAGCCAATGACTTGGCTCAAATAGCTTCTGGCTATAAAGTAACTCCTGAAAATCTCAACAAATTAATTGAGATTAGGGAAAATTGGTTTTTAATGAACCTTTGTCTTCAAGCTTGTCAATGGCAAAACTTGTGGGGGCAGATTCACCACATAGTGATGAAAATGACTCGAACAAGGTCTTAGATGAAGAAAATGCTAACATTTTTACCATTGACAACTTGATAGATGGAGATTGGAGGAAACCAATTGTGGAATATTTACAAGACCCTAATGGTCAGTATGATAGGAAGACCAAGTATAGGGCCTTAAGCTATGTTATAGTTGGAAATGAATTGTTCAAAAAGACAAGTGAAGGTGTTTTATTAAAATGCCTAAGTGAAGCAGAAGCTTTAATAGCTATTTCTGACATACATAGTGGAGCATGTGGTCAAGTTGAAGCAGCTAACAAAATAATCATTAATTTGATTAAAAAACACATTGCTCAAAAGCCAAGAAATTGGCATAAAACGTTAGATCAAGTTTTATGGGCATGTAGGAATTCCCCTAAAGAGTCAACTAACTCTACACCATTTCGATTGACATATGGTCATGATGCTATTTTGCCTGTGGAAATTCATATGCAATCATTTCGAGTACAGAGGCAAATGGAAATACCAAGTGATAAATATTGGGAAATGATGTTAGATGAATTGGTTGATCTGGATGAAGAAAGGTTACAAGCCTTAGAATATATGACTAGGCAAAAAGAAAGAGTTGCCAAAGCCTATAATAAAAGGGTAAAGTCAAAAGTTTTTAACTTAGGGGATTTAGTGTGGAAAGTCATTTTGCCTATGGATTAAAAAGATAGAATCTTAGGCAAATGGTCCCCTCAATGGGAAGGCCCTTTCAAAATTGTTCAAGTTTTTTCAAAGGGTGCTTATGAAATCGAAGAGTTAAGTCCTGAAAAACATGTGTTAGGAATAAATGGTAAATATTTGAAGAAATACAAACCAGCTTTACTCGAGTTAAACATAAGCGCAGAATAAAACTTAGAACGAATAGAGATATGGCAAATGAAAAATAATAAATTTTGCCACAAAAGGGCATTGTCAAGTTACAAACCTAAATAACAAACATTTGTCTAGAGCTGATAATAAAATTGAATTACAAAGTACTGGCTACTTCTTGATACAAAGCCTTAATGGAAATTTTCTCAGTCTCAATCACTTGCTGGGCATCTTCGAGCTCCTGTACTTCAGCAGCAATGACTGCAGAATCGTCAAAGGCTCGAATCCCCTCTCTCCCCTTAGCATCAATGTCAGCTTGAAAGGATTGAGAAATTTTTCAGCAGATTTTTCTGCAGATTTTCCTGCAGATTTTTTCTGCAGATTTTCCTCCTCTATGGCCGCTTGGGCAGATTTTTCTGCAGCAATTTTGGCTTGATATTCCTCGATTTGGCGTTGAAGCTCAGCTACATTAGCCTCCCTAGCAGCAATGTTATTTCTGCAAGTAATGAGTCTTGGAGTTTCAACTTTAGCAGCTTCTTCTCGAATTCTAGTAACCTCGAGGTGTGCTTCTTTGGCCTTGGTTAATAAAGCAGCATGAGCATGCTTTTGGCTATTCAGCTTAGCCAAGTTACCTTTCTCCCGTTGTATCACCTTTGCATACTGATCAATCATGTTCTCTATTTGTATAACCTTGCAAAGGGTCAAAGGGTGAGTATGAGGGTTATGGAATTTTCGAAGGAATGCTAAGTGACTAAAAGCATTAGAGGGATTTTCTTCGAGGTCTGCCAGCACATTCTGCAGGCCATATTCAATCTTGAGTCTGGTTAACAAGGAGTCTTGCTTGACATTGGCTTTGGCAGTAGAGCTGGAGGGATAAGAACTGTCAGTCTTGTCGCTCGAAGAGCAGGATTTGGATGATTGGATGAGAAGGTCCAAGGCAGCAGCTGGGTTGGTCTTGTGCATATTAGCAAACTCCATTTCTGGAACGCCAGCACTGGTTGAAAGCCTCGAAGTAGAGGAAACTGATAATAGTTCTGGACCACCAGCTTTTGCTTCCTTGATGATGCTATCGTCTTCATCCTCGTCAATATCTTCACCCTCCTCAATGGACTCCTCTTCCTCCTCTTTAGCAGAATCACTCGAAGCTATACTTGGGTTTGGAGTTGGCAGCTTTGTCTCAGCCTGGTTAGTCCAATCGACAGGTCCTGTTTCCCTCTCAAACATAATGTTGGCTTCAGCTTGAGTCATATAGACAGGGGGACCAATATCAGGTTGAAAATTAGGTTGAACATTCGAGTTGACCTGAAATGGGAATATTTGTACCATTAAACAGGACCAAGATTAAAATAACAAATATATTGGCAATGATGTAAATAAGAGTTACCTGGCCATACTTAGCTCCAATATATTTCTCCATTGGAGAAGGACTTTTATTCTTCCCAGCAGAAGGCTCATTAGCGGCTTTATTCTAAAAAAAAAGAGATACAATGTGTAAAGATTGGGAAAATTGGTTAACATGTTTATTCGAGCATATGAACCAAGAAAGGATTTACCTTGTCATTTTCAACCTTGGTTAATTTTTCTGTTACCTCGAGGACGGGCGTTGGAGAAATTTGCTCTAACATTGGAGAAAGTGGAGGATTGCCTTGTGTTGTTTCTTCATTGACTACTCCTGCAGCATTGTCCTCATCCTCTATAGTAAGGTCATGATCCACTCGAGCAGTGCTGGTAGTACCAGACTTCGAAGATCTAGAAGGTTTAGAACGTCCTTAATTCTTTTTCTTCTTCTTCTTCACTTCTCTCACTGTGGAGTTTTCTGATGCTTTCTCAACGCCTTTCTCCTCTTCTTGTTCCTTGCTCGATTCAACGTTCGAGGAGCTAGTCTTCTTACTAGTATGGCCCTTGTGTTTTTTGGATGGTTGGGGTGCAGGATCTGCTGCAACTGTGTTGCTTGGAGCACTATTACCCCCCTCTGAGGTAATATGCTTTTGTTTCCTTTTCAAGGGTTGTTCAAGTTCAGTTCCCTACAATAAGAGTGAAACAAATAAAGGACAATAAATAGGGGAAAGGAAAAGCTTAGTAAGACAATAGGTCTTTGAGTGATTGACTTCATCTTCATGAACTATTATGTGTGGAAGTTGGTTTTCCTTAGAAGGCCTAACAATGCTAGCAGTATGTTTCTCTCTCATTATCTAGCATGAGCATAGAAGACAGAATGTTTAGGCACGACTCGAATCAAAGAAAGAGTTGAAGAAACTTTACCTTGTCCGTTCTTGCTTTGGTTCTAGTCTCTTCCTTTCTCCTTTCTTCTTCATCAGCTTGCCTCCTATCCTCATCATCAGCCAGGTGAATGCCTCTATTACTTTTAGGCTTTATCGTTCGAGAAGCAGGCTGTGACGGTCCTCCAGTTACTTCTTTCCCTAAAAAAGATGACAAATCAGAATTCGAATAAGGGAAATGTAAGACAAACTATTTGGCATCAATGGCTAAAACAACGTACCTTTATTCTTGTGTTGTTCTTGTATGTCATGGATTTGCTGCCTTATAAACCCACTGTTCAGCCTGATAATGTTTGATCGAACATCACCAACAATGTACTTATTGTAATGATTGTCCCACCAGTGGTGGAATTTTTCAGTGCAATAGTAGGAATGGTTGAACTCGATGGGATTGACATTGTAAGCAAAATTGGCCATCCTTTTGAGATATTTGGTAAAAAGATCTTTGGAAACTTCATTACCAATGACCATGTTCTTTTCTCCTTCGAATAGACTCTTGGGGTACACTTGAGATAACCCAAACTGCCTCGAGACCAAGTTTGGTTGGTACCCAACCAAGACTAAGTGGTTCGATTTGGACCCAATCCTGCAACTAAGGACGGTTGGGTGCAAGTAGTGCTGCCATAACTCGTTTACATCATCAGCATTATCTGGGTTGTTGGCTGGGAACTCATCCTGTAGCCAAGCTGGTCCTACTCTTCTGTTAACGAATGGGGCGTGATGTGGTAGGAATTTGTTGAAATTAAGGAAAATCTTCATGTACTTAATGAAGAGTTCTTGAGGATCAGTCTCATTCGAGCTGGAAGTTAGTACAGCCAACCTAACTCCGTCGATCGAACGATTGTTCACATCATCCTTGAATTTTTTGGGGATCTTTAGTCCCATTTCCCTAGTAAAAGTGGCATTTAGCCACAATTGCAGGAGCCAGAGTGGTCCTGAGACTGGGAATGGTGCTCCATCTTTGGATTTCTTCAAGTTATCACAGAATTCGCCCATTGATTCATATAAAACGCCCAAGAGCAGACGACTAAGTGAAAAACCATGACCCTCATGAATTTGAATTGCCAGAGGAATGTACATTTGAGTCACTTGAAGTGATCTCGAGCAAAAGACATATTGGCATAACCACAAGGTTAGAAAAGCCACATGTTCCTCAGCAGATACCTCGCCTTCATCCTGATGCTCCTCGATGAATTTGGAGAAAGCTGCAGCATTGAGTTTAAAATAAACATTTTCACTCGATTTGGCTGGATCGAAAGTCTCACCTTCTGGTCTCAATCTAGTAATTGCTGCTACATCAGGTAAAGTTGGGGTCATCATTCCACAAGGAAAGTGAAAGGTGTGGGTGCTCCTCTCATAAAACATCATAGCAGCTGTCAGCATTTCATAATGATAAGCTGGGCCAAACTTTGACAGTTGGATAATATCATAGATTCCTGAGCGTTGCCAAAAAGAACCCCAATCCTTCTCGACTCGAGCGAGCCATTCGATATAAGCTGAATTATTGCAATTTGGAGCTGACCTCCACATGTTATGGGGCTTTCGAAGAAAAGCAAAATTGAAAGGGTCAGTACTAAAGATTTTTGGTTCGCATGTTTTGCGCATGGGAAAAAACTCAGAAATTGAGGGTTTTAGGGTGTTTTCGTCTGGGAATGGACCTCCAAACGCAAACACGTCATCAACAATTGAAAAAGGAATTATCAATTCATCCTCCCAACGTGTTTGTTCGTCTTTAGTTCCATGTGGTTCAGGAACCACCTCAATACCATTAGCCTTGTGAATCGATTGATTCCATTTACCAGCAAAGGGAACGGGGATTAATTCTTGTTGGTTAGCCATTGAAGTGTGGTGAAGATGAACAGTTAGCTAAGGGTTTTGATTTTGAAATGGTTCGTTCTCAAATCTGTTGAATCTAACAGATCTAGAGTTTGTTTAGTCAATTTAAACACTGGTTCAATATCAAGAACAAACAAATGGTTTGAACAGTGAATAAAAACGATTTGTGAACGAGGTCAGAAAATTTGGAGTTGAACGGAGAAGAAGATGGTGAACTAATGTGAATTTGCAGAAAAGTGACTAAGAGGTGACCTAATCCTATTTATAGCCCTCGTTTTCTCCTGAATAAAATAAATGAAAAAGAAATTTGAGATTTCGTTCAACTTCCGCGCGTGACACATGTCCCATGATGACTGAAAAGGCGCAGTAGTGTCAGTAGTGGAAAAGTGCGCTGACGGTTTGTTTACACTGATTTTTGGTAAACAACCGCTAGTTTGCAATGCTTGAGAGACCAACTAGAGAATCTCGGGACATGTTTGTGCATTTATTGTTCAAGTTTGAAAATAGCAATGTTCATTAACGCAAATGAACAAGTTTGTTTGTTTAAAGTAAAGTAAAAGATAAAAAGATAACTTGTCTGACAAGAAAAGTAAAAATACTCAAAAATGAGTACGTATTGACAAGAAAAGTAAATGATTCAATGAAGTAAAAGGCAAGAAATGTAAATGAAAACATGGAAATTGCATGAATATGTAAACTGCATTGAATTTAAAAGAAAGTGATCACAATATCATACATTATTTCCTTTTGTATTCCTTTCACTCGAATCGCTTGGGTACTCAGAACTTGTAAGGATTCTTAGTATGTGAGTTTGTGATCCTAATTACATCAAATGAACTAGTATTTATAGATAAAAACTAAGGCTAATTAGTAACGACTAACTAACATCCATTTGACAAGTGTCTTGCCATCTGATCTTCATTCCTAAATGCCAATAGTTGCCATTTTTGAATGAAACGTTGCAATGGTACACGTGTCAGGTGCGGAAGTTGAAAGAAATCCCAAATTTCTTTTTCATTTATTTAATTCAGGAGAAAACGAAGGTTATAAATAGGAATAAGTCACTATCGGTTACTTCTTCTCTGCAACTTCAACTCTATTTCTTCATTCTTCTTTACTGTCCTTCATATTTCGTTCTCAAATCTCTCTGAATCAATTCTCAACCTTTACTGCATTGTTCATCTTCCTTAAAAACCACTTTAATGGCAGAACAAAACCAAGAACCCATTCTAGTTCCTTTCGCCGGAAAATGGCAGAATGTCACCGTCAAACCTAACGGTGTAGCTGTAGTTCCTGAACCTGAAGGAACTGCAGAAAACAAAACACGTTGGGAAGAAGAACTCGTTATCCCTTTCTCTGTGGGTAACGATGTCTTTGCGTTTGGGGGTCCGTTTCCGGATGAACGCGCCTCGAAACCGGAGATTTCCAACATCTTTCCAGTCTACAAGAGTTGTGAATCGAAACTTTGCACAACAGATGCGTTTAATTTCACTTTCCTTCGAAGACCCCATAACATGTGGAGATCTGCTCCCAGCTGTGAGAATGACAAGTTCGTGCCATGGCTAAATCGAGTACAAGAAGATTGGGGGGATTACTGGAAAAAATTAGGCATTTATGACCTAATCCAAATTTCTAGGTATGGTCCTCCTTACAGATTCAGAATGCTAACTGCAGCATTAATGTTTTACGAAAGGAGTACCCACACATTTCAATTTCCTTGTGGTATGATGACCCCTACTTTATTAGATATGGCCACCATCACTGGGCTAAGACCAGATGGAGCAGTTTTTGATCCTCGAAAGCTAGTCCCAATACTTACTTTAAACTGAATGAAAAAACGTTTTCCAAGTTTATTCTCGAACACCAAGGCACCGGTGTCGTTTCAACAGAAGAGCACGTGGCTTTTCTCACCTTGTGGTTGTCCAGTTACGTTTTTTGATTCGAAATCCTTGCAAGTGGCCCAAATGTATATACCTTTGGCCATCCAACTGCATGAAGGTGAACCCTTTGGATTTGGGCGTCTCCTTCTAGGCGTTTTATATGAATCTATGGGGGAGTTTAGCGACAACCTCAAGAAACATAAAAATGGAGCTCCCTTCCCTGTTTCAGGCCCCCTTTGGTTACTACAATTGTGGCTTAATGCCACCTTTCGAAGGGAAATGAAGCTTAAAATCCCTGTAAGGTTCCAATCTGATGTGGAAAACCGTTCGATTGAGGGAATCAGGCTGGCTGTATTGAGACCTGATCCAAAAGAAACAGACCCACAAACTCTTTTCATCAAGTATATGAAGATCTTTTTACACTTCACCCATTTTCAACCTCGTCACGCACCATTTTTAACAAGAGATGTAGGTCCAGCGTGGTTGCAAGATGAATTCCCAGCAGTCAACCCGGACAATGCTGATGAAGTAAATGAACTTTGGCAAAACTACCTTCATCCTACAGTTCTCTCTTGTAGGATTGGAACAACTGCCAATCACTTGGTTTTGGTTGGATATCAACCGAACCTAGTTTCGAGGCAGTTTGGTCTCTCCCAGACTTTCCCTAAGAGCCTATTCGAAGGGCCAAAAAATATGGTGATGGGCACTGAGGTCTCAAAAGAGCTATATGCTAAGTATATCAAAACTTGTTCCAAGTTTGTCTACAAGGTGAACCCAGTCGAATTTAACTTTTCCTTCTACTGTACTGAAAGGTTCTTGACTTGGTGGAATCACCATTTTGACAAACACATGGTGGGCACTACTGCTGATACCATAAAGAGGCTAGAAAGTGGATTCCTCCAAGAACAAGTTGAAACACTCAAGGAAAAGTTCAAAAACAAAGGTATACATATTCTCATACATCCATTTCATTCATCTTTGAACCACTTGATTTATAACTTATTGAATATTCAGGCAAAGAAATACTTGAAGGACCATCTCAACCTACAACTCGAACTGTCAATCCTCGAAGAGCTGGAGGTGTTCGTTTGAAAGATGATGAAGATATTAGAAAGGCTGAGGAGGAAGCTATTGTGAAAACTGAAGCAGAGAGAAAGAAAAAAGAAGTTCGAAGCAAGAAGAAAACAGATCAGGTTTTTGTCTTTCTTATTCCATTTCTCTTGAATCATATGTCTGTCTTACTCATTGCTTCTGGTTCAATATGATAGATCCCCAGAGAAAAACATTCAATGAGTAAACCTCCTAAGAACCAAACACTTCCGCCTGTTTTTGTGCATGAAGATGAAGGAGTTAGTTAACAATCCTAATGTTCCTTTTCTTTTTATAAGCCTTTTAACTTTTTAAGGCAAATTTTAAACTACTCATTTCCTCTTATTGTGTAGGATGAAGATGAGCCAGAAATCATCTTGACAAGAAAACGCCAACATGAGTCCGAGAGTGACCCTGAAACCAATCTTGCAAATCCTACACCACCTCCACAAAAGAAGATAAAGAAAAAGAAACAAAGAATTGATCTGTCGAATGCTGAGACAACTGAACATATTGAAGAGGAGAGCCAAAAGAAGGACCAAGCTGGGGATAACCAAGAGAATCCTACAGTTCCTAAAGACTTGAAGAAGAAGAAAAAGAAAAAGAAGCATTCCAAACCCTTAAATCCTTCAAAGTCTGAGACTACTAGTTCCACTCGAATGGATACTAGCCCATCTGTAGGAACTGAGGAAAATAATCAGGTTTTCACTGATAATGCTGTTGTTCAAGACAACCCTTCTCTTTCCCCAGTGGCTGAACAACCTTCTCCAATTCCTCTCGAAGAAGAAACCCAAAACCAAGATGAAAATGACAAGGTATGTCACTTATATTAGTATAAATACTCAGAATAGCATATTCTACCAAAGTTTTTACCCTTTGATTCTTCTTTTTATATAGCAGAATGAACCCATTATAGGAGACCCAAACATAGAGACTCAAAATCCAGGTGCCTCCCCTTTACAGACACATGCTGAACCATCCTCTGGCCAGGTATTATTCCTTATTTCGAAACGTGTATCAATCAACCCTTTGATAAATAACTCATTACATTGATAATTTGTCAGGCTGATTTGAATGATCCACCAGCATTTGGTCCACCAGTGTTTTTGACTCAAAGTCAGGCCAACATTCTGTTCGAGCGTGAAGGCAATCTAAAAGGTAATGCTGAAGAAAAAATACCCACTCCCACTCCTAGTACGGGCGACTCGAGTCAGTCCGTTGAGGTTGAGATAGAAGAAAATAATGAAGTTGAAGATGATACAATTATCAGAGAAGCTAAGGCTGGAGGGCCTGAATTATTATCAGAATCTTCTACTTCGAGGCTATCTGCAAGTATTGGGGTTCCAGAAGAAGCTTTTGTAAAAATTCATCAGACTGACCCAGCAGCTGCTTTACATCTTCTTCTTCAATCCAAACCTCGATCTCAGAGTTCGAGTGAGAAGACTGATGGCACATCTCAACCTTCAACTGCTTCTATCAATGCCACTGTCAGACAGGATTCTTTGCTCAACAGGCTCAAAGCAGACTTTGGCACACAGAATGCTTTAGATACACTCAAAACTAACCCCTCGAAGGCTTTTGAGTACTTAGCCTTTTTGAGGAAATTGCATAATTCTTCAACTGACACTTTTACTTTGTGTCAAGTTATGCAATTAGAGAGTCTGATCGATCAGTATGCCAAAGTTGTGCAGAAAGAAAGGGAAAATGAGGCTAAACTGAATGTCCTGATAGCTGCTTATGATGACTTAGTCGCCACAGCTGCAAGTTTGGACCAAGAGGTCTCTGAAATTCGAGCACAAGCCACTGCTTCTCATACGCCTAGACTTGATGCCTGCAAAAACAATATTGAGGCTTGGGAAGCTATTATTGTGGATCTCGAACGCCAGATTGCTGAATATAGACAAAAAGTAGCTGATGAGAAACAGACTCAAGCCAACATTGAAGCTAAAATGCTCCTCTCCGTTCAAGCAGAGATTGATGCCAAGGGTAGAGAAGGGGTTCGAGCCATAAACGAGTCTGAAGTGGTAGCAACAGAGATTGAAGCTCTCGAGGACAACAAACGAATACTTAGAGCAGAAAAGATCTCTTTAGAAGCTTTATATCGCAATGTTGCTGAGGCCCTGTAATTTTTAGTACCATTTAAACAATTCTAACTTTTATCTATCTATTTTATTCGAATCGTTTTGGTTGTAACTTGACAATGCCCTTCTGTGGCAATTTATTATTTCTTTCATGTTCGCCATGTCTTTATTCGTTCTAAGTTTTATTCTGCACTTATGTTTAACTCGAGCAAAGCTGGTTTATATTTTTTCAAATATTTACCATTTATTCCTAAAACATGTTTTTCAGGACTTAACTCTTCGATTTCATAAGCACCATTTGAAAAAACTTGAACAATTTTAAATGGACCTTCCCAATGAGGTGACCATTTGCCTAAAACTCTATCTTTTTTATCCATAGGCAGGATAACTTTCCAAACTAAATCCCCTAGGTTAAAAACTTTTGACTTTACCCTTTGATTATAGGCTTTGGCAACTCTTTCTTTTTGCCTAGTCATATATTCTAAAGCTTGTAGCCTTTCTTCATCCAAATCCACCAATTCATCTAACATCATTTCCCAATACTTATCACTTGGTATTTCCATTTGCCTCTGTACTCGAAATGATTGCATATGAATTTCCACAGGCAAAATAGCATCATGACCATATGTCAATCGAAATGGTGTAGAGTTAGTTGACTCTTTAGAGGAATTCCTACATGCCCATAAAACTTGATCTAAAGTTTTATGCCAATTTCTTGGCTTTTGAGCAATGTGTTTTTTAATCAAATTAATGATTATTTTGTTAGCTGCTTCAACTTGACCATTTGCTTGGGCATAATATGGTGTTGAAGTATGCAGTTTAAAACCAGTTTCACTAGCGAATTCTTGCATTTTTCTTCCTGTGAACACTGATCCTTGATCTGTGGTAATTGTTTCTGGAATGCCAAATCTATAGATAATATGATTTTGAATGAAATTAATCACTGCCTCTTGATCTACATTAGGTAGAGGCACTGCTTCGATCCATTTTGTAAAGTAATCAATACCTACTAAAATGTAACGTTGATTCTTAGAAGAAGCAGGCTTAATCTCACCAATCAAATCTAATGCCCAACCCCTAAATGGCCATGGCTTTATTATAGAATGTAACTCACTTGCAGGTACATGTTGTATTCCTGCATGCCTTTGGCATTCTTGGCATCCTTTGGCAAAATCTATGCAATTTTTTAACATAGAAGGCCAATATAAGCCTTGTCTAAACAATAACCATTTCATCTTGTGGCCTGCTTGATGAGAACCACATGCTCCACTATGTATGTCAGAAATAGCTATTAAAGCTTCTGCTTCACTTAGGTATTTTAATAAAACACCTTCACTTGTCTTTTTGAACAATTCATTTCCAACTATAACATAGCTTAAGGCCCTATACTTGGTCTTCCTATCATACTGACCATTAGGGTCTTGTAAATATCCCACAATTGGTTTCCTCCAATCTCCATCTACCAAGTTGTCAATGGTAAAAATGTTAGCATTTTCTTCATCTAAGACCTTGTTCGAGTCATTTTCATCACTATGTGGTGAATCTGCCCCCACAAGTTTTGCCATTGACAAGCTTGAAGACAATGGTTCATTAAAAACCAATTTTTCCCTAATCTCAATTAATTTGTTGAGATTTTCAGGAGTTACTTTATAGCCAGAAGCTATTTGAGCCAAGTCATTGGCTTCTCGATTTTGTAATCTAGGTATATGCTCGAATTGCACGGATTCGAACTGATCCAACAAATTAGTGGCAATTACAAAGTACTTAGCCAAATGTTCTTTGATACATTTGTATTCTTTTGTCAACTGTTTAATCACTAATTCTGAATCACCTCTAACAATAATATTTCTTGCCCCCAAGTCAATTAAAAGGGCAAGACCTGCAATCAAGGCTTCATATTCAGCCACATTGTTGGAACAAAACCCATTGATTTTATAATTAAACTTAGTAGGAATTTGGATTGGAGGAATTATCAAAATCCCAATTCCAGTTTCATGTTTATGTTTGGAACCATCGAAATATAAAATCCAAGGCTGGGTTTCTACATAACTTAGTGGCATTTGAATTATTGAATGATCAACAAGGAAATCTGCCACTATTTGACCCTTTCTATCTCTTAAGGGTTTATAGGTTAAGGAGTATTCAGTTAGAGCCAAAGCCCATTTACCAATTCTACTATGTAAAATAGGTTTCTGAAGCATATGTTTAATAATATCGAAATGAGAATAGACATAAACTTCAATAGGCTCAATATAATGCTTAAGTTTGTTACAAGAGAAATATAAACACAAACATAACTTTTCTATAGCACTATATCTAGTTTCAGCATCATTTAATACTCTACTTAGATAATATACAGCTTTCTCAACACCATTTTCATCTTCTTGGGCAAGCATGCTACCAATAGTTGAATCAGATGCTGAAATATACAACTTCATTGCTTTGTTTCGAATGGGAGGCATTAGCGTTGGTGGATGTGACAAGTAATTTTTGATGTCTTCGAACGCTTGCTGTTGTTCTTGCCCCCAATGAAATTGATCACCTTTTTGTTTCCTAAGTAGTGAAGAAAAAGGATGAGCTTTTCCACTTAGATTCGAAATGAATCTTCTCAAAAAGTTGATTTCAATGGTGCTATGGAGGCTAAGTGCTTATCAAAAGTTGCCTTAGTGATGTGGTCAACCTCTAACATATAGAAACTCTGATCAGCCTCTATATTTTCTACTATGTTATCCTCCCTCCATAATATCAACCTTTGGTGGCAAGTAGAAGGGACTGCCCCTACTCCATGAATCCATTCTCTCCCAAGGAGTAGATTGAAGCTAGCCCTCGAAGGCACAACTATAAAGAGAGTTGGCCTTATGGTGCTGCCTACTGCAACATCCATTTGTATGGCTCCTAAGGACCTGCCACTTTTTCCTTCATAGTTCGAAAGAACTATGTTATGTGAATGCATGTCAGTATCATACATTCCCAACTTCCTAAGCATGAAATGGGGCATTAGATTTACTACAACACCCCCATCCACCAAGACTTTGTTCACTCCAATACCACCCACTTTAGCCTTGATGTATAAAGGCTTGAGATGGTTTTTCATCCCTTCGTGAGGCTGTTCGAATACAGCCTTCTGTTGTTCAATGCACCCATTATTCATTACATAGTAACAAACAGGGGTGTAATCTTCTAACTCAGGTTCCACAAATTCTTCTACAGGATCAGAAGTGGACCTCACGTCATATTCACGTGGTAATATTGACACCACATTTACCAAGACATCAAAATCTGGCTCAGAACCAGACTCTAGTAAGTCTTCATCAGGAATATCATCCTCCATATTGTCATCAGGGAATGATATCCTTTCCTTAACAGGCCTCTTCGAGGAAGAGCCTTCATCAATAATTAAGGCTTTTTCAGCCTTCTTAGGAACATATTCTTGCTTGTTCCCTGTATCGTTTCGATTGCCCCCAGCATGAGCAATCTTGGTGTTGTTCCCAGCATGAACAACTTTGTTATTGCCCCCAGCATGGGCAATCGAGTTGAAGCTACCCCCAGCATGGGCGTTCTCTTTCTCCAACTTCTTAAGGCGTTGATACCTACGCCATTGAGTTCGAGTCATAGGATTCTTTCCCTTATAGTTGTTATTATAGGAAAATTTCCTATTTTCAGCATTGTTGCTCGAAGCAACTTGACTCGAGCCACCAACATCCATCCTTCGCTTCTGGTAAGCCTGATGTTGGCCAGATGACCATTGATTAACAGGCACCCTATTAGAAGGAACATACGTTTGTCTCCTTCCAATCCTGTCATGAATGGTAGGGCCTTGGTTTATGGCCTTGCCCTTATTTGGTCTCTCAGTAGACCATTTGTTTTTGTTAGCCACATATGGCATAACATTTTTAAGGCCTGCAGTAGCCTCTTTGTCGCATACAGCGCTGCAACGAGGACACAACATAACTTCCTTGTTGCTCAGCTTGCACCGGGTGAGAAAATCAATGAGTTCCTCTTCAGCTCGAGGATAAACTACTTTAATTTTCTCAGCATACTCCCTTTCAGTAACGGCTCGAACCGGGGATGCTTCCATTGCGTCTATCATCAGACATTCGAATGGCTCAACGTAGGATGTCTCCGCTACTTGAAGGGGATTTGTGTCTACTTTCATGGGTTGCTTAGCTTTTTCGTCAAACTTTAGCCTCCCTTCATCTAATGCCTTCTGCACCAAATCCCTGAAAACAACACAATGTGAAGTTTTATGACCCAAAAAGTTATGAAATTTGCAGTAACCTCTTTTCTTTCTTTGTTCTAATGAGGGAACCTTTAATCCTTTTTGAACAATTATTTGGCCATCAGTGACCAATAAATCAAAGATCTCATCACACTTGGTAACATCAAATGTGTAGGTTTTAGCAACATATTTATCATTCTTTGGTTCATTGGGGTTTTTGCCATTCGAGGGCTTTAACAATTTACAAGTGTAAGGAGGCCCTGGCTTTAATTCAGCCAAGTCTATCTCACTTTGATCAACCTCCTCGAATTCTAGATCATGTTCACTTTCACTTTCATAGTTCCCTACATAAGCTACCCTCTCTTTCTTATGAAACTTGCTATTCCTGGCCTTTTCATTTTTAAGTCTTTCAACCTGTCTAACCCTATCAGCCAGCTGAGCCATGTCTTTAAGATGTTGGGTATCTAATTTCTTTCGAATTGAGTAGTCTAGGCCACCAGCAGCCATTTCTACCAATTCATGTTCAGGAACTTGCGTGAAGCATCTGGCTTTAAGAAGCCTAAACCTATTGAGATAATCATCAATAGATTCTGGTGTTTTACGCCTAACACTTGCTAGTTCTTTGAGACTTATCTTTGTTTGGCCCATGTAGAATTGCTCATGAAAGAGCCTTTCGAGTTGGGTCCAAGTAAATGCAGAATGTGGGGGTAAGGATGTGAACCAAGTAAAAGCATTTTTTGTTAGAGAATTGGGAAAATACTTCATCCTAAAATTCTCATTATTTGCTATGTGTTAGCCAATATTTTGGCTAATTAAAATGATAAAGTTTAAATATTTTTCTGAATATATTTAAATATGCCTTTAATTATGGGAATGTGTTTTCCCAGTTATTATTTAAGTCTAAAGGTCAAAATTGAATATATTTTGACGCAAGTCAAATCAGATAAATATTCATAACTTTAGGAAATACACAAGTTACAAAGACTTTTTACTCGAGTTAATGCTATTCGAGTGGCTCGAACTCGAATTGGGATTTTTAACTTGAAGAAATGATCAAGAATTGGCAGAAGATTCAAATTCAAAATCAAACCATTGGAAAGCTTCATTCGAAACTGATATCTGATGGCATTTTGGATAAGGATGAAGTGGCTGTACACTTGTCAAATGGATGTTAGTTAGTCGTTACTAATTAGCTTTAGTTTTTACCTATAAATACTAGTTCATTTGATGTAATTGGGATCACAATCTCTCATACCACAAACTTTACACATTCTGAGTATCCAAGCGTTCGAGTGAAAGGAATAGACAAGGCAACAATGTATGATCTTGTGATCACTTTCTTTTAAATTCAATGCAATTTACATGCTTTCATTTACATTTCTTGCCTTTTACTTCATTGCATCATTTACTTTTCTTGTCAATACGTACTCATTTTTGAGTATTTTTACTTTTCTTGTCAGACAAGTTATCTTTTTATCTTTTACTTTACTTTAAACAAACAAACTTGTTCATTTGCGTTAATGAACATTGCTATTTTCAAACTTGAACAATAAATGCACAAACATGTCCCGAGATTCTCTAGTTGGTCTCTCAAGCATTGCAAACTAGCGGTTGTTTACCAAAAATCAGCGTAAACAAATTGGCACGCCCAGTGGGACTAGTTTGTGCGTTTTATTTTCAAAGTTTCCTTAGAAATTTTTCTCGAAAATTTTCTTTTGTTTTGGAAAGTTGTGTATGTTGTTTTCGAAGAATCTACATTGTTTAGTGCATGCAATTAAGAAGTGGTAGAATAAAACCAGAAATGGTGAGACCCAGAGGCACTAACGCTAGTACTAGTAACAACAACAACAATAGTAATGACAATAATAATGTCAATAACCAAAACAATCAGGATCCTGATGATGTTAACCCATTATTTGGGCATGTAGACGCTTCGAGCGCTTTGACAACATCAGCCACAGATGCAACATCTGTGGGGGCAACACAAGCAATTCCTGTATCTTTCTCTATGCCCTCATTAACATCCAATGCTGCAACCACAATGGCTGAAAACACTTCGAGCATGCCTTTACAAAATATTGGTGGGATTCCTCCCCCATTTTCAGGATCCTCATTTGACTTTCGAAGTCAATCAGGGGGTTTGTATCAATCCCAAAGATCTTATCCATATGGAATGCCTACAGCCATGATGCACAATGTGTATTCACACCCTGCATTACAATCTGATAGGATAACAGTGAGGTCTCCCTTTCCGCAAGGGCAAAATTCTAATAATACTAGAGTTCGAATGAACCAACCATCCCTCACTACAAATTCACTTTTGTCTATGAGGCAACAAATGGATGAGAGTAATTATGATATGGTGAATTTACTCACTGAACAAATGGGTACAATAATTAACCTATTAATTCGAGATACAAATCAGACTTACCAAACCTTGGCTACCCAAATGGGTAGGATTGCTGATTTCTTTGGAGGGGCGCAAGTGCCCATACATCAGCCACTTCAACCATTACGGGCCCCTAGACCAAGGCCTGGACAAGTTGCTGACAATCGAATCGAGGAGGCTCGAGGTCAGCAGCAAGAACCACAAGTTGTTAACCAACCTGTACAAAGGAATGTTGAACCTGAAGTGGTGCTTGTTCATCGAAACCAAAATGCTGATGAGGTTTTGAGAAATGTTCAACATAATGATTTTGGGCAGAATAACTTAGCCAATTTGGTAGAGACCATCCTTGCCCAAAATGGTCTAAATGTAGGTTTACATAGACCCAACTTTGTGTCACCCTTATCTGAATTTGTTTTGCAAACAGAAATACCAAGGGGTTGGAAAACCCCAAAATTTACTAAGTTTGCTGGTGATACAACAGAGTCTACAGTCGAACACATTGCTAGGTATTTGACTGAGGTTGGGGATATAGCAAATAATGAGAATTTGAGGATGAAGTATTTTCCCAATTCTCTAACAAAAAATGCTTTTACTTGGTTCACAACCTTACCCCCACATTCTGTATTTACTTGGACCCAACTCGAAAGGCTCTTTCATGAGCAATTCTACATGGGCCAAACAAAGATAAGTCTCAAAGAACTAGCAAGTGTTAGGCGTAAAACACCAGAATCTATTGATGATTATCTCAATAGGTTTAGGCTTCTTAAAGCCAGATGCTTCACGCAGGTTCCTAAACACGAATTGGTAGAAATGGCTGCTGGTGGCCTAGACTACTCGATTCGAAAGAAATTAGATACCCAACATCTTAGAGACATGGCTCAACTGGCTGATAGGGTTAGACAGGTTGAAAGACTTAAAAATGAAAAGGCCAGGAATAGCAAGTTTCATAAGAAAGAGAGAGTAGCCTATGTAGGGAACTATGAAAGTGAAAGTGAACATGATCTAGAATTCGAGGAGGTTGATCAAAGTGAGATAGACTTGGCTGAATTAAAGCCAGGGCCTCCTTACACTTGTAAATTGTTAAAGCCCTCGAATGGCAAAAACCCCAATGAACCAAAGAATGATAAATATGTTGCTAAAACCTATTCGCTTCTGCTATCCTAAGCTTTCTGTCTATCTCGCCGTTTGCTGGCCCCTTATTACTTTAGTAAATGGCTACACATTTGATGTTACCAAGTGTGATGAGATCTTTGATTTATTGGTCACTGATGGCCAAATAATTGTTCAAAAGGGATTAAAAGTTCCCTCATTAGAACAAAGAAAGAAAAGAGGTTACTGCAAATATCATAATTTTTTGGGTCATAAAACTTCACATTGTGTTGTTTTCAGGGATTTGGTGCAGAAAGCGTTAGATGAAGGAAGGTTAAAGTTTGACGAAAAAGCTAAGCAACCCATGAAGGTAGACACAGATCCCCTTCAAGTAGCTGAGACATCTTACGTCGAGCCGTTCGAATGTCTGATGATAGACGCAATGGAAGCATCCCCGGTTCGAGCCGTTACTGAAAGGGAGTATGCTGAGAAAATTAAAATAGTTTATCCTCGAGCTGAAGAGGAACTCATTGATTTTCTCACCAGGTGCAAGCTGAGCAACAAGGAAGTTATGCTGTGTCCTCGTTGCAGCGCTATATGTGACAAAGAGGCTACTGCAGGCCTTAAAAATGTTATGCCATATGTGGCTAACAAAAAAAATGGTCTACTGAGAGACCAAATATGGGCAAGGCCATAAACCAAGGCCCTACCATTCATGACAGGATTGGAAGGAGACAAATGTACGTTCCTTCTAATAGGGTGCCTGTCAATCAATGGTCATCTGGCCAACATCAGGCTTACCAGAAGCGAAGAATGGATGTTGGTGGCTCGAGTCAAGTTGCTTCGAGCAACAATGCTGAAAATAGGAAATTTGCCTATAATAACAACTATAAGGGAAAGAATCCTATGACTCGAACTCAATGGCGTAGGTATCAACGCCTTAAGAAGTTGGAGAAAGAGAACGCCCATGCTGGGGGTAGCTTCAACTCGATTGCCCATGCTGGGGGCAATAACAAAGTTGTTCAGGCTGGGAACAACACCAAGATTGCTCATGCTGGGGGCAATCGAAATGATACAGGGAACAAGCAAGAATGTGTTCCTAAGAAGGCTGAAAAAGCCTTAATTATTGATGAAGGCTCTTCCTCGAAGAGGCCTGTTAAGGAAAGGATATCATTCCCTGATGACAATATGGAGGATGATATTCCTGATGAAGACTTATTGGAGTCTGGTTCTGAGCCAGATTTTGATGTCTTGGTAAATGTGGTGTCAATATTACCACGTGAATATGACGTAAGGTCCACTTCTGCTCCTGAAGAAGAGTTTGTGGAACCTGAGTTAGAAGATTACACCCCTGTTTGTTACTATGTAATGAATAATGGGTGCATTGAACAACAGAAGGCTGTATTCGAACAGCCTCATGAAGGGATGAAAAACCATCTCAAGCCTTTATACATCAAGGCTAAAGTGGGTGGTATTGGAGTGAACAAAGTCCTGGTGGATGGGGGTGCTGCAGTAAATCTAATGCCCCATTTCATGCTCAGGAAGTTGGGAATGTATGATACTGACATGCATTCACATAACATAGTTCTTTCGAACTATGAAGGAAAAAGTGGCAGGTCCTTAAGAGCCATACAAATGGATGTTGCAATAGGCAGCACCATAAGGCCAACTCTCTTTATAGTTGTGCCTTCGAGGGCTAGCTTCAACCTACTCCTTGGGAGAGAATGGATTCATGGGGTAGGGGCAGTCCCTTCTACTTGCCATCAAAGGTTGATATTATGGAGGGAGGATAACATAGTAGAAAATATAGAGGCTGATCAGAGTTTCTATATGTCAGAGGTTGACCACATCACTAAGGCAACTTTTGATAAACACTTGGCCTCCATAGCACCTTGTGGAGAAAGAGATAGTGGCTTTCGAGGAGCCAGTAATAATGTCTATCATTCAGTTAGACTCCATCCTACTCATGGATTCTGTTGGGAGAGGGAAGAGATTGATGATACCCCTCCTGAAGATGGAGTTATTCCACCATCTGGGTGGGATATAGAATACCTTGATGATGTCTAAGCCCTCTGCTTGGGCTAAAATAACGGCATACGTTGCCGAAAGGAAACTCGAAACGGCCTTAGAGGCTGTCAAGGAACAAAATATGGTTGAAGAAACCATTAAAGAAGACAATGGCAATATGTTGCCAAATGAGCAAAGGTTAGACTGCATCTATGATGATGAACCTTTGGGATTCGAGAAAGATCCTGTGAACTCGAACCCAAAAATGCAGGCTCAAGACCCTTTGCAAGAGGTAGATATTGGTGATGGCTTAATTAAAAGGCCAACTTACATAAGTGCCAATCTTGACCTCGAATTTAAAGCTAAAATGATTGACCTGCTTAAAGAATTTAGAGATTGTTTTGCATGGGATTACAATGAAATGCCAGGTTTAAGCAGGGAAATGGTGGAACATAGACTACCACTCAAGCCAGGGAAGAAGCCAGTAAAGCAAGGAGATTCAACCCAGAGATTTTATCAAAAATCAAGAGTGAGATCGAAAGGCTATTAAAGAGTAAATTCATTCGAACCACAAGGTATGTTGAATCGTTAGCTAATATAGTGCCTGTTATTAAGAAAAATGGTAGCCTTAGGGTATGCATAGACTTTAGAGATTTAAATAATGCAACACCTAAAGATGAATACCCCATGCCAGTAGTAGAAATGCTAATCGATTCAGCAGCAGGGTTCGAATACTTGAGCATGTTAGATGGCTATTCTGGCTATAATCAAATTTTTATTGCTGAAGAGGATGTGGCTAAAACAGCGTTTCGATGCCCTGGGGCATTAGGGACTTATGAATGGGTTGTTATGCCATTTGGCCTAAAAAATGCTGGAGCCACATATCAAAGAGCAATGAATCTGATTTTTCATGATTTTATTGATGCCTTTATGCAAGTATACATTGATGATATTGTTGTAAAATCCTCATCTAGTGATGATCATTTAAATCATCTTAGAAAATCATTCGAAAGAATGAAGAAATGTGGATTAAAAATGAATCCACTAAAGTGTGCTTTTGGTGTACATGCAGGGGATTTCCTTGGTTTTGTGGTGCATAAAAAAGGCATTGAAATCAACCAAAATAAGACAAAGGCTATTATGGAGACTCAACCTCCAAGAACAAAGAAACAACTTCAGTCTCTATTGGGAAAGATCAACTTTTTGAGAAGATTCATTTCGAATCTAAGTGGAAAAGCTCATCCTTTTTCTCCACTACTTAGAAAACAAAAAGGTGATCAATTTCATTGGGGGCAAGAACAACAGCAAGCGTTCGAAGACATCAAGAATTACTTGTCACATCCACCAACGCTAATGGCTCCCATTCGAAACAAAGCAATGAAGTTGTATATTTCAGCATCTGATTCAACTATTGATAGCATGCTTGCCCAAGAAGATGAAAATGGTGTTGAGAAAGCTGTATATTATCTAAGTAGAGTATTAAATGATGCTGAAACTAGATATAGTGCTATAGAAAAGTTATGTTTGTGTTTATATTTCTCTTGTAACAAACTTAAGCATTATATTAAGCCTATTGAAGTTTATGTCTATTCTCATTTCGATATTATTAAACATATGCTTCAAAAACCTATTTTACATAGTAGAATTGGTAAATGGGCTTTGGCTCTAACTGAATACTCCTTAACCTATAAACCCTTAAGAGATAGAAAGGGTCAAATAGTGGCAGATTTCCTTGTTGATCATTCAATAATTGAAACGCCACTAAGTTATGTAGAAACCCAGCCTTGGATTTTATATTTCGATGGTTCCAAACATAAACTTGGAACTGGAATTGGGATTTTGATCATTTCTCCAATCCAAATTCCTACTAAGTTTAATTATAAAATCAATGGGTTTTGTTCCAACAATGAGGCTGAATATGAAGCTTTGATTGCAGGTCTTGCCCTTTTAATTGACTTAGGGGCAAGAAATATTATTGTTAGAGGTGATTCAGAATTAGTGATTAAACAGTTGACAAAAGAATACAAATGTATCAAAGAACATTTGGCTAAGTACTTTGTAATTGCCACTAATTTGTTGGATCAGTTCGAATCCGTGCAATTCGAGCATATACCTAGATTACAAAATCAAGAAGCTAATGACTTGGCTCAAATAGCTTCTGGCTATAAAGTAACTCCTGAAAATCTCAACAAATTAATTGAGATTAGGGAAAAATTGGTTTTTAATGAACCTTTGTCTTCAAGCTTGTCAATGGCAAAACTTGTGGGGGCAGATTCACCACATAGTGATGAAAATAACTCGAACAAGGTCTTAGATAAAGAAAATGCTAACATTTTTACCATTGACAACTTGGTAGATGGAGATTGGAGGAAACCAATTGTGGAATATTTACAAGACCCTAATGGTCAGTATGATAGGAAGACCAAGTATAGGGCCTTAAGCTATGTTATAGTTGGAAATGAATTGTTCAAAAAGACAAGTGAAGGTGTTTTATTAAAATGCCTAAGTGAAGCAGAAGCTTTAATAGCTATTTCTGACATACATAGTGGAGCATGTGGTTCTCATCAAGCAGGCCACAAGATGAAATGGTTATTGTTTAGACAAGGCTTATATTGGCCTTCTATGTTAAAAAATTGCATAGATTTTGCCAAAGGATGCCAAGAATGCCAAAGGCATGCAGGAATACAACATGTACCTGCAAGTGAGTTACATTCTATAATAAAGCCATGGCCATTTAGGGGCTGGGCATTAGATTTGATTGGTGAGATTAAGCCTGCTTCTTCTAAGAATCAACGTTACATTTTAGTAGGTATTGATTACTTTACAAAATGGATCGAAGCAGTGCCTCTACCTAATGTAGATCAAGAGGCAGTGGTTAATTTCATTCAAAATCATATTATCTATAGATTTCGCATCCCAGAAACAATTACCACAGATCAAGGATCAGTGTTCACAGGAAGAAAAATGCAGGAATTCGCTAGTGAAACTGGTTTTAAACTGCATACTTCAACACCATATTATGCCCAAGCAAATGGTCAAGTTGAAGCAGCTAACAAAATAATCATTAATTTGATTAAAAAACACATTGCTCAAAAGCCAAGAAATTGGCATAAAACTTTAGATCAAGTTTTATGGGCATGTAGGAATTCCCCTAAAGAATCAACTAACTCTACACCATTTCGATTGACATATGGTCATGATGCTATTTTGCCTGTGGAAATTCATATGCAATCATTTCGAGTACAGAGGCAAATGGAAATACCAAGAGATAAGTATTGGGAAATGATGTTAGATGAATTGGTTGATTTGGATGAAGAAAGGTTACAAGCTTTAGAACATATGACCAGGCAAAAAGAAAGAGTTGCCAAAGCCTATAATAAAAGGGTAAAGTCAAAAGTTTTTAACCTAGGGGATTTAGTTTGGAAAGTTATCCTGCCTATGGATAAAAAAGATAGAGTTTTAGGCAAATGGTCACCTCATTGGGAAGGTCCATTTAAAATTGTTCAAGTTTTTTCAAATGGTGCTTATGAAATCGAAGAGTTAAGTCCTGAAAAACATGTTTTAGGAATAAATGGTAAATATTTGAAAAAATATAAACCAGCTTTGCTCGAGTTAAACATAAGTGCAGAATAAAACTTAGAACGAATAAAGACATGGCGAACATGAAAGAAATAATAAATTGCCACAGAAGGGCATTGTCAAGTTACAACCAAAATGATTCGAATAAAGCAGATAGATAAAAGTGAGAATTGTTCAAATGGTACTAAAGAATTACAGAGCCTCAGCAACATTGCGATACAAAGCTTCTAAGGAAATTTTTTCTGCTCTAAGTATGCGTTTGTTGTCTTCGAGGGCTTCAATCTCTGTTGCTACCACTTCAGACTCGTCTATGGCTCGAACTCCTTCTCTACCCTTGGCATCAATCTCTGCTTGAACGGAGAGGAGCATTTCAGCTTCAATGTTGGCTTGAGTCTGTTTCTCATCAGCTACCTTTTGTCTATATTCAGCAATCTGGCGTTCGAGATCCACAATGATAGCTTCCCAAGCCTCGATATTGTTCTTGCAACCATCAAGTCTAGGCGTATGAGAAGCAGTGGCTTGTGCTCGAATTTCAGAGACCTCTTGGTCCAAGCTTGCAGCTGTGGCGACTAAGTCATCATAAGCAGCCATCTGGACATTCAGTTTAGCTTCATTTTCCCTCTCCTTCTGCACAACTTTGGCATACTGATCGATCAGGCTTTCTAATTGCATAACTTGACACAAAGTAAAAGTGTCAGTTGAAGAATTATGCAATTTTCTCAAAAAGGCTAAGTACTCAAAAGCCTTCGAGGGATTGGTTTCGAGCACATCAAAAGCATTCTGCATGCCAAAATCGGTCTTGAGCCTATTGAGCAGAGAGTCTTGTCTGACAGTAGCATTGACTGCAGCAGTGGAAGGATGAGATGTGCCATCAGTTTTTTCACTCGAGCTCTGAGATCGAGTTTTCGATTGAAGAAGAAGATGTAAGGCAGCTGCAGGGTCAGTCTCATGAATTTTTACAAAAGCTTCTTCTGGGACCCCAATGCTTGCAGACAACCTCGAAGTAGAAGATTCTGATAGTAGCTCAGGCCCCCCAGCCTTAGCTTCTTTGATAATAGTATCATCTTCAACTTCATCCTCTTCTTCTATCTCCACCTCGATAGATTGGCTCGAGTCTCCATGACTGGGAGCAGGAGTAGGCAGCTTTTCTTCATTTCCCATCCAAGCTCCTGGCTCTTTGTCTTGGACCAAAGTGGCGTTAGCTTCATCCTGAGTTATATAAATATCAGGGCTAAATTCAGATATGGGATTCAAATTCATCTAAATAATTAATGTTAGTTGAAGAATTCGAATTCAAATTAAATGCAAGATGTTCTAAGTCAGAAGAATACCAGGAGAGGTCGCTCCTCAGTAGTGTTGGTTGCAAGGGTAGGACTGGGTGTTTGATTATCTAGATGAATCATCTCGATCTTTGGTTCAGCTTGCTGAAAATAAGGAGAAACGTATGTAAATAGGATGCTATTTAAAACAGAGATTTGGGTGCATGGATAAGGCTTGGAAAGATGTTTACTTGACCATATTTCTGCCCAATGTACTTCTCCATTGGCGTGGGACTTGCATTTGGATTGTTCTTTTTTGAGGATTTCTGAACAAAGTCACTCTAAAAGGGAGAGAGATAAGAAACGAAGGTGTAAAGATTGAAAAGAGAAATTCACGATCCAATATATAATTAAAGAAAGGCTTACCTCTTCATTGCTAGCCCTTTTATGGAGAGGATTCTGATGCATCACGGGAGAAAGTGGGATTGTGTTTTGATCATCAGGAATACCTTGATCAATATTATCACCTTGCTCCACAGACTCCAAGTTTATTTGAACCCCACTCATATTTTCTTCTGACATCCTCTTGCTCGATTCGGCCTTCGAAGAATTGGCATGTTTGTCATTGAGATTCTTGTACTTTTTGGATTGGTGGAGATTGGGATCTGACATGCTTAGGTTGCCTTGGACGCTGTTAACCTCTTGGGCAATATCATCTTGTTTCCTTTTCAAAGGTCTCTCAGGCTCAGTTTCCTATGAACAACAAAACAATACAAAAGATGATAAAACATAAGAGGAGAAGGTCAATGAAATTATGGTGTTCGAATGACTAACTTCTTCTTCATGTACTATTACATGTAAGAGTTCACTTCTCGAAGGACTAACAATGCTAGCAGCATATTCTTCTCTCATTATCTAGCATAAAGTGTGGAAGAAAGAATATTTAGGCCTGGCTCGAATACAAGAAAGAGGAGAGAGATTATACCTTGTCAGTTTTTGCCTTGGTTCTGGTTTCCTCTCTTTTTCTCTCTTCGTCATCTTCATCATCAGCCAGGTGAATACCTCTATTATTTTTTGGCTTCACTGTTCGAACAGTAGGTTGTGATGGTCCTCCAGTCACTTCTATTCCTAAAAAAGAAATAACAGTTTCGATCTCGATTCAGAGGAACATAAGGAATAAATGATTTGGCTTGTATTGCTAAAAACTTACCTTTATTTTTGTGTTGCTCCTGTATATCCTGGATTTGTTGTCGTATAAACCCACTGTTCAGCCTAATGATGTTAGCTCGAACATCACCAACAATGTACTTGTTATAATAGTTGCTCCACCAGTTTGAAAATTTCTCAGTACAATAATATGAATGATTAAACTCGAGGGGATTCACATGATAGGCAATAGTGCCAATAACGTTGAGATATTTGGCAAATATTTCTTTGGATACTTCATTGCCTATCACCATGTTTTTCTCACTCTTGAACAGACACTTAAGATAAACTTGAGACAGCCCAAATTGTCTCGAAACCAAGTTAGGTTGATAGCCAACCAGGACTCGATGGTTCGATTTGCTGCCAATCCTACAAGAGAGGATGGTTGGGTGCAGATAATGTTGCCAGAGCTCATTAACATCTTGAGCATTGTCTGAGTTTGTTGCTGGAAATTCATCTTGTAGCCATGCTGGTCCAATTTCTCTTCTGACAAAGGGAGCATGGTGTGGTCGAAACTCATTGAAATTGAGAAAAATCTTCATATATTTGATGAAAAGTTCTTGGGGATCAGTCTCTTTCGAGCTTGGAGTCAGTACAGCCAACCTAACCCCTTCAATCGAACAATTATTCACGTCATCTCTGAAACGGGAAGAGATTTTCAATCCCATTTCTCTTGTGAAAGTGGCGTTTAGCCAGAGTTGCAAAAGCCATAAGGGTCCTGATACTGGGAATGGGGAGCCATCTTTCGATTTCTTTAAGTTATCACAGAATTCACCCATTGATTCGTACAGGACACCAAGCAACAGACGACTAAGTGAAAATGCTTGCCCTTCATGGATTTGGATTGCAAGAGGGATATACATTTGAGTCACTTGTAATGATCTGGAGCAGAAAACATAATGGGATAGCCATAGGGTTAAGAAAGCTACGTGTTCTTCAGCAGACACCTCGCCTTCATCCTTGTGCTCATCAATGAATTTAGAAAAAGCTGCAGCATTAAGTTTGAAGTAAGTATTTTTGCTCGAATTGGCTGGATCGAATACTCCACCTTCTGGTCTCAAGCCAGTAATAGCTGCTACATCAAGTAGAGTTGGAGTTAGCATCCCACAAGGAAAGTGAAAGGTGTGAGTACTCCTTTCATAAAACATCAGAGCTGCTGTTAACATTTCAGGATGATAAGCAGGACCATATTTTGACAATTGAATTATGTCATAGATTCCTGAGCGTCGCCAGAAAGATCCCCATTCTTTCTCGACTCGAGTAAACCATTGAAGATATGCAGAATTGTTGCAAGATGGGGCTGATCTCCACATATTGTGGGGTTTTCGAATAAACAAGAAATTAAAGGGATCAGTGCTGAAAATCTTAGGCTCGCAAGTTTTGCGCATTGGAAAAAACTCTGCAGTTGAGGGTTTTAACGAAACATCATCCGGGAACGGTCCTCCAAAGGCGTAGACGTTATCAGAAATTGAAAAATGGATTATCAGTTCGTCTTCCCAGCGAGTTTGTTCCTCCTGAGTGCCATGGGGTTCTGGCACTACTTCGATTCCGTTAGTTTTAATTATGGCTTGTTGCCATTTACCAGCAAAAGGTACAGGAAGGAATGTTTGATGTTGTTCAGCCATGATTTAAAGAAGATAAACAGTTGGAAAATGGGTAGTTTTGGAGTAGATCTAGTATAGATCTAACGTGATTAAAGAATTTGAGATTTGCAAAATCAAGTCAAGTATTAATTCAGTGATTTAGCAAGTTTGACAGATCGGGTAATGTGTGCAAAAAGATTAAAGAACCAGAATCAAAGAAATGATGTTGAAGGCGGAGAATGAAGAAGGCTGGTTGAGAAGTTGCAGAAAAGTGATCAAATGGTGACCTAATCCTATTTATAGGATTCGTTTTCTCCCGAATTAAATAAATGAAAAAGAAATTTGGGATTTCTTTCAACTTCCGCACCTGACACGTGTCCCATAAAGACTGAAAAGGCGCAGTAGTGTTAGTAGTGGGGAAATGCGCTGACGGTTATTATCATCATTGCTGTCACGTGTTATTTAATTTGGAATAAAAAACGCCAAATTCCTTATTCGAGTTATTCGAATCGAAATTGGCATTTTTTGGGGGCAATTTGTTAGCCAATATTTTGGCTAATTAAAATGATAAAGTTTAAATATTTTTCTGAATATATTTAAATATGCCTTTAATTATGGGAATGTGTTTTCCCAGATATTATTTAAGTCTAAAGGTCAAAATTGAATATATTTTGACGCAAGTCAAATCAGATAAATATTCATAACTTTAGGAAATACACAAGTTACAAAGACTTTTTACTCGAGTTAATGCTATTCGAGTGGCTCGAACTCGAATTGGGATTTTTAACTTGAAGAAATGATCAAGAATTGGCAGAAGATTCAAATTCAAAATCAAACCATTGCAAAGCTTCATTCGAAACTGATATCTGATGGCATTTTGGATAAGGATGAAGTGGCTGTACACTTGTCAAATGGATGTTAGTTAGTCGTTACTAATTAGCTTTAGTTTTTACCTATAAATACTAGTTCATTTGATGTAATTGGGATCACAATCTCTCATACTACAAACCTTACACATTCTGAGTATCCAAGCGTTCGAGTGAAAGGAATAGACAAGGCAACAATGTATGATCTTGTGATCACTTTCTTTTAAATTCAATGCAATTTACATGCTTTCATTTACATTTTTTGCCTTTTACTTCATTGCATCATTTACTTTTCTTGTCAATACGTACTCATTTTTGAGTATTTTTACTTTTCTTGTCAGACAAGTTATCTTTTTATCTTTTACTTTACTTTAAACAAACAAACTTGTTCATTTGCGTTAATGAACATTGCTATTTTCAAACTTGAACAATAAATGCACAAACATGTCCCGAGATTCTCTAGTTGGTCTCTCAAGCATTGCAAACTAGCGGTTGTTTACCAAAAATCAGCGTAAACACTATGTCCCCAGCCTCAGTCAAATACCTAGCAATGTGTTCGACTGTAGACTCTGTTGTATCACCAGCAAACTTAGTAAATTTTGGGGTTTTCCAACCCCTTGGTATTTCTGTTTGCAAAACAAATTCAGATAATGGTGACACAAAGTTGGGTCTATGTAAACCTACATTTAGACCATTTTGGGCAAGGATGGTCTCTACCAAATTGGCTAAGTTATTCTGCCCAAAATCATTATGTTGAACATTTCTCAAAACCTCATCAGCATTTTGGTTTCGACGAACAAGCACCACTTCAGGTTCAACATTCCTTTGTACAGGTTGGTTAACAACTTGTGGTTCTTGCTGCTGACCTCGAGCCTCCTCGATTCGATTGTCAGCACCTTGTCCAGGCCTTGGTCTAGGGGCCTGTAATGGTTGAAGTGGCTGATGTATGGGCACTTGTGCCCCTCCAAAGAAATCAGCAATCCTACCCATTTGGGTAGCCAAGGTTTGGTAAGTCTGATTTGTATCTCGAATTAATGGGTTAATTATTGTACCCATTTGTTCAGTGAGTAAATTCACCATATCATAGTTACTCTCATCCATTTGTTGCCTCATAGACAAAAGTGAATCTGTGGTGAGGGCCGGTTGGTTCATTCGAACTCTAGTATTATTAGAATTTTGCCCTTGTGGAAAGGGAGACCTCACTGTTATCCTATCAGAGTGTAATGCAGGGTGTGAATACACGCTTTGCATCATGGTTGTAGGCATTCCATATGGATAAGATCTTTGGGACTGATACAAGCCCCCTGATTGACTTCGAAAGTCAAATGAAGATCCTGAGAATGGGGGAGGAACCCCACCAATAGTTTGTAAAGGCATGCTCGATGTGTTTTCAGCCATTGTGGTTGCAGCATTAGATGTTAATGAGGGCATAGAAGAAGACACAGGAATTGCCTGTGTTGCCCCCACAGATGTTGCATCTGTGGTTGATGTTGTCAGAGCGCTCGAAGCGTCTACATGCCTAAATAATGGGTTAACATCATCAGGATCCTGATTGTTTTGGTTATTGACATTATTATTGTCATTACCATTGTTGTTGTTGTTGCTTGTACTAGCGTTAGTGCCTCTAGGTCTCACCATCTCTGGTTTTATCCTACCACTTCTCAATTGCATGCACTAAACGATGTAATTTCTTTGAAAGCAACACACAATTTTCCAAAACACAAGAAAATTTTCAAGAATTTTTTTTTGAGAAAACTTTGAAAATAAAACGCACAAAACCGGTCCCACTGGGCGTGCCAATTTGTTTACACTGATTTTTGGTAAACAACCGCTAGTTTGCAATGCTTGAGAGACCAACTAGAGAATCTCGGGACATGTTTGTGCATTTATTGTTCAAGTTTGAAAATAGCAATGTTCATTAACGCAAATGAACAAGTTTGTTTGTTTAAAGTAAAGTAAAAGATAAAAAGATAACTTGTCTGACAAGAAAAGTAAAAATACTCAAAAATGAGTACGTATTGACAAGAAAAGTAAATGATTCAATGAAGTAAAAGGCAAGAAATGTAAATGAAAACATGGAAATTGCATGAATATGTAAACTGCATTGAATTTAAAAGAAAGTGATCACAATATCATACATTATTTCCTTTTGTATTCCTTTCACTCGAATCGCTTGGGTACTCTGAACTTGTAAGGATTCTTAGTATGTGAGTTTGTGATCCTAATTACATCAAATGAACTAGTATTTATAGATAAAAACTAAGGCTAATTAGTAACGACTAACTAACATCCATTTGACAAGTGTCTTGCCATCTGATCTTCATTCCTAAATGCCAATAGTTGCCATTTTTGAATGAAACGTGGCAATGGTTTGAATTTTGAATCTTCAGAAAATGCTGAAATATGTTAAGTCTCTGAATAGTCTTCGAGTTCGAGTAACCCTTGAATACCAATCGAATTGTTTGATAACTCGAACCAAGTCTTGATTGATTTCCTAGACTTGTAAATATTTTCCATCTCCTGAGGTCTTAAAATATTCTCAAATGAGAATATTATTTAAATATATCACTTTAAACCTTTATTGCATCATTAATAATTTGGAAACATTAATTTCCATAATTAACAGGTTTAATAATTATATTTAAAGAATAATTAGGGCATATTTTGACTTAACCAAAATATGGGCTAACACGGTTATACTCATGATTATTGTCACGTGCAATTAATGTGGAATACTAAAAGAAAAAAACGCCAAATTTCTTCTCTCATTCGAATTCGATTCGAAATTGGCATTTTTTGGGGGCAATTTGTTAGCCAATATTTTGGCTAGTTAAAATAATAAAGTTTAAATATTTTTCTGAATATATTTAAATATGCCTTTAATTATGGGAATGTGTTTTCCCAGTTATTATTTAATTCTAAAGGTCAAAATTAAATATATTTTGGCGAAAGTCAAATCAGATAAATATTCATAACTTTAGGAAATACACAAGTTACAGACTTTTTACTCGAGTTAACGTTATTCGCTCGAACTCGAATTAAGATTTTTTAACTTGTAGAAATGATCAAGAATTGGCAGAAGATTCAAATTCAAAATTCAAACCATTGCAATGCTTCATTCGAAACTGATATCTGATGGCATTTTGGATAAGGATGAAGTGGCTGTACACTTGGCAAATGGATGTTAGTTAGTCGTTACTAATTAGCCTTAGTTTTTATCTATAAATACTAGTTCATTTGTTGTAATTATCATCACAATCTCTCATACTGCAAACCTTACACATTCTGAGTATCCAAGCGTTCGAGTGAAAGGAATATACAAGGCAACAATGTATGATCTTGTGATCAAACTCTCTTAAATTCAATGCAATTTACATTTCATGCAATTTACATGTTTTCATTTACATTTTTTGCCTTTTAATTCATTGGATTATTTACTTTTCTTGTCAATACGTACTCATTCTGAGTATTTTTACATTTCTTGTCAAGCAAGTAACAGTTTATTTACTTTCTTTTACTTTTTCAAATCAAACTTGTTCATTTACATTAATGAACATTGCTATTTTCAAACTTGAACAATAAATGCACAAACATGTCCCGAGATTCTCTAGATGGTCTCTCAAGCATTGCAAACTAGCGGTTGTTTACCAAAAATCAGCGTAAACACCCATTACCATGTTTTTCTTTCCCTCAAACAGACTCTTGGGAAAGGTTTGTGAAAGTCCATACTATCTCGAAACCAAATTTGGTTGGTAACCAACCAAGACCAAATGGTTCGAGTTACTTCCAATCCTGCAAGAAAGGATTGTGGGGTGCAGGTAGTGTTGCCAAAGCTCATTCACTTCATCAGCATTATCAGGATTGTTTGCTGGGAATTCGTCTTGCAACCATGCTGGTCCTACTTCTTTTGTTAGGAACGATGCATGACGAGGTTGGAAATGTGTGAAGTTTAGGAAAATCTTTATATATTTCATGAAGAGCTTTAGGGGATCAGTCTCTTTCGAATCAGGAGTTAGTACAGCTAACCTAACTCCCTCAATCGAACGGTTGCTTACTATGGCTTGGAAGCTTGTAGGGATTTTGAGTCCCATTTCCCTTGTAAAAGTGGGATTAAGCCACAATTGCAATAGCCATAAAGGCCCTGAAACAGGAAATGGAGCCCCATTTTTGTTTTTCTTGAGGTTGTCACAGAACTCCCCCATGGATTCATATAAAACTCCCAACAGAAGACGCCCTAAACCTATAGGTTCACCTTCATGAAGTTGAGTGGCCAATGGTATGTACATCTGGGCCACTTGTAAGGACTTCGAGCAAAAAACATAGCTCGAAAGCCAAAGAGTGAGAAAAGCTACATGTTCTTTTGCTGAAACTTCACCAGTGTCTTGATGTTCTTGAATGAATTTATAAAAAGTCTTTTCATTCAATTTGATGTAGGTGTTGTTGATGGTATTCGAAGGATTGAACACCTCTGAATTTGGCCTTAACCCAGTAATGGTGGCCACATCCAACAGAGTAGGGGTCATCATCCCACAAGGAAATTAGAATGTATGTGTACTCCTTTCATAAAACATGAGTGCAGCAGTTAGCATCTCGAATCGATAAGGAGGACAATACCTGGAGATTTGAATTAGGTTATAAATTCCTAAGTTCTTCCAGTATTCTCCCCAGTCTTTCTCTACTCGAATTAGATGGCACAAACTTTTCATTTTCACAGGTGGGAGCAGATCTCCACATGTTGTGAGGCTTTCGAATGAATGTGAAATTGAAAGCATCTGTTGTGCAGAGCTTTGATTCACAACTTTCATGAACGGGGAAGAATTCTAAAACTTCAGGTTTTGATGCAGCTGCATCAGGAAACGGACCTCCAAATGCAAAAACGTCGTTACCCACAGAAAAGGGGATAATAAGTTCTCTTCCCAACGATTTTGCTTTTCTGCAGTTCCATGAGGCTCTGGAACGACCTCAACACCATTAGGTTTAACAATGGATTGCTTCCATTTTCCAGCAAAAGGAACTGGAATCAGTTCTTGTTGTTGTTCAGCCATTAAAATGGATCGAAGGGAATGAACAGTCAAGAAAAAGGATGGTTTTTGAAGAAATCAAACACAGATCTGGAACGATGAAGAAGTATGAAATTTGCAAAGTGAAGTTCAATTTTTAGTTCAGCAAAATGATGAATCAAGCAGATTATGTAATGGCTTTACCAGATTCAAGAACGAAATTGAAGAAAAAAGGGTTCAGCGCAATGAGAAAGCTATTTGAAAGTTGGAGAAAAGTGATAAAATGTTAACCTAATACTATTTATAGTGTTGGTTTTAACTGGATAAAAATAAATAAAAAGAAATCCACAATTTCTTTCAACTTCCGCACTCGCAACGTGTCCCATGATGACTGAAAAAGCGAAATGGTGTCAGTAGTGGGAAAACGCGATGACGGTTATAATCATCATTACTGTCACGTGCCATTAAATGTGGAATACTAAAAAAAAAAACGCCAAATTTCTTCTTTCATTCGAATTCGATTTGAAATTGGCATTTTTTGGGGGCAATTTGTTAGCCCATATTTTGGTTAAGTCAAAATATGCCCTAATTATTCTTTGAATAAAATTACTAAACCTTTTAATTATGGAAATTAATGTTTCCAAATTATTAATGACGCAATATAGGTTAAAAGTCATATATTTAAATAATATTCTCATTTGAGAGTATTCTCAAGATTTGGTTCGAGTTATCAAACAATTCGAATGACATTCAAGGGTCACTCGAACTCGAAGACTACTTAGAGACTTAGCATATTTCTAGCATTTCTGAGGATTCAAAATTCAAACCATTGCAACGTTTCATTCAAAAGTGGCAACTATTGGCATTTAGGAATGAAGATCAGATGGCAAGACACCTGTCAAATGGATGTTAGTTAGTCGTTACTAGATAACATTAGTTTTTATCTATAAAAACTAGTTCATTTGATGTAATTTCTATCACAAATTCACATACTAAAAATCCTTAAAATTTCTGAGTACCTAAGCGTTCGAGCGAAAGGAAAACAAGAGGAACAATGTATGATCTTGTGATCACTTTCTTTTAATTCAATGCAATTTACATTTTTTATGCAATTTACATGTTTTTATTGAAGGAAAATAGTTACGGTAAAGCAGCGAAATTTCAAAATTTTCCTTTGTTTGATCCTTACGAATGAGCATGTTATGTGTTTAGGGTTTGTTACCTCTAGTAGAGTAGAACCCTTAAAGCCACGAACAAGATTCGATCACGAGCGTTGATGACGAAGAACAACGCCTCTACTCAGTCCACACGAACGGTCACCTTCAAAAGAGTGCTAGCTCTTATTTATGAAGGCTTTCAAGAATATTGAGAGAGGAATTATTTTAGGGTTTCCAACTCTAAAATATTTCTTAATGCTTTGGTGTGTTTTTCCTTTTGCCAAGAGTTCTCTATATATAGATATATTTGTCTCGTGTAACAAGACAAATCTTTTATCTTGGACAAAAATAAAACAAACAAACAAAAAATCTCCTAAGAGATATCCTAGGGCGCGCGTGCCCCACATGAGTGTACATGTATGCTACGATGTGTCTCGTTTGTTTAATTACCGTGATACCCTTATCACTTTGCATACCTACCGTACCTTACGGTGTCCCTTAATTATCTCAATATTTGACTGTCCTTATGTGTGTGACCCTGTAGGTTTCCATGACGTTGGCAATTATATTAAATTTTCTTTCAATATAATAAACAATGAGCGGTATCTAGCAACACATCATTGCTACCCAAGTCATGAGAAATTACATGTGATCTAAACATAACCTTAACTATGATATGTGTGTATAATTACCCCTTTGCCCCTTATGTCTATATTGAACACAAAGCATACTTGATGTCATCTTTGTCCAGTTCAATATTGGGCCCATGACATTTATCCTGTTATGCAGGATTGGCAAATTTCATCTAGGACACCGCTTCCCCATAGCATGTTTTGTGAAGTACCCATTAACTGCCTTTATGGTTATCTTGTTACGGACAACGTTAGATCAGCAACAAAGTACTCAACTCCACATCTAGGGTACAAGGGTGGTTTCAGGTCTAAGGGCGGTTTACACCTTTATCATTATAAGAGTGACTTATGACACTTTGCATAACTTAGCATGTAGCACTCTTATGGCGGGTCAATCCAGTATAAATATTACTCTTAATATTGTATACTTATGTCAAGACTTGATAACTCCTTATCCTATGATCCATGAGATGCGATCATCAGTCTATCTTCATAATAGTCTTTATGCTTTAAGGTTATCCCTATTTCACCTTAAAGCTTGACTACGGATACTTTAAGAATAGCGTCCTTATGTTTAATTTAGTCTCATGATTAAGTCATACTTAATATTAAACGGACTATCTATTCTAGGGATTTCATTACTTTGAACTCTTACAAACACAATGAAAGAAATGCCTTATATATTATTAATAAATAGAACTTTATATATTTAATAATTAATTCAATACAAATACTAAAAGTCTTGGCCTCTAGGGCTTAACACCAACAATCTCCCACTAGCACTAGAGCCAATTAGGCATTCTTCTAATGCCCATAGATCTAGTATGCCCATCATGCTTCAACTGCGCAAGAGGCTTTGTTAGTGGATCAATTATGTTGTCAAGTGTAGGTACTTTGCATATTTTCACGTCCCCTCTATTTATAATATCTCGAATGAGATGAAAACGCCTGAGTATGTGTTTGGACCGTTGGTGAGATCTAGGCTCCTTAGCTTGTGCGATCGCTCCATTGTTATCACAGTATAGTTCAATGGGATCCATAGTGCTAGGGACTATGCCAAGTTCAGTTATGAACTTTTTGATCCAAACCGCTTCCTTTGCCGCATCTAATGCAGCAAGATACCCAGCCTCAGTTGTAGAATCAGCTACCGTTTCTTGCTTTGAACTTTTCCAGCTAACAGCACCGCCATTTAGGCAAAACACATAACCAGATTGCGATTTAAAATCATCTTTATCGGTTTGGAAGCTAGCGTCGGTGTAACCTATTACCGTAAGCTCTTCCAATCCGCCATATATCAAGAATGAGTCCTTAGTCCTTCTCAAGTATTTAAGGATGTTCTTGACGGCTATCCAATGAGCTTCACCGGGATCAGATTGGTACCTACTCGTTGTGCTTAAAGCATACGAGACATCTGGTCGAGTACATAGCATGGCATACATGATAGATCCAATGGCTGAAGCATATGGAATTTTATTCATGCGCTCCCTTTCTTCTTTAGAAGAAGGGCATTCTGTCTTCGAAAGACTTAATCCATGATGCATAGGTTTGAATCCTTTCTTGGAATCATGCATACTAAAGCGTCTTAACACTTTATCTATATATGTACTCTGACTTAGGCCAAGCAGTTTCTGTGATCTATCTCTATAGATCCTTATTCCTAATATATAGGCTGCTTCACCAAGATCCTTCATAGAAAAGCAATTCCCTAACCAAGTCTTTACTTGTTGCAAGGTAGGGATATCATTTCCAATTAGTAATATGTCATCTACATACAATACTAGGAAAACGATCATGCTCCCACTAACCTTCTTGTAGACACAAGGTTCATCTTCATTTTTAATGAACCCATAACTTGTTACAGTTTCATCAAAACGAAGATTCCAACTTCTGGAAGCTTGCTTCAATCCATAGATTGATCGTTGTAATTTACATATTTTATGATCTTCATTTGGTATGCCAAATCCTTCAGGTTGTGTCATGTACACATCCTCAAGGAGGTTTCCATTTAGAAAAGCGGTTTTGACATCCATTTGCCAAATTTCATAATCATAATATGCAGCAATAGCAAGTAAAATCCGAACAGATTTAAGCATTGCAACTGGTGAAAAGGTTTCATCATAGTCAATACCATGAATTTGTTTATATCCTTTAGCAACCAATCTTGCTTTATAGGTACTTACTTTACCATCCATGTCAGTCTTCTTTTTGAAGACCCACTTGCACCCTATAGGATGAGCTCCCATAGGAGGCTCTACCAAGTTCCAAACTTGATTTGTGTACATGGAATCCATTTCAGATTTCATGGCTTCTAGCCACTTCTCAGATTCAGGACCAGTTATGGCCTCTTGGTAGGTGACAGGCTCATCTTGATCCATGAGTAATACGTCACCTTGATCGGTTATGAGATACCCATATCTCTCCGGTTCGTGACGTATCCTGATTGACCTACGCTGGACTTGTTCTACTTGAGCAGGCTGTTCTTCCACAACCTTTTGTGGTGGCTGCTCATATTCCTCCATATAATGCTCAATGTTTTGTGGTTCTTGAATTTCTTCTTGAATTTCTTCAAGTTCTACATTCCTCCCACTAGTTCCTTTGGAAATAAATTCTTTCTCCAAGAAGACTCCAGTTCGAGCGACAAACACTTTGCCCTCGGAAGGATTATAGAAGTAATATCCCCTTGTTTCTTTAGGATATCCCACAAATAGGCATTTGTCAGATTTAGGTTCGAGTTTAGTTGAAATTTGTCTTTTAACATAAACCTCACTACCCCAAATCCTCATATAAGACATATGTGGTTTCTTACCACTCCATATCTCATATGGTGTCTTATCGACCTTTTAGGATGGAACGCGATTTAGTGTATAAGCTGCTGTCAATAGGGCATGTCCCCAAAAGGAGTTTGGAAGATCCGCATGACTCATCATTGATCGCACCATGTCTAATAAGGTTTGATTTCTTCTCTCCGATACACCATTCCATTGTGGTGTTCCGGGAGGAGTTAATTGTGATACAATGCCACAATCTTTTAAATGGTCATTAAATTCCTGGCTTAAATATTCACCGCCTCGATCTGATCGAAGAGTCTTAATATTCTTGCCTAGTTGGTTTTGTACTTCATTCTTGAATTCTTTGAACTTTTTAAAAGATTCGGATTTATGTTTCATTAGATACACATATCCATATCTACTAAAATCATCAGTAAATGTTATGAAGTATGAAAAACCACCTCTAGCAGGTATATTTAATGGCCCACACACATCGGTATGTATGAGTGCCAAAAGATCATTAGCCCTTTCACCTTTTCTTGTGAATGGGGTCTTTGTCATCTTCCCAATTAAACAAGATCTACATGTATCATATGATTCAAAATCAAAAGAGTCCAAAAGTCCATCTTTATGGAGTTTGGAGATGCGTGTCTCATTTATATGGCCTAAACGACAATGCCAAAGGTAACTTGGATTCAACTCATTAGGTTTCATCCTTTTGGTATTAATGTTATAGATTCGCGTTTCAAGATCAAGGACATATAGTCCATTATACATTTGAGCGCTAGCATAGAATATATCATTTAAATAAATAGAGCAACAATTGTTCTTTATTATAAATGAAAAACCAAACTTGTCCAAACAAGAAACGGAAATAATATTCCTGCTAATGGCAGGTACATAATAGCAATTCTCTAATTGAATTATTAAACCACTAGGTAAAGCTAAACTATAAGTTCCTACAGCTAATGCAGCAACTTTTGCTCCATTGCCAACTCGTAGGTCAACTTCACCCTTTGCCAATCTTCTACTCTCCTTGAGTTCCTGCACATTAGTACAAATGTGAGAACCACATCCAGTATCTAATACCCATGATGTAGAAGTAGATAAATTAATTTCTATAACAAAAATACCTGAGGTAGTAGGAGCTACTCCTTTCTTTTTATCTTCCAGGTACTTTGGGCAATTTCTCTTCCAATGTTTGGTCTTACCGCAATGGAAACAATTGCCTTCCTTTGATATGCCTCCTTGAGGTTTCAAAGCAGGAGCAGTTGGTTTTGGATTGGCAACTCCTTTGCCTTTCCACTTGCCCCCTTTCTTTGCAGGCTTCTTGTGATGCTTTTTCTCATTACTGACCATCAGTATTGATTTCCCTTTACCCTTCATGTTTTGCTCGGCAGTTCTCAACATGCTTAGCAATTCAGGAAGAGTTTTATCCATATTATTCATATTGAAATTTAGGATAAATTGACTGAAGCTATCCGGCAACGATTGCAAGATAACATCAGTTACAAGTTCCTTATCAAGTGGGAATCCCAATCTCTCTAGGTTTCCCGCATACCCAATCATCTTGAGTACATGAGGACCTACCGGGGATCCCTCGGATAACTTGCATTGAAAAAGGGATTTCGACACTTCAAACCTTTCATGGCGGGCTTGCTCCGCATAAAGAGTTTTCAAGTGTGTGATCATTTCAACGGCACTCATGTTTTCATGTTGTTTTTGCAACTCCGAATTCATGGTTGCCAACATGAGGCAAGCAGCCTCATTAGCATCATCAACATGCTTCTTATAAGCATCTCTTTCAGCCTTAGGAGCATTATGAGCAGGCTCCTCTTCAGGAACAGCTTCCTCAATGGCATATAGCTTGTTATCATGTTTGAGGACAATCCTCAGATTACGGTGCCAATCAAGAAAATTTGAACCATTCAATTTCTCTTTGTCAAGGATTGATCCCAAAATGTTGTTTGATGTATTTGATGACATGGTTATCTACATAAAGAAGTGAAAATATAAGTATTGTATTATCATATTTAATTAGGTCTTTAACTAAATATGTTCCCACTATTTTATTCAAAACAATGACCCTCATCATTTGATTCGGAAAATCTCGTTGAAGATCTTCTAGCGGGTCGAGATCCATATGTCACTTTGCCTTAAGTCCGCGTGGGCGGATTACATAAGACTTAGCTATTTAGGTAGGAACTCCTTCCAATTACATCTCATGCAATTCTCGAATGTCTCCATTGGGTGAATAACTCCTTATTCTAATTCATCATATGAATTATACCCAACGCTTGCTTCTAAACTTTGTATAATCTTATTATATCTTGTTTAGTTAAGTTTGACCCATATTATAGAAGTTGGATATTACATTTATCCTATCGCACCTTACTAATGCAAACAATGCACCTCCGCGTGGGCGAAACCTACATTGTTTGATACTAGTCTTGATGAGTTCTAAAACTTGGAAAGCATTAACTTAATATTCACATATTTTACTCAATAAAGAAAACGAACCTCGCGTGGGCGAAACCTACATCTTCTTTATTAGTTTCTTATGTGTCTCTTGAGGGGTATTTATTTGGTTTTGATCTCACCGCCTTGTTAAACATACAAGACGCTCTTATATGCAACAATAATATACAAGATCATATAGTTATGGCATTGGTTCTCTCAAGCCAATGAGAGAGTTTTTCTTTAAAAGGATTTAGTTTAAAAGGCCATAACTAATCATCTTTAACAAACATACTTTATTGTTAATCAAACTTTAGATCTTGATCATATCGTTCATAACAGACATAATCGAATCGCAATTTCATAAATCGTGATTTTTGTCAAGTTTTTGGTTGCACAGCTCGCCAGGGCTCGCCGGAGCTCGCCAGCCGGCGAGCAGCTACTGTTTTGGTCGCCAGGGCTCGCCACAGCTCGCCAGCCGGCGAGCAGCTACTGGTTCACTCGCCAGCTCGCTCGCTAGCGCTCGCTGGGCGACCGCGTCAGGATGTCGCGCACGTCGTAGCGCGATTTCGTAAATCATGCCACGATTTCGGCGAATTCTGAACACGTTTTTTAGCACAACACAACTCTTTTGTTCATCATGAACCCTAGTATATCTAATATACCTTTTGTCATGAACCCTAGTATATCCAATATACTTTTATTTGCAACATCCTCAATTTGTATCATATACAAATCTCTTGATCAATTAGAATCTAATTCTTCATTCTTATCTTGTTAGGTATTTTAATCAAATTAAATTATTTATAACAAGATATAACAAACATCATAAACATGGTTTCGTAAGTGGCTCTGATACCACTGAAGGAAAATAGTTACGGTAAAGCAGCGGAATTTCAAAATTTTCCTTTGTTTGATCCTTACGAATGAGCATGTTATGTGTTTAGGGTTTGTTACCTCTAGTAGAGTAGAACCCTTAAAGCCACGAACAAGATTCGATCACGAGCGTTGATGACGAAGAACAACGCCTCTACTCAGTCCACACGAACGGTCACCTTCAAAAGAGTGCTAGCCCTTATTTATGAAGGCTTTCAAGAATATTGAGAGAGGAATTATTTTAGGGTTTCCAACTCTAAAATATTTCTTAATGCTTTGGTGTGTTTTTCCTTTTGCCAAGAGTTCTCTATATATAGATATATTTGTCTTGTGTAACAAGACAAATCTTTTATCTTGGACAAAAATAAAACAAACAAACAAAAAATCTCCTAAGAGATATCCTAGGGCGCGCGTGCCCCACATGAGTGTACATGCTCATGTGCGCGCGCGCCCACCGTATGCTACGATGTGTCTCGTTTGTTTAATTACCGTGATACCCTTATCACTTTGCATACCTACCGTACCTAACGGTGTCCCTTAGTTATCTCAATATTAGACTGTCCTTATGTGTGTGACCCTGTAGGTTTCCATGACGTTGGCAATTATATTAAATTTCCTTTCAATATAATAAACAATGAGCGGTATCTAGCAACACATCATTGCTACCCAAGTCATGAGAAATTACATGTGATCTAAACATAACCTTAACTATGATATGTGTGTATAATTACCCCTTTGCCCCTTATGTCTATATTGAACACAAAGCATACTTGATGTCATCTTTGTCCAGTTCAATATTGGGCCCATGACATTTATCCTGTTATGCAGAATTGGCAAATTCCATCTAGGACACCGCTGCCCCATAGCATGTTTTGTGAAGTACCCATTAACTGCCTTTATGGTTATCCTGTTACGGACAACGTTAGATCAGCAACAAAGTACTCAACTCCACATCTAGGGTACAAGGGTGGTTTCAGGTCTAAGGGCGGTTTACACCTTTATCATTATAAGAGTGACTTATGACACTTTGCATAACTTAGCATGTAGCACTCTTATGGCGGGTCAATCCAGTATAAATATTACTCTTAATATTGTATACTTATGTCAAGACTTGATAACTCCTTATCCTATGATCCATGAGATGCGATCATCAGTCTATCTTCATAATAGTCTTTATGCTTTAAGGTTATCCCTATTTCACCTTAAAGCTTGACTACGGATACTTTAAGAATAGCGTCCTTATGTTTAATTTAGTCTCATGATTAAGTCATACTTAATATTAAACGGACTATCTATTCTAGAGATTTCATTACTTTGAACTCTTACAAACACAATGAAAGAAATGCCTTATATATTATTAATAAATAGAACTTTATATATTTAATAATTAATTCAATACAAATACTAAAAGTCTTGGCCTCTAGGGCTTAACACCAACATTTATTTACATTTTCTGTATTTTAATTCATTGAAACATTTACTTTTCTTTGTTAAATACGTACTCATTTTGAGTATTTTTACTTTTCTTGTCAAAAAAGTTATCTTTTGTCATTTACTTTATTTTAAACAAACAAACTTGTTCATTTGTGTTAATGAACATTTCTATGTTCAATCTTGAACAATAAATGCACAAACATGTTTCGAGATTCTCTAGTTGGTCTCTCAAGCATTGCAAACTAGCGCTTGTTTACCAAAAATCAGTGTAAACAGCAAGCTGAATGTTATTCTTCAGACCTCCAACAAGCATAATGTGCAGGATGATGTGGGCACATCTGCCCCTGGTGCTCTTTAAAGGCCTAATATGATTCCAGAACTGAAAGCTACCTGCAAAGAATTAGGTGAGCTAGTTATTGCTGCTTTGGAAATGGAAGAAGCTGGTAAGGGTGTGACTGACATGGGTGAGCACGAGGTTGGTGACTCTGGTGCTGATTCTGAAGAGGAGGAAGATGAAGACAAGGAAGCTGAGGAGGACTCCACTGAAAGATCCTCTGTCTGATCCTATTTGATGGCTATGTCCTTTTTCTTTTGGATTATCAATTTTTCTTTGGGAACTTGCCTTGGATATTATTCAGCACACCAAGTGTACCTATGGTCTGTAATCCCTGAATATTTTGCACTCTTATGCATTATATGTGCTCTGTGGATATCTTTTGCATGCTCCATGATATTATCTCCCATGATTTGATGCTATGCGAATCTGCTAGCTTATCTGTAGTTTTTTTTGAAGACTTATTCCATGGCATGTTCTGTTTGGCAAAATTTTATGTCTAAAAAGGGGGAGTAGATGTTAGTTGTTAGTTGTTAATTGTTGCTCTGCTACTGTTCTGATGTGACTTGTTAGTTGTTTGCATGATGTGCATGAAAATGTGGACACATAGCCGGTGTCACTTTGTTGATTGTTGACACATGGTCGGTGTCACTATGTTATTTGTGAATAATTGATTGTCTGTATGATCTGAAGTAGTATGCATGACTTGAGGGGGAGAAAATTCTTTCTCTATGTTAATTTTATGTGAAGCTGATATTAAGGGGGAGCGCTACTCACATGAAGCTATTATTGAGGGGGAGTTCTGATTCTCTTATTGGGTGTTAATTGTTACTTGTTGATTGTGTGCTTGCATGCATGTGTGCTACTCTTAGCATGTCAAGCCCTATGTGTGTTTTCTTAAACACCTTTGTGAGGATATCTCCATCATCTGTTTCTTGTGTGTGAGGCTGTTTATTATCCGCTGTTGTATGCCTCTGATGTTCATTGTTGAAGACTTATTTCTATAAGGAATCCACTATGTGAATTGTTGATTGTTGATTGTTCTCCTTCAAGCTACTATTCTCTTATTAATATAAAGGAGTGTGTCACCTTTATCTCTCTGGCATTGATGTTTGGTCCAAGATTGTTTTAGCCAAAAATTTGCCAAAGGGGGAGATTGTTAGTGTTTTTGTGTTGGCCTCATTTTTGGCAAAACACAATGTGGAGGACACAATGTGCACATATCATTGAAAATGTGAAGAACAATGTGTGCACATCATTCCAGTCCGGAACTTTCGTGACTTATTTACGCGCCATATCTTTCTTGAAGATTTGTTTTGTTTTTACTTCGATTACTTGCTGGGTAAGTCGTGCACGTACTGTGAACCATCAGGGTTACTTGTTAACCTAATTTTAATTGTAAAAAATATTTTCCAAATGTGGAAACATTTTATATTGTTCAAATTTATGTTTCTTGGGTTATTTTTCTTACAAGACATTCTTGAAGCCCAAGACACGTCTGAAGACCTGTGCAAATCAGAAGACTATATATATGTGTGAAGACTAAACCTAATACTCACTTAAGCCGTTATTGAAGAATAGAGTTTTTAGGGTTTGAGTCGTGTGTTCTTGTTCCTTGTTATTTGTGAGCCTTTGCTTGTGTCACCTAGATGCTTGTATAAGGACTGAGTTTATTGAGTTGTAATCCGAAGCTTTTAAGCAAAGAATATTGTTCATCACTATAAGCTTTGAAGTACGAGTGGTGTTTATTGTTTGGGGAGTGTTCTCTAAATCTTTGATTGTTGTTTATTATAAATAACACTAGCCTGTGTTTAGATTGGAAGTGAGATGGGTTTCTCTTACCTATGGGGTACCTAGGTAAAAATATAGCACGGATATTAGGCGAGTTTCTAAGTTGTAAACCGAGGTGTAAGCCGGATAACTTAGGAATAGCATTACACTAGTGGATTTCTTTCATGGCTTGGTAGCCCCCAGATTAGGTGACGTTGCACTGAACTGGGTTAACAATTTCCTTGTGTTATTTACTGCTTTTATTATTTGTTGTTTTATTACTTGTGTTGCAAGACTGATTCATGTGCGCACATCTTACGACACATTATTCTGTCTGATTATTTATTATAAGTAGTACGCCAGAATTTCAAACCTTTTTAAGTTATAATACAAAAGATCACACAAATCTTTTTCTGCATACAGACAAAATATAAAAGATCACACAAATCGTTTCTCTTTACACAAAATATCATACAAATCTTCCCTTTCTACAAACATTACACAAACGATCATACAAATATTTTCTCTCTACACAAAAGATCATACAAATCTTTTCTCTCTGCAGACATCACACAAAAGATCATACAAATCTTTTCTTATACAGATACATACACTTTTACAATTCAGCCTACTGGGGTTACTTTGAAGTACTCAGTAGAGCTATCTCCTTCTAAGAGAGTCATATTACCATTTACACATTGCTATCGGGTGGACGATAGTCGGTAATATGAAGGCGTTGTCTTTTTCCTACAATCTGTCTCTTTGTAAGAGACTCATATTACCATTTACACATTTTTACCATTAATCTATTTACACTTCTATCTTATTATTACTCATTATTTTACTACTCATTCTATCATCATTTATTTTTATTTTTTTATCATCACTATTATTATTATTATTACTACTACTTATAACAAAAATACAAAAAGAGAGTTAAAAGAACTACAACAACAAAAAGCTGCAGCGCCCCCCTAGTTCCATATTTTAAGCTTGTGCAACTTCTACTCTATAACAAATTAAGCCAAAGTCATCACCAACAATACAAGTAATCAAAAGATCAAGTCACTTCATTCTTCTTTGATATTTGCTAGTCCAATTTTTCTGCCAAAGCACACCACAATCCAACACTCAATTGAATCCAATAGACACAAAGTTTCATCAATTTGGCCTATAAATTGAGAGAGAAAAATCAGAATTAATGGGGGGGATAAAAAAAAACTACACAGAGAAAGAAATAACAACAACACATTCATCACCATCATTTTCCTTCATACATTCCATTATCAATTCCAAAATCAAACAAGTAAACCATCACAAATTTCATCTCCATTCCCTCTAATTCATCAAAATCATCATCAAACACAAACAAACATCATCAAAAATCAAAAAGCTTCATACACCATTTTCAGTCAAAAAAATCAAAACCACACCAAACATCAACCAAACACAACAAACTCGGTTCATAAGGGTGAAAATGGAATCGGGAGCTGAAAGTTGATGGGAAACTCAAAGAAATCAACCGGAAACGTGAGCTGGAACGCCCAAAAATCATCGAACCGCATTTTGAGGTAACTATTTTGAACGTTATAGGCCATCATTTTGTGTTTTGTTTGTTGCTCTGTGATCGTGGTAACATGTAGAACCTTTCTCTTTGAACAAAATATCTTAATTTTTCCTGAAACTAATTTTCACAATTTGTCCCTTTTACTTTGTGCCATCGTTTCTCATAATATGATGCTCTATTGTGAAAACTAATTGCATATTCGTGATCTATATGAAAAATACCATGAAATAGAGTATTCATTTGCTTGATTTGGTGTCCATTTGAGTTTTGTGTTGTTTGAATTTTTTAAGCTTTCTTCCTTGCGTACTGGTTGTTGTTGTTGTGAAATTGGAGAAGAAACCTCCTCTGCCACACGATTGGCCCCCTTATTTTGTTTTATTTGTATTTTATTTTCTGATTTGTGTATTTGTGAGCGGGTCTGGGTTGACCCATCGGTCGAACCGACCCGTTCCGGTTCTGAAAAAGGATACGGGCTGGTTTGCTTTGGGCCTTTGCTGGTTTTTGTTGTTTGTGTTAAATGTTTTCTTATTTACACCCCATTTTCCTAACTGCAGTTTTTATTTGATTTTAATTTTATAAGCTTATTCTATAAGTGATTATTTGCGACAATAGCTTATTTAAGCTTATTGAGTTCAAATTTTACACTAATGTTTAAGGACCTTATTCTTGAGGTTTAAGTTTATTTTTATTCTTAGTTTTTATTATTTATTTCATTTTTTTTATATATATGTTTGGGGTGCATAATTCACCTTTATTTGATCTATATTTTCTTGCTACGTGTTTTGTTTGCATTTTTGCATGTTTCATTTTGCGCATTTCATCATGTTTATTTCATGCTTGCATTTTTATAATTATGCATTGCCTTTATATTTGTTTAGTACTTTATTTATCCATTTATTTATTTATTTCACGCTATTTATTTATTATCTTCTATTTATTTATTCGATATGGTTGTAATAATTAGTTATTCGATATTGTTGAAATAGCGTAGGACTTTATTTATTTATCGCTTTATTCCAGTCTGGAACTTTCGTGACTTATTTACGCGCCATATCTTTCTTGAAGATTTGTTTTGTTTTTACTTCGATTACTTGCTGGGTAAGTCGTGCGCGTACTGTGAACCATCAGGGTTACTTGTTAACCTAATTTTAATTGTAAAAAATATTTTCCAAATGTGGAAAATATTTTATATTGTTCAAATTTTTGTTTCTTGGGTTATTTTTCATACAAGACATTCTTGAAGCCCAAGACACGTCTGAAGACCTGTGCAAATCAGAAGACTATATATATGTGTGAAAACTAAACCTAATACTCACTTAAGCCGTTATTGAAGAATAGAGTTTTTAGGGTTTGAGTCGTGTGTTCTTGTTCCTTGTTATTTGTGAACCTTTGCTTGTGTCACCTAGATGCTTGTATAAGGACTGGGTTTATTGAGTTGTAATCCGAAGCTTTTAAGCAAGGAATATTGTTCATCACTCTAAGCTTTGAAGTACGAGTGGTGTTTTTTGTTTGGGGAGTGTTCTCTAAATCTTTGATTGTTGTTTATTATAAATAACACTTGTCTGTGTTTAGATTGGAAGTGAGATGGGTTTCTCTTACCTATGGGGTACCTCGGTAGAAATATAGCACGGATATTAGGCAAGTTTCTAAGTTGTAAACCGAGGTGTAAGCCGGATAACTTAGGAATAGCATTACACTAGTGGATTTCTTTCATGGCTTGGTAGCCCCCAGATTAGGTGACGTAGCACTGAACTGGGTTAACAATTTCCTTGTGTTATTTACTGCTTTTATTATTTGTTGTTTTATTACTTGTGTTGCAAGACTGATTCATGTGCGCACATCTTACGACACATTATTTTGTCTGATTATTTATTATAAGTAGTACGCCAGAATTTCAAACCTTTTCAAGTTATAATGCAAAAGATAACACAAATCTTTTTCTGCATACAGACAAAATATAAAAGATCACACAAATCGTTTCCCTTTACACAAAATATCATACAAATCTTCCCTTTCTACAAACATTACTCAAACGATCATACAAATATTTTCTCTCTACACAAAAGATCATACAAATCTTTTCTCTCTGCAGACATCACACAAAAGATCATACAAATCTTTTCTTCCACAGATACATACACTTTTACAATTCAGCCTACTGTTGTTACTTTGAAGTACTCAGTAGAGCTATCTCCTTCTAAGAGAGTCATATTACCATTTACACATTGCTATCGGGTGGACGATAGTCGGTAATATGAAGGCGTTGTCTTTTTCCTACAATGTGTCTCTTTGTAAGAGAGTCATATTACCATTTACACATTTTTACCATTAATCTATTTACACTTCTATCTTATTATTACTCATTATTTTACTACTCATTCTATCATCATTTATTTTTATTTTTTTATCATCCCTATTATTATTATTATTATTATTATTACTACTACTTATAACAAAAATACAAAAAGAGAGTGAAAAGAACTACAACAACAAAAAGCTGCAGCGCCCCCCTAGTTCCATATTTTAAGCTTGTGCAACTTCTACTCTATAACAAATTAAGCCAAAGTCATCACCAACAATACAAGTAATCAAAAGATCAAGTCACTTCATTCTTCTTTGATATTTGCTAGTCCAATTTTTCTGCCAAAGCACACCACAATCCAACACTCAATTGAATCCAATAGACACAAAGTTTCATCAATTTGGCCTATAAATTGAGAGAGAAAAATCAGAATTAATGGGGGGGATAAAAATAAAACTACACAGAGAAAGAAATAACAACAACACATTCATCACCATCATTTTCCTTCATACATTCCATTATCAATTCCAAAATCAAACAAGTAAACCATCACAAATCTCATCTCCATTCCCTCTAATTCATCAAAATCATCATCAAACACAAACAAACATCATCAAAAATCAAAAAGCTTCATACACCATTTTCAGTCAAAAAAATCAAAACCACACCAAACATCAACCAAACACAATCAAACTCGGTTCATAAGGGTGAAAATGGAATCGGGAGCTGAAAGTTGATGGGAAACTCAAAGAAATCAACCGGAAACGTGAGCTGGAACGCCCAAAAATCATCGAACCGCATTTTGAGGTAACTATTTTGAACGTTATAGGCCATCATTTTGTGTTTTGTTTGTTGCTCTGTGATCGTGGTAACATGTGATCGTGGTAACATGTTTCATTTTTTTTATATATATGTTTGGGGTGCATAATTCACCTTTATTTTATCTATATTTTCTTGCTACGTGTTTTGTTTGCATTTTTGCATGTTTCATTTTGCGCATTTCATCATGTTTATTTCATGCTTGCATTTTTATAATTATGCATTGCCTTTATATTTGTTTAGTACTTTAGTTATCCATTTATTTATTTATTTCACGCTATTTATTTATTATCTTCTATTTATTTATTCGATATGGCTGTAATAATTAGTTATTCGATATTGTTGTAATAGCGTAGGACTTTATTTATTTATCGCTTTATTGCTTTCATAGTTACACCTCACACACAATGCCAAAAAAACAAAAGCAAAAAATTCATTTCCAAAGGAGAGGACTCGTAATTGATTTTTCAATTGATTACGAGACTTCTTGAAACAAAAAACTCTTTTCAAAACAAACATGCGATTCTTTTAAGAACAAATGCAAGTCCACCTTAGCCTCAATGTTACTACAATTTTTTCATCTTTGCCATCTTTGGCTTTACAATACATTAGATTTTTTTCATCTTTAGTTTCAAATTTTAAATGTTTCTATAAGCATTAGCAAGAATTCAATCATTTTCTTCACAAAAGAAATGGTTTAGCGTGCTTATGTTAACACTTAAAATGTTAAACTTTAAACGACACTAATCTCTTGCTTTCCTAAAAGACACACAACATACACTCTCTGTTTTCAAGAGAACTACGCGAGTATTGATCCTTCACAAAGGGTACGTAGGCAAAGGGGGTACATACACCTTTCCAAATTCAAAAACATAAAAAACACACATCTTCTCTTATCACTTTCTCTTATCTTTCTTTTTCATATATCTTTTACCTTATTTCTTACATCTTCTCCCCCTTTTCTTTCTTAAAGCATAAACAAAAAAAGCACAAAAATATTTGAAAAGGTTACCATGGAGTACCATGGGCGCTTGAGGTGCATACACCTTCCTTAAGCGCAACTAACCCCCGTACCTAAAATCTCTCACAAAAGGTTTTCGATACTTTCTCCTCCCTTGGAAATGAAAGATCAACTGTAGTGGTGGATGTCTCAAAATTCCCGCAACACTATGGTCATCTAGGTAGGAATTGTCCTATTTCCACCTCCGTACCTGAAGGGACAAAACATGTGCACCAATATCACAACCCCGCCCCACCTCAAACCACCCCACCGGCCAGTCTTTCAAACTCTAGCCAACCACAAGGGAATGTTGTTCTCAATACAAATCCTAAGGTAACAAATAAAGAGAGAAATACCAATAATATTGAGGAGGGCAAGGAATTACATGGGGATTAACTCCTAGTTACTAGGCGCAAGAAACAACCTAATAAACCTACCTTGCCAGGCTCAAAAACCGTCACCAACGACAAAAGTAACCAATTCAATGCTCTGTCCAATCTAGCCGACCAACAAAACTACAACCCCGCTACCCAAAAGCTACCACCCAGACCACATGCTACAAACATAGTGCGCCCCAACAAAGGTAATGTTGACCCAAAACGCCGACGTCGTGATGACGATGATTACAATCATGTGACCACTACTTCCTGCTTGCCTGCTAACCAGACAACGAAAATTCCTAATAGACTTAACAAACCTCTCCTCTCTACCACACTTCAATCAGGAAAAATCCCACACCTTGTGTTTGACCCAAAAAACTTAGACTCTTTCCACCAAAAGCCGGCTACATTCGTGAACCCCAACCTTGACCAAGTAATCGTCGTACAACACACAAATGACCCCCCTGATGATAATCCTTCTCCTCATATAAGCCCTACTAATGAATAAAAGGATGACCTTGAAATTTGTGAAGAAATTCGTGTTCCCTGTGATCACAGTGCAGAAAACATGGTCACTTAGACCAGTCGTTTCCCTTTATCCTTCTCTTTGTCTGTTTTGTTATGGAAGCTCTCAATGATATCTCAGTCCTCTCTTGGAATATCAGAGGAGCCAACAACAACAATTCAAAACGACATTTGAAGGAAGTTATTAGAATGTATCATCCCACTTTCCTTGTTGTTATTGAAACTCATGCTCCTTATTCTAAATTGTCTTCCTTTTGGACAAACAACGCCTATTCTCCGACCCATGTTATTGAAGCCAATGGCCACTTTAGAGGCATATGGCTCCTACAACATTCTGGTTCTTCCATTAATACTACTATCATTGTGTTAGTCGATATTTTCAACTAAAGCTGCGACGACTAAATAAGAGTTGTCGCGACTAAACTTGTTAGTAAAGCTGACAAGCCATATTGGAAGATTAGTCGTGGCAAGTGAAGAGGTCAGTCGCGACAAGTGAATGAGTGGATTTACATGGAAATATATCTAGGTTATACAGCTAAGATAACTTAGTAAAATTATCATAAGGAAGCAGGAGTAAGCTGTCATTGCAACTAATCTTAGAAGTCGCAAGAAGGAAGAAATAGGTACAAAGCTGTTGGCGTGACTAAAGGAAACTTAGTAAAATTTGTCTATGTTATTGGAGGATTGTGTCAATGCAACTGAAGGCTGAGTCGTGGCAACTCAAAGTCGCTGCAACAAAAGGATGGAGTCGACAAGAGCTAATGGGCAGTTATTTGCAAAAACGTGGTGGTGAGACACGTTCTAATTCTAGTCGCCTCTTGGGTTATAACTGTTGTAGGCAGTTTTAGTATAAATATAGAGTCTGTAGGTAGGCTTTAGTGTGAAAAACTCTTTGTACACATACTCCTGCAGAATTTCAAAGTACCTAACGCTTGAGAAACGAAATCACATAGGAACGATGTATGTGGTTTTCTCACCATTTTTCATTTCTTTGTAATCATTACATTTTTATGAAATTTTATTTTCTTTTCAACAACTTGTTGAACTTTTCTGTCAACTTTTCAATATCTTAAAATAGTCTTGTTTATCAACAACTGCGAGTCGAATTCACGTGTTCCTTGCAATTGGCATAGATTTAGACATTTTCTTTATCAAATACTTTGAGAAATACTTGTTAAAACACTATGCACAAACATGTCCGAGATTTTTACTAGTTAATCTCACTTGCTTTTAAACTAGTCGTTGTTTACCAAATTGGCACGCCCAGTGGGACGGTTTGTGCAAATTTTCTAAGTTTGAACATATTTTCTGTGTTTGAATAAAATTTCTGTGTTGTTTTGTTATAACATTGTTGTCAGGATACTTTGCTATTGAAACCGTTTTTTCTAAAAATTTTATAATACTGTTAAAATGGCAAGAGGAAGAACCACTAACAATAGTCTCAATGCTAGTAACAACATCAACAACCAAAATCCTGAAAGTAGCCCTCAAAGAGAAATGAGTGAATCGGAAATGCAGTTTACTGCTTTTGCAACCGTTTTTGAAACGATAGGATCCACGATCCCGTCGTCGAGTTCGACAGCGGTTACGTCGGCGGTTGAAAATTTCTCAACTGTTTTTCAGTTTCCATTTGGCACGAACGTGCAAAATAGAAGTGTGTTTGATTACACGAGTCAACAAATGCCCTTCTTTAATCCTGGTGGTAGTTACCCTTATGGAATGCCAACATCTATGATGGTTATCTACTTCTCACATCCTGCGACCTATTCTAATGTCGCAACGGTGCAACCACCAAACGTCAAGAATCGAGTTAATCAATCTGCTTTGACAACCGATTCTTTGCGGTCGATGCGACAACAAATGGACTAGAGCAACCACGACATGGTTAATTTGCTCACAACACAAATGGGAACCATACTTAATCCCATGATTCAGAATACGAATCAAAGCTACCAAGCGTTGGCGACACAGATGGGTCGCATCGCTGACTTTTTTGGTGGTCCTCAAATACCAATTCAACCTATTCATCAAGTACAAGTGAATAGGCCAATCCCTGAACAAGTTGTCGAAAACAGGCAACAACCTATGCCTCATGTGTTAGAGCGACATATACAGGGAAATGAAGAGCCAGAAGTGGTTCTAGTTGGTCGAAATCAAAATGCTGATGAAGTCTTCAGAAATGCTCAGCAAAAGGATTTAGGTCAAAATAACTTGGCAAATTTAGTCGAAACGATTTTAGTGCAAAATGGTCTTAATGTAGGTTTACATAGGCCTAACTTTGTGTCGCCTCTGTCAGAATATGTTTTGCAGATTGAAATGCCTAGGGGTTGGAAAACCCAAAAATTTACTAAGTTTGCTGGTGACGCGACTAAATCAACAGTCGAACACATAGCTAGGTATTTGACAGAAGCTGGGGACATGGCAAATAATGAAAATTTAAGAATGAAATTGTTCCCAAATTCTTTGACTAAAAATGATTTTACATGGTTTACAACCATAGCTCCACACTCTGTTTTTACTTGGACTCAGTTAGAGCGATTGTTTCATGAACAATTCTACATGGGTCAGTCGAAAATAAGTCTGAAAGAGTTAGCTAGTGTGCGACGTAAAGTCCCAGAATCTATCGACGACTACTTGAACAGGTTAAGGACTTCTTAAGGCAAGATGCTTTACTAGAGTCCCTGAGCATGAGTTAGTCGAGATGGGTGCTGGTGGCCTAGATTATTCAATTAGGAAGAAACTCGACACGCAGCATTTGCGCGATGATCTGTGCATTTTAGATCACTTTTTAATCACTCTATGCTATGGCAATTATATGACTTCTCCCACTATTTTAGTGTTTTTATCATGTTTTGTGTTTAGAGTCAAGTTTTGCTAATAATTGAGTTTTGCTATCTATTTTCGTAATAAACAGTAATTTGACACCTTCTCATTGCGCAAACCATAACTGGAGCTAGGAATATCGGATTGATGAGAGGCTAGTTGCATTGGAAGGCTAAGACACAGAGCTACAACTTTAATGATGAAGTCAAAAGCTAATTCAGAGCGCAAAGGAGTCATATTTACTCGTCAATGTTCCAGACGTTTTGCAAATAATCCAAAACCGGGTCAAACTTGTATTTTTTGACCCGAGGCTCTTAAAGCCTGTTTCCTCCTTTGCTTATTTAAACCAAAATTCGCCCTAGGTCAGGGGGATGCTGCAATACACAAAATTATAAACCCTAGACAGCCGCTTGCTAATGGAGAACTAATTCTCTCTTTTGATTCATTGGTGTAAGGAACTCGGCCATGATTCTTGAGATTCGATCTTAATAGCGAATTCATTTACTTTATTCATGCTTTGTCGTATCAATTTTGTGCCTTAACATTTTGTATAAATTCGTGTTGATAATGCTTAATTATTATATCTCGAATTTATACCGTTTAGTTATTCGTTTTAATTCATCGCTTGTTTAAATTGATTCGAATATAAATTGATACGAAACCTTGTGCTTAGCAATAGAAGCCGATTGAATATGTCATGATATTAATTGTGTTAAGTGACGCTTGTTTACTGTCCATGATTAGTTGAACGCATGAGATGCTTAATCGAATGAATTCTTATAAAACTGATTGCCGCTTGTTTCATCAGTTTTATAATTGGCCATAGCATGAATAGATGAATGGATATTTTTCGTGAACCTATGATTGAATAGATGAGTTACCTAAACCAATGGATTAATCGACTTTTATTGATTGAATTTCACTACTCTTTATAAACTGTTTTCATAAAGCAAAACCCCCTTTAATTTACTAATTTTAATTTGATTCTAATAATTGTTAGACTTCGAGCAAGAGTCTTTGGGAGACGACCAATGTTAACAACCTTGTACTACTCTTAAATTAAACATATTTTGACCACGTAACGACTGTGATCAAATTGGCGCCATTGCCGGGGACTCTAAATCGATTTTTAACATATATTAGGATTAGTAAAAAAAAAAAATCTTTAGATTTGTTTTATTTTAATTGTTTTTTAGAGATTTAGGTGATATTTTTTTAGCTTAGTTCAAAATATATTTTCTATAAAAAAAAGTAGATTTTACTTTATTATTTATCTCTTAAAAAAAACAAAAAAAAAACTTTTCTTTTATGTTATTCAAAAGAAAAATATATTAACTCATTGGATGAAATTGCTTATCTTGCTAACTTGATGCAAAAAGGAGGAGAACAAGGATGGTATCAAAATCATATTCCACTCCTATATTGTTAGATACTACTCCCTCCGTCCCAAAACTATTGTCCTTTTAGCTTTTTAGTTTTGTCCCAAAACTATTGTCCTTTTCGGAAACTAATGTAAAATTAAAGTTAGTTTACCATTTGTATCCTTACAAAAGTTAAAGCATTAATTAAATATATTTTCTCTTTCTTAATAAAGTAAGGGTAAAAGAGACTTAGCTTATCAATATTTGTTGTTTCTTAATCTACGTGCATAACTCTAAAAAGACAATAGTTTTGGGACGGAGGGAGTAATATTTTTGATGGGACACAAGGTGTAGGTAATCTTCAAGGACAATACTATTGGGAACAAAATTCATATCTTGAAGAGAAACATATTTGGCCATATCAACAATCTCAATAAAATGTATCAACTGACATCCAATCATATTTGGAAGAAGCTATCAAGCAAATGAATGAAATTAATTTGCAAATGGAATCTTCTCGTCTAGTTCTAAAAGTCCAAGTTGAAAAAATAGTCTCTAACGCCCATCAAATTCAAGAGAACAAGATGTCACGTGATGATGTACAACCTGTTGCACTATTAGAGGTAATACAATGTGATACAAGCTTTGATGAAACTCCAGGTGAGGCCATTAAAACTGTGTTTGTTTCATCTGATGAACAAAATATGAGCAATATAAATTCTAGTGAATGCATGATAGAGTTTAAACCACAATACGTATTAAAATATGATTTAGGTGATTTATATACTTCGCTTGAAGTAGATGAATCTCTTGAAATTTTTCCTTGTGAATGTGGTGTTTGTAATGTTTGTCATGAGATCGATGCAGCTATTTCAGGGGAAAATATTTTGATGCCGCAAACCACTTGTGTAGAAATTCAAGAAAATTCAATGGTGGTTGAATTTGACACCAAAAATGTGGATTTTAACCATAAGACACCATTGTCTATAACAGACAAAGCTTTTGTGGAGTATCTGATTAAGCCGTGTAACATGAAGTTTTCTTTCACCAATTATGCATCTCTTCAACCTATTTTATCTGACTCACAAACTAATTGTGGATTTTATGATTCTCATGCTTTCGTTCTTGCAGGATTATCATATTTGCTGGTTATTCCTCCTAAGCCACCAGATTTTTCTTTAATATCCAAGTTCACTTGCTATCTACTTTTTCTCATTTCATGTGTTCGTAGCTTGGAAAGGCCTCCACGGAAACCACCAGTCATGGAAGCTTTAGTTCCACCTTGACCCCTCGGGTGTATTCCTTCCATTACTCTCACTTTCTGTTTATTATTACATTGCGGACAATGTCTGATTTAAGTGTGGGGGAGGGACATTTTACATTATGCGCTTTAAAAAAATATATATAGAAAATTGTCATGAGTAGTCACATGTTCTAAGGTTAGAGAAGATAGCTGTAGGGTTGGTGAAATTTTTGGAAATTTTTGTTTTGATACTTGATATGATAGTCTTTGCAACTTTAATGTACAACTGCTTGAACACTATCAATCTTAGTAATGTCTAGATAAATCTCTGAATTACACATTCTTTAGACTAAGTTATCTGAATTTGAATATAATGAAGGGTATGATTAGAACTAAGTGTGAGGGTAAGGCTAAATAAAAGATAGAGTGATCATTCCTATTAATTAAAGAAAGAAAAAAAAAGTACCCTTAGTAGTTTATTTTAGCAGTCGGCACCATCTCAAGGCACAAACTAAGTGGGAAACTGATGAATATAAGTGAATGATCTTGAAATTTATATGTGTACTATTGGTTGATTGAAAATTCAGCAAATGTTGAAAAATGCAAAGAAAGGAAAAAAACCATAGTAAATAAACTCATTAGTAGTTGGTTCAAAGGTGTTTGATTCTGAACTTGGTAGGGCGGGTTACGATCCGATCCCCCGCAATTGCAAAATGGGTAAAGAAAATAGGGGTTTACCAAACTTAATGTTATCAGCACCCCCTAAATGATCATAATCACTAACAAGTTTCCCATCATGGGCGTGTACAAGATAATGGGCTTAATGTGATTGCGCTAGAATGAAAGGGGTAGAGTAATACCTAAAGCGTTAAAATAATAATAATAATAATAATAATAATAATAATAATAATAATAATAATAATAATAATAATAATAATAATAATAATAATAAGTAATAAAGCTTGAAAGAAGTTGCACCTGTACTGAAATTGAAAAGCTCTGGATCTCTTGAAATTAAATAGCCCCCCTAGATTGAAATCCTGGTTAAACCCAAAATTATAGGAAAAGAATGACAGCTTAGCATTTAGAATGGGTAGTTCAGAGAGGGATCTTAACATTACTTCGGTTGACAGTAGGAGACAATACATACACACGCAAGATTGTCATTGAAGGTTGATAGATAAGAATTGTGCCAATTTTTTAATCTTAACCCAAGGCTTGAAACTTGAAGCCTAGAATATGTTGACAGCTTGTGACTAAAAAAATAATAATAATAGTTTTTCATTTTGAGTTTTGCACGGAGAGCAAAAGCTTAAGTGTGGGGGAATTTGATCAGTGCATTTTAGAGCACTTTTTAATCACTCTATGCTATGGCAATTATATGACTTCTCCCACTATTTTAGTTTTTTTATCATGTTTTGTGTCTAGAGTCAAGTTTTGCTAATAATTGAGTTTTGCTATCTATTTCGTAATAAACAGTAATTTGACACCTTCTCATTGCGCATCCCATAACTGGAGCTAGGAATATCGGATTGATGAGCGGCCAGTTGCATTGGAAATCTAAGACACAGAGCTACAACTTAAATGTTGTAGTCAAAAGCTAATTCAGAGCGCAAAGGAGTCATATTTACTCGTCAATGTTCCAGACTTTTTGCTTATAATCCAAAACCGGGTCAAACTTGTATTTTTTGACCCGAGGCTCTTAAAGCCTGTTTCCTTCCTCCTTTGCTTATTTAAAACAAAATTCGCCCTAGGTCAGGGGGATGCTGCAATACACGAAATTATAAACCCTAGGCAGCCGCTTGCTAATGGAGAACTAATTCTCTCTTTTGATTCATTGGTGTAAGGAACTCGGCCATGATTCTTGAGATTCGATCTTAATAGCGAATTCATTTACTTTATTCATGCTTTGTCGTATCAATTTTGTGCCTTAACATTTTGTATAAATTCATGTTGATAATGCTTAATTATTATATCTCGAATTTATACCGTTTAGTTATTCGTCTTAATTCATCAATTGTTTAAATTGATTCGAATATAAATTGATACGAAACCTTGCGCTTAGCAATAGAAGCCGATTGAATATGTCATGATATTAATTGTGTTAAGTGACGCTTGTTTACTGTCCATGATTAGTTGAACGCATGAGATGCTTAATCGAATGAATTCTTATAAAACTAATTGTCGCTTGTTTAATCAGTTTTATAATCGGCCATAGCATGAATAAATGAATGGATATTTTTCGTGAACCTATGATTGAATAGATGAGTTACCTAAACCAATGGATCAATTGACTTTTATTGATTGAATTTCACTACTCTTTATAAATTGTTTTCATAAACCTAAACCCCCTTTAATTTATTTTTTTTTCATTTGATTCTAATAATTTTTAGACTTCGATCAAGAGTCTTTGGGAGACGACCAAGGTTAACTATCTTGTACTACTCTTAAATTAAACATATTTTGACAACGTAACGACTGTGATCACACGACATGGCACAACTTGCAGATGGAGTTCGCCAAGTCGAGAGGCTAAAAGCTGAAAAATCTAGGAGTAGTAAGTTTCATAAAAAAGAGAAAATTGCATATGTCAAAGCAAATGGTAGTGATCAAGAATTCGACAACACAAGCGATTTTGTCGAAGAGACTGAAATTAATTTGGCTGAAATAAAACCTGGGCCACCATATGTTTGTAAATTACAAAAACCTTCAAATGGCAAAAATCATGTCGAACCAAAAAATGATAGATTTATTGCTAAGACTTATACATTTGATGTGACCAAATGTGATGATATTTTTGATCTGTTGGTTGCTAATGGCCAGATAATAACGCCATAAGGTTTAAAAACACCACCAATAGAACAAAGAAAGAAAAAAGGTTTTTGTAAATTTCATCATTACTTTGGGTCATAAAACATCTCAATGTGTTGTTTTCAGGGATCAAGTTCAGAAGGCTTTGAATGAAGGACGACTGAAATTTGCTGAGAAAGCAAAGGCTCCTATGCATGTGGATGTCAATCCATTGCAAGTGGAGGAGGCGATGTATGCTGAACCAGTGATGATTAATATGGTCGAAGCTGACATAGTGGAAGCCATGCAAGTTTTGAGCATAAACATGGTCGATGCGACTGAAATCTCAAAAGAGAAAAATGTGGTCGGAATGAGGAACTCCAAATCTCGCCAAGATATTTCTCTTGAAGAATTTGATTATATTGGCTGCTGTTATTTTCGCCAATGGTTCAGCTTCTATCCATTGGGTAAAGTAATCAATAGCTACTATTAAGAATTCCAACTGTCCAGCAGCCATATGGAAAGGTCCCAAGATGTCCATTCCCCATTGACGGAAAGGCCAAGGGATGGTTAGGTTGTGGAGTTCTGTAGGCGGAGAATTGTGGATGTCTCCATATTTCTGGCATTTTTCACAAACTTTTACGAAACTCTTGGCGTCAGTGGCCATTGTAGGCCAATAATATCCAGCACGGAGCACTTTCTTAGCAAGTGCCCTTCCGCCAAGATGTTCGCCAGCAATTCCCTCATGGACTTCTTCCAAAGTGTAAGCAGCTTATTCTCCTTCAATGCATTTGAGAAATGGGGTGGAGAATCTGAATGAAAATAGTAATAGTAAGGCAGCGTGATCGACGATTTGTGTATCAATAAATATTTTATAACTGCAAGTGCACAGTTTCGTCATTGAGTTTTAAAAGATATCGAACCACAGAGACCAATAGTCGAACTACCGTATTTCTGTCGTTACTTTGTAAATCTAAGGCTATGAATATTTTGGAGTTGTTTGGAATGTTTAGAAATTAAAGAAGATTTAAATTAAAGAATTAATTAAAACGGGATATCGGTATGTAACTTAATCAAACTTCGGGAATTTAATAAATTAATAGCGCGCAGGAAAAGGGTTTCTTTTTCAGAAGAACTTTCTCAATTTAAAGGTTTAAACCTCACACTCTCGTTTTGTTGATAAAAACCATACTTTCTAGGCTAGGAGTTTTACTGTCACTTTTCTACCACCTTAGCTTCGAAAGTATATTTTGAAAATCAATAAGTTCTAATTAATCCTAACGTGGCTCTCGCTCGTTCAAAGATTAATATCAAATCCCTACTATCTAGTTAAAACCTCAAACTCTCGCTCTATTGATTTTAACCTTAGTTGCTTTCTTTTACTCTCGTTCAAAAGCTTTAAATTAAATTAGGAATTTGAATCAGAAAAATAGTTTAATAAGTGCGCGCTAAATCATAATTAAATTCCCTTCGGAGAATTAATTTACATACCGATATCTAGGAATTTAGCTAGACATGACAAAGGTAATAAATAAATAAAAACAGAAAATTAAATAAGGCATAAATAAATAATTAAATAAAGACATTAAAAAGAACCTGAAATAAAATTCTGAATAAACTTGAATTAAACTTGACGGAAATAACCGGTACAAAATTCTTGAAAGGAAAGTGAAAACAGAACTGAAAACGAATTCCCGGTGTGGAAATACCGTTACAGTTACTGTAACAAGAAAATAAAACAGTACTGAAAATAAAGAAAATAATGCGTGCGGAGAATGAAATTTGAGTCTTCTATTTATAGGAGAATTTTGGCTTCTACGATCCATAATTTAAGGAAAGGATAGGCTTCATTTGATATCATCCAGTAGCCGTGCGATTAGGAACTGAAAACGGATCAGACGGTGTGCTTCTTCCTCACGTCACGCGAAATTCAGTTGTATTGGGCTTTGCATTCTGTGGCGCTCGCCACCCATTCTGTGGCGCTCGCCACTTTGGGCTTGCGTTGGGTGGCGCTCGCCACCCTCCTATGGCGCTCGCCACTATGCAAATTTGGGCAAATGCCCATTTTTGCTAGGCTCCTTTGTGGGCTGCGCGAATTTGGGCTTTGCACCCCCTTTTTGTTCCATTTTTTATACTTTTTGCTCAATTTCCTTCTCCGACCTATTTTACTTGACAAAACTAAAAACAAATCAAATACAAACATAAAACGACATAAATGAAATAAAAACATATGCAAATGCAACTAAAAGTCACCTAAACTAAGCTAAAAATACGATATGATTTCGTGTCATCAAATTCCCCCACACTTGAACCATTGCTTGTCCTCAAGCATAAAAGAATAGTGAATCGCAAAGCATAAGTAAAAACACATGACACGATCATCCTACTCGTACGTGGTTGCCGGCTAAGCCATGGAAATCAGGTGGCAGTGCAAATAACAAGAATACTGTAATGACACAAGAGATTCCCGTTATGTGAAAACAGACCTGAAGCATTTCCTCTTGACTCTACCTCTCACCTAAGTTTCATTCCCCCTTTTCATTCTAGCGCAATCACATTAAGCCCGTTATCTTGTACACGGCCATGGTGGGAAACCTGTTAGTGATTATGATCATCATACAGCGAGGGGTGCTGATAACATAAGTTTGGTAACCCCTATTTGCTTTACCCACTTCGCAGTTGCGGGGGATCGGATCGTAACCCGCCCTACCAAGTTCAGAATCAGACACCTCTGAACCAACTACTAATGAGTTTCTATACTATGGTATTTTTTTCCTTCTCATGTTTCAACATTTGCTGAATTTTCATTAATTATTCCAAGGAATCAACCAATAGTATTCATAACATTTATAATCAAAATCATTCACTTATTTTCTTCGGTTTCCCACTTAGGTTGTGCCTAGAGATGGTGCCGACTGCTAGATAAACTACTAAGGGTTCATTAAAACTCAGGTTCAAAGCTTTATCAAAACTAGTACTCAAATCAATTTTACACACTTCAGGGAATCTAAGGTGTTAAAACGGTATTGATTTTATCTAACCGTTACCCAAATTCCGCAAAATAGCCTAGATAGTGCAAACAACCTATATACTTTCAGACAATCAATACCAAGCATCAGAACTCAACACTTGCTTTTTTCACTAGAAAATTTTTGGTTATGGCTCAAGAAATGGGAAAATCAGACAATAACAAGACCGACACGCAAAATCAACTCAATCTAAGTGAACTAACCTAAGGTTTTATTATGCATGCAAGACTAAATGACTAAAAGTAAAAGGAAAGCGATAAAGCTTCCTCCCCCACACTTAAATCGAGCATTGTCCCCAATGCAACGACTAAAGGTGAGCTTGGAAGGGTACAACCTGAGAGAAAGTAACTACTGGCGGTCAGGGCCGCGCCTCCTCGTGCGCCTCTCATGTGGTGGAGGTCCTGCACCTAGCTGTTGGAAATAGTCATCAAAATCATCCATGCGTAAGGATATATCTGCCATGCCATCAATCAAGCCACGTTGGTCGCTCTGAAACTGCTGCATCATGCTCCTCATCTCTATCTAACGAGTCTGGATGTCCTGGATATGCTGGTCCCGCTGGGCATCTAAGGTGTAGTGCTGCCTCATCTTTGCTAAAACGGTATCAAGCGTGGCTGGGCCACTAGCATGGGCAGCTCCAGAAGTAGTCCCTCGTTGGTTCGTATTCCTTTCGGCGGAGGAGTCGGTAGAGCTTAGCTTGGTCTCCATCTCGGAAGTTGATTGCATACTCCCCTTGTTGTGCCATGAACTTGACTTACCTTAGCTTGAAAGACTAGAAGAAATGAAGGAAGGAAAAGCCTCTGTGAAATGAGAGATGTGTTGTGAAGTGAATGTGTTAAGGTGTGTGTATTTATAATGGAAAAGTGGAGGTGAATGTAGTGATGTGTAGTTGAAAATTTAATGAAACATAATGATGGTGTCTACATTTCCCAGAGAATCAATTCCTTTCCAAGTCTCTAAAAACAAAACCATTCAATACAAGCTTACTGTAACACGCTTCCTGTACAAAATTTTTGCCAAAATCATGAAGTTCCATTCTGTGGAGAGCGCCACTATGCTCATGGCGAGCGCCACCAGGCCAAATTTTGCATTTTGGCCTTTTTCGTCCTGTAGCGTGTTGGTCTTCATTTGTACCTATACCTGTCTAAAGGAAATTGTACAGCTTGCACACAGTTGAATTAAGTTCTAACAGGACAAAAATTTCACCAAATTAAATTTCTAACACAGAGCAATTATTCACAAGAAAAACCACATGAGCACACAAGAGCATAAAACAAACGGTCTCTCATCAGGAGTTTTTATTAATCAAACGAACTAAATAAAAGTAAATATAGCTATTGTTGATTTCTGAAATTCAAATTAAAGTACTGGTAAAGAAAATTTCCTAGGATTTATTATTCTAAAGCAAGGAAAAGTAAATGAAAATCCTAGGAATGCGGTAAAATACGCCGGGACGGTCCTAGCCACTACGACGATGTTCGACTTCATTCACAACAAAGCCTAACTCATCCCAAATATTTTCTACTTGCGCAGCGGTGGTATCCAAGAAAGCATAAAATTCCGCGCGCAACTTAGTCAGCTCGGCTTCCATTGCATTAGTTTTAGCTTGCAATGCTTCAAACATAGCAACAGTCACGGTCGGTGGCCCAACTGGGGCATCAGCAGCAGGAGTAGGAGTAGAGAGAGCAGGATCAGAATCAGGAGACTCACTTGGATCAGCATCAGAGAGATCTGTGTCAAGGTTTTCATAGGCTTGGGGTGAAGAAGGAGGTGTCAAGGGTGTATACTGAGGTTCCAAATCATAGAGCCAATTTCTTCTGTCATGAACACTGGTTTTGTGGTTAGGCAAGGTAAAGTGGGGCACGACTTGGCGATTGATAAGGAGGTCAAATCTGTCGGGTCCTAAGTTCCCTATAATGCCACGGTTAAAGCAAAAGTTTATGTCCATGCATCGGATTCCTCCCAAGGGTTGAAGTTGATTAAGTTGAACTCTCAGGCCTAGGGCATCTGCAATCATTGTAACCAACCCACCAAGGGCTATATTGTACATGTTTGTCATCATAAAGGTGGCCCCATTGACAGAGCGGGACTGTGAAGCACATAACATGATAAAAAGCTCCTCACGGGACACAGAGGTGTTGTTTTCTTCCTTTCCAAAAAGGGTGTGGGCTAGGATTTTTTGAAAGTAGCGGAAGGCTGGGTTGTGTATGTTTTCAGAATACATGTTTCCAAAATCAGCATGTCCTTCTCCTGAGATTTTACCCCAGAAATAGTCTAGCTCACGGAAAGGGAAAGTGCTCTCCTCAACTGATGTGAAAGTATGTGGATCACTCGGGAAACCTAGGAGGTTGGCCATTTCTAGATTGTTGAAGGTGTAGTCAATGCCAAACATCCTAAAGTTTATCAGACCTCTTCTGAATCCTTTTCCGATCTCAGGGTGATAGGAAAATGAGCTTAGGAACTCGAGGGTTAGGCTTCGGTAAGAGCTAAATCTTCTCCCCACAGCAAAGCCGGACCATCCGACTTCATTAAGCAAGAACATCACGCTTTCACGGATCCCTAGCTTGTCCATAGCAGCGCTGTCAGGGTAGATGGATAGGTGCATATCTCTCTGAGCTAGAATCTCATAGCCTTTGATTTGTCCTACTCCTCTGAACTTGATATCATGATTCTCATCTCGATTCATCGTGAAAGAAAGAAAGGTATCTAAAAAAAATAGATTTGAAAATATATACCAAAAATATGAGTGAGAAATAAGATATATAATAATACCGCTTAATTTTAAAAACATAATAATTCAGAAAAACAAGCAACAACTAATGACACATGCAAAATTATATATTTTTTTTTTCATTTTAAGACTAGACTAACAAAATTAAACCTACACGTGGGTTGCCTCCCACCCAGCGCTTTGTTTAAAGTCGGTGAGCTCGACAGTTTTGTGTTTTTTATCTTGCTTGTGATGGCCGGATTGGGAGTGATTTCCATGGCCACTTATCAAGTATTCTCACATACCCCTCGCTCTTTCTCTTTTTTTCTCCTATAGGGCGGTTCAGCTTCCTTGCCCTCTTCTATTATTTTGTGATTTGGGAGAAAAAGGGATTTATTGACTTTAGGCGGGGGCTTTGGTTCAATTTCAAGTGTCCTTCTTTCTTTTGTCTTAGGGTTTTCATTCGCCTTTCCGAATGTTACCCTCATCCTTTTTGCACTAACGTCATCCTCAAATTCTCTTTCCCCTAATTTCCTCTTCCTATTTGCGCCCTCATCCCCATGTGTGTTGACTTTTACATTCTTTTTCTTTTCACATGGTTGGGGAGTTGGGTCCACTGCATCTACTATCCTTTGGGGAGCAAGGATTGGTGGGTTGTAGGGAGCAGGGAAAACATGCAGAGTTCCCTTCTCTACCTCTTCGACTACCTCACTTGGGAGGACTATCGGTGATGCTTCTTCGATCTCCACTCTTTCCTCGCTGAAACTCTCAACATCATTACCGTCCTCACTAGCCCTCTCAATCTCGCTTTCATTAATGTTTGCTACGACGTCTACTTGTCTCTCGTAAGAGGGTTCTATGGTTGACTGGGTGAACTGGGAGATTAGTGTCTCCATCGACTCTTGGGGAGTCGCTGTCGAGGCAACCATGGCGTCGAGCATCCTTTGGGTTTCGAGATTGGTTTGTCTAATCCGTTCATTTATGAGGTCTTGTTCTCTCATCATCTCTCTAAATCGGTGCTCTCGACTAGCCTTAGCGGAATTTTCCATAAATTCATTATATACCACTAATAGGCTAGGACTGACGGATTCTTTCGGATTTAAATATGGAGGATAGTAATTGTACTGAGAGTTAAGGTATTGTCCCTCAGAGTATGGGGACGGTTGAGGCTGGTAGTTATATGGGAAATTATGGTTAGGGTAGTTGAAATTTTGAGGATAGTCATTATAAAAGGAGTTTGAGTTATACATTTAAGCTCAAAGGACTTATCCTAAATTTGTTACTTAATATTTTTTCGATTTTTAAAATTAAAATGCCTTAGTCTCTACGGTGTAACGACGGAGTTACGATATCGACTAAATTGGTCCCCGGGCAACGGCGCCAAAAACTTGATCGACGATTTGTGTATCAATAAATATTTTATAACTGCAAGTGCACAGTTTCGTCGTTGAGTTTTAAAAGATATCGAACCACAGAGACCAATAGTCGAACTACCGTATCTCTGTCGTTACTTTGTAAATCTAAGGCTATGAATATTTGGAGTTGTTTGGAATGTTTAGAAATTAAAGAAGATTTAAATCAAAGAATTAATTAAAACGGGATATCGGTATGTAACTTAATCAACCTTCGGGAATTTAATAAATTAATAGCGCGCAGGAAAAGGGTTTCTTTTTCAGAAGAACTTTCTCAATTTAAAGGTTTAAACCTCACACTCTCGTTTTGTTGATAAAAACCATACTTTCTAGGCTAGGAGTTTTACTGTCACTTTTCTTCTACCTTAGCTTCGAAAGTATATTTTGAAAATCAATTAGTTCTAATTAATCCTAACGTGGCTCTCGCTCGTTCAAAGATTAATATCAAATCCCTACTATCTAGTTAAAACCTCAAACTCTCGCTCTATTGATTTTAACCTTAGTTGCTTTCTTTTACTCTCGTTCAAAAGCTTTAAATTAAATTAAGAATTTGAATCAGAAAAATAGTTTAATAAGTGCGCGCTAAATCATTATTAAATTCCCTTCAGAGAATTAATTTACATACCGATATCTAGGAATTTAGCTAGACATGACAAAGGTAATAAATAAATAAAAACAGAAAATTAAATAAGGCATAAATAAATAATTAAATAAAGACAATAAAAAGAACCTGAAATAAAATTCTGAATAAACTTGAATTAAACTTGACGGAAATAACCGGTACAGAATTCTTGACAGGAAAGTGAAAACAGAACTGAAAACGGATTCCCGGTGTGGAAATACCGTTACAGTTACTGTAACAAGAAAATAAAACAAGACTGAAAATAAAGAAAATAATGCGTGCGGAGAATGAAATTTGAGTCTGCTATTTATAGGAGAATTTTGGCTTCTACGATCCATAATTTAAGGAAAGGATAGACTTCATTTGATATCATCCAGTAGCCGTGCGATTAGAACTGAAAACGGATCAGACGGTGTGCTTCTTCCCCACGTCACGCGAAATTCAGTTGTACTGGGCTTTGCATTCTGTGGCGCTCGCCACTTTGAGCTTGCGCTGGGTGGCGCTCGCCACCCTCCTGTGGCGCTCGCCACTATGCAAATTTGGGCAAATGCCCATTTTTGCTAGGCTCCTTTGTGGGTTGCGCGAATTTGGGCTTTCCACCCCTTTTTGCTCCGTTTTTGATACTTTTTGCTCAATTTCCTTCTCCGACCTATTTTATTTGACAAAACTAAAAACAAATCAAATACAAACATAAAACGACATAAATGAAATAAAAACATATGCAAATGCAACTAAAATTCACCTAAACTAAGCTAAAAATACGATATGATTTCGTGTCATCACAGCGCAATTTCAAAATTTTCATTAAGAGATCCTTACGAAGGGGCATGATCATGTGTTTAGGGTTTTACCTCTTGAAGCGTTGAACCCTTGAATCACAGACAAGATAATCACGAACGTTGAAGGTTGAACAACAACGTCTCTCTTGTAGTGCAGAACCTTTAAAGCAGAAACAATTTTTGATCACGAGCAAAGCAAAGCAAAGTAGCGATGCCTCTACTTAGTCCACACGAACAGCTTTTCTTCAATCCAAGTGCTAGCTTGTGAATGAAGAACTATGTGAGAGAGATAGAATATAGAGAAAATATTAGGATTCAAGTAACCCTAATATTCTTATGAAAATCTCCTGTTTGATTTTCTCATGTATGTGAAACTCTTTTCACTAGGTCTCTATTTATAGATCTTTCTTATCTTGGTCTCCAAGACAAGAATTAAAACAAAAAGCCCACCAAATCTTTCTAGGGCGCGCGCCCTATGAGTCATCATACTCATGTGTGCGAGCGCCCACCATTCCTTATGGTGTACCGCCTTTCATTAATTTGTGATACTTTATCACAATGCATATTTCTCTCAAGTGTACCGTACCTTACGGTGTTCTCTATCTCTCACTACACTGTCCTTATGTGTGTGACCCTGTAGGTTTCCGTAACATTGGCAATAATATTAAATCAACTATTTAATATTATAAACATTGAGAGGTTTCTAGCAATACATCAATACTACCCAAGTTACGGAATGTTTATGTGATCTTAACAAAACATTCAGTGATAATATTAGTGTTGTATAATTACCCCTTTGCCCTTATGTCTATATTGAACACAAGGCATAGACTGTGTCATCCTTGTCCAGTTCAATATTGGGCCCATAGACATTTATCCTGTTATGTAGGATTGGCAAATTCCATCTAGGACACTACTGTCTCTCAGCATGCTTTGTGAAGTACCCATTGACTGCCTTTATGATTATCCTTTTACGGACAATGTTAAATCAGTTATAAAGCACTTGACTCTACATCTAGGGTACAAAGTGGTTTCAGGTCGAAGGGCGGTTTACACCATTATCACCATGAGAGTAACTTATGACACATTACGTAACATTCCATGTAGTTCTCTCATAGCGGGTCAATCCAATATATATATTACTCCTAATTTTTATATCTATGTCAAGACTTGATAACTCCTTATCCTATGATCAATGAGATGCGATCATCAATCTATCTTCATAATAGTCATAATAGTCTTTATGCTTTAAGGTTATCCCACCTCACCTTAAAGCTCGACTACGGATACTTTAAGAATAACGTCCTTATTGTCGCGCCGCGAAAATTGCCCGAGCGTTTAAGACACTCGGTATGACACAGAGTCGCCACCAAATTTTATTTTAATAGAAAAATATTGATAAAACCTAAAAAATAATGGAAAGATGGTCATCGCGACCATTTCCATGTTCGGGAGTTGATTATGCAAGGGGAAGGTATTAGCAACCCTCACATCCGTTGTACTCAACGGGAACCTCCTAATTAATTCTAGGGCATCAAGAAAATTTTAGAGTTTATTTACATGTTTATTATATTAGATTTATTAGAATTTTTATTTGCAAGTGGGGGGAAAATTAAGTTTTTTGTTATTATGCTTGACAAGATGACTCTTGCTCCTACGTATCCTCCGGTGCGATGAGGAAATCAAAGCTACGTAGTTCAGGGTATAATTTGTTTGTTGGTGTTTTTTATTGAACGATGATTTAATCGCATTCTTGTGGTTTAAACACCGCTTGTATGCTCGCACGGTGGAGGCTTAAGCTTTGTTTGTATCACGTTCGAATTGATTGAAAACATGTTCGTTTATGAAAAAGATTTTAATTTAATTTTTAATTGGCCCGAAGGCAAAAAAATTAGTTTGATGTGTTAATATTTTTTAATTTTGGGAGGCGAGTAATTGTTTAGAGAAAATGTGCAAAAGTTGTTATTAGAATTTTGTTTATGGAAGACAAATAGTCTTTTAGAGAAAGCGTGCGCTTAATCCTCGCCTATTCGAGAGATAGGCGGATGTATATCCGGCCATCTCATTTCTAATCCAAAATTATTAATATTTTTCGATGTATTTGATTTGAAAGTAACAAAATCAAAAATTAATTCTCGAGCTATATGATTTTACATTGTATACTATGTGTATTAAGTAAACTAAACAAATAGGCCTAATAAACTTACAAATTATACAGAGGAGTGAATAGAAAATAGGGCGGTTAAAAGTTAGCAAAACAGTAGCAACCATTTAGGGAACAACAACAAATCATAACAAAACGTGTGACAGAGAACAACAAAACAAACATGGAAGCAATTCATCTCTATTCCTCACAACCTAACAAAATCCCATATCAATATATATTGTTCAATGCAAAAAAAAAAAATGAGGAGACAGAATAGAGTTACCGACTCAAAGTTTCGCAGCGGCTGACGGAGACCGGCGGTGACTCAGCGTCGGATTTGCGATCTCCTCCCTCTTCCTTCTTTTGATCGTTCTACTCCTCTTCTTTGTTTATGTACCCTTGTTGAAAATTAGTGATTAACGGTAGAGAATGATGGTGGTTATGATAATTGGAATGTGGTTATGATATTATTAGGATGCAATTGAAAGTGGCGAGAGGTTTGATATGTGGAGGTGATGATGAATGAATTTGGTGTTGTAGTTGTTAATGGTGTTGAAGATGATGGAGGTAGTAATTTGTAATTGCATGTTTGTGTTATGGTGATCAACAAAAAAGAAGAGATCCTTCTTTCCAAATCCTTATTTTTCTAGTTTCTGACCTTTCTGTGTTAAGGATTTGTGTTGTCTCGGGGGAATTGGTCGTGTTTAGAGTGTTGTGTAAGAGCCTCTATTTATAGTTTTAGAATTAGGTAGGGGTGTGCATGGTCGGTTTTTTTGACAAACCAAACCATATCCAAACCAAAACCACTTATATGGATTTGGATACATAACTATAACCATATTTTTTTATAAACCGGTTATATAACTAGTTATAAATATGGATACGGATATATAACCGGTTGTTATTATAAAACCGGTTTAAAAGAGATTATTTTTTAAATTCCAGTTTTAAACTGGTTATTTTTATAAACCAGTTTTTAAGACCAAATTTCTCTTTTTTTTTCTTCTTTTTTTTTAAAAAAAATACCAAATTTCTCATTTAAAAACTAGTTAAATTCAATCCATAATATGACCAAAAAAAATCCAGTCCATAAGATTCCAAGTCAAAATGACGATGACAATTATGATAGCTATACAAACAACATGAATCATGTTGAACCTGAAGCAGCGGAGGATAAGAAAGCAATCACTGAAGAGGGTCAATTAAAACTCGAGATGAAAACAGATGGTGGAAACAGTAATCACTGAAGATGCGGTTCGGTTATATAGCGGAATTTTCGTGAATGATTGTTTTAAAGGAGATATTTAGGCCCTGTTTGGTTCAACTGAGGGGGAGGTGAGGGGAGAAATTTTTAAAGAGGTGGAGTGAGAAAAAAGATAATTTATTATGTTGACAAAATTACCCACATTTTTTTTATTAAAATCCTAAATTATCCTTGTTGGAATATTAAAAATTTAGGTTTTATTTTTTTGACAACAAAAAAAATTTAGGTTTTCTACTCAATAGTTTTTTTTTTTATATATCCTTTAGATTTTTTTCTTTGACGTAATATATGCATTATAATTTAATCCTTATTTTGAGATTTTCCTGATTTGGTTTATTAACCAATTTAAACCAAATCCAAAAATTCAATTTGGGTGGATAACCGACCAGAAAAAAACGGTTTGGTTAGTAACCATATACTAAAAATTCAAATATTTAAAAGTGGTCTTGGATTTGGTTATGGTTTGGACCTTAAAACCAGATATTTTGCACACCCCTAGAATTAGGGGTTTAAAACTTATATAAATTTTTGGAGATTTGTTTTATTAATTAATTTTATGTTTGATTTGCTCTTATTTTATGTTTTAGTGTTAATTCTTGCTTGCTCTTCAAGATGAAAGATTTAGTCTTCTTTTGTTTTGATTCACTTTCTTTTTTATATTTTTGTGTCTTTCTCCTTTTTTCTTTCTACATAAGTTTATATATTTTCCTTCTTTTTATATATGTGTTTTATTTTTTTTTATAATTTTGGACAAAAAAAAACTGTGATAATAAATATTTTTAATACAAAAACTTTCTTGTTAGAAAAATAAATAAAATTGACTAAAATAAGTATGTACTAAAATTTAGAGGGTAAAATTTGGGGTATGACACTTATGTTTAATTTAATCTCATGATTAAATCACACTTAATATTAAACGGACTATTTATTCTAGGGACTTTATTATTTTGTACTCTTACAAACATAATAAAGAAGTGCATTATATTATTAATAAATAAAACATTATATTATTAATAAATAATTCGATACAAGTACTTAAAAGTATTGGCCTCTAGGGCTTCTAACAACAACACTCCCACTAGCACTAAGGCCAATTAGGTATTCTCTAACACCCATAGACCTAGTATGCCCATTACGCTTCAACTGCGCAAGAGGCTTAATTAGTGGATAAGGAATCATTTCCTATGTTGGTATCTTACGTATCTTCCAACGTTCTATTTCAATCTCTATCGAAGTATAGAAGTATCTAAGTATAAATGAATCGTCGGTGAGATCTATTCTCAAGTGCTCTTGCAAGATTAAACCATTACCATCACTAATGTGATTAATGTGACTTACAACACCGGAAAAATAGTTTTAGCTTAATCATAAGCTAAACGATCCAATCTTTAATACTTAACTTCAGTAATTAAAATAAACATACTACGAAGCTTATTTTATAGCTTTCAATGTTTATATTCAAGCATGATATACAATACTTTAGTATGGAAACTAACCATCATTATAACTTCCTTATAATGATCATTTCCACTCCTACCTATTTCAAGAGATAGTCCTTAGTTCTTTTAAGGTCGTTAGGGATATTCTTGAAGGTAATTTAGTGTCAAACACTAATTTCATTTTTGGTACTTATTGATTGTGTTACAATCATATGGTGTATCTGATTTTGTACATATTAAGATGTGCATGATTAATCCTATCTTCCAAAGCATATGGATTATTTTTCACATGTCTCTTTCTCATCCAATGAGATATGATATTGTCCTTTTGACAAAATCAATCATGTGACACGCAATAATTTTACACGTTAAGTGTCTCAACACTTTACTAATAAAATGTACATAGGCTATTCATAACTTTTAGGAATCCTTGCCTAAATAGATAGGCTATTCCTAACTCTTTAGGAATTCTTGCCTAAGTATTTCATCAAGAGTTATTTCTTTAATCATGTCTCACATGTATAAAGAAAATACTTTTGATGATTAATATGTCTTCCACATATTACACCAAATTTATTGCTCCCACTAAATCCTTGTGTGCACAAGATATATTTATCTTTTTGTCCTTTATCAATTTGTTTTCCATAAAACTTTCAAAAGGAACAAATATTTTAAACTTATTCAATCTAATCAAAATTAGATATGTTTGTACTTATTAATTTGTTTTCTCAAAACTTCATAACAGGAACAAAGAATAATTAAATTTCTGAGAACTCTATCTAATCAATATTAGATAGATACAAGTTGTATACCTCTCTAGCATCCTTTGGATCAACAAAACTCTACCTATATGTCTAGTACATATATAAGGTCATTCCATTTTAAAGAATGCAACTTTGTTATCCATCCACTAGAACATGTAGTACAACATTTAGTAAAAGAAATTAAACAGATTTTAAGCTTTATGATTAATTACATTTAGGATTTCATCATAATTTGCATTATGATTTTGCGTGAAACCTTTAATGACCAATTAAAACTTAAAAGGTATTCTCAATACCATCCATATCAGTGATCAATAAGAACACTCACCTTCCATCGTGTGAGTCTCACTCATCTTGATGACATAACCATTATCTACATAAGATTTAATGGCATTTAGCCACTTCTCAGAATTTAGACCGTCTAACGACCTTTTAGAAAGTCAGAGATTTATCTATTATGAAAACCATATCACCGTATTGATTCATGATCCAATCATACTCTATATACATGTGATATGTTAGACTTATCTTATATTTGTGCAACTTAAACCGATGGTCCTTCTAACAACCTTGAGAAACCGGTTTATGTTCCCTTTCCAATAAAATATGTCTTGTAGTACTTGAATAACTTTTCAAGTTCTATATCACTCTCACTGTCTCTTTTAGAGACATACTCCCACTAGAGGAATGCTTCAAACCTAGCAACAAAAACAACTTTTGTCTTTAAGAGTGATATAAGAAAAGTATCCCTTAGAATACTTCCACATATTTATTCATTCAACTTGGATTTAATTTATCTAATAAATTTTCAATCCAAAATTCTCATAAAGATAAACTTGGTACTCTTACCTCCATATCGCATATGGCGTCTTTATGATCATCTTAAAAGGGAATTAATTGTGGGTGAAGATTAACTATAAGCAAATAGATTTTAAGAGTCAATGATGTATATAATAAAACTATCTTAAATCATGTCAAACATGATGTGAGAAAATAGTTTATTATACTTATTAACTAAGTATTTACTAATATGACTTATTCATATGACTTAAATATTTTTGTCGAGTTCTATTTACTTCATTGTTTCAACTCTTTGACAAACTCAAAGATTTTCTAATTTGTGTCACACACATATCAACATCTAATGATTTTAGTCATCAATGTTAATGAAGTAAAATAAACTCAATATATCAAATATGTTTAGTGGTCCATATACATCTCATGTATATTGTTCAAATAGGTCATGTGTCACTTCATTGACATATCAAATATTTATACTAAACAACAATTCTATTGATATATATTTCAAGGTCCAAATCTTATTTGGCTCTTATCATAATTGTTATAGATGATCTCATCAAGATCATGGAACCCTAGTCCATTACTTGACTCGGAGCAACATTATAGAAGATTTTTCTTAAATGATAGGACAATTGCTTGTCTTATTATTTAAAGCTACAATTCACATCTTGTCAATACAAGATAATTACTACTTCTATTACTAGATGAAATTCAATAACAATTATTGTGTTCCATCTTAAACTTGATTTTAAGTCATTGCATAAGCACTCATTATTGATGAACACAATTTTCATTCTATGCATAAGCTTTTATTGTCAATGAAACAATTTTCATTCTAGACATAAGCTCTTATTGTCAATGAAACAATCTTTCATTCTAGACATAAGTTGACTTAAAATTATGGTCAATGTTCTAATTCCTTAAGCATCTCTATTTTCAAAAAAATTGAGATTCAATCATCTTTGTATCTAATACCTTTGATGTAGAAATAGAAATTTTGACTTTCTATAACAATATGTACAATTTTGAAGTCTTACTTCATTCCTTTTAGTTTGACTCTTCCAATAACTATTTACGGCATTCTTATTTTAATCAATGGTCTAACCGTTAAAATAGCCGTTATCCTCCGGCAACCATTATTGCTCTATTCAATTATGAGAGGAATATAAATCTTATTTATATTATATCTCAACTCTTTGATAGTGCAAATTTATGCTCATTCAATTCAACAATTTCCGGTAGATATAAAATTCAAAAATTTTCTATATCTATCCATTATAATTCGTTAGATTGAACCTATGACCAACTCTTTGATCTATTGAGAATTCTATCATACTTTGAAGTTCTTTCAAAAAGATCTTTATTGGCATTAAATGATCACATCATTTATTCTTTAAAAGTATGATGTATACTATATCTAGATGTCAAATTGATACTTCCGACAAGTATCCTTTTCCTATATAGTTATAGTAGGTGCTTTAGAGTATAGTTCAAGATATTATAGTTTTTCTTGTATTTGAGAACAATTCTCATTTGTGTACCAATTCAGAAACCGTTTTCTGAAATCCATGTCCTTCATAAGGACAATATATTTTGTATTGTATTTAATTTCAAAGATATGTAAGATATTTGTTTTATGATTAAATCTTTTAATAAGGACTTTTATTAAAAGGCTTCCACTATTTTACTCAAAACAAATGACCCTCATCATTTGATTTGGAAAATCCTGTTGGAAGATTTTCTAGTGGATTGAGATCCATATTTCACTTTGTTCTAAGTCCGCGGTGGGCGGATTACACAAAACTTAGTTATTTAGGTAGGAACTTCTTCCAATTGCATCTCATACAATTCTCGAATACTTCAGTTGGGTGAATAACTCCTTATTCTAATTCATCATATGAATCATTCCCAACTCTTGCTTCTAAACTCATATAGTCATTATTATATTTGTTTAGTTAAGTTTGACCCAATTTTAGAAGTTGGATATTACAATTATCCCATTGCATCATACCTATATAGACAATGTACTTCGCGGTAGGCGAACCCACATTATTCGATACCAGTCTTGATGAGTTCTAAAATTTGGAAAGCATAAACTTAATATTCACATATTTTACTTAGTAAAGAGAATGCACCTCGCGGTGGCGAAACCTACATCTTCTTTATTAGTCTCTTATGTGTCTCTTGAGGGTTTTTAATTTAGTTTAATCTCACCGGCTTGTTAACATACAAGATGCTCTCACATGCATTAACAAATTAAGACACGATGATATAGTTATGGCATCCTAACGTATGTGTTCTCTCAAGCCAATGAGAGAATTTTTCATAAAAGGATTTAGAGAAAAGTACGATACTTAGATCGATATTTAAAACAAGTTTAAACTGAAGCCATAACTAATCATCATAATAATAACAAAACATATTTTATTATTATTATTGGTTTAAATCATTTAAAATTAAATTTCCTTGAATGATCATGTATATTTTATACTAGTTCAAGAGTTTCATTTGATTTCAAAACACCTTTTGAAAATCTTGAAAAATCATAATTTTTCACAATATGTTTTGATACACACTTTCTATGTATTGATACATGTTGTCTATGTATTGATACATACTATCTATGTATTGATACATGCTGTCTATGTATTGATACATACCTCACAAAATCCAGTTATGCATCGATACATACAAACTATGTATCGATACATGTCGACCAGAGAACCAGTCATGTATCGATACATACAAGCTATGTATCGATACATGTCGACCAGAATTGCGTTTTGAGGCTGAGATCGTACATGTATCGATACATACAAGCTATGTATCGATACATAACGACCAGATTTCAAAAATCTCAATTTTTGAACACAACCCTTGTGTTTTTCATGAACCCTAATGCAATAATTTTCAATGAATGAAATTAGTATATCATATACACTTTCTTTGCATCATGTTTACTTATATCACATATAAGTTTTGATCATTCAACAATTTAATTCCTCTGTTTAATCTTGTTCAAGTTTTAATCAAATTAAAACAATAAAGACATGATATAATCAAACATCATAATCATGGTTTCGTAAGTGGCTTTGATACCACTGAAGGAAAAATAGTAATAGTTAGGCAACGGAATTTCAAAATTTTCCTTAAGAGATCCTTATGAAGGGGCATGATCATTTGTTTAGGGTTTTACCTCTTGAAGCGTAGAACCCTTGAATCACGGACAAGATGATCACGAACGTTGAAGGTTGAACAGCAACGTCTCTCTTGTAGTGCAAAACCTTTAAAGCAGAAACAATTTCTGATCACGAGAAAAACAAAGCAAAGTAGGGATGCCTCTACTTAGTCTACACGAACAGCTTTTCTTCAATCCAAGTGCTAGCTTGTGAATGAAGAACTATGTGAGAGAGATAGAATATCTTTATATATCTAATCCAAGTAAAGTTTGCAACCACTTTGCAAACCCTAATTATGCTTAATTGCTACAATTTAGGCGCTAACCAATGTTGGTTTATATTGGGTTAAATAGTTGAGCACTAACCTATGTTGGTTTACAACGAGTTAATTAAATCAGACGCTATCCATCTTCCTAATTGCACTAAGTTAGTTTAGCTACTGTACTTTACAATTTGGATGGCTGCACTAAATGCCTCTGCATTTTCCAATGTCACGCTCATATGCTAACATTTGCATGTGGGACACTAGGTAACTAGGTAATAACTTTACTGTAATAAATACTTTATTATTTTTCCAATGTTAATTATGCCTTTTCCTACTCATGTAATATAGGAGTAACTATCAATATTTATACTACTATCTCTACATGTGCCATGCGGCAAAGGTTATTATGCATAAGGTTTTTCCTTATGCATGGTGCATAAGACCTTCTCAGCCATTAGATTTAGTTTACACGTGCAATAATCCCAAGCAACCCCTTAGTTTCACTCTCTCCTCTATACACAGACTTCATTCGCGATTCAGACGAATCATCATTCATCCACACGAACTCATCATCATCAACATTATCCCTCCAATTCCGATTCCGATTCTGAATGCGATTATCACGATTCCGATCCCTCCGTAGCCAACCTCATCTCGATTCTCGATTCCATTCATCATCGGTGACGTCTCTTCTCCGACGAAATCCTTTTCCGTCGAAGCCTCTTCTCCGACGAAATTTCAGGTAATTGCACGAAATTTCAATTATCACTGATTTCTTCAATAATCTGCTTAATCGATTATCAGAAACCAATTAATTTCAATGAATTTCAATTTGTTCATGTTTGAGTTTCAATTTTTGTGAATTTTTTATCACCCGATCTTGACTTCAATTGAGTCAAAACAGAGTTGATTTTGATTTTTAATCTCAGATCTAGTTTTTTTTTTATTTTTAAATTTATGTGATTTATTTTACAATTCTGATGAAACCATTGTTATTAGAATCACATGATATCACCTATAGTAGAAATTTTCAGAAATTTTAGAATGGAATGTTTATGTAGCAGTTAGTTTCGACACCGACACGGCATTGAAACTTACTATTACATTTAATTATATATTTTTTCAAAAAAATTATCTGAAAAATCATCCGTGTCCGGTGTCGGTGCTTCATATTAGTTCATAATTATGATTATGATTGAAATTTGGCATTTTGTGTTTTTGGTTAATTATTCTTTTGAATTTTGATATATAATAACATTGTTGGTTATTGATTTATGATTCTGATTAAGGAACAAGTGATATAAAAGTGAAGGTGTTTGAGATGGCATTAGTATGTGGAGGAAGATCAATACTAAATCCTAATGCACCGCTTTACATACCGACTGCTTTTCACCATGTCGAGGATTTTTCTCCGGAATGGTGGCAGTTGGTGACAACATTGACATGGTATCATGATTACTGGGTTAGCCAGCAAAATGATGATGAAGGTTTTTATGATGATGATGAATTTGATGGTAATGATGTTGTTGATTTGTTGCTTGATGCTTTTGATCTTGATGTTGATGAAGAACTTTCTATTGAAGCACAACCTGTTATCAGATCTTCTGAAGCTTAAGGTATATAATTGAGTCACATAATTCGGACTTTGAAATTTTAAGCATAAATGTTGTTGAATAGCTGCGCTATAATGTACGAGAATTTGAACAAATTGTTATTAATTTTCTGTAATATGCGATTGACCACACTGGAAAATTGATTTGAATTTGGTTTTCGTTTAGCTAATTATCGGTTTCAATCTTTTCAGAGCAAATATTTGTGGAGACAAAGAAATTTACTGGATGAGTCGAAGATGGAGTTGCTAGCAATCTACCAAAGAAGCCGAATATGATGATCATGCTTTAGTTTTCAGTTATTTAGCTAATGTACTATAACTTTCTGTAATTTTTGTATAGGCAAAGTTTCAACTTTAAGTCATTCCTTCTTACCAAAATCTATGGTAAATAGAGAGAAGGAAAGAAAAAATGCAAAAAATATTTCCAGTACTGATGTTGTAATAGCTGCTATAAGTAATATGGCAAAATGAGAAAATAAAAAAACAAGTCAGGATTTCTTTACTCATAAATTTTTACTTATCTTCAAAATGGAATGCATTAAACTGGTTCATTATTCTTATATGATGTAAAAAAGAATTGTTCAATTGTTTTTATCTATATATATATATATATATATATATATATATTTTTTCATCTTCATATAAATTAACTTGAAGAAAAATAATCTTAACCGGTTATCGCACCGTGAAAATCACCCGAGCGTATTAACACTCGGAATGATATAGAGTCATCACCGAACTTTATTTATTTTTTGAGGAAAAGGAAAATATCGATAAAACCTTAAAAGCAACAGAGAGACGGTCGTTGCAACCATCTTCGGAAAAGATTGCTTTGCCAAATTACTTATATTGTTGTATTCATATATGTTGTATCAATATTCGACATAAATTTTTACTATTTTAGACTATTGAAACCATTGGACCATGCTAATGGTTTCACTGTATAACATCTTGAAACCATTTAACAACAATAATGGTTTCAAAGATCTAATTAACTATTTTAGGTTATCGAAATTATTAGACCATAATAATGGTTTCACTGTATAACATATTGAAATCATTTAACAATATTAATGGTTTCAAAGATCTATTTTACTATTTTAGGGTATCGAAACCATTAGACCATACTAATGGTTTCACTGTATAACATCTTGAAACCATTTAACAATATTAATGGTTTCAAAGATCTATTTACTACTATTTTAGGGTATCGAAACCATTTGACCATACTAATGGTTTCACTGTATAACATCTTGAAATCATTTAACAATATTAATGGTTTCAATGATCTATTTTACACCTATTTTAGGGTATCGAAACCATTTGATTATACTAATGATTTCACTTTATAACATCTTGAAACTATTTAACAATATTAATGGCTTTAAAGATCTATTTTACTACTATTTTAGGGCATCGGAACCATTAGACCATACTATTTTAACAATATTAATGGTTTCACTGTATAATATCTTGAAACCATTTAACAATATTAATGGTTTCAAAGATCTATTTTACTACTATTTTAGGGTATATCAAAACCATTTGACCATACTAATGGTTTCACTATATCTCTTGAAACCATTTAATAATATTAATGGTTTCAAAGATCTATTTTACTATTTTAGGGTATCGAAACCATTAGACAATACAAATGGTTTCACTGTATAACATCTTGAAACCATTTAACAATATTAATGGTATCAAAGATATATTTTACTATTTTAGAGTATCGAAACCATTAGACCATACTAATGGTTTCACTGTATTACATATTGAAACCATTTAACAATATTAATGGTTTCAAAGGTCTATTTTATGGTTTCAGTCATAATTATTATTTAAAACCATTTGACAATAAGAATTTCATTGTCCTTTTATTTTATTAGAAACCATAACATCTTGTATCAATATTTGACTAATTTTGTTTATTATTCAGTATCGAAACCATTAGACCATACTAATGGTTTCAATGTATAACATCTTGAAACCATCTACCAATATTAATGGTTTCTAAGATCTATTTTATGGTTTCAGTCATAATTATTATTTAAAACCATTTGACAATAGTAATTTCATTGTCCTTTTATTTTATTAGAAACCATAACATCTTGTATCAATATTTGATTAATTTATTTATTATTTAGTATCGAAACCATTAGATCATACTAATGGTTTCAATGTATAACATTTTGAAACCATTTACCAATATTAATGGTTTCAAAGATCTATTTTATGGTTTCAAACATAATTATTATTTAAAACCATTTGACAATAGTAATTTCATTACCATTACACAATTATTTTGATTTCACATATAAGACGATCAATAACATTTAATAATACTAATAGTTTCAATGTATAACAATTTAAAATCATTTAACAATACAAATGATTCCCACCATGTTTCAAGAATTTCATCTAATTCAAAGCATATGTTATAATGTCAAACAATAAATTGAAATCATTAACTGGATAAACCAGAGAGAAATGTGAGCAAAAAATAACTATAACTAGCATAGTTACGTAAAAAGATAATTTTGATTCACATACAACTAACCATGCATTATCAAACTACTTCTTAAATGTCAAGAAGTGAGTAAAAAACTGCCTCAAGCCTTTCATTTTCTCCAACTTCGTCACTTTCTAAGGAAAGTGAATCCAATGAAAATAGAATTTGCTATATATGTGATCTTAAAGCAAGAAACTATATACTGTCAAAAAAAAAGCAAGAAATTATATGATACACAAGTCTCTATAATATCAGTGGTTTCACATTTCTGCTATATATGTTTTCAAAGATTAAGCAAACTGACCAACAATTTCGTTCATACTTTAGACAAATGTTGAATACTAGATGACATTCACGCTTTCAACTTGTTCAACTTGTTTTGTTTTGCCTATAACTGTCAACAAAAACTTGACAGTGTACTTAAATAGTTTCAGCAGGTAGTATTCTAATTCTATTTGTGAACCTCAAACTAACTCCACACTACACTCAACAACATTCTTGTTGACCGTTTAATTTTCTAATTTTCTTCATGTTATTATAATTTCACTTATACTTACACACTGCAACCAACTGAACACACTTAAACTAGTTAATAAACTTCTGTTGAAAACAAACCTTTGAAAATAATCTCAATTTAATTTACTAATATTGAGAACATGAGACCTTAATTGACCACAATGCAAAATGCAAACAATTTTTAAACTATGACAATTGTAACTTGGATGAAACCGTTAGATCATTTCATCATCGCAGGTAAACTAAATAAACATAAAAGAAAGAGAAAACAATAAATCAAAACAACAAAAGAAAGAACCATCATATCATCACTTATTTGAGCATAATCCCCTTTATACACGAAACATGAGTCCCCATTATGGACTCTCTATGAATGCCATCTCATACAAAACCACATATATCATTGTGTAAACCATTTCTCTTTGTTAGTAGTGGTAGTTCCATAGAATTCAGTGAAATACGAAGCTAAAACAATTCAATTCACAGTTCAGCACAATTCAGTGAAATCCAAATCGAAATCGAAATCGGAATCGGGATGGAATTGGATTATTAACACAATTACAAGCAACTATTATCGTCATTTCAAGTTCAACACAATTCAATGAAATCCAAATCGAAATCGGGATGGAATCGGAATCGGAATCGGGAATCGCAATGGAAGGGGCGGAGTGATCGTGTTGATGATGATGATTTCGGTGTTGAAGATGATGATTTCGTGTGATGATTTGCGTGTTGATTGCGATGGAGGTGAGGGCGAGAGTTCGGAAAATGATTCTGAGTTCGTAAGATTTCGTGTGATTTCTCTGTTCTTGAGTTTGTGGGGGGTGTATGAAGAAATGGGATGGGTGACAAAGCAATTAAGTTGGGCTAATTGGTAAATGAACTAGGTTTATGCATGGTACATAAACATATGTTTATGTACCATAACCGATCCCGTGCCATGCATTGTAAATAACATGCATTAAATATTCAATTGTTAAAGGTTGTACCTATATATATGACACGCGCAGGCTCAAGTAAATGCGAGTTTTCATTTCTTTTGTCCTCTCTTTTTCCCCTCTCTTTGAGACTCATCTTTCTTTTGAATTCACCAATGTGTATACCTCAAAACAATGAGGGAAAATCATTCTCCACCAAGAATTGATCTTCCACCTAGATCTAGCAAGAGGTGAAATACTCACTTCCAAATATAAAACCAATTCTTACAATCCATTCTTTGTTTCAACTCAAACTGAAACTTTTTGTGCGTGTTATTTGAATATATAGGATTCATGATCTGATGTATTTTGTTTGACCCCTTTTTTTTTCCTTTGAACATTTAAGTGAGTTTTTTTTTTAGTTTATAATTCTCTCATCTTGATTGTTGATTTATCATTCATCTTAATGGATTCCTCTTTGTCGTTGCAGAATAAAATTTAGGATTGCATCCTTTTGTTGATTTAACATTAATTTGTGGAGCAAAAAATATTTAGGGTTAAGAAGGAACAAACAACTGCATAATTTAACTGTCTCTAACTGTTCCTTTCTCTTTTCTCTCTGTTCAAAAAATACATTTGGTGCTACTTTTATTTTTATTTTCTTTGTACTAATTTTTTAGACTGAATTAATAGTCTTGTAGTAGAATAGTTTGTGTTTTGTATTAGGAAACTAATGAAGCGAATAATTACTAAAAAGAGGTTAAGTACCCAAGTTTATAGTAGTAAGTTGTTTCGAACAACTTTTGTTGGTCTAGGTAGGGAGGCTAATAGGTAGAGACAATAATCTTTTCACATGATCCTATAAGAGTCAGTTTTAGAGGAAAAAAATTTGAAATGTACAAAGAATTGGTGTATAATAAGAGTCACGTGTTCCTTATCTAATATTATAATGTACAAAGAAGTCTTTCATAATTATAATTTTTAACATCTAATCTTTTTATTTTTCAATTGTATTGGTGTATGGTAGTATTGTTAAATGTCATTTTATTATCATATAATTAATTAACATCAATATATAGTTTATACAATCTAATATATAACCCATGCGTCGCACGGGCATTCGATCTAGTAGAGAAAATATTAGGATTCAAGTAACCCTAATATTCTTATGAAAATCTCCTGTTTGATTTTCTCATGTATGTGAAACTCTTTTCACTAGGTCTCTATTTATAGATCTTTCTTATCTTGGTCTCCAAGACAAGAATTAAAACAAAAAGCCCACCAAATCTTTCTAGGGCGCGCGCCCCTTGAGTCATCATACTCATTTGTGCGCGCGCCCACCATTCCTTCTGGTGTACCGCCTTTCATTCATTTGTGATACTTTATCACAATGCATATTTCTCTCAAGTGTACCGTACCTTACAGTGTTCTCTATCTCTCACTACACTTTTCTTATGTGTGTGACCCTGTAGGTTTCCGTAACGTTGGCAACAATATTAAATCAACTATTTAATATTATAAACATTCAGAGGTTTCTAGCAATACATCAATGCTACCCAAGTTACGGAATGTTTATGTGATCTTAACAAAACATTCAGTGAAAATATTAGTCGTGTATAATTACCCCTTTGCCCTTATGTCTATATTGAACACAAGGCATAGATTGTGTCATCCTTGTCCAGTTCAATATTGGGCCCATAGAAATTTATCCTGTTATGTAGGATTGGCAAATTCCATCTAGGACACTAATGTCCCTTAGCATGCTTTGTGAAGTACCCATCGACTGCCTTTATGATTATCCTTTTACGGACAATGTTAGATCAGTGATAAAGCCCTTGACTCTTGTTGCGGGAATTTTGGGATTTCCACCATTACATTGACCCTTCATTTCCAAAGAGGGGAAAGTGTCGAAAACTGTTTAATAGGGAGATTCTAAGCTCGGGGGTTAGTTACGCCTAGGGAAGGTATTAGCATCCTAAACGCCCATAGTACTCTATGGTAAACTCTAATTTATTACTTTTTATTGCTTTTATGTTCTTAAGAAAATGAGGGAGAAAGTGGTAAGAATTGGAGGGAGAATTTGTTAGAGAGAATTGTGTGTGTAAGTGGAGAGTATAGATGAGAAGAGAAGGTTATGACATAAAAGTAAATTTAAAGTTTTTACGTAAACTAATCGTGCGACTAATTTGGTATTGGACTAAAGAATTTTTATTTGAGAGAGAAGAAATTGTTTATTTGTTTTCTATTTTTTTCTAGAGAATTTACTAATCGCACCTCTTCGGAAATGAAAGTTCTTTTTTAGTTGGTTTTTTAGCGTTTGCAGAAAGTGGTAAAAAATAAAGTGCATGCGATGCAATTTTCTACATCCTCTTTGGGGTTACATTGAGCCTAAATACATTCTAAAAATTTGCGGAAAGATAAACATGAATGATGCAACATTATGCAATGCAATTACAATTCTATCGGACCAAGAAAATTAAATGAACTAAAATCTAACAAAAAAACTATGTTAAAGTTCTAAAACTAGGTCCGTCTCTAATTGTCAAGGTTTTAAGTTTAAGTCCCATAATCCAATTTCAAGCACAAATAACCAAATGCAATGATATGATAACATTAAATAAAATCTAATGAAGTAAATATAAAGAGCTAGAAAGACACATAAATGAAAACTAAATTAAATAAAAAAACTAAACTAAAAAAAAGAACACATAAAAAAAACTAACTAAAAAAAAGAAAGAAAAGACGTAATAAGGAAAAAAAAAGTAATATATAGAAATGTGATATATGAAAACTAACTAAAGAGAAAAAAGTAAAAATAATAAAATTGAATAAATAAAAAAACGTGATATAAAAAAGAAGAAGGGGGGTATGTTTATTAAAAGGAAAAAAACTTAAAAGAAACAAATCTGAAAAAAGGGGTGTAAAAATGAATTTGGTTTGTTGGGTTTAACTGACTGTACCCATTTTTCTATTTGAACCGGTCTGAATCGGGTTCGGTTCATTAGTTGAACCAGATCCGGTTCACAGCTCAGTGTGTGTGTGTACCATAGTCCAACAAACATTCACCCTTAGATCTTGATCAGACTGTCCTGATCAGATCTGTGGATCCTGATGTAAGTCCTATGATTAAAGATCTATGGTTGTGATTAAAACTGGAAATAAAAGGTGTATACTATGAGTCTTATTCTTCCTCTCTTCACAAACAGAACAGAACAGAAACGCAAAAGCATAAACAAAAAAACTCCAAGAAAAACCAAATCGCAGATCATCAATTCTTAACCAAAAAATAGAAACGAATACTCGATAGTACAAAAAACACTTGTTAAGTCGGTTAAAAATGACTTTTTAAGTCAGTTCCGCGCGTGACTAAACAATTCCTGACGTAACAAGTTTTGACATGTTAAGTTAGATTTTGACCTGACTTAAGAAAATGCTTGTTAAGTCATTTAAAAGTGACTTTTTAAGTCAGTTCCGCACGTGACTTAACAATTCCTGACATAACAAGTTTTGACATGTTAAGTCAGATTTTGACCTGACTTAAGAAATAGTTGTTAGGTCGTATAAATTCTATGCGACTTAAGAAGCTTTAGTTTTCAGAACAACCTGCGGCACGTGCACCTGACTTAAGAAGATTGTTTTTTAAGTCAAATATGTTTAACCGACCTAAGACGTTGTTTTTATTTTATTTTATTCCTGGGCAGTTTTTTTTTCCTCTATTTATAATATCACATTTTTTCCTGCACATTTATGTGCCGAATTTACAACAACCAACATCAGTTCATAACCATAAATATAATGCAACATCACATGTTTCATATCTCACCTAAATTTCAAATAAAATAATAGAAGTAAAAATAATATCATACAAAATTCAAACATAACATTGTGATCAAAGTAGATAAACAACAACGTAGGGTAAAATTTGTTACACTTAGATAAATGTTTGTGTTATCAAAAGAGCATAAATAAGAGCAATTAACTACTATATGAAACAATAACTAAGTACTTGTCAAGAGACAATCAAAACAATAAACCTTAAAGACCACAAAAGATCATATATCTATGTTGGAACAAAGGATGTTCAGAATCTGACTCTTAGTGTTTTGCTGATAACAAAGTATTAATGAACAATAGGGTATTTTAATGTTTAATTTTTAAGTGTGCAGATTAAATTATTATGTTGATTGAACTAAGCTCTGAAACAAAGCATTAGCATGGATATCAGAAGCATGGATATCAGAAGCATGGACATCAGAAGCTAAGATATCAGAAGAAAAGCTAATCAGAAGCAAGTCATCTCAGAAGCTATGTTGAATCAGAAGCAACGCATTGAGAAGACCAACAGTTTCAGAAGCTGAAGACTCAGAAGCATATGTCAAATACATAGGCTCTGAATGACAAGCCAGGAATGTCAGTGTTAACTGATAGTGATTCAATGATTGGAAATCATTTGAATTAAAGGCTGTGATTGATTGATACATCATAGTACTACAACCTTATCATCAAGGATTGTGACGTTAGTACTATTTTACTCCATAAGGACGAATATTCTCAAGAAAAAGGAATAACAGGATAAGCATTACCAGAATTGGCAAATATTCCATGTTACCTTGTCCTTTTCACAGCTGGCTTGAAAATGACCTCTGCAACGGTCATTATCTTCAAACGTCTCTATTTCTTCTTCACATATAAATAGAGAAAATCTCTTTGAAGATAAAGGTTACAACATATAACAACAATGCACGCACTGATACAACTTTACTCCTTTACATAAGACTGAAAGCACTGCTTCTGAAACTATTTTCTGTTGTGCTTCTGACACTCTGTTTTTTCTAATTCATTAGGAATTCTGTGTTAGAGTCTTAAGAGTCTTGAGTTGTAATCTTAAGAAAACTCTTGATTTGTATAATCAAGTTTTTATCACTTTCTATCTTATTTCTTCTATATTAGGAAGTCTCTTGCAAGTGTGCTTGAGCAAGTAGGAAGTCTCTTACTAGTGTGTTTGAGCATTGTAATAGTCTAGGTGATTATAGTGAAATCCCTTGGAAGTGCAAGGGGACTGGACTACTCTCGTTTTGTGAGAGGAACCAGTATAAAATTGCTTGTCTCGCCTCTCTCTCTATCCTTACTCTTTTGTGTGAGTGTGTTAATTGTGTTTCTTTATCCGCTGGTGCTTCTGATAAGCTTCAGAACTTAGCAGAAGTTTTCAAAATACCGAAACACAATTCAACCCCCCCTTCTTGTGTTTTTCACACCTTCAATTGGTATCTAGAGCTCCGGTTTGTTACGCATCACTTAACAGTGAGACAAAAAGATCCTGAAAAACACAATGTCTGAAGATTCAAGTTCAAAGAATGTTGCTATTCCATATGATTACAATTCTGAAAAGTCTGAGAAAACTGGTGGAACTTATAGCAAAGCACCCAAGTTCAATGGTGATCAATCAACCTTCAACTGGTGGAAATACAAAATCTATCCTCATATCATTGCTGAAGATGAAGGTTTGTGGGATATCATTGAAGAAGGTGTTAGTTTTCAAGATAAGCTTGATGAAGATGGTAAGACAACAGCAGCTGTAAAGAAGACCTTCACAGCTGAACAGAAGAAAGAATGGAAGAGACACAACAGAGCTATTTCTATCCTTGCTAGTTGTATCACTCATGATGAGTTTTTGAAACTTGGAAATAGATCTAGTGCTAAGGGTATTTATGACTCTTTGTGTGCTACTTATGAAGGAAACCAACAAGTGAAAGAAGCAAAGGCTAATCATTCTGGTCTTGGAGTCTTAAAGAAAAGTTATATCACTGTTGATCATGTTAAGAAGATTCTGAGGTGTTTACCACCCAAGTGGAGACCTAAGGTCACTGCTATACAAGAAGCAAAAGATCTCAATACCTTAAGCCTAGAAGAGTTAACTAGTTCTCTCATAAGTCACGAGATGGAACTAGCTTCTGATGAGCCTAAGAAGAAATCAAAGTCATTGGCTTTGCCAGCAACTTTGAAATCTCCTAAAGCTTTAAAGGCTAAAGTTATTGAATCTGATGCTGATGAATCTTCTGTAGATGAACAGGAGGATGGATCAGATGAGGAACTCTTTGCTCTGCTTTCAAAGTTCAGGAAATGGAATAAGTACAAAAACAACAAAGCTTCTGGAAGAAGTTCTGGTTCTAAGAGTTATGGGAACAAAAACTCAAATTCTAAAGACAAGAAAGATGGTTCCAAAAATAGCTGTTTCAACTGCAAAAAGACTGGTCATTTTATTGCTGATTGTCCTGATTTGAACTCAAATGATAAAGGGAAAAAGGGCAACTTCAAGAACAGAATGAAGAAAAGTCTTATGGCTACTTTTGAAGATCTTGAGAAGTTATCAGATACTGAAGAAGATGATGAGGAAGCAAATCTAGCACTTATGGCTACAACATCTTCTGATAATGAATCTGATATGGAGAATGAATCTGACACTGATGATATTGATGAGGTAATTTCTAAACTTCCTCATGATAAGCCTCTTATTGCTCTCAGAGACACTATGAAGCAATACATAAACAAGTCAAATGATTTCAAAAGTTTAAAAACTAAAATCGACTTGCTTACAGAGAAATCTGACCAACTTCAATCTCAATATAATGAATCTCTTTTGAAAATTAAAGAGCTTGAAGAAGGTTGTGTTGCTTGTAACAAATCACATGATAAGCACGAAGTTGCTCTTCATGAGTTTGTTAAACAAAATGTTAACAAGAGCAAAGTTGCTTCCATGATTTACAGTGTGAGCAAGAACAAAGGATATGGACTTGGTTATTCTGCATCTTCTGATAAAGAAAAATCAAGTCAGTCTGCTTGTTTAAGCAAAACACCTCCTCCTCTCTATTCTACTTTCATATCAGAAACTGGTAATTCTGAGAAAGCTTCACAAACTTCTGTTTTGAATAAGGGAAAATCAAAAGTCTCAGAAGATAACAAATCAGTGATTTTTGATAACTCAAATTCAAAAATGAGATACTCAGAAGTAAAGATTCTGAAGAGACCAGTTCCTAAACCAACTAAGGTTCTGAGAACTTCAGAAGCTAGTACTTCTGATACAAAGTCTGTGAAACCTATTAGAAGTTTTGGCAAGAAGAAGTATGCTCCTCAAACTGGTTTTCAAAAATCATACTTCCACAAGGCCTACACTAACCCATCAGGACCCAACAAGTTGTGGGTACCAAAATCTGAAATAGTTTATGTTGCAGGTTTGCACTCAAAAAGAGAAAAACTCAAGTACATGGTACCTGGACAGTGGCTGCTCTCGACACATGACAGGAGAAAAGCATTTATTCCTCACCCTGAATCTGAAAAAGGGAGGATCTGTAGGATTTGGTGGGAACCAAAAAGGCACAATAATTGGTACTGGTACAGTAGGTAATTCCTTCTCTACTATTTCTGATGTTCTTCTTGTTGATGGACTTTATCATAACCTTCTTAGCATAAGCCAATTATGTGACAATGGTTATGAAGTGGTGTTTAATAAGAACACATGTACTGTAAACAGATACTCTGATAAGTCTGTAGTTTTCAAAGGAAAAAGGAAAGGCAATGTTTACAAAATCAATCTTTTTGAATTAGTAGAACAACAAGTTGTTTGTCTTCTGACTCTGAGTGAAGAAAAGTGGGTCTGGCATAAAAGATTAGGACATGCTAACTGGAGATTAATCTCTAAGCTAAGTAGTCAAGATCTTGTGAGAGGCCTACCTGTTTTAAAATATCAGTCAGACACAATTTGTGGTCCGTGTCAAAAAGGAAAGCTTTTCAAAAGCTCTTTTAAAGATAAAAACATTGTCTCTACCACAAGACCTTTGGAACTGCTTCATATTGATTTATTTGGACCAGTCAGTACTGCTTCAATAAATGGTAAGAAGTATGGACTTGTCATTGTAGATGATTTCAGTAGATGGACATGGGTTAGATTCCTGAGATCCAAGGAGGATACATATTATGTGTTTAAAACCTTCTGCACTCAAATACAAGTTGAAAAAGACTTGAAAATTGTCAAGGTTAGAAGTGATCATGGTGGTGAGTTTGAAAATGAACCTTTTGAAATCTATTGTGAAAACAATGGAATTCTTCATGAGTTCTCATCTCCTAGAACACCACAGCAAAATGGGGTTGTAGAGAGAAAGAACAGATCTTTACAAGAAATGGCCAGAACCATGATGCATGAAACTAACCTAGCAAAACATTTTTGGGCAGAAGCTATAAACACTGCTTGTTATATTCAAAATAGGATCTATATCAGACCTTTATTGAATAAAACAGCATATGAATTGTTCAAAGGAAGAAAACCTGATATTTCTTATTTTCATCAATTTGGTTGTACATGTTACATTCTGAATTCTAAAGTTCATTTAAAGAAATTTGACTCTAAAGCTTCTAAGGGTATCTTTATTGGATATTCTGAACGCTCTAAGTCATACAGAGTGTATAATTCTGAAACAAACACTGTTGAAGAATCTATGCATGTAAGATTTGATGACAAAGAGCCTGATAATGATAAGTCAGAGCTAGTTGAAGTTATTGCAGATAATCCAGATTCAGAAGTTGAAACTATAGAGGTTAACAAGAGTTCAGAACCTGAAACAACTTCTGATGATCAAGAAACTGCTCCTTCTGAAGATGTTCAAACTCCTCAAATTGATAGTGATTCTGATGCTGAGATTGAAGAAGTTATTAAGAAAAATTCATTCAAATATAAGTCATCTCATCCAGAAGAGTTGATCATTGGAAATAAAGAAAGTCCTAGAAAAACAAGGTCAAGCTCACAAAATGAAGATGCAATGGTCAGTTTGGTTTCTCTCAATGAACCAAAGACTATTGATGAAGCTCTCAAAGAAAAAGCTTGGATCTTAGCTATGAAAGATGAACTACATCAGTTTGACAGAAATGAAGTTTGGAATCTAGTTCCTAGACCAAAAGACAAGAACATTATTGGAACAAAATGGGTATTCAGAAATAAGCTCAATGAAAAAGGAGAAATAACTAGAAACAAAGCAAGATTAGTTGCACAAGGTTACAGTCAACAGGAAGGAATTGATTACACAGAAACTTTTGCTCCAGTTGCAAGATTGGATGCAATCAGGTTATTTCTTTCCTATGCAGTTAACCTTGGTATTACTTTATATCAAATGGATGTGAAGAGTGCATTTCTTAAAGGTTTTATTACTGAAGAAGTATATGTCAAACAACCTCCTGGTTTTGAAAATATTCAAAATCCTGATCATGTTTATAAACTTCAAAAGTCACTTTATGGTCTTAAACAAGCTCATAGAGCTTCGTATGATAGACTAAGTAACTTTTTGGTTGATAATGGTTTTAAAAAAGGACAAGTTGACTGTACACTATTTAGAAAAACCTTGAAGAAAGACATTCTGATCGTTCAGATTTATGTTGATGATATTGTTTTTGGTTCAACTAATGCTACTCTATGCAAGAATTTCTCTAAGTTAATGGAAAAAGAATTTGAAATGAGCATGATGGGAGAAATGAAGTTCTTTCTTGGAATTCAAATCAATCAAACAAAGGAAGGAACTTACATTCATCAAACCAAATATACAAAGGATCTCTTGAAAAAGTTCAATCTTGAAGATTGTAAGCCAATGAATACTCCAATGCATCCAACAACAAGCATGAGTCTAGATGAATCTGAAGGCAAAGTTGATCAGAAGTTATATAGAGGTATGATTGGTTCTCCACTCTATCTAACTGCATCTAGACCTGATATTATGTTCTCTGTATGCTTGTGTGCAAGATTTCAATCAGATCCTAGAGAATCTCATCTTACTACTGTGAAGAGAATCTTTAGATATCTGAAAGCTACTTGTAATTTTGGATTACTTTATAAGAAATCCAAGAAATATGAGTTAAATGGATTCTGTGACGCTGATTATGCTGGAGATAAACTTGAAAGAAAATCAACAAGTGGCAGTTGCCAATTTATGGGTGAAAATCTTATCTCCTGGTGTAGCAAGAGGCAGACCACCATTGCTATGTCCACAGCAGAAGCAGAATACATTTCAGCTGCAAAATGTTGCACACAACTTCTTTGGATGAAATATCAATTAGAAGATTATCATATAAGCAGTCACTATATACCTTTATATTGTGATAACACTGCAGCCATTCAGCTTTCTAAAAATCCTATTTTACACTCTAGAGCAAAACATATTGAGATCAAACATCATTTTATAAGAGATTATGTTGAGAAAGGTGTTATAGATATCAAGTTTGTTGATACTGAAAAACAATGGGCTGATATTTGTACAAAACCTTTAGCTGTTGAAAGATTTGATTTCATAAAGAAAAATCTCAACATGGTGTTTGTTCCTGATTGTTAAGTTCATTTGAGTAAAATTGTTTTTAAAATCTGATAAGGATCAGAAGATGTTGAACCTCAGAACCTCAAGGTCAGAAGTTCTGATGAGTAACTACTTCTGATAAATATCAGAATCAAAAGAATGGTTCTGATGTGATAGTGGAACAGTTTAAAATTTTTTTTTAACTGCTGTCCACTAACGCACCAGTTATTTAAATAATTTTTTCTAATACACGTGTCATTTTGCAATTAGATGAGTATTGGTTTATGATGAGTTTAGCGCTTAAAATGAATATGACTACTCTGTCCTTTTTGTGTGTTGTACTGTTTGTTTGTTTTCTAAAAATATACACTTATATCACTTGCACACAAACACGTTCACAACCCACACTTTTTCATATTCTTTCTAAACCTCCAACTCTTCAGTTCTCTTTCTTCCCTCTCTAGCAAAACCAAAACCCTAACCCTCAACAATGGCATCATCATCTGCTCTCACTCCTTCTGTTAAACCTATAGTTGATTTGGAAAATCAAAGGAAGTACAAAATCAGAAAGGATACTATGGTTTTCAAGTTTTCAAGTTTAAAGAGCGTTGTAGAGAAACGGGTCGACTTTGAAAGTCTAAAAGCAAATGGATTCGATTTACAAGAAATGTTCTACTATCAAGGATTAGAACGTTACTTCAATATTCTGAATGGTCCTATCTATGAAGACATGGTTAAAGAGTTTTGGATGAAAGCATACGTTTTTGACAAACAATCTGCGTATGTTGAAGTTCAAAATCTGGTGAAGAAAAACCCTTCACTGAAAGGGAAATCTAGAAAGGAATTGGGTCTTCCTGAGATAACCCAAACGGAAATAAGGTCAAACATTGCTGGAATGGATATCAAGATTACTGCTGATCACATTGCAAAAGTGTTGAATATTCCAAATCATGGTATTCAACTGTCTGGTTTCAAGACTAAACCACAAGATCCAACAGTTCAAGCAACCTTGTTTGAAAATGTTAACTCAAATGTACAGAGAGATTTGAAACCTTTCTTCAAATCTGTTTACAAGGTGATGTTCGAATCAATTGCTACAAAGGTTGGTGGCACTGACTGTATTTCTTCTGAACAGAAATACTTCATGCATTTTCTTCATGGTATGATCAGAATGAATATGGCAAAATACATTTTTGATCATCTGTGTGAAGTTATCAAAAATAGCATTGAAAAAGGTCATGCCAACTGTCATCATGTTAGATTGCTGTCACACATCTTTTATCTAAGCAACTTCCATGAAATTCTGAAAAAGAATTATCCAACTTTTGTCAAGTCTTCTTATATGGAATCAAGGATTGTTGATGGTAAGTCCTTGAAGAAGATGTTCTTAATCAAAGGGAAAGTTGTTGTTCCTAACAATCCTTTGCTTATGAACAAGCAAGAAGAAGAGTTTGAATCAACCTTTCCTGCTGTAGATATTGAACAAGGAAAGAAGATTGCTGATGGTCTGTTTAATCATTGGGATGAGGAGTATGGTCTGGAAACTCCTGGAAACGAAGTTGATATAACCAAGCTGGGATTTGATCAGAAACAAGATTTTGTGATGAAGACTGCTGTCACCAGAGATAGAGTCAAAATCATACAACCTTCTGTTGGTGGTGTTAAGATCATGACAGAACAAGAGCTTGAAGATAAGGAAAAGGAAGTAAGGTCTAAGAAGCTTGAGGACAAGAACAAAAACAAGAGGAGAATGGTTGATGTGTCTGTTGAAGAATCTGATGATGATGATATACCTTTGATTACAAAAAGGGAGAGAATTGCCAGAGACAGAGCTGCTCACAAACGTCAGAAGCATCAAGGTACATCTTCTAACACTATTAGTAATGAGTCTGCAGAATCTCAATTTAGAAATGAACCTGCTTCTGAGCCTGTTTTTAAAATTCCTTCTCCAATCAAACCATCATCTGAACCTATATCAGAACCAAATGTTTTAGATATGCTATCTGAACATTTGTCACCTCAAACCATTCATACAGAAACTAAGAGCTTACCTGAAACTCCATCCAAACCTTCTGTTGTTATACCTTCTCCTTCTGAGAAATCAGGTCTTGAGAAGTTTAAAGAAAAATATGGTGATCCTCTTAGTGATGTTAGCTCTGATTCTGATACTGAAACTGATCACACAAATCCTATCCCCACTCCAATTCATGTTGACACTCCTCCACATGTTACTCAACCTTCCATCCCAACCATAGAGATTGTTAATCCTTTAACAAAATCATCTTCACAAACTCAACCTGCTTTCACAGTCAGCTTACCTGAATCACCTCAATCCCCAGTCTCACCTCCATCTAATCTTGAACAAAATATCAATCAAACTGTTTCGAAGCCTGAAATAACTTATCAATCCATTCTTGAAAGCATTCAAACCCAACATTCTAACCAAACTGTTTCTAGCATTGAGATTCTAGCTAGGCTTGTTAATAATGATGTTAGAAGAATGCACAGCTTAAAGTCTGAACGAGGCATTATGCCAAGTCAGATTGTTGAAAAGTTTGATGAGATTGACAATGCTCAGAGGTTGATCATAGCTGCTTTGAAGAAAAAGTATGATGATGAGCTAGTTTATGAACATCTGCAATTCACTGACTCTTTTGAAAATGCATTTGGAAGTGCTCTTCAAAAGAAAAGATTGATGTTAACTAACTTATCACATGATGAGATGGAAGCTCTGAAGGCTGAAGAAAGGAAACAAAGGTTACTAGAACAGGAGTTAATGATGAAAGAAGATGTAAATGTTTTAAGTACTAATGACTTTGATACTGTTATGGTTGAAAGTTCTGATGTTGCTGATACAAGAATTCTAAAGGTTGAACAGATTCAAAGAGAACAAAGAGATAAACTCTTAGTGCTGGAAGCTGGTCTGGAAGAGGTCAAGACTAATCAGATGGATCTGAAAGAAACTATCAATAAGAATGCTGAGAAGTCTGACAAAGCTCTTGAGAAGATGATGATGTTGCTTATCTCAAGACTTCCTTCTAACCCCTCCTCATCTCAACCCTAGGATTCTATGTTTGCGCACAAATTTTTTTTTAAGTGGTTGTAATATTTGAACAAGTTTTATTTCTGTTAATTGCATGAATATCTTTTGTTTACTTAATTTGTTTTGATTGCTGTTAACTGTTTGCATTGTTTTGTTTAATTATATGCTTTTGAAAAGTATGTCAAACACAAAGAAATTATAGAAAAAGATTTCAAAACAGAACCATAAATCTTTATTGATTAAATAGAATATCATTACATAAGGTCCTAAATCTATTTAGAATCTAAATCTGACTTCTGAGAATCACCAGAGCCCGAGGTTTCTGTTGGAGAATGATAATTCTCCAAGTACCTCAGATAATCAAAATCTGGCTTATCAGAACCAGAAGAGGATCCTTCTGAAGAACATTCACATTGTTCTGGATCATATGTTCTAAGAAATTCTCTGTAATCAGAATCAGTATCATCAGAATCTGATGAGAGATTGATGTATACTGGTGGTTGTGGCTTTGTTTTTGATCTGGTTCTATAACTTCTTCTTAATGGAACTGAAGAAGATGCTTCACCCTTGACCTTCTTTGCTTTTGGTTTTGTTTTCTTTGGTGATTCTTCTTTCTTCACTTCTTGGGGAGCCTTACCCTTATTTGCTCTTCTATCCTTATCCATTATTTCTGATAATAATGTGTGGAAGTGTTGAGTGAATTGAAATGGTGTTGCTCTCTTCTTTTATAGACTTTTATAGAGTCATAGTCTCTCAGTTCTTGGAATCAGACAATTTCTTTAATGAAGTTGTTGTAACTGTTTTCCTGACTTGACTCCTTGAAAGTTGTGTTTTTGACTGATCTTTTTACGCGCTTTTTAAATGTCTTTACTTCTTTTATACAAACTGTTTTTGTTTGATGACAAAAGGGGGAGTAAGAGTCATTAATTAATGAGTTTAGAAGCGCTAATAACTGAAACCAATTAAAAGAATCTGTTTAATTTTACGTTTTCTTTGATTATTTTTATCTGTTTATTTATTCTAGAGAATAATATTTTATGTTGAACTAAGTTCTTCATATGATGATAAATGGAAAGAGTGCAATTTTTCCATTAATTATCAGACTCAGGGGGAGAGCTTACAACACTAGTCTCTAAGAGTCAAATTATGAAGAATTTGAGTCACAATAAAATTATATTCTTAAACTATTTTAATTACTAAATGTTACAACTTAGGGGGAGCGTGCAAAGCTTATGAACCTCTGTTGAACATAGTAAATTAAAATAACAACCATTGTTAATTAATACTAGATTTGTCATCAATCAAAAAGGGGGAGATTGTTGGAACAAAGGATGTTCAGAATCTGACTCTTAGTGTTTTGCTGATAACAAAGTATTAATGAACAATAAGGTATTTTAATGTTTAATTTTTAAGTGTGCAGATTAAATTATTATGTTGATTGAACTAAGCTCTGAAACAAAGCATTAGCATGGATATCAGAAGCATGGATATCAGAAGCATGGACATCAGAAGCTAAGATATCAGAAGAAAAGCTAATCAGAAGCAAGTCATCTCAGAAGCTATGTTGAATCAGAAGCAACGCATTGAGAAGACCAACAGTTTCAGAAGCTGAAGACTCAGAAGCATATGTCAAATACATAGGCTCTGAATGACAAGCCAGGAATGTCAGTGTTAATTGATAGTGATTCAATGATTGGAAATCATTTGAATTAAAGGCTGTGATTGATTGATACATCATAGTACTACAACCTTATCATCAAGGATTGTGACGTTAGTACTATTTTACTCCATAAGGACGAATATTCTCAAGAAAAAGGAATAACAGGATAAGCATTACCAGAATTGGCAAATATTCCATGTTACCTTGTCCTTTTCACAGCTGGCTTGAAAATGACCTCTGCAACGGTCATTATCTTCAAACGTCTCTATTTCTTCTTCACATATAAATAGAGAAAATCTCTTTGAAGATCAAGGTTACAACATATAACAACAATGCACGCACTGATACAACTTTACTCCTTTACATAAGACTGAAAGCACTGCTTCTGAAACTATTTTCTGTTGTGCTTCTGACACTCTGTTTTTTCTAATTCATTAGGAATTCTGTGTTAGAGTCTTAAGAGTCTTGAGTTGTAATCTTAAGAAAACTCTTGATTTGTATAATCAAGTTTTTATCACTTTCTATCTTATTTCTTCTATATTAGGAAGTCTCTTGCAAGTGTGCTTGAGCAAGTAGGAAGTCTCTTACTAGTGTGTTTGAGCATTGTAATAGTCTAGGTGATTATAGTGAAATCCCTTGGAAGTGCTAGGGGACTGGACTACTCTCGTTTTGTGAGAGGAACCAGTATAAAATTGCTTGTCTCGCCTCTCTCTCTATCCTTACTCTTTTGTGTGAGTGTGTTAATTGTGTTTCTTTATCCGCTGGTGCTTCTGATAAGCTTCAGAACTTAGCAGAAGTTTTCAAAATACCAAAACACAATTCAACCCCCCCCTTCTTGTGTTTTTCACACCTTCAACTAGTGCTAACGTTGTGCACAGCATTTGTCTGTCTGATTTCCAGAATTTCAATTGGTATCAAAGCAGGCACCCTGCCTGATTGGGTGAGCTCCAGGGAAGATATTTCTGGCTAAGATGGACAAAGAAGGAAGACCTATGAATAGACCACCACTTTTGGTTGGTGATGCTAACTATGACAACTGGAAGTCTAAGATGACTATGTTCTTGAAGTCCATGGATCACAAAACATGGAGAGTTGTTATGAAAGGATGGGAACATCCTGTAGTCACTACTGGTAAGGAAGGGGAGACTACCACTACGCTCAAACCTGAGGAGGACTGGAGCAAGGAGGAGGAAGCATTAGCCAATGCAAATACAAAGGCTTTAAATGCTTTATTCAATGGAGTTGATGCACATATTTTCAAATTGATCAAAAGATGCACTGTTGCAAAGGATGCATGGAAGATACTCCAAACTGTTCATGAAGGTACCTCAAAGGTGAAAAGCTCAAGGCTACAACTCTTGACCAGCAAGTTTGAGAGCTTAAAGATGAAGGAAGATGATGGTATTCAAGATTTTCACATGACAATGCTTGATTTTGATAATCAATTTGATGCCTTAGGTGAAAAGATCTCTGAAGAAAATCTGGTAAGGAAGATGCTTAGGTCTCTGCCTAAGAAGTTTGACATGAAGGTCACTGCTATAGAGGAAGCCAAGGACATCTCACAACTAAAAATGGATGAATTAGTAAGGTCTTTACAAACGTTTGAAATGTCTGCAAATGAGAGATCTGAAAAGAAGACAAAGAGTGATATGGAGGCAGATGATAGTTTATCTGAAACCATTGTGATGTTGGGTAAGAAATTTAACAAAGCTTTCAAACGTATGGGACAGGCCAAGACACATGCTTAGGACAACAGTCATAGCATTAATAGAAACGTCAACAATCTGAGGAAACCAAAGACAGATGACAAGACAAGTCCGGGAAAAGGAGTTCAATGTCATGAATGTGAAGGCTATGGTCATATCAGAACTGAATGTGGAACGTTTCTTAGGAAGCAAAAGAAAGGGATGACCGTCTCTTGGTCAGATGGAGAAGAGTCTGAAGAAGAGTCTGAATCTACCAAACATGTGATTGCCTTAACTGGAATTTGTACATCTGATGCAAAATCACAAGATGGTGACATGACCTATGAAGAATTAGCTGATTCTTATAGGGAATTATGGCTTAAAAGTATAGAAGTTGGTAATGCCTTCTTAAGGCAAAAGAAGACTGTTGCCTTACTACAAGATGAGAAGACCAAGCTTCTGGAAGAAAACTCAAGACTGGTTGGTGAGGTCACGCTATACAAATCCAAGATTGACAACATGAACAAACAGTTGAGGATGCTGAATACAGGAACTGATAAGCTGGAAGAAATCCTAGAAATAGGACAGAGTTCAAAGGATACAAAAGGTATTGGTTTCAACTACAGTTCACTACGTCATTAGAAACCTGCTACTGTGAAGAAGTTTGTTCCTACTGTTGGTACTTATGATCCAACTATGCCAAGACAGATGCCCCAGCATCAGGTGAGACAGCAGAAAATCAGATATAAGACCAAATCAAAGAAAAGGTATTCTGGGTGGGTATGTTATCACTGTGGAATGAAGGGACACGTTAGATCCTACTGCTTCAAACAGTATGGGTATCCTGACAAAGCTGTTTCATCAAAACTTGAGCCTATTGTGAAGAAAGAATGGAAACAGAAAAGTAACACTGTGGATCCTGATCAAGCTGAGTCTGAAGGTTTGGAGATTGCTCAAATTGCTCATACATCTCTAAGAGCATCATCTAGGAGTGATTGGTATTTTGACAGTGGATGTTCAAGACATATGACTGGAAATAGAGACTACTTGACAGATGTCTTGCCATATGCTACCAGCTTTGTAACATTTGGTGATGGAGCCAAAGGAGAGATAAAAGGGATAGGAACACTGATAACTGTGGGGTTGCCTAAACTTGACAAAGTACTGCATGTGAAAGGACTAACAGCTAATCTAATTAGCATTAGTCAACTATGTGACAAGGGTCTGAAGGTCAACTTTACAAAGGATGAATGTCTAGTTACTGACAGTAAAGGTGATCTACTGATGAAAGGAGAAAGGTCAAAGGATAACTGCTATCTATGGGTCTCTCAAGACAAAGCTGAGTTGTCTACTTGCCTAATATCTAAAGAAGATGATGTGAAACTGTGGCACCAAAAGCTTGGTCATCTAAACCTCAAAAGCATGAAGAAAGCTATTGCTGAAGGAGCAATCAGAGGTTTGCCAAGGCTTCAGATTCAAGAAGGAAGCATATGTGGAGAATGTCAGATAGGAAAACAGATAAAGATGCCTCACTAGAAGCTGCAACATATGACCACATCCAGAGTACTTGAGTTATTGCATATGGATTTAATGGGGCCTATGCAAGTTGAGAGCTTAGGAGGAAAGAAGTATGCCTTTGATATGGTAGATGATTACTCTAAGTACACGTGGATTGACTTCATCAAAGAGAAATCTGACACTTTTGAGAAATTCAAGGATCTTTGCTTAAAACTTCAAAGAGAGAAGGAATGTGGTATAACTAGAATCAGAAGTGATCATGGCAAGGAGTTTGAAAATAGTAAGTTCTCTGAGTTTTGCACTGCTGAAGGAATATTACATGAGTTTTCTGCACCTATTACTCCTCAACAGAATGGGATAGTTGAGAGAAAGAATAGGACATTACAAGAAACAGCTAGAGTTATGATACATGCTAAGAAGTTACCATTCTATTTCTGGGCTGAGGCTATGAACACAGCCTGCTATATTCATAACAGAGTAACACTGAGAAAAGGAACATCTACAACTCTGTATGAGCTATGGAAGGATAGAAAACAAACTGTGAAACACTTCCATGTGTTTGGAAGTAAATGTTATATCTTAGCTGACAGAGAACCAAAGAGGAAGATGGATGCTAAAAGTGATGAGGGGATATTCTTAGGTTACTCAACTAACATCAGAGCCTATAGAGTATTCAACTCTAAAACTAATACCATGATGGAGTCCATAAATGTTGTGATAGATGATAAAGATACTGATGCTACACCAAATGACAGTACATTTGGCACAACATGTGGGTTACAAGAAGAGGCAGAAGATGAGATTGTCAATGAAGAAGACTCAAGAGTGATTAGTTCTGAAAATTTAGTCAATAACAAAGGGCCATCTATCAGAGTTCAGAAGAATCATCCTATTAATCAAGTCATTGGTAATCCTAATAAAGGCATCACAACAAGAAGAAGAAATAATGAGATATCAAATTCTTGTTTTATCTCCAACTTTGAACCCAAGAATGTCAAGGAGGCTCTAACTGATGAGTTTTGGATAAATGCCATGCAAGAAGAGCTAACTCAGTTCAAGAGGAGTGATGTATGGAATCTTGTTCCTAGGCCAGATAATGCAAATATCATAGGAACTAAATGGGTATACAAGAATAAGTCAGATGAGAATGGCACTATCACCAGAAACAAAGCTAGACTAGTGGCACAGGGTTATGCACAGATTGAAGGAGATGATTTTGGTAAAACGTTTGCTCCAGTAGCTAGACTAGAAGCTATTAGGCTATTGCTTGGAATTGCATGTATACACAAATTTAAGCTGTATCAAATGGACGTCAAGAGTGCATTTCTGAATGGTTATTTGAATGAAGTAGTCTATGTTGAACAGCCCAACGACTTTGTTGATTCAACCTTTCCAGATCATGTTTACAAGTTAAAGAAAGCATTGTACGGTTTAAAGCAAGCTCCCAGAGCTTGGTATGAGAGGCTAACTGAGTTCTTGGTGAATAATGGTTACAAGAAAGGGAGGTAATGACAAGACACTCTTTGTGAAAAATGAGAGAGGTAAGCTCATGATTGCACAAATATATGTGGATGACATAATCTTTGGAGGAATGTCTGACCAGATGGTAGAGCATTTTGTCCAGCAAATGCAATCTGAGTTTGAAATGAGTCTTGTAGGAGAGCTTAATTTCTTTCTAGGTCTTCAAGTGAAACAAATGCAAGACACTATATTTATTTCACAGAGTAAGTATGCCAAGAATATGGTCAAGAAATTTGGCATGGAGAATGCTGCCACTAAAAGAACTCCTGCTCCTACACATGTCAAGCTTTCAAAAGATGTCAAAGGTGAAGATGTAGATCAAAGTTTGTACAGAAGTATGATAGGAAGTCTACTTTATCTAACTGCTAGTAGACCAGATATCACATTTGCTGTTGGAGTATGTGCTAGGTACCAAGCTGAACCAAAGGTGACTCATCTAACTCAAGTGAAAAGGATCTTAAAGTATGTGAATGGTACCAGTGATTATGGCTTACTGTATTCTCATGGTGAAAGTAATAAGTTGATAGGATATTATGATGCTGACTGGACTGGAAGTGCAGATGATAGAAAAAGCACTTCTGGTGGATGTTTCTTTCTAGGCAATAATCTCATATCTTGGTTTAGTAAGAAACTAAATTGTGTCTCCTTATCAACTGCTGAGGCTGAGTACATAGCAGCAGGCATTAGTTGTACACAAGTGGTGTGGATGAGACAGATGCTGAGTGAGTACAATGTCAAGACAGATGCTATGACATTATATTGTGACAACTTGAGTGCAATCAATATTTCCAAAAATCCTATACAACATAGTAGGACGAAGCACATTGATATCAGACATCATTTCATCAGAGATTTGGTTGAAGAAAAGGCTATTGTTATTGAGCATGTTTCAACTGAGGACCAATTAGCAGATATATTCACAAAAGCTCTTTATATTGCCCAATTTGAAAAACTTAGAAGGAAGTTAGGCATTTGCCTAATTGAGGAATTATAGCAGTTATTGTGTGTGAGGCGTGCATCAGTTATTCTCTCTCTCCTCAACCGCTACTTGCACGCCTATCAAGGAAGTGAATCAAAACTTCCCTTAAACAAAACAATCACACGCAATCATCATTATTCTCTACAAAGTTTTTCTAAACCTATTAACTGCTCACTTGCCGCTCCCATTGTCATTCAAAAATTCTCAAATCTTCAAATCTCCAAAAACGTTACTACAATCATGTCTGATTCTACTCACTCTCCAATCGCAAACGATCAAACTTCCCCCTTGTTCCAGAAACCACTTCACCGGAGTTTATGGATGTACAACCGCTTGCAACTATGATCAATTCACCAGCAATCAAACAGCGTCCTAAAGCGCTTGTGGCACGAAGAAAAAGCAACAGAAGAGGATCGACTTCGTCTGCAACGAAGAAGACTCCAAAAACGAAAGGTAAGAAAACTCCTTCTGTTCAACGTATAGGTCTTAGCATGCATGATCTGTACTGTAAAGAAAATCCTTTCAAATCAACTGTTGTAGAACCAGATGTTGACACTTCTTTCACTGGATCTGATGAAAAGCCCTTTGAGGGAACTGAAGTGCTTACTGAAACCCTAGGTTCTGTTAATCCTAAGGTAGATGATCAATTAGATGCCGATAATTCAAATTTGCATGCTGAAGATGTTGGTAATAGATCTGATGACAAGATTGTTGATGATGATGTTAATGTTGCTGAGAACATTGCTGTGACAGAGGATCATGTTGATCCCTCTGCAAATGAACAGGATGCTGTGCCAGATGCTCAAGCATCTTTGGCACAACCCATTTGTGGAGTCCTTGGTTGTTCCAAACACTCCTGAAACTATGAGCGTTCATGAGAATGACTCTCCCAAGTCTCAAGATCAAAATGCTGAGATTCAGAAGGATGTTAGTTTGGTTGAGAATGTTGAACCAAATGAAGTGGTTCATGTTGATGAAATGGAGTCTGAAGATAGACCTTTGGATGAGACTCCAGCTGTTAGTATTGCTCGCAGGACAAGGAGCAAATCTGTTGTTGTTGCATCTACTGCTGGTAAAGATGCTAAGGGAGGCAAGAAGAAAACTGCTGATACTGGGAAGAAGCCCATTGGTCCCCCCAAGTCTTGGGAAGAAGCCCATTGAAGCCCATTGATCAGAAGAAGAAGAACCTCAAAAGAAAGGATCATCCCTCAAGTGATTCTGATTTTGAGATTGCTGAGACAGATGCTGCCCCATCTGGTGGAGCATCTAGGAAAACTGTTAAGGGAATGAAAGTCCCTCTGGTTATTCCTCCAGCTCCTCTGGATAATGTCTCCTTTCACCTGGAAAGTGGAGCTACTCGTTGGAAATTTGTTTATCATAGGAGGCTTGGATTGGAAAGAAGTCTCAAGGCAGATGTGTTCAAGTGCAAGGAACTTGTTGATGTGTTGGACTATGCTGGGTTGATGAAGACAGTGAAGAATCTGGGTCACTGGTATGACAAGCTGGTTAGGGAATTTGTGTTAAATATTTTTGAGGACTGTGATGATTCAAGGAGTCCTGAGTATAGGCAAGTGTTTATTCGTGGTAGGTGTGTCAACTTCTCTCCTCAAATTATCAATGCTTATCTAGAAAGGTCCACTGCAGATATTCCTGAGTTACAGGTGATTGATGATACTATCTGCAAAGAAATCTCAGGTAATAAGCTTAGACACTAGCCTGGACATTTGTCTGCTGCAAAATTGTCCCCATTATATACACTGTTGAACAAAATTGCTGCTCATAATTGGTCCCCAACCACTCACTCAAATTCTGTTGCAACTGGTTTGGCTAAGCTCATCTATGCAGTAGGTACTAAATCTGCATTTGATTTTGGTTCTTACATTTATTATCAATTTTTGGAGCAAGCTAAGTCTTTTGCTGTCAAGTTCCCGATTGCATTCCCCACCTTGTTATGTGATATTATTCTGCAACAACACCCTGATATCTTGGTTAGTGCTGATGAGCCTTTTAGGAGGCCTAGTCCTTTTGCTTTGGATTGCAAATCATTATCCCAGCCACAGGCTGATGAGTTGGTTGGCACTTCTGTCCAGACAACTGGTATTATGAGTAAACAGGCTATAATAGCTGAACTTACAAAGGTTAGTTTGGATTTGGGTGCTAAGAAGCTGAAGGTTGATAGGGTTATAGCTGCTTTGAAAGCTGAGGCTGAAGCTGAGGGTGAGCTGAATGCCCAAGGACAAGACAATGAAGAAGAAGGAGGAAATGAAAAATGCTTCTGCTGCTGGTGACACGGAGGAAGTGTCTGCTGCCTCTGATGAGACTGCCTCTTTCTAATGCTTGTGTAATTTTTTTTCTTTTATTCATTCACACTGCACCTGTGTGTGCGCCGTATGGTCTGTAATAACTCTATTTGGGGCTTCTCTGTGCCTCTATGACTCTGTGACCTCTGTGACTGGATGTGCTACTCTATGACTTTCCTTATGCATGATTTATGTTTGTCAGAATTTATGGCTAAAAAGGGGGAGTAGTAGTATATGTTAGAATTAATTTTCTTATGCCTGAAGATGCTCTGTTGCATGCTCTTGAAGTTACTTGAAGTTGCTATGCTATGTTTATGCATGAAGACGTATGTTAGAATTAATTTTCTTATGATCTGAAGATGCTCAGACACATGCTATGTTTGGACAGATGCTCTGACATTTTTCTTTTTGAAGTAAGTAGGTTATTTTATATGCATGCATGTTTTGAGGGGGAGCGCGTATGTTATGCGAATGCATGTGTTGAGGGGGAGCACGTATCTCTGATCTCTATGTTGTGGAATTATTTTTTTAAGAGTATGTTTTCATCTCTTTATATGAACCCACTATATGTGAAATGTTTATCTGGCGATTTCTGTGAGGCTAGGCGTATTATGATTCCTGATGATGAATGCCTCTGATATTGTTACAAGCTATCTTTGCTCAAAGAATTCTCTTGGAGGTAGTTTTGTTATATGCCATGATAGGTTTGTTGCTTATGCATGATGTGGACTTAAAGAAGTTCTGTGTATCTCTCCAAGAGCCAAAATTTTGCTAAAGGGGTAGATTGTTGGGTTTTTGTATGTTGGCTACATTTTGCAAAAAAAACATCTACTAGCCAAATGCTGAGACAAATGTTGTAAGCAAGTGGAACAACATTGTGTGACCTGACTGTTGCGCGCCAACACGCGCTATATTTCTGTTGAAGATCTTCTGGAGATTCTATGAAGTTTTATGTTTAACCTAGCGTGCAGAACAAGACGCGCAGGGTTGCTGAGCTGTAACAAGGTTACAGGCCTTTGTGTATTTCCATAATTAATATTGATATATTTTTGGAAACAATATTCTTGCTCATGAAGAATTGTTAGCTGGACCTAACAACGTCCAAGCTATGTTTTGAATCCCAAACCCATGCTTGCTGAGTACTATATATGTATGAAGACAAACCCTAGTTTTGGGTGTGTGGAAAACCGTGTGTGTACTAAAGCGTGTGTTTTAGGTTTTCTTGTTAGTTGTGAGTCTTGCTTGTATCTGCTGATTCAAGTAAAGTACTCTGTGTTTGAGTTGTAATTGTGTACGAAGTTAGATGTGTCTTTAGAGTGTGACTCTTGAAACAAACAAACGAAAAAGAACAAGTGATAACAGTGCTGGTTGTACTGTTTGGTAGGAATTGAGACGGGGTCTCATATCTAGGAGTTTCTAGGTAGAGCAGCACGGGATAGGGTCTAGGTGCATAACCAAGTAGTGAGGCTACGTTGGTGTATTTCACTAAAACTATTATAGTGGGTTCATTCCTGGATTGGTATCCCCCAGACTAGGGCAGTTGCGCCGAACTGGGTTAACAAACTCATTGTGTTCTTTACTTTTCAGTCACGCATATTTTACTTTGCTACGCTAAATTATTTTATTATTGTGTGACAAATGCTCGGACACTAGTGCTAACGTTGTGCACAGCATTTGTCTGTCTGATTACCAGAATTTCATTGAGGATAAAGGCTCATTGAACACCAATTTATAGACAGAAGCAATTTGAGCCAAGTCATTTGCTTCTTGATTTTGTAACCTAGGTATGTGCTCGAATTGCACTGACTCGAATTGGTCTAATAAAGAACTTGCAATCACAAAAATACTTAGGTAAATGTTCCTTTATACATTTGTTCTCTTTTGTCAATTGCTTCAGTACCAATTCTGAATCGCCTTTGACTATGATATTCTTTGCCCCCAAGTCAATTAAAGGGGCAAGACCTGCTATTAAGGCTTCATATTCTGCCTCATTATTGGAACAAAATCCATTTATCTTGTATTTAAATTTAGTGTGATTTGGGTTGGAGAAATTATCAAAATCCTAATTCCAGTCCCATGTTTATGCTTGGATCCATCGAAATACAATGTCCATGGTTGAGTATCAACATAATTTAGTGGCATTTCAACCACTGAATGATCAACAAGAAAATCTGCCACTATTTGACCTTTTCTATCTCTCAAGGGTTTATAAGTTAGAGCCCATTTTCCAGTTCTACTATGCAAAATAGGTTTTGAAAGCATATGTTTAATAATATCATAATGAGAATACAGATACACTTGAATAGGCTTAATATATTGCTTAAGTTCAATACAAGAAAAGTATAAACAAAGACAAAGCTTTTCTATTGGACTATATCTAGTCTCAGCATCATTGAGCACTCTACTTAAATAATAGATAGCTCTTTCAACATTGTTATCATCCTCTTGGGCGAGCATGCTACCAATGGTCGAATTAGATGCTGCTATGTACAACTTCATATTTTTATTTCGAATAGGAGGCATTAGCGTTGGTGAATGTGATAAGTAATTCTTAATTCTTAATGTGCTCAATATATTGCTTAAGTTCAATACAAGAAAAGTATAAACAAAGACAAAGCTTTTCTATTGGACTATATCTAGTCTCAGCATCATTGAGCACTCTACTTAAATAATAGATAGCTCTTTCAACATTGTTATCATCCTCTTGAGCGAGCATGCTACCAATGGTCGAATCAGATGCTGCTATGTACAACTTCATATTTTTGTTTCAAATAGGAGGCATTAGCGTTGGTGAATGTGATAAGTAATTCTTAATGTCTTCAAACGCTTTTTCTTGCTCTTGCCCCCACTGAAATTGATCACCTTTTTGTTTTCTAAGTAGTGGAGAGAAAGGATCAGCTTTTCCACTTAGATTCGAAATGAATCTTCTGAAAAAGTTAATCTTCCCAAGCAAGGACTGAAGTTGCTTTTTTGTTCTTGGAGGCTGAGTCTCCATAATAGCTTTTGTCTTGTTTTGATTTATTTCAATGCCTTTTTTATGCACTACAAAGCCAAGGAAATCCCCTGCATGTACACAAAAAGCACATTTTAGTGGATTCATTTTTAATCCACATTTTCTTATCCTCTTGAATGATTTTCTAAGATGATTCAAATGACCATCACTAGAAGAGGGTTTCACAACAATGTCATCAATATAGAGTTGCATAAAGGCATCAATAAAGTCATAAAATATAGAATTCATTGCTCTTTGGTATGTGGCACCAGCATTTTTTAGACCAAATGGCATCACAACCCATTCATAAGTCCCTAATGCCCCAGGGCATCTAAATGCAGTTTTAGCCACATCTTCTTCAGCAATGAATATTTGGTTATAGCCAGAATAGCCATCTAGCATGCTCAGGTACTCGAACCCTGCTGCTGAATCGATTAGCATTTTGAACGACGATTTGTGTATCAATAAATATTTTATAACTGCAAGTGCACAATTTCGTCGTTGAGTTTTAAAAGATATCGAACCACAGAGACCAATAGTCGAGCTACCGTATTTCTATTGTTACGATGTAAATCTAAGGCTAATGAATTTGGTTTTAAGATTGTTTTAGAATTTAAATGAAAATTAAAAAGAAGAATTAAATTAATTGAAACGGGATATCGGTATGTAACTAATTAACCATCGGGGATTTAATAAATTAATAGCGCGCGAAAAAGGATTTATTTTTCAGAAGGACTTTCTCAATTTAAAGGTTTAAACCTCACACTCTCGTTTTATTGATAAAAACCATACTAACTAGACTAGAAGTTTTACTGTCACTTTTCTACCACCTTAGTTTCGAAAGTATATTTTGAAAATCAATAAGTCCTAATTAATTCTAACGTGGCTCTCGCTCGTTCAAAAATTAATATCAAATTCCTACTATCTAGTTAAAACCTCAAACTCTCAGTCTATTGATTTTAACCTTAGTTGCTTTATTTTACTCTCGTTCAAAAGCTTTGAATTAAATTAGGAATTTGAATCAGAAAAATAGTTTAACATGCGCGCGCTAAATCATTATTGAATCCCCTTCGGAGAATTAAATTACATACCGATATCTAGGAATTTAGCTAGACATGGTAAAAGCAATAAACAAATAAAAACAGTAAAGTAAATTGGACATGACAAATAAATAAATAATTAAACAAGCGCGTAAAAATACTGAAGAAACTTGAATTGAAATTGCTGGAATTAATCGGAATGAAATTCTTGACAGGAATATGAAAACAGAATTCGTAACGGATTTCAGGTGTGGAAATAACGTTACAGTTTATTAAACTGAAAACTAAAACTGACTGAAATAAACAAAAGAAAAGGCGTATGGAGATCTGAAATTGAGTCTTCTATTTATAGGATAATTTTTCCTTGTACGATCCATAAAAATAGGGAGGATATGCTTCACTTTTGATCTCATCCAATTGTCGTACGATTAGGGATAGGAATTGATCAAACGCGTGCTTTCTCCCCACGTCTCGCAAAATGCTGTTTCAATTGGGCTTGAATTTGGTGGCGCCCGCCACAAGGTTGATGGGGGCAAATGCCCCTTTCTGCTGGGCTCCTTTGTGGGCTGCTCGAATTTGTGCTTTGCACCCCCCTTTTTGCTCCGTTTTTGACACTTTTTGCTCAATTTTCTTCTCCGACCTATTTTATTTGACATTGTTGAAAAGAAAACAAATACCAACATAAAAAGACATATATGAAATAAAAACGTATGAAATGCAACTAAAAGTTCATGTAAATTGAGCTAAAAATACGATATGATTTCGTGTCATCACATTTATGCCACTTGCATTGGGTATTCATCCTTAGATGTAGCATTGTTTAAATCTCTAAAGTCTATGCATACCCTAAGACTATTATTTTTCTTAATAACAGGAACAATATTAGTTAACCATTCAACATGCCTTGTAGTTCGAATGAATTTGCTTCTCAGCAATCTTTCAATCTCACTCTTGATCTTTGAAAGAATCTCTGGGTTGAATCTCCTTGGCAATTGCTTTATTGGCTTCTTCCCTGGCTTGAGTGGTAGCCTATGTTCCACCATTTCCCTGCTTAATCTTGGCATTTCATTGTAGTCCCAAGCAAAACAATCTTTGAATTCTTTAAGCAGGTTAACCATTTTAGTTTTAAATTTGATGTCCAGATTAGCGCTTATATAAGTTGGCCTTTTAATCGAGTCATCGCCAATATCCACCTCTTGCAAAGGGTCTTGCATTTTTAGGTTCGAGTTTAATGGATCTTGCTCGAATCCCAAAGGTTCATCATCATAAATGCAGTCCAACCTTTGTTCATTTGGCAACATGTTGCCATTATTTTCAGTGATGGTTTCATTAACCATATTTTGTTCTACAGCAGCCTCTAGGGCCGTTTCGAGCTTCCGTTCGGCAATATATGTCGTTATTTTCGCCCAAGCAGAGGGCTTAGTCATTATCTAGGTAGTCTATACCCCACCCAGATGGTGGAATAACTCCATCTTTAGGAGGGAAATTATCAATTTCTTCCCTTTCCCAACAGAATCCATGAGTAGGATGGAGCCTCACTGAATGGTACACATTATTGGTGGCTCCTCGAAAGCCACTATCTCTTTCTCCATATGGTGCTATGGAGGCTAAGTGTTTGTCAAAAGTTGCTTTAGTTATGTGATCAACTTCTGACACATAGAAGCTTTGATCAGCCTCTATTTTTTCCACCATGTAATCTTCCCTCAATAATATAAGCCTTTGGTGGAGAGTAGAAGGTATAACACCTATTCCATGGATCCATTCTCTTCCTAAGATTAGGTTAAAACTAGCCCTCGAAGCCACAAATATAAATAGTGTTTGCCTTATGGTGCTGCCTACAGCAACATCCATTTGGATGGCACCTAAAGATTGGCCACTTTTTCCCTCATAATTTGAGAGAACAATGTTGTGAGAATGCATATCAGTATCATACATCCCTAACTTCCTAAGCATAAAATGGGGCATCAAATTCACTACAACTCCCCCATCTACCACGACTTTATTTACTCCAATACCACCAACCTTAGCCTTAATGTATAAAGGCTTGAGATGGTTTTTCATCCCTTCATGAGGCCGTTCGAATACAGCCTTCTGTTGTTCTATACACCCATTGTTCATAACATAGTAGCAAACAGGGGTGTAATCCTCAAGTTCAGGTTCCACAAACTCCTCCTCGGGATCAGAAGTGGACCTCACATCATACTTACGTGGTAAAATAGATACCACATTGACCAAGACATCAAAATCTGGCTCAGAACCTGACTCGAGTAGGTCTTCATTTGGAATATCATCCTCCATATTGTCATCACGGCATGATATTCTTTCTTTAGCAGGCCTCTTTGATGAAGAGCCTTCATCAATCACTAAGGCTTTTTCAGCCTTCTTTGGAACAAACTCTTTTTTGTTCCCAGCATTACTGTGGTTGTCCTCAGCATGGACAGCCTTGGCATTGCCCCCAGCATGGGCAATCTTGTTATTGCCCCCAGCATGGGCAAATGAATTGGAGTTGCCCCAGCATGGGCATTCGAATTAGAGTTGCCCCCAGCATGGGCATTCTCTCTCTCAAATTTCTTAAGGCGTTGGTATCTGCGCCATTGAGTTCGAGTCATAGGGTTCTTCCCCTTATAATTGTTGTTATAAGAGTAGTTCTTATTTTCAGCATTGTTACTCGAAGCATCTTGACTCGAGCCACCAACGTCCATTTTCCTCATCCGATAGGCCTGATGTTGGCCAGAGGACCATTGGTTAACAGGAATTCTGTTGGAAAGAACATATGTTTGCCTTCTTCCAAGCCTGTCATGAATGGTACGGCCTTGATTTGTGGCCTTACCCTTGTTTGGTCATTCAGTAGACCATTTATTTTTGTTATCCACGTATGGCATAACATTTTTAAGGCCTGCAGTAGCCTCTTTGTCACATACAGCACTGCAACGAGGACACAACATCACTTCCTTGTTGCTTAGCTTGCATCTATTCAGAAAATCAATGAGTTCCTCTTCAGCTCGAGGATACACCACTTTGATTTTCTCAGCATATTCTCCCTCAGTGAAAACTCGAACTGGGGAGGCCTCCATGGCATCTATCATTAAGCACTCGAATGGCTCCACATAGGAAGTTTCAGCCACTTGGAGGGGCTCAGTATCTACCTTCATAGGTTGTTTAGCCTTTTCATCAAACTTCAACCTCCCCTCATTCAATGCTTTTTGCACCAAGTCCCTGAAAACAACACAATGACCCAAAAAGTTATGGAATTTGAAATAACCTCTTTTCTTTCTTTGTTCTAAAGCAGGAACTTTTAATCCTTTTGAACAATTATTTGGCCATCAGTAACCAACAAATAAAAAATCTCATCACATTTGGTGACATCAAGCGTGTAGGTTTTAGCAACATATTTTTCACTTTTGGGTTCAATAGGATTTTTTCCATTCGAGGGTTTTAATAATTTACAAGTATAAGGAGGCCCTGGCTTTAATTCAGCCAAATCTATTTCACTTTGATCAACCTCCTCAGGTTCTATATCATACTCATCATCACTCTCATAGTTCCCAACATAGGCTACTTTTTATTTCCTATGGAACTTAGTATTTATGGCTTTCTCATTTCTAACTCTTTCAACTTGACTAACCCTATCAGTCAGTTGAGCCATATCTCTAAGATGTTGGGTGTCTAATTTCTTTTGAATCGAGTAGTCCAAACCACCAGCATCCATTTATACCAATTCATGTTCAGGAACCTGAGTGAAACATCTAGCTTTAAGAAGCCTAAATCTATTAAGATAATCATCAATAGACTCTGGTGTCTTACCCGTCACACTTGCTAACTCTTTAAGGCTTATTTTGGTTTGACCCATGTAGAATTGTTCATGAAAAAGTCTTTCGAGTTGGGTCCAATTAAACACAGAATGTGGGGGTAAGGTTGTAAACCAAGTGAAAGCATTCTTGGTTAAAGAATTGGGAAAGTATTTCATTCTCAAATTCTCATTGTTTGCTATATCCCCAGCCTCAGTTAAGTACCTAGCAATGTGTTCGACTGTATATTCAGTAGTGTCACCAGCAAACTTAGTGAATTTTGGGGTCTTCCAACCCCTTGGAATCTCTGTCTGCAACACATATTCAGACAAAGGTGACACAAAATTAGGCCTATGCAGGCCTACATTTAAACCATTTAGGGCTAGAATAGTTTCAACCAAATTGGCTAAGTTATTCTGCCCAAAGTTATTGTGTTGGGCCTCTCTCAAAACCTCTTCAGCATTTTGGTTTCGATTAACCAACACAACTTCTGGTTCTATTTCTCTTGGTACAGGGTTTTCAACCCTTCGAGGCCTTGGTATTTGCCTCTGGTTATCCTCAACTCGATTGTCTATCAATTGTTCAGGCACTCGAGGCGTCTGGATTGTTTGAAGTGGGGGTTGCATAGGCACTTGTGGCCCTCCAAAGAAATCAGCAATTCTCCCCATTTGGGAGGCTAAAGCCTCATAACTACGATTGGTATCTTGGATCAAAGGGTTAATTACTGTACCCATCTGTGTGGTGAGTAAATTTACCATTTCATGATTACTATCATCCATTTGTTGTCTCATTGCCAACAAAGAATTTGTAGTCATGCTTGGTTAGTTTACTCGAGCACGATTATTCGAAGTTTGTCCCACTTGGTATGGAGATCTAACTGTTGCCCTATCAGAATATGTTGAGGGATGTGAATACACATTATGCATCATGGATGTGGGCATCCCATAAGGGTAAGTTTGACTCGAATGGTACAAACCTTCTGATTGATTTCTAAAATCAAATGAAGCCCCTGAAAGTGGAGAAGTTACCCCCACTAGCATACTTGTTTGCAAGGGCATGGTAGGAGTATTTTCAACCAAGGTTGTTGCAACATGAGAAGTTGAAGAAGGCATGATAACAGAAACTGGGATAGTTTGTGTTGCCCCCATACTTGCTGCATCTGTGGTTGTTGTTGTCATAGGAATCGAGCCAAAAACTCTCCCTAATAATGGATTGCTATCATCAGGATCTTGGTTGTCATTGTTGTTGGTATTGTTATTGTTGTTGTCATTATTATTGTTATTCACATTAGTGCCTCTGGGTCTCACCATCTCTGGTATTATTTTACCACTTCTCAATTGCATGCACTAAACAAATACAATTTTTGAAAAACAACAAAGTAACAAATTTCCAAAACACAACCTAATTTTTACAAATAAAGTTTTGTTAATAAAAACTTAAGAAATTTTGAAAAATAAAACGCACAAAACCAGTCCCACCGAGCGTGCAAATTTGTTTACACTGATTTTTGGTAAACAAGCGCTAGTTTGCAATGCTTGAGAGACCAACTAGAGAATCTCGGGACATGTTTGTGCATTTATTGTTTGTGTTTAAAAAGAGCAATGTTCATCAATACAAATGAACAAGTTTTATTAGAAAAGTAAATTAATTGACAAGAAAGATAACTTAAATAACAAGAAATGTAAAAATACTCAAAGTGAGTACGTATTGACAAGAAAAGTAAATGATTTTAATGAAAGAAAGTGCAAGAAATGTAAATGAAATCATGTAAATTGCATAACAAGATAAATTGCATTGAAATTAATAGAGATTGATCACAAGATCATACATTGTTGCCTTGTATACTCGTTTCTTTCGAACGCTGGGTACTTTGAGTGTGTAAGGATTTTCAGTATGAGAATTTGTGATAGAAATTACATCAAATGAACCTATATTTATAGCTAAATTCTTCAACGTTCTAATAACGCCTATAAAATGTTCATCTGACATGTGTATAGCCACTTCATCCTTATCTTTGAACGCCAAAAAGCCATCAGTCTTAAATGAAGCGTTGCAATGGTTTGAATTTTGAATTTGAATCTTCAGACAAATCTTTAACCATTTACTAAGTTAAAAATAAGTATTCGAGTTCGAGACAACTTGGTCTTACTCGAATGAGTGATAACTCGAATCAAGTCTTGAGACTTGATTATTTTTACTCTTTTCAGAGTTATGAATATTCTTCCACTTTGACTTTATATTTAACATATATTTAATTTTGACCTTCATAATTAATTAATAACTTGGAAACATAAAATCCCATGATTAAAGGTGTATTAAATATATTCAGAAGAATATTCAAACTTTATTCTGATTTAGCCAAAACATTGGCTAACAACTGTTAAGTGACTTAAGACAACCGGGCTCTTGATGCCAATTGAATGTGTGGAAAAACACAAGAGGGGGGGTTGAATTGTGTTTTAGGTAGTTTAAAAACTTCTTCTAAGTTCTTTCGAACTTATTAGATTTGGCAGCGGATAACACAATAAAGAAGAGTAAAGAGAGAGAGAGACACAAGCAATTTTATACTGGTTCCTCTCACAAGTTGAGAGTAGTCCGGTCCCCTTGTACTTCCAAGGGAGTTCACTAAAAATCACTACGATTACAGTTACTCAAACACACTAGTAAGAGACTTCCAATGCTCAAGTATACAAACAAGAGACTTCCTAGACTAAGATAAATATATTGTTTTTGGTACCTTTGAGCACTTGTTTATAATCAAATACTCAAGGCAAATTACAACACTAAACACAAGAACAACACTTAGAATTCTAACGAACAGTAAGTGAATAAAGCAAAGCTATTTTGTTATCAGAAGCTCAGTTTGCTTTCTTGTGAGTTTGATCAGTTTTGCAAGTTGTAATCCACACTTGACTTCAAGTACGAGGTCTCTATATATATGACAAGATAGAGACGTTGCAGATTTGACCGTTGTAAAGTTGTTTTGTCCGCTGGAGCAGTTCCTAGGTGGTCACATGTGATTAAGCTCAACAGGGAAACTTGTTGACTTCACTTTGCAGGTTAAGACCTTGTGTGTGTCCAAATGCGGTAATAGGAAAATGACTAATGCACATATTATCTTCCCAAGATAATATTATAACGTGCTTTGATTTTCCTTCACACATATTTGAACTTAACCATTGATGATTCCTAAGTTAAACATGTGATATCCTTTCGTGAATCTTCCAGCGCAAGACTGATCTCAGAAGTCTGCACTCCCAGTACAGCTTCTGGTGTTGTGTGCTTCTGATGTATCATCAGAACTTGCGTTAATGCTTCTGATCAAGTCATCAGAACCTCTAAGCTTCAGTGCATGTTGACTTTTCACTAATGTTCCTGCATGCTTAGATTAAATATTAAAAGACCCTATTGTTCATTAAGCGAATAATTGTCAGAACCACTTTTGTTATCATCAAAAACTTAAGTGAATAATTGTCAGAACCACTTTTGTTCCAACAAAGATAACCAAGTAGTAACAATCTGGGCGGACTTGGTGGTGGCCAAGAAGTGTCACAAAGGCCTTAAGAAGGCGGTTGATGTTGAATTGATTAAAGGGGTGGATGTGCCAAAGCAGGTAACACCGTCTAGATCCCAATCAATGGACGTAACTGTCGCATGGTTCGATACATGATCCGAAGATGGTGAATCTGACGATGAGAGTTACCAAAAGAAACTGCCACCTGTTGGATACAGTAGGCCAACCCCTGACAGGGACTTTGAAGCGGTGCAGCTAGACCACAATCTGGATAGGAAAGTTAAAATTGGACTTAACTTACCCGTGAAGGTAAGACAAAATCTGATTGAATGCCTAAAGAAAAATGCTGATCTTTTCGCTTATTCTCCAAGTGAAATGCAGGGGATTGATCCAAAGGTGGCTTGCCATGAGTTCAACGTGAACGAGGCGTTTCCATACATCACTGATGACACGAAATCATATCGTATTTTTAGCTTAATTTAGGTGAATTTTAGTTGCATTTGCATATGTATTTATTTCATTTATGTCTTTTTATGTTAGTATTTGATATGTTTTTACTTTTGTCGAATAAAATAGGTCGGAGAAGAGAATTGAGCAAAAAGTGGCAAAAACGGAGCAAAAAGGGGGTGCAAAGCCCCAATTCGCGCAGCCCACAAAGGAGCATAGCAAAAATGGGCATTGGCCCAAATTTGCACAGTGGCGAGCGCCACAGGAAGGGTGGCGAGCGCCACCAAATGCGCGCCCAAGGTGGCGATGCCGAGCGCCACAAAATTGGTGGCGAGCGCCACCAATTGTCACAAGCCCAATGAGACTGATTTTTCAGCAACGTGGGGCGCACGCACGCGTTGGATGGTTTTCTGTTCCTGATCGTGTGGCTATTGGATAGAATCAAAAAGAGAGCTTATCATCTCCTATTTTTGTGGATCGTAGCCAGAAAATTCCCTCTATAAATAGAGGACGATATTCTGTTCTCCGCACGCATTATTTTTCTTTACTTTTCAGAACTGTTTTATTTTCTTGTTATAGTAACTGTAACGGTATTTCCACACCGGGAATCCGTTTTCAGTTCTGTTTTCACTTTCCTGTCAAGAATTTTATTCCGATTAATTCCAGCAGCTTTATTTCAAGTTTCCAGCAATTTCTATTTTCAGGTTTTTATGTCGTTATTTAATTATTTATTTATTATGCTTTATTTAATTTTCTGTTTTTATTTATTTATTTCCTTTGTGATGTCTAGCTAAAATTCTAGATATCGGTATGTGAATTAATTCTCCGAAGGGAATTTAATAATGATTTAGCGCGTACTTATTAAACTATTTTTCTGATTCAAATTCCTAATTTAATTCAAAGCTTTTGAACGAGAGTAAAAGAAAGCAACTAAGGTTAAAATCGATAGAGCGAGAGTTTGAGGTTTTAACTAGATATTAGGAATTTGATATTAATCTTTGAACGAGCGAGAGCCACGTTAGGATTAATTAGAACTAATTGATTTTCAAAATATACTTTCGAAGCTAAGGTGGTAGAAAAGTGACAGTAAAACTCCTAGCTTAGAAGGTATGGTTTTTATCAACAAAACGAGAGTGTGAGGTTTAGACCTTTAAATTGAGAAAGTTCTTCTGAAAAATAAACCCTTTTCCGCGCGCTATTAATTTATTAAATTCCCGAAGGTCGATTAAGTTACATACCGATATCCCGCTTTTAATTAATTTTAAATCATAATTTTAATTTTCTTTTAAAAATTCCAATCAACCCTAAACATCTATTAGCCTTAGATTTACACCGCAACGACAGAAATACGGTAGTTCGATTGTTGGTCTCTGTGGTTCGATATCTTTTAAAACAGAACGACGAAACTGCGCACTTGCAGTTATAAAATATTTATTGATACACAAATTGTCGATCAAGTTTTTGGCGCCGTTGTCGGGGACCAATTTAGTCGATATCGTAACTCCGTCGTTACACCGTAGAGACTAAGGCGTTTTTAAATTTAAAAATCGAAAAAAAAAAAAAATAACAAACAATTTTAGGATAAGTCCTTTGAGCTTAAATGTATAACTCAAACTCCTTTTATAATGACTATCCTCAAAATTTCAACTACCCTAACCATAACTTCCCATATAACTACCAGCCTCAACCGTCCCCATACTCTGAGGGACAATACCTTAATTCTCAGTACAATTACTATCCTCCCTGTCTAAATCCAAAAGAATCCGTCAGTCCTAGCCTATTAGTGGTATATAATGAATTTATGGAAAATTCCGCTAAGGCTAGTCGAGAGCAACGATTTAGAGAGATGATGAGGGAACAAGACCTCATAAATGAACGGATTAGACAAACCAATCTCGAAACCCAAAGGATGCTCGACGCCATGGTTGCCTCAACAGTGACTCCCCAAGAGTCGATGGAGACACTAATCTCCCAGTTCACCCAGTCAACCATAGAACCCTCTTACGAGAGACAAGTAGACGTCGTAGCAAACGTTAATGAAAGCGAGATTGAGAGGGCTAGTGAGGACAGTAACGTTGTTGAGAGTTTCAGCGAGGAAAGAGTGGAGATCGAAGAAGCATCACCGATAATCCTCCCTAGTGAGGTAGTCGAAGAGGTAGAGAAGGGAACACTGCAAGTTTTCCCTGCTCCCTATATCCCACCAATCCTTGCTCCCCAAGGAATAGTAGAGGCTAGAGTAGACCCAACTCCCCAACCATGTGAAAAGAAAAAGAATGTAAAAATTAACACACATGGGGATGAGGGCGCAAATAGAAAGAGGAAAATAGGGGAAAGAAAATTTGAAGAAAATGTTAATACAAAGAGGATGAGAGTAACATTTGGAAAGGCGAGTAAAAGTCCTAAGTCCAAAGAACGAAGGACACTTGAAATTGAACCAAAACCCCCGCCTGAAATTGATAAAATTCCTTTTCTCCCAAACCACAAAATAATAGAAGAGGGCAAGGAAGCTGAACCGCCCTATAGGAGAAAAAAGAGAAAGAGCGAGGGGTATGTGAGAGTGCGTGATAAGTGGCCGTGGAAATCGTTCCCAATCCGGCCATCACAAGCAAGTTAAAAAACACAAAACTGTCGAGCTCACCGACTTTAAACAAAGCGCTTGGTGGGAGGCAACCCACATGTAGGTTTAACTTTGTTAATTTTTTTTATGTCATTAGTTGTTGCTTGTCTTTATGAATTATTATGTTTTTAAAATTAAGCGGTATTATTATATATCTTATTTCTCACTCATATTTTTGGTATATATTTTCAAATCTATTTTTTTTAGATACCTTTCTTTCTTTCACGATGAATCGAGATGAGAATCATGATATCAAGTTCAGAGGAGTAGGACAGATCAAAGGCTATGAGATTCTAGCTCAGAGAGATATGCACCTATCCATCTACCCTGACAGCGCTACTATGGACAAGCTAGGGATCCGCGAAAGCGTGATGTTATTGCTTAATGAAGTCGGATGGTCCGGCTTTGCTGTGGGGAGAAGATTTAGCTCTTACCGAAGCCTAACCCTCGAGTTCCTAAGCTCATTTTCCTATCACCCTGAGATCGGAAAAGGATTCAAAAGAGGCCTGATAAACTTTAGGATGTTCGACATTGACTACACCTTCAACAATCTAGAAATGGCCAACCTCCTAGGTTTCCCGAGTGATCCACATACTTTCACATCAGTCGAGGAGAGCACTTTCCCTTTCCGTGAGCTAGACTATTTCTGGGGTAAAATCTCAGGAGAAGGACATGCTGATTTTGGAAACATGTATTCTGAAAACATACACAACCCAGCCTTCCGCTACTTTCACAAAATCCTAGCCCACACCCTTTTTGGAAAGGAAGAGAACAACACCTCTGTGTCCCGTGAGGAGCTTTTTATCATGTTATGGGCTTCACAGTCCCGCCCTGTCAATGGGGCCACCTTTATGATGACCAACATGTACAATATAGCCCTTGACTGCCTGGGACCCATACTAGTTGGTGGGTTGGTTACAATGATTGCAGATGCCCTAGGCCTGAGAGTTCAACTTAATCAACTTCAACCCTTGGGAGGAATCCGATGCATGGACATAAACTTTTGCTTTAACCGTGGCATTATAGGGAACTTAGGACCCGACAGATTTGACCTCCTTATCAATCGCCAAGTCGTGCCCCACTTTACCTTGCCTAGCCATAAAACCAGTGTTCATGACAGAAGAAATTGGCTCTATGATTTGGAACCTCAGTATACACCCTTGACACCTTCTTCTTCACCCCAAGCCTATGAAAAGCCTGACACAGATCTCTCTGATGCTGATCCAAGTGAGTCTCCTGATTCTGATCCTGCTTTCTCTACTCCTACTCCTGCTGCTGATGCCCCAGTTGGGCCGCCGACCGTGACCGTTGCTATGTTCGAAGCATTGCAAGCGAAAACTAATGCAATGGAAGCCGAGCTGACTAAGTTGCGCGCGGAATTTTATGCTTTCTTGGATATAGCCGCCGCGCAAGTAGAGAATATTTGGGATGAGTTGGGCTTTGTTGTGAATGAAGTCGAACATCGTCGTAGTGGCTAGGACCGTCCCGGCGTATTTTACCGCATTCCTAGGATTTGCATTTACTTTTCCTTGCTTTAGAATAATAAATCCTAGGAAATTTTCTTTACTAGTACTTTAATTTGATTTCAGAAATTAGCAATAACTTCATTTATTTTCATTTAGTTCGTTGATTAATAAAAACTCCTGATGAGAGACCGTTTGTTTTGTATTCTTGTGTGCTCATGTGGTTTCCTTTTCTTGTGAATAATTGCTCTGTGTTAGAAATTTAATTTGGTGAAAATTTGTGTCCTGTTAGAACTTAATTCAACTGTGTGCAAGCTGTACAATTTCCTTTAGACAGGTATAGGTACAAATGAACAACAACACGCTACAGGACGAAAAAGGGCCAAAATGCAAATTTTGGGCTGGTGGCGCTCGCCACAGAATGTGAATCCATGATTTTGGCAAAATTTTGTACAGGAAGCGTGTTACAGTAAGCTTGTATTCAACGGTTTTGTTTTTAGAGTTTTGGAAAGGAATTGATTCTCTGTGAAATGTAGACACCATCATTATGTTCCATTAAATTTTCAACTACACATCACTACATTCATCTTCATTTTTCCATTATAAATACACACACCATAACACATTCATTTCACAACACAATTCTCTTTCACAGAGGCTTCTTTCTTTCTTTCCTTCATTTTCTTCTAGTATTGCAAGCTAAGGTAAGTTCATGGCACAACAAGGGGAGTATGCAATCAACTTCCGAGATGGAGACCAAGCTAAGCTCTACCGACTCCTCCGCCGAAAGGAATACGAACCAACGAGGTATGCCGATGACTTTTGTCTCGAGACTCTAGGATTATCGGATAGTGTGCGCCATTTGGTTCGTTCATTTAAGCTTGATTTCTTGCTTTCTTTTAAAGACCCCGTTCATGTCCAACTTACCGCCGAATTTCTTAGCTCTCTAGAACTAAACCCCACCCCCGACCGTGTGAGATTCCGTTTGTTTAATGTTGATTACAATTTTAGCTACGATGAGTTAGCCGAGTTATTACACTTACCACACGGCGAGGGAGTGAAAGATGAGTTGCCTACTCAAGTGGGGTGGCCAAATGCCGCAAAGAAACTTTGGTGGGGATTAACCGGCAAGGATATGAGTAGTTTTGAGGGTAACAGAGCGTCATTAATCCAAAACCCCGCTATTCGCTACTTTCGCCATCTTTTGGCTTGCACTGTGTTTGGCCGCCTTGGTTCTAACAAGGTCAATGAAAAAGAGCTCTTTCTGCTGTTCACTTACAGCGTCTCAAAAGAAAAGGTCCATACTGCTCGCTTTATGATGTATCACATGTTTTCAATGGTTAAGTCCAAAGGGGCAATTGTTTTTGGTGGTCTGATCACAACCTTAGCACGCTTGCTAAACCACGGGGCGCAACTTTCTACCCTTACCCCACTTGACCCTCGTGCCATTGATTTAGACGTGGCACGAAACATGAGGCTAGTAAAGCAGCGGGCTGATGGAAAATACATTCTCATGATAGATAACAAAGCCTGCCCTGATATCACCCTCCCTGACCCTGCGCGCTTCAATGTGCGCTCGACAGACAACTTCCGTTGTCTCCCCGACACTGATGAGGGAGAAAGTGACGGATCTGAGGAGGAGGAGCACGAGGCTCCGGAAACTAATGCACACACACACACACACACTTCTTCTGGTTATTTTGCAGGTACTACTTCTGGAGCTGCCCATGAGAGTGGCACAGCCACGCTTGATACCGTTTTAGCTGAGATGAGGCAGCACTACACTTTAGATGCCCAGCATATCCAGGACATCCAGACTCGTCAGACAGAGATGATGAGCATGATGCAGCAATTTCAGAGCGACCAGCTTGGCTTGATTGATGGCATGGCAGATATGTCCTTACGCATGGATGATTTTGATGGCTATTTCCAGCAGCTAGGTGCAGGACCTCCACCACATGAGAGGCGCACGAGGAGGCGCGGCCCAGACCGCCAGTAGTTACTTTCTCTCAGGTTGTACCCTTCCAAACTCACCTTTAGTCGTTGCATTGGGGACAATGCTCGATTTAAGTGTGGGGGAGGAAGCTTTATCGCTTTCCTTTACTTACAGTCATTTAGTTTTGCATGCATAATAAAACCTTAGGATAGTTCACTTAGATTGAGTTGATTTTGCGTGTTGGTCTTGTTATTGTCTGATTTTCCCATTTCTTGAGCCATAACCAAAAAATTTCTTGTGAAAAGCAAGTGTTGAATTCTGATGCTTGACGTTGATTGTCTGAAAGTATATAGGTTGTTTGCACTATCTAGGCTATTTTGTGGAATTTGGGTAACGGTTAGATAAAATCAATACCGTTTTAACACCTTAGATTCCCGGAAGTGTGTAAAAACTGATGTGAGTACTAATTTTGACAAAGCTTTGAACTTGAGTTTTAATGAACCCTTAGTAGTTTATCTAGCAGTCGGCACCATCTCAAGGCACAAACTAAGTGGGAAACCGAAGAATATAAGTGAATGATTTTGATTATAAATGTTATAAATGCTATTGGTTGATCCCTTGAAATAATTGATGAAAATTTAGCAAATGTTGAAACATGAGAAGGGAAAAAATACCATAGTATAGAAACCCATTAGTAGTTGGTTCAGAGGTGTCTGATTCTGAAATTGGTAGGGCGGGTTACGATCCGATCCCCCGCAACTGCGAAGTGGGTAAAGCAAATAGGGGTTACCAAACTTATGTTATCAGCACCCCTCGCTATATGATGATCATAATCACTAACAGGTTTCCTACCATGGGCGTGTACAAGATAACGGGCTTAATGTGATTGCGCTAGAATGAAAAGGGTGAATGAAACTTAGGTGAGAGGTAGAATCAAGAGGAAATGCTTCAGGTCTGTTTTCACATAACCGGGAGTCTTGTGTCATTACGGTGTTCTTGTTATTTGCACTGTTATTTGATTTTCACAAGTGTAGCCAGCAACCACGTACGAGTGAGACGATCGTGTCATGTGTTTTTACCTATGCTTTGTGATTCACTATTCTTTTATGCTTGAGGACAAGCAATGGTTCAAGTGTGGGGGAATTTGATGTCACGAAATCATATCGTATTTTTAGCTTAATTTAGGTGAATTTTAGTTGCATTTGCATATGTATTTATTTCATTTATGTCTTTTTATGTTAGTATTTGATATGTTTTTACTTTTGTCGAATAAAATAGGTCGGAGAAGAGAATTGAGCAAAAAGTGGCAAAAACGGAGCAAAAAGGGGGTGCAAAGCCCAAATTCGCGCAGCCCACAAAGGAGCATAGCAAAAATGGGCGTTGGCCCAAATTTGCACAGTGGCGAGCGCCACCAAATACGCGCCCAAGGTGGCGAGCGCCACAGAATTGGTGGCGAGCGCCACCAATTGTCACAAGCCTAATGAAACTGATTTTTCAGCAACGTGGGGCGCACGCACGCGTTGGATGGTTTTCTGTTCCTGATCGTGTGGCTATTGGATAGAATCAAAAAGAGAGCTTATCATCTCCTATTTTTGTGGATCGTAGCCAGAAAATTCCCTCTATAAATAGAGGACGATATTCTGTTCTCCGCACGCATTATTTTTCTTTACTTTTCAGTACTGTTTTATTTTCTTGTTACAGTAACTATAACGGTATTTCCACACCGGGAATCCGTTTTCAGTTCTGTTTTCACTTTCCTGTCAAGAATTTTATTCCGATTAATTCCAGCAGCTTTATTTCAAGTTTGCAGCAATTTCTATTTTCAGGTTTTTATGTCGTTATTTAATTATTTATTTATTATGCTTTATTTAATTTTCTGTTTTTATTTATTTATTTCCTTTGTCATGTCTAGCTAAAATTCTAGATATCGGTATGTGAATTAATTCTCCGAAGGGAATTTAATAATGATTTAGCACGTACTTATTAAACTATTTTTCTGATTCAAATTCCTAATTTAATTCAAAGCTTTTGAACGAGAGTAAAAGAAAGCAACTAAGGTTAAAATCGATAGAGCGAGAGTTTGAGGTTTTAACTAGATAGTTGGAATTTGATATTAATCTTTGAACGAGCGAGAGCCACGTTAGGATTAATTAGAACTAATTGATTTTCAAAATATACTTTCGAAGCTAAGGTGGTAGAAAAGTGACAGTAAAACTCCTAGCTTAGAAGGTATGGTTTTTATCAACAAAACGAGAGTGTGAGGTTTAGACCTTTAAATTGAGAAAGTTCTTCTGAAAAATAAACTCTTTTTCGCGCGCTATTAATTTATTAAATTCCCGAAGGTCGATTAAGTTACATACCGATATCCCGCTTTTAATTAATTTTAAATCTTAATTTTAATTTTCTTTTAAAAATTCCAATCGACCCTAAACATCTATTAGCCTTAGATTTACACCGCAACGACAGAAATACGGTAGTTCGACTGTTGGTCTCTGTGGTTCGATATCTTTTAAAACTGAACGACGAAACTGTGCACTTGCAGTTATAAAATATTTATTGATACACAAATCGTCGATCAATCACCCAGAGGATACGGAGACAATCCCTGGAGAAGACAAAGCAACACAAAGCATTGTCGACGGTTTGGTTCAAGCAAATTTCATCTCAGAGCTTCACTATACCACATGGCTTTCCAACGTCGTTTAGGTCAAGAAATCGTCAGGAAAATGGAGAATGTGCGTTGATTATACAGATCTGAATAGAGCTTGCCCCAAAGACTCATTTCCACTCCCCATTATCGACAAATTGGTTGACGATTCAGTAGGCTACAAGTTGTTAAGCTTCTTAGATGCTTATTCCGGTTACAATCAAATTCCTATGTCTGTGAAGGATAGGGAAAAGACAGCTTTCATGACGGAAGAGGCTAATTACTGCTACAACGTAATGCCGTTTGGATTAAAGAATGCAGGAGCTACATACCAAAGGATGATGAACAAAGTCTTTAAAGATGAAATAGGGAAGATGCTAGAGGTGTAGATGGACGATATAATCGTTAAATCTGTTGAAGAAACCTTGCATAGCTCTCGCTTGGAGGCTATTTTCAAGCGAATCAGAGAATTCAATATGAGATTGAATCCAGAAAAGTGTACCTTTGCCGTGAAGACGGGAAAATTCTTAGGATTTTACTTGACGGAGAGAGGCATTGAGGCCAATCCGGACAAGTGTGATGCCGATATCGAGATGGAGGCCTAGTCAACAAAACAGGGAGTTATGAAGCTTAACGGTATGTTGATTTTATCTAAACAGATTCATATCCAGGTCAGCACAACACGCTTTGCCAGTCTACAAACTGTTGAGAAAGGAAACATAATTTGTATCACTACAAGAAAACTGGAAAATAGCGGCACATGGATTGCGGCGGTTTTCCTAAAACTGCCGGTAATACAAAAAATAATAATAAATATGCCAGTTTTGTGGCGGTTTTAGAGAACCGCCGGTCTGGTTTAATGGATCGGCGGTTTATTTTGTGTAGTGGTGGTTCAACCTCTTTTTTTTCTCCTTTTTTTCCTTTTTTTTTCACAATCAAAAATAAAACAAACTACTTACGCACAGAAGCCCTTATTTTCGTTCGTTCTCTCAAATTGGTCTTACACAAACCGTTCATTCTTCAATCTCTTCATTATGTCGTTCACTCCTTCAATCTCCGCTGCAACCTCTGTTTCGCGATTCAATTTCGCGTTCTGCAATTTGGACTGAATCCTCTCGCGACAGAATCCACCTGTTCGTGTTCGGCAATTTGGATTTCGACGGAAAAAAGAGGTGTAATATAAGAGGTTCTCTGTATGTGTGTGTCGTATAAGGGCCAATTGATTTGTTGAAATTTTATCCTAGGTTATATCTATTTCTAGATTTTTCCTTTTCATCATCATATACCATGCTTTTTCAATTTCTTCTCAGAGTTGTTTTAACCCTAATTTTGTTGTTGAAATCCAAAAAGGGTACTTAGTCAATTAATCAATTGTTGTGTATGAATTTGAAATTGTAGTGAATATTGTTTGGATTTCATTTGATGTCAGTTCGGAGAGAAGGACAAACTTAATTAACATTTTAAAATTTCAGTATTTAATTATACTCTTGATAAATTTAAGATTTCTTGTGATGATGTGGTGATCTTGTTTTGAATTGTGTTTTTTGCCTGTTTTGCTTGATTTGAGTTATGCTGCAGATTGTGTATGATGGTATCACAAATAGAAGCAGAGGATTTGCATTTGTTACAATGGGGAGCGTGGAGGATGCTGAAGAAGCAATCTGAAGGTTTGATGGCACCATAAGTCTCAATTGCTTATTACTTTAAGTTTTATGATATGTATGATTCATCGGGAAAAATGAAGAACACATATTTGAAAGAAGGGTGCAATTTTATTTTAGAATGATAAGGACTTGTTTAGATTTTTTAAGAACATCTATAGGCATAAATACTTGTGAGACTATTTGAGAAAGGTCGTTAAAATTTTTTATGACATGTCCATGAGCTGTTTACAACTTGTTTTCATAAAATCCACATGATAGCTTATATGAAACCAACTTGACTTTGTTGCAAAAACACTTAGCTTAATTAAGTTGACTATCCAAGAAGGGTACTTAATCACCAAACACCAAATATCACACATTTTTCATAGCCAAGGAAGCTCTGACACGGCTGTTCACGGACGAATCGCCGCGTCGGACACGTTTCCGACACGGACACGGACATGACTCCCATACGATTGATCGACGATTTGTGTATCAATAGATATTTTATAACTGCAAGTGCACAGTTTCGTCGTTGAGTTTTAAAAGATTATCGAACCACAGAGACCAATAATCGAACTACCGTATTTCTGTTGTCACGGTGTAAATCTAAGGCTAATAAATGTTTTAGAATTGTTTTGAATTTTAAAAGAAAATTAAAATTAAAGAATTAAATTAATTAAAGCGGATATCGGCATGTGACTTAATTAACCTTCGGGAATTTAATAAATTAATAGCGCGCGAAAAATGGTTTATTTTTCAGAAGAACTTTCTTAATTCAAAGGTTTAAACCTCACACTCTCGTTTTGTTGATAAAAACCATACTTTCTAAGCTAGGAGTTTTACTGTCACTTTTCTACCACCTTAACTTCGAAAGTATATTTTGAAAATCAATTAGTTCTAATTAATCCTAACGTGGCTCTCGTTCGTTCAAAGATTAATATCAAATTCCTACTATCTAGTTAAAACCTCAAACTCTCGCTCTATTGATTTTAACCTTAATCGCTTTATATTACTCTCGTTCAAAAGCTTAGGAGTTTTAAAATTAGGAATTCGAATCAGAAAAATAGTTTAGGAAGTGCGCGCTAAATCATTATTAAATTCCCTTCGGAGAATCAATTCACATACCGATATCTAGAAATTTAGCTAGACATGACGAAGGAAATAAATAAATAAAAACAGAAAATTAAATAAAGCATAATAAATAAATAATTAAATAGCGACATAAAAACCTGAAAACAGAAATTGCTGGAAACTTGAAATAAAATTGCTGGAATTAATCGGAATAATATTCTTGACAGGAAAGTGAAAATAGAACTGAAAACGGATTCCCGGTGTGGAAATACCGTTATAGTTACTGTAACAAGAAACTAAAACTGACTGAAAAGTAAAGAAAATAAGGCGTCATCAGATCTGAGATTTGAGCTTCTATTTAGAGGGTTTTTTGCTGGTTACGATCCACAAAAATAGGAGATGATAAGCTCCCTTTTGCATTTGTCCAGTATCCATCCGATTAGGAACAGAAACGAATCAGACGAATGTCTCTTCCCCACGTCACGTGAAATTCAGTTTCACTGGGCTTCTCATTTGGTGGCGCTCGCCACTGTGGGCTTGCGCTGGGTGGCGCTCGCCACCCTCCTGTGGCGCTCGCCACTTTGTGATTTTGGGCATGTGCTCATTTTTGCTGTGCTCCTTTGTGGGCTGCGCGAATTTGGGCTTTGCACCCCCCCTTTTTGCTCTATTTTTGACACTTTTTGCCCAATTCTCTTCTCCGACCTATTTTATTCGACAAAACTAAAAACATATCAAATACTAACATAAAAAGACATAAATGAAATAAATACATATGCAAATGCAACTAAAATTCACCTAAACTAAGCTAAAAATACGATATGATTTCGTGTCATCAAATTCCCCAACACTTGAACCATTGCTTGTCCTCAAGCATAAAAGAATAGTGAATCGCAAAGCATAAGTAAAAACACATGACACGATCATCTTACTCGTACGTGGTTGCTGGCTAAACTATGAAAATCAAATAACAGTGCAAATAACAAAAACACTGTAATGACACAAGAGACACAAGAGACTCCCGGTCATGTGAAAACAGACCTGAAGCATTTCCTCTTGACTCTACCTCTCACCTAAGTTCCATTCCCCCTTTTCATTCTAGCGCAATCACATTAAGCCCGTTATCTTGTACACGCCCATGGTAGGGAACCTGTTAGTGATTATGATCATCATATAGCGAGGGGTGCTGATAAAATAAGTTTGGTAACCCCTATTTGCTTTACCCATTTCGCAGTTGCGGGGGATCGGATCGTAACCCGCCCTACCAAGTTCAGAATCAGACACCTCTGAACCAACTACTATTGGGTTTCTATACTATGGTATTTTTTTCCTTCTCATGTTTCAACATTTGCTGAATTTTCATCAATTATTTCAAGGAATCAACCAATAGCATTTATAACATTTATAATCAAAATCATTCACTTATATTCTTCGGTTTCCCACTTAGTTTGTGCCTTGAGATGGTTCCGACTGCTAGATAAACTACTAAGGGTTCATTAAAACTCAAGTGCAAAGCTTTGTCAAAATTAGTACTCGAATCGGTTTTACACACTTCCGGGAATCTAAGGTGTTAAAACGGCATTGATTTTATCTAACCGTTACCCAAATTCACAAAATAGCCTAGATAGTGCAAACAACCTATATACTTTAAGACAATCAACACCAAGCATCAGAACTCAACACTTGCTTTTCACAAGAAGATTTTTGGTATGGCTCAAGAAATGGGAAAATCAGACGATATCAAAACCAACACGCAATATCAACTCAATCCAAGTGAACTAACCTAAGGTTTTATTATGCATGCAAAACTAAATGACTGTAAGTAAAGGAAAGCGATAAAGCTTCCTCCCCCACACTTGAATCGAGCATTGTCCCCAATGCAACGACTAAAGGTGAGCTCGGAAGGGTACAACCTGAGAGAAAGTAACTACTGGCGGTCTGGGCCGCGCCTCCTCGTGCGCCTCTCATGTGGTGGAGGTCCTGCACCGAGCTGCTGGAAATAGCCATCAAAATCATCCATTCGTAAGGACATATCTGCCATGCCATCAATCAAGCCACGCTGGTCGCTCTGAAACTGCTGCATCATGCTCATCATCTCTGTCTGACGAGTTTGGATGTCCTGGATATGCTGGTCCCGCTGGGCATCTAAGGTGTAGTGCTTCCTCATCTCAGCTAAAACGGTATCAAGCGTGGCTGTGCCACTAACATGGGCAGCTCCAAAAGTGGTCCCTGCAAAATAATCAGAAGAAGTGTGTGTGATGTGTGCATTAGTTTCCGGAGCCTCGCGCTCCTCCTCCTCAGATCAGTCACTCTCTCCCTCATCAGCAGGGGCATTGGGTTCAGTCCAATCTCGGGGGATGGGTGGGTCGGGGAGACAACAGAATTTGGCTATCGAGCGCACATTGAAGCGCGCGGGGTCAGGGAGGGTGATATTAGGGCAGGCTTTGTTATCTATCATGAGAATGTATTTTCCATCAGCCCGCTGCTTTACTAGCCTCATGTTTCGTACCATGTCTAAATCAATGGTACGAGGGTCAAGTGGGGTAAGTGTAGAAAGTTGCGCCCCGTGGTCTAGCAAGCGTGCTAAGGTTGTGATTAGGCCACCAAAAACAATTGCCCCTTTGGACTTAACCATTGAAAACATGTGATACATCATAAAGCGGGCAGTATGGACCTTTTCTTTTGAGACGCTGTAAGTGAACAGCAAAAAGAGCTCTTTTTCATTGACCTTGTTAGAACCAAGGCGGCCAAACACAGTGCAGGCCAAAAGGTGGCGAAAGTAGCGAATAGCGGGGTTTTGGATCAATGACGCTCTGTTACCCTCAAAACTACTCATATCCTTTCCGGTTAATCCCCACCAAAGTTTCTTTGCGGCATCTGGCCACCCCACTTGAGTAGGCAGCTCATCTTTCACTCCCTCGCCGTGTGGTAAGTGCAACAACTCGGCTAACTCATCGTAGCTAAAATTGTAATCAACATTAAACAAACGGAATCTCACACGGTCGGGGTGGGGTTTAGTTCTAGAGAGCTAAGAAATTCTGCGGTAAGTTGGACATGAACGGGGTCTTTAAAAGAAAGCAAGAAATCAAGCTTAAATGAACGAACCAAATGGCGCACACTATCCGATAATCCTAGAGTCTCGAGACAAAAGTCATCGGCATACCTCGTTGGTTCGTATTCCTTTCGGCGGAGGAGTCTGTAGAGCTTAGCTTGGTCTCCATCTCGGAAGTTGATTGCATACTCCCCTTGTTGTGCCATGAACTTGACTTACCTTAGCTTGAAAGACTAGAAGAAATGAAGGATGGAAAAGCTTCTGTGAAATGAGAATTGTGTTATGAAGTGAATGTGTTAAGGTGTGTGTATTTATAATGGAAAATGGAGGTGAATGTGGTGATTGTGTAGTTGAAAATCTTAATGGAACATAATGATGGTGTCTTCATTTCACAGAGAATCAATTCCTTTCCAAACCCATAAAAACAAAGCCATTCAATACAAGCTTACTGTAACACGCATCCTGTACAAAATTTGCCAAAATTTGTGAAGTTTCATTGTGTGGCGAGCGCAATTATGGTCATGGCGAGCGCCACCAGGCCAAATTTTGCATTTTGGCTTTTTTCGTCCTGTAGCGTGTTGTTGTTCATTTGTACCTATACCTGTCTAAAGGAAATTGTACAGCCTGCACACAGTTGAATTAAGTTCTAACAGGAAAAAAATTTTCACCAAATTAATTTTCTAACACAGAGCAATTATTCACAAGAAAAACCACATGAGCACACAAGAACATAAAACAAACAGTCTCTCATCAGGAGTTTTTATTAAACAAACGAACTAAATAAAAGTAAATATAATTATTGCTGATTTCTGAAATTCAAATTAAAGTACTAGTAAAGGAAATTTCCTAGGATTTATTATTCTAGAGCAAGGAAAAGTAAATGAAAATCCTAGGAATGCGGTAAAATACGCCGAGACGGTCCTAGCCACTACGACGATGTTCGACTTCATTCACAACAAAGCCTAACTCATCCCAAATATTCTCTACTTGCGCAGCGGCGGTATCCAAGAAAGCATAAAATTCCGCGCGCAACTTAGTCAACTCGGCTTCCATTGCATTAGGTTTTAGCTTGCAATGCTTCAAACATAGCAACAGTCACGGTCGGTGGCCCAACTAGGGCATCAGCAGCAGGAGTAGGAGTAGAGAGAGCAGGATCAGAATCAGGAGACTCACTTGGATCAGCATCAGAGAGATCTGTGTCAAGGTTTTTATAGGCTTGGGGTGAAGAAGGAGGTGTCAAGGGTGTATACTGAGGTTCCAAATCATAGAGCCAATTTCTTGTGTCATGAACACTAGTTTTATTGCTAGGCAAGGTAAAGTGGGGCACGACTTGGCGATTGATAAGAAGGTCAAATCTGTCGGGTCCTAAGTTCCCTATAATGCCACGGTTAAAGAAAAAGTTTATGTCCATGCATCGGATTCCTTCCAAGGGTTGAAGTTGATTAAGTTGAACTCTCAAGCCTAGGGCATCTGCAATCATTGTAACCAACCCACCAACTAGTATGGGTCCCAGGCAGTCAAGGGCTATATTGTACATGTTGGTCATCATAAAGGTGGCCCCATTGACAGGGCGGGACTGTGAAGCACATAACATGATAAAAAGCTCCTCACGGGACACAGAGGTGTTGTTCTCTTCCTTTCCAAAAAGGGTGTGGGCTAGGATTTTGTGAAAGTAGCGAAAGGCTGGGTTGTGTATGTTTTCAGAATACATGTTTCCAAAATCAGCATGTCCTTCTCCTGAGATTTTACCCCAGAAATAGTCTAGCTCACGGAAAGGGAAAGTGCTCTCCTCTACTGATGTGAAAGTATGTGGATCACTCGGGAAACCTAGGAGGTTGGCCATTTCTAGATTGTTGAAGGTGTAGTCAATGCCGAACATCCTAAAGTTTATCAGGCCTCTTCTGAATCCTTTTCCGATCTTAGGGTGATAGGAAAATGAGCTTAGGAACTCGAGGGTTAGGCTTCGGTAAGAGCTAAATCTTCTCCCCACAGCAAAGCCGGACCATCCGACTTCATTAAGCAAGAACATCACGCTTTCGCGGATCCCTAGCTTGTCCATAGTAGCGCTGTCAGGGTAGATGGATAGGTGCATATCTCTCTGAGCTAGAATCTCATAGCCTTTGATCTGTCCTACTCCTCTAAACTTGATATCATGATTCTCATCTCGATTCATCGTGAAAGAAAGAAAGGTATCTAAAAAAAATAGATTTGAAAATATATACCAAAAATATGAGTGAGAAATAAGATATATAATAATACCGCTTAATTTTAAAAACATAATAATTCAGAAAAACAAGCAACAACTAATGACATATGCAAAATTATTTTTTTCATTTTAAGACTAGACTAACAAAATTAAACCTACACGTGGGTTGCCTCCCACCAAGCGCTTTGTTTAAAGTCGGTGAGCTCGACGGTTTTGTGTTTTTTTATCTTGCTTTTGATGGCCGAATCGGGAACGATTTCCACGGCCACTTATCACGCACTCTCACATACCCCTCGCTCTTTCTCTTTTTTCTCCTATAAGGCGGTTCAACTTCCTTGCCCTCTTCTATTATCATATGATTTGGGAGAAAAGGGATTTTATCAATTTCAGGCGGGGGTTTTGGTTCAATTTCAAGTGTCCTTCGTTCTTTGGACTTAGGACTTTCACTCGCCTTTCCAAACGTCACTCTCATCTTCTTTGTATTGACATTCTCTTCAAATTTTCTTTCCCCTATTTTCCTCTTTCTATTTGCTCCCTTATCCCCATGTGTGTTAATTTTTACATCCTTTTTCTTGTCACATGGTTGGGGAGTTGGGTCTACTCTAGCCTCTACTATCCTTTGGGGAACAAGGATTGGTGGATTGTAGGGAGCAGGGAAAACATGCAGTGTTCCCTTCTCTACCTCTTCGACTACCTCACTAGGGAGGAGTATCGGTGATGCTTCTTCGATCTCCACTCTCTCCTCGATGAAACTCTCAACATCATAACTGTCCTCACTAGCCCTCTCAATCTCGCTTTCATTAACGTTTGCTACGACGTCTACTTGTTTCTCGTAAGAGGGTTCTATGGTTGACTGGGTGAACTAGGAGATTAGTGTCTCCATCGACTCTTGAGGAGTCGCTGTTGAGGCAACCATGGCGTCGAGCATCCTTTGGGTTTCGAGATTGGTTTGTCTAATCCATTCATTTATAAGGTCTTGCTCCCTCATCATCTCTCTAAATCGGTGCTCTCGACTAGCCTTAGCGGAATTTTCCATAAATTCATTATATACCACTAGTAGGCTAGGACTGACGGATTCTTTTGGGTTTAAATATGGAGGATAGTAATTGTACTGAGAGTTAAGGTATTGTCCCTTAGAGTATGGGGACGGTTGAGGCTGGTAGTTATACGGCAAGTTATGGTTAGGGTAATTGAAATTTTGAGGATAGTCATTATAAAAAGGGCTTGAGTTATACATTTAAGCTCAAAGGACTTATCCTAAATTTGTTACATATTATTATTTTTTTTCGATTTTTAAAATTAAAATGCCTTAGTCTCTACGGTGTACGACGGAGTTACGATATAGACTAAATTGGTCCCCGGCAACGGCGCCAAAAACTTGATCGACGATTCGTCGTTGAGTTTTAAAAGATTATCGAACCACAGAGACCAATAATCGAACTACTGTATTTCTGTTGTCACGGTGTAAATCTAAGGCTAATAGATGTTTTAGAATTGTTTTGAATTTTAAAAGAAAATTAAAATTAAAGAATTAAATTAATTAAAGCGGATATCGGCATGTGACTTAATTAACCTTCGGGAATTTAATAAATTAATAGCGCGTGAAAAAGGGTTTATTTTTCAGAAGAACTTTCTTAATTCAAAGGTTTAAACCTCACACTCTCGTTTTGTTGATAAAAACCATACTTTCTAAGCTAGGAGTTTTACTGTTACTTTTCTACCACCTTAACTTCGAAAGTATATTTTGAAAATCAATTAGTTCTAATCAATCCTAACGTGGCTCTCGCTCGTTCAAAGATTAATATCAAATTCCTACTATCTAGTTAAAACCTCAAACTCTCGCTCTATTGATTTTAACCTTAATCGCTTTATATTACTCTCGTTCAAAAGCTTAGGAGTTTTAAAATTAGGAATTCGAATCAGAAAAATAGTTTAGGAAGTGCGCGCTAAATCATTATTAAATTCCCTTCGGAGAATCAATTCACATACCGATATCTAGAAATTTAGCTAGACATGACGAAGGAAATAAATAAATAAAAATAGAAAATTAAATAAAGCATAATAAATAAATAATTAAATAGCGACATAAAAACCTGAAAACAGAAATTGCTGGAAACTTGAAATAAAATTGCTGGAATTAATCAGAATAATATTCTTGACAGGAAAGTGAAAACAGAACTGAAAACGGATTCCCGGTGTGGAAATACCGTTACAGTTACTATAACAAGAAACTAAAACTGACTGAAAAGTAAAGAAAATAAGGCGTCATCATATCTGAGATTTGAGCTTCTATTTATAGGGGTTTTTTGCTGGTTACGATCCACAAAAATAGGAGATGATAAGCTCCCTTTTGCATTTATCCAGTATCCATCCGATTAGGAACAGAAACGGATCAGACGAATGCCTCTTCCCCACGTCACGTGAAATTTTGTTTCACTGGGCTTCTCATTTGGTGGCGCTCGCCACCCATTCTGTGGCGCTCGCCACTATGGGCTTGCGCTGGGTGGCGCTCGCCACCCTCCTGTGGCGCTCGCCACTTTGTGATTTTGGGCATGTGCTCATTTTTGCTGTGCTCCTTTGTGGGCTGCGCGAATTTGGGCTTTGCACCCCCTTTTTTGCTCTGTTTTTGACACTTTTTGTCCAATTCTCTTCTCCGACCTATTTGTTTCGACAAAAGTAAAAACATATCAAATACTTACATAAAAAGACATAAATGAAATAAATACATATGCAAATGCAACTAAAATTCACCTAAACTAAGCTAAAAATACGATATGATTTCGTGTTATCAACGATCTGCACCAGACACATTTTTGCAGTGTCCAGTTCAAAAAAAATTGAAACAGAGGGACACGGATACGACAGAGCTTAAACGACATCAGACACGGCAATAGAACACCCTTACCGTTCTCGTTCGTGGCCGAAATTGTAATATGGTGTGAGCGGCTGGGATCGCCGCGAAACAAGGCAAGGGCGAGTCCAAATGATTTACTCGTTCCACCTTCAGTTCCGGGTTTGTGGGTCGGATTAATGACCCGGTTTCCATAAATTGGGTTTTACATTAAAAAAACCCTAAAAAATAGTTCGCACAGTGAATTTGTCTTTTTGTTTTCTTATAAGGTTAATTTTTGTTTTTATTCGTTTTGTTTTTCTTTTTTTGTGGTGACTTAGTTTTTGTTTTTTCTGGTAAGGCTTAACTTTTGTTTTGAATAGGCTTTGCTTCTTTTTTTAATAAAAAATACGGTTTTCTTTGTTGTTTTCAATAATTAATTTTTTTTTGGTAAGGTTTCAATAATTAATTAATAGTAAATGCTAATATAATTTATTTTATTAAATATATAAAATATATAGTGCCGAGTCTGTGTCCTGTGTTTTTTTACATTGTCCCGTGTCTGGTGTCGCTGTCCGTGTCGTGTCCCGTGTCAGTGTCCGTGTATGGGCTTCATAGTTCATAGCTCGTGAACACTGAGTAAATTTGGGCAAATTTGGGCTTCATGAGTATTATCTTTTGACAGACAGTTTCTTAATGAATTTTATTGCTCATCTGGGTGTATTTTCATTCATATACATAACTATTATCTAATGCAAAGGCTTCTGTCTCTTAACTACCGAGCTTTTAGAACCTCTCAATTAGTTGTTATTGCTGCTACATCAAGAAGTTGTTATGCTTCAATTGTGAATTTGAGTGAATGCTTAGAATCAATGCATTGGTGTAGACTTTGTCGAAAAATGATGTAAAGTGACAGTTTCTTGTGGATTTCTTTTACTTGGTAATGTTTGTGGTGTTTGTAGCTATAGTGTTGAATTTCCATTTCATAGTTGATCCTTTATCCACTGTATTCTGCTGCAACAATATTTTTTTCGCGGTTTGTAACTTTTAGTGCTACTGTCCTTGCTAGAATTAATTGGTAGTTTACACTATTGACATTTGATGAGCTGCACGTTGCAGCAAGGATGCTTGTGTGTATTTCAGCTCCATATTATTGGTTTGAAGCTTCTTTGTGCAAGACCGGTTTATGGAGTCTAAGTTGTTTTGTTGTTGTTTAAAGGTGAGATGAATTTATTGAATAATTCAGGGTCACTTTCCAAAGGTGGATTCTACGTTCAATTCTATTACCCTACGTTGTGAGTTGTGACTATCCTTTTCTAAGGTATGTTTTAGACTTAATATTTCATAATCAAACTATATAATATAAAGAATAACTATATTTTGTTTTGATTGATATTGTCCTTGTTAGTTAATGTTGACTATTGAACTGTAAAACTTTTCTAGAAAACTATTGTCTATGTGTGTAATCATTTTATCTTCTTTTGTTGGTAATGTTTTACTATTCAATGTATGGTCATGTAGCTTGTGAAAGTAAACAAAATCTGTTATCATATCAACAAGTATGTGCTGTGTTTTTTTGCTATATATGTACCTAAATATGTAAGAAATATGATGCATTGTATTGAAGTATTTTCACAAACACAAAAACTGTCTTCTCTCCCATTTTTCTCCTCCATTTTTCTGGTTTTATTGTGTATGGTTCTGCTGCCATTGCATGTTCTAACAGTGGTATCTAAGAGTTGTGTTCTTAAGGGTTGTGGGTCAAAACAAAACAAAAATTGTAAGTTTAAATGAGTAATCAAATGGGTTCAGGCAGCAATGCTGTTATTTCTATTCCTCAATTTTCTGGGGAAAATCATCACATATGGGTTGTCAAAATGAAGTCATGTTTGAAGTCTTTTGGCTTATGGGAGTATGTGGAACAAGACAAAGAAGTTCCACCATTGAGAGCTAATCCTACAATAGCTCAAATCAAACAACATGAGGAGGAAACATTGAAGAAGGAGAAAGCGGTTTCATTCTTGCATTCAGCTTTGGCAGATGATGTGTTTACCGGCATCATGCATCTCGAAACAGCAAAACAAATATGGGATGAGCTGAATGAAAGGTATGGTGGTGATGAAAGGGTAAGGTCCATCAAGCTATTAACTCTCAAAAGAGAGTTTGAAATGCTAAAAATGAAGGAAACTGAATTTGTCAAGCAGTACACCTCAAAGTTGTCTCACTTGGTGAATCAAATGAGGCTTTATGGTGAGGTTGTGGATGACAGTAGAGTGGTGGAGAAGATGCTGATCAGCTTACCCGATAAATTTGAAGCCAAAGTTGCTGCTATTGAAGAGTCATGTGATCTCAAGAAACTAACCGTTTCCGAGATGGTTTGTAAATTGCAAGCTCATGAACAAAGATTTTCTATGAGGATGGATGATGTAACTGAAGGAGCATTTCAAGCCAAACACAAAGGAAAGCAATCTGGTCCAAAAGAGCAGAAGAAGCAAAACTACAAAAGAGGCGGTGATCAAAAAGGGAAAAGTAAGGAAGATGCAAGTTCAAGTGAATATGTAGCTAAGGAGAGGTATCCTCCCTGTTTAACTTGTAAAAGAACAAATCACTTGACCAAAAATTGTTTTTATAAGGGGAAGCCTCTAATTCAATGTAACTATTGCAAGAGATGGGGGCATAGAGAGAAATTTTGCCGACTAAAGCAAAATCAATCTCAAGCACAACATGCACATCAAGTTAACTTCACCGATGAGCAGTCCCAACATGAAGATCACCTGTTTATGGCTTCTCATGAATGCAGTTCAGCCTCAAAAGATGTATGGTATGTTGATAGTGGGTGTACGATCCACATGGCGAAAGAACCAAGTCTCTTCACTTCTTTGGACAAGGTTGTTCGTACCAAAGTAAAGCTTGGAAATGGAGAAATCGTCCAAGGTGAAGGAAAAGGTACCGTTTCTGTTCACACTAGCAAAGGTCCAAAATTTATCAATGATGTCTTATTAATTCCAGAGTTAAATCAAAACTTGCTTAGTGTTGCTCAATTAATGAAAAAAGGCTATTCACTTTAATTTAAGAATAATGGTTGTGTCATTATGGATTCAAATGATTCTGAAGTTATAAAAGTTGAAATGTGTGGTAATAGTTTTCCAATCAGTTTGAATCAAGTGAATCAAACAGCACTTGTTTCTAAACATGATGATTCTGCACTATGGCATAAAAGATATGGTCATTTCAACATGAATGCATTGAAATTTTTGCAATCTCATGATATGGTTAGAGACATGCCTCCAATAGATTGCATTGATGATTTATGTAATGCTTGTCAACTTGGAAAAATGCATCGAAAGTCTTTTCAATCGGCAAATGTTACACGAGCTAGGACCAAATTGGAGCTTGTTCATACCGACTTGTGTGGCCCTATGAGTATTCCTTCTTTGAGCCAGAACAAGTACTTCATTTTATTTATTGATGATCTCACCAGAATGACATGGGTGTATTTTTTGGCAAGCAAAGCTCATACTTTTAATGTCTTTAAAAAGTTTAGAGTTATGGTGGAGTCTCAAAGTGGATGCAAGATTAAAATGTTGAGATCTGACAATGGAAAAGAGTATACCTCCAATGAATTCAATATGTTTTGTGAAGATATGGGTATTGTCCATCAATTGACAGTGAGCTACACTCCGGAGCAGAATGGCGTTTCCGAAAGGAAAAATAGAACAGTTATGGAGATGGCAAGATGTTTGATTGCTGAAAAGAAATTACCAAAAAGTTTTTGGGCTGAAGCTGTTTATACAGCAGTGTATCTCTTGAATAGGCTACCAACAAGAGCCGTTCAAGATAAAACACCCATTGAAGCATGGATAGGAGTGAAGCCTTCAGCCAAACATTTGAAGATCTTTGGATCAATATGCTATGTTCATGTTCCAGCGGCAAAAAGATCCAAATTAGATTACAAGGCTGAAATGGGAATTTTTTTGGGCTATGCATCTAGTTCCAAAGGTTATAGAGTGTACAATTTGAAGACAAAACAGATAGTCATCAGCAGAGACATTGATGTTGATGAAAATGCATCTTGGAATTGGGAGAATAATGAAGTTCAAAAGTGTGAATCAAAATCTACTTCTCATGCTTCTCACAACCAACAACATGCAGCAAATGAAGAGGAATATGAGGTAGCCGAATCTGATTCACCAGTGCTAAAGACCAAATCTTTGGCAGAAATTTATGAAAATTGCAATTTTGCGGTGAATGAGCCTTCTTGTTTTGAAGAGGCTTTTATGTTAATAGAATGGAAAGATGCAATGAAGGAGGCGCTGTTAGCAATTAATAAAAATGGTACTTGGGAACTCACTCCGAGACCCAAAGATAAAAATGTGATAGGAGTTAAATGGATCTATAGAACCAAATTAAATCCTGATGGTTCTATCCACAAGCACAAAGCAAGGCTTGTTGTGAAAGGATATTCTCAAATGGCTGGAGTTGATTATGGTGATACATTTGCGCCAGTTACTAGGCATGAAACAATTCGATTAATTGTTGCTTTATCAGCGCAAAATGGGTGGAAACTTTTTCACTTAGATGTCAAATCAGCATTTCTAAATGGAGTTCTACAAGAGGAAATTTATGTTGAACAACCTGATGGCTTTATTGTTTCAGATCATGAAAACAAAGTTTATAGGCTTCATAAAGCTTTGTATGGGCTGAAACAAGCTCCAAGAGCTTGGTACAGCAGAATTGACTCTCATTTTCTACAAAATGATTTCAAAAGGAGTCAAAATGAGCCTACTCTTTATGTGAAAGATTGTGGCAATGGGAAGAGGCTTATAGTCTCTCTTTATGTGGATGACTTGTTGGTTACAGGTGATGATATTCATTCAATTAACAATTTTAAGAAGAGTATGCTGCAAGAGTTTGAAATGACAAATCTTGGAGAGATGAAGTATTTTTTAGGAATGGAATTGCATCAACTTGATGATGGTATCTTTCTCTCACAGAGAAAGTATGCCAATGATGTGCTAAAAAAATTCAAATTAGTGAGTTGTAAACCAGTTTCAACTCCTCTTGTTGTAAATGAAAAACTCTCCAAAGCTGATGGTGATGCTAAGGCAGATGTTACACAATATAGAAGCTTGATTGGTTGTCTTCTTTACTTGACTGCAACTAGACCAGATTTGATGTTCTCTGCTAGTTTGCTTTCAAGGTTCATGCATTCACCAAGTGTTACACACTTTGGTGTAGGCAAAAGAGTATTGAGATACATAAAAGGTACTAGTGATTTTGGCATTTGGTACACCAAAAGTGATGGAAAGCTAGAAGGCTTTGTTGATAGTTATTGGGCTGGATCTGTTGATGATTCTAAGAGCACAACTGGATATGTTTTCTCACTCGGTAGTGGAGTGTTTTCATGGAACTCCAAAAAACAAGATGTGGTTGCTCAATCCTCAACTGAAGCCGAGTACATTGCTGCAGCAGCTGCTTCGAATCAAGCTATTTGGATCAAAAAGGTATTGGCCGATCTGAATCATGGCCAAATGGAACCTATTGTGTTATGGTGTGACAACAAATCAGCTATATCAATTGCCAAGAATCCAATTCAGCATGGAAGAACCAAGCATATCAATGTCAAATTTCATGCTATAAGAGAAGCTGAAAAGAATGGAGATGTTCAATTGATGCATTGCAGTTCTGAAGAACAATTGGCAGACATTTTGACTAAAGCACTTTCTAGTGCTAAGTTCATGGAACTAAGAAGCAAGCTAGGAGTCATGAAGAAAAGTTTTAAGGAGGAGTGTTGACTATTGAACTGTAAAACTTTTCTAGAATACTATTGTCTATGTGTGTAATCATTTTATCTTCTTTTGTTGGTAATGTTTTACTATTCAATGTATGGTCATGTAGCTTGTGAAAGTAAACAAAATCTGTTATCATATCAACAAGTATGTGCTGTGTTTTTTTGCTATATATGTACCTAAATATGTAAGAAATATGATGCATTGTATTGAAGTATTTTCACAAACACAAAAACTGTCTTCTCTCCCATTTTTCTCCTCCAATTTTCTGGTTTTATTGTGTATGGTTCTGCTGCCATTGCATGTTCTAACAGTTAAGATTGACTTTTCTTAAATTGCCTATTAATCACACGTTGATATTATAACTAAATTGATATTTTATTTCTTTTTCTACAAAGAAAGAAACTATGTTTCTTCTTTAGCTTTTTTTTTTCCTGTAAAAAAATGTGCAGGTCAGTTTATATTTTTATTTAGCTCCCACTCATTTTCTCATTTGAAATATTTGAAATGATATTCATTTGAAAGATACCAACTACAGTTGTGTGTCAATTTCCTATTGGATTATATCATCTAGACTTGAACATTCAATGACAAGTCTTTTTACTACTTATTTTGTATGGTACACAGTGTTGGGCCTAGCATAGCTTAAGTTTCTCTGTTTACCAGAGCTTTTGTTCTCTTTGGAAGTCTCAAAGGTGAATATTTGTCAAGGTTATCTTGTGTTCAATTTCATTCTTTACTCGTTTCAGATCCTCTTCTATTATATATTATATTTTCTGTGTGTTTTTCTTTCTACTTCATTTCGCTTTTCCGTTTTGGTTTTTGATTCGACCTATTTTGATTTGTTTCGATCTGATTCTGTTTTCTTTTACATTTGTGTTGACCTCATAGTTGCATCTCAATCTGGATTTGGCTCAGGCTAATGATACACGTTGAATTCTTGGATGATTCAAGATTCTCTATGTTTACCTCATATGTGTTGACCTCATAGACTTTATTGTATTTTCTTTAATATATGTTTGTTTAAATGCATATATTTTCCAATATACTAACTTTTTTAAATCCATATTTTATATTTTAAAGAAATGGAGAAGACATGGAGTGTGATGACGTCACGGTACGAAGAAGCAAGACGGAGAATAATAGAAGAAAATAAGAAGAACATAGGAGCTCTAAATCTTCGTCCTCTATCTCAATTCATCCAAAAACCATCTTCAACTAATTTAAAAGCTTCATCGGTTAGGAATAATCTCTCAATTTGACTCAAATGTTTTATTTATTCATTTTGTTTTGTTTATTGTTAATTATCGAGAAAAATAGGAATAGATAGAATTCTTTATGTTCCACAATTAAAATAGGAATTATGGATGTTATCGGTATACCTATATAATTTTGGTTTCTTAATTAAAATATGAATTGTGGATGTTATTGTGGATGTATGTCATTTGGTTGGACCTTAATTAATGTAGTCAATATTCCTCCCTTCATGCACATTAACATTATGTTTGATTAAGATGTTTTTTTAGTCTATCCCATTTACATTTTACAATTAACTTTTGATAAATATAATTTGTTTTTAAGGTTCTTGATTGAAGATTGATAAACTGGGAACAACTAGTTAAAAACTGTAATTTAAAAGTGAAAATGCCTCATTGGTAAGCTCAAGAACATGATATGGGACCAAGAGATTCTGCTTTTATTTGCAGATTTAACAATTATCATAGTGTGCTACAGTTTCTGCTTACCAACTTTGTTCACACAATTTTGACAGGTACAAAATAGTTAGCAACTAAATGAAAGTTACTTGAATCCTATTGAGTCTTATCTTTTAATAGGGGTAGCATCACCGATTTCATTCTCTAGAGAATCATTCCAATTGTTATTTTACCTTATATATTTTCAAAGTAGTAATTATCCTAGTATATCCCAAATCAATAATGCAAGGTAACCATTTCTAACATAGAAATTAGTATTAATATTTTTGTATTTCGTTTCTTATATTGTGGTTAGTCAAAGCCTTTTTAATATGTCATATGTATGTGAATTCCAATTGGTACTTTTTTGATAAAAATAAGGTATCAATTTTGTTGCAGCATAGTCGCTTAGGCCCTGATCATGTCTCGAGAATTGGCTCATCGTGGTGGCGTAATATTTGTCTCTTGGATAATAATTTACGATGGTTTGACTCGGAGGTTTCTATAAAAGTGGGAAATGGAAATAGGACGGGTTTTTGGAATGATGTGTGGGTTGGTGAGCAATCTCTTAGTGTCCGATTTCCAAGACTTTACAGTTTGTCGGAGCAAAAACTCTGCAACATTAGCTCGACGGGTGTGTTGGAGGATGGCGGATGGAGATGGAATCTGTCTTGGAAAAGGCCGTTTTTTGAATGGGAAAAACTCCTATATCAAGAGTTACTGCTTGCTATTAATGGTTTCCATTATGCTGATCGTCAGGGTAGTTGGTGTTGGAAAGCGGATGAGAGGTTGGGGTTTACGGCGAAGTCTGCTTATTATCGTCTTGTTTCACTGCACCGACCTGCTTCTGTTCTAGATTTGTCACAACAATTTATTTTTCAGGTTATATGGAAAAGCGGGGCACCTTCCAAAGTGTGTGCTTTCTCGTGGCAGCTGCTGCTCGATCGAATTCCAACCAGGGAAAACTTATTGACGCGAGAGATGCAACAGAGCAGTGTTCTGGTCTGTCCTTTTTGTAGTGAGAAGGCTGAAACTGCGACTCACTTGTTCCTTCACTGCCAGATTAGTGTTAAAATCCGGTATGGTATTACTAGATGGCTTGATCAAGTCCTGCTTATTCCTCTTAATTTGGATCAAGCCTTGTTAGTGTTGTATGGTTGTGGCATCGGTAAACAGAATAAGAAGGGCATGGTGTTAATCTGGCACGCTTTTGTTTGGTCGATTTGGAAGATCCGGAACAACCAGATTTTTAACAATGGTGTGGTTGATGTCGAGGAGATGTTGGAATCTATCAAAAGAATTTCGTGGCAATGGTTTATCGGAAGAATGGCATCGAGCCCGTGTCTTTATTATAAATGGCGGTGGAACCCAGTTGAGTGTCTAAACCGGTGTGTCGACCTTTTGCGTGTCTGTATTGGTCTGTAGGGAATTGGTTTCTTTTTTTTCTTCCCTGCTCCTGTTTTCATTTGTTTTCCTACTGTACTCTTCAATTCTCTGTTGGCTCGTCTTGTGCCTTAGGGAATCATATCAATAAAGCTTCTTTTGCCTTTTAAAAAAAAATAAAAAATAGAGGATATCTAATTTTGTTGGGTGTGACGGCAATAGAGCTTGCAAGATTGACTTGTTCGTTTTATGTTTAGTTGCATAAGAGACCTTATTGTACATAGTTTGTTATGTTTTTATGTTAATTGAATCACTTTATATAAAATGTGAAATTCATGTTATTAGTTCATGTTGCCCTAAAAATGTATTTATCAATAATTGGGAAAAAAAATTTTAACAAAATATAAATATAGCGGCAGTTAGGAACTGCCACAATCTAATTTTTTTTTAAAAACAAATTTATAATTACCGGCGGTTTTAAACCACCGCAAACAGGTTTAAATATATTTTTTGTTTTTTTTTGTTTGGGAAGGTTTTAACCGCCGCTAAATAAGAAGCGGCAGTTTGTGTGGCGGATCAGATAACCGCCGCTAAATACGATTTCGCCACACTATATACAGGCATTTGGAAAACCGCCGGAAAGTTGACTTGAGGCGGTTAAAAACCGCCGGTATCAATTAAAAAAACCGCTGCAAAATGCCAGTTTTCTTGTAGTGTATGGAATGAAGAATGCTAGAAAACCTTTGATCAGCTGAAGATAATGTTATCTTAACCACCAGTCTTATCAAGACCCATGAAAGATGAAGTATTGTTCTTATACTTAGCCATATCAGCTGAAGCCGTGAGTGCAGTTTTCGTAAGAGAAGCCGGAACCAGCCAGAACTCGGTGTACTTTATTTCTAAAGCTCTGGCAGGACCAGAAGTTAGATACCAGTGAATTGAGAAGGTAGCATTAGCACTAGTGACAGCTGCAAGGAAACTGAGGAGGTACTTCCTTGCCCATTCGATTATCATAAGGACTGACCAACCTTTGAAGCAAGTTCTCTTTAGGCCGGACTTGGAAGGGCGGATGACGAGATGGTCCGTGGAGCTATCCAAATTTGATATTTCATTTGAATCAAGGAAAGCGTTGAAGACTCGAACTTTTGCTGATTTCTTAGAGGAGATGACTCCGGCAACAAGTGAACCGTGTACACAGTGGGTCATATTCACAGATGGGTCATCCAACAGCAAGGGAAGTGGAGCAGGCTTAATACTAGAGAGTAGTGAAGGACTGCTAGTTGAAGTATCTTTGAAATTCTCATTCACCACCACAAACAATCAAGCTGAGTATGAAGCTTGTATTGCTGGATTGAAGCTGGCCCATGAGATGGGAGCTAAAAGCGTCAAGCTGAGGACATATTCTCAACTAGTGGTGACACAAGTCAAAGGCGAAGCCCAAGCTAAAGAACCTTTATCGCAAAAATACTTGGTAGTAATGAAAGAAATCATCACCCTCTTTGAAGAATTTGAGATTATGCATGTTCCTAGAGAACAGAACACCAGAGCAGACGTCTTATCAAAACTTGAGAGCATAAGGAAAAGCGGCGTGAACCATTCTTTTATACAGGAAACTCTTGAGAAGCCTAGCATTGCAGAGAAAGTTACCGTTATGGTTCTTGACGGAGAAAACAGCAACAAGTCTTGGATCCTGCCCGTCATGAAATTCATTGAAACCGGGGAACTACCAAAGGACAAGAACGAAGCCTCTTTGGTAAAGAGAAGAGAACCATCTCACACCATTGTCGCTGGACAACTCTTCAAACGGGGATTATGTTGTTGTTAGAAGCCCTAGAGGCCAATACTTTTAAGTACTTTTATCGAATTATTTATTAATAATATAATGTTTTATTTATTAAAAATATAAGGCACTTCTTTATTATGTTTGTAAGAGTCCAAAATAATAAAGTCCCTAGAATAAATAGTCCGTTTAATATTAAGTGTGACTTAATCATGAGATTAAATTAAACATAAGGACGTTATTCTTAAAGTATCCGTAGTCGAGCTTTAAGGTGAGGTGGGATAACCTTAAAGCATAAAGACTATTATGAAGATAGACTGATGATCGCATCTCATGGATCATAGGATAAGGAAATATCAAGTCTAGACATAGATATAAATATTAGGAGTAATATTTATATTGGATTGACCCTCTATGAGAGAACTACATGGAATAATATGTAATGTGTCATAAGTTACTCTCATGGTGATAATGGTGTAAACCGCCCTTCGACCTGAAACCACTTTGTACCCTAGATGTAGAGTTGTAGTACCCCAATTATGGACCTACAAATCCAATTTTGCATTTCTTGCATAAAAATGGACAAAAAAAAAATATTTTATTCCTTTTGCATGCATTTTTTTCGTTCATTTTCCATATTTTATCTTTTTTCCTAAATTTCCTTTTATTTCTGAATAGTTCATCTTGTATTTCGTTTATTTTAAATAGTTCGTTTTTTTAGCGTAAAAGTCCGAAAATGATAAAAAATAGTTTTTTGGCATTTATTTTACTCTTTTTCTGAAAAATACAAAAATAGAGTTTTATTTTAGGGTTAATTAGTTTTTACCCCCCTGTAATATACACCAAAATTGCTTTACCCCCTGTAAAAATTTTTTGTTGCTTTACCCCCCTGTAATATCAGATTTTGTGCTTTACCCCCCTGGACTCAGTCAACTATAATATAATTTGCGGCGGTTTTGTTTTGCGGCGGTTCAAAACCGCCGCTAAGTTTTTTATTTTGCGGCGGTTTTTTTTGCGGCAGTTTTTTGCGTCGCTAAGTCATATTTTTTTCGTCAGTTAAAAACCCTCGCTAAATTATATTTTGCAGCAGTTTTATTTGCGGCGATTATAGTATGGTTGACTTGAGTCCAGGGGGTAAAACACAAAATCTGATATTACAGGGGGTAAAGCAAAAAAAAAAATTTACAGGGGGGTAAAGCAATTTTGGTGTATATTACAGTGGGGTAAAACCTAATTAACCATTTATTTTAAATCTTTATTTCATTATCGCATTTTTATAAAAATATCAAAAATAATATTTTTTCTTATTTTACACACATTTTGGGTGCGTTTGATCTGCTAAAAAACAGAGTACTGGACAGGACAACTTTTTGTGCCATGTTTGCTGTAAAAATTGGTTATGGGACTGGACAAAATAGATAGCAAGGGACAGGACAAAATCAGAAATTTTTGTTCTTCACTAAACCACAGGACAACTTTTTGTCCACAGTACAACTATAAAAAATACGAAAATACCTTTTTTATTTTCAAATATGAAAAAATTATCTCCCTATCTCTCTTCGATACAATTTTGTCCTGTTCTGTACCATCTTATTTTGTCCTGTACTATCTTTTTTGTCCTGTTCTATCTTATTATCATATATTTTAAATTATCAAAAAGATTTGCATTTTACTATATTTTACCATTTTATTTCAATTTATTTCATCTTCACATTTTTATCTCAAAGTTTACCAAAAATAGTAAAAAGAATATCCTTTATCTTTTCTTATGTTTTTTTATTTTAAATTTAAATCTAAAATAGCTTTTTACAATTCATCACAACAATATTCCTCCTAGACCAATCATATCTCTCCACCTTATCTCATTCTCATCATAAACCATTTTCTATTTTCAAAATAAATCAAAAATCATATCATTTTCATCTAATTACTATTTTATCCTATCTTTTAATCACTAATTCAAAAATACCCTTAACCCTAAACCCCCTATAAATAGACCAATGATTGGTGACCTATCACTAACCTAAAAACTTCCCCATTTTTATACAAAACCAGAAAATTCATTTCTCTCAATTCTCACAAATCAAAAACTATTGAAAAATAGAAAAAAAATAAAAATAAAAGAATAAAGAAGAACAACGTTCTTCATGTTGCTAGGAAATAGAAACTAGTAACCAAATTCCATTCTCATTTCCAATCCACCACCGAACCACCATAAACCTTAATGCTTTTCACCAATTTTACTTCTACTACTACCCAATTAATCACCTCCTAAACCATTTGAGATCATCCGAAAGGAAACCGTGAACAAACAATAATAAATCCCAATCCGTTATCTCCGACGTTTTCGTTTTTGGATTCATCATTCTAATCCGATCTGGACATAAAATAAGGTTGAATATTAAACTCTCATGTTTGCTTAGATCTTATTAAATTGATTCTGAATCGTAGTTTTCTTGAAATTTTTGTTTTGATTTTCGTTCTTAAAAACTTTAGATCCGTCGGATTTAGTTTCGATCTGAGTTCCCTGGACTTCATCTGCGAATTTCGTTTACGAATTCATAATCAGTGAGATGGAACGATGAAGATCGAGTATTCGTTTGTATTTTTTGGTTAAGAATTGATGATCTGCGATTTGGTTTTTCTTGGAGTTTTTTTGTTTATGCTTTTGCGTTTCTGTTATGTTTGTGAAGAGAGGAAGAATAAGACTCATAGTATACACCTTCTATTTTCAGTTTTAATCACAACCATAGATCTTTAATCACAGGACTTACATCAGGATCCACAGATCTGATCAGGACAGTCTAATCAAGATCTAAGGGTGAATGTTTGTTGGACTATGGTACACACACTGAGCTGTGAACCGGATCTGGTTCAACTAATGAACCGAACCCGGTTCAGACCGATTCAAATAAAAAAATGGGTTTAATCAGTTAAACCCAACAAACCAAATTCATTTTTACACCCCTTTTTTCAGATTTGTTTCTTTTAAGTTTTTTTCCTTTTAATAAACATACCCCCTTCTTTTTTTTTATATCACGTTTTTTTATTTATTCAATTTTATTATTTTTACTTTTTTCTCTTTTTTCTTTCTTTTTTTTAGTTAGTTTTTTTTATGTGTTCTTTTTTTTTAGTTTAGTTTTTTTATTTAATTTAGTTTTCATTTATGTGACTTTCTAACTCTTTATATTTACTTCATTGGATTTTATTTAATGTTATCATATCATTGCATTTGGTTATTTGTGCTTGAAATTGGATTATGGGACTTAAACTTAAAACCTTGACAATTAGAGACGGACCTAGTTTTAGAACTTTAACATAGTTTTTTTTGTTAGATTTTAGTTCATTTAATTTTCTTGGTCCGATAGAATTGTAATTGCATTGCATAATGTTGCATCATTCATGTTTATCTTTCCGCAAATTTTTAGAATGTATTTAGGCTCAAAATAACCCCAAAGAGGATGTAAAATTGCATCGCATGCATTTTATTTTTTACCACTTTCTGCAAACGCTAAAAAATCAACTAAAAATGAACTTTCATTTCCGAAGAGGTGCGATTAGTAAATTCTCTAGAAAAAAATAGAAAACAAATAAACAACTTCTTCTCTCTCAAATAAAAATTCTTTAGTACAATACCAAATTAGTCGCACGATTAGTTTAGGTAAAAACTTTAAATTTACTTTTATGTCATAACCTTCTCTTCTCATCTATACTCTCCACTTACACACACAATTCTCTCTAACAAATTCTCCCTTCAATTCTTACCACTTTCTCCCTCATTTTTTTAAGAACATAAAAGCAATAAAAAGTAATAAATTAGAGGTTACCATAGAGTACTATGGGCATTTAGGATGCTAATACCTTCCCTAGGCGTAACTAACCCCCGAGCTTAGAATCTCCCTTTTTAAACGGTTTTCGACACTTTCCCCTCTTTGGAAATGAAGGGTCAATGTAATGGTGAAAATCCCAAAATCCCCGCAACAGAAAAATGGCGACTTCACTGGGGACATCTCTCCTTAAGAGGGTTGAACCTACCTAGTTTATTCTTCTTTAATTGCTTTCCTATGTGCTTAAATGTTAACAAGCTTTATATATTATGGGGGGTTCATGAGTTGAGATAAGCTTGCCCCGAGCTTGAGTGCACCATAAGATAGTTGTGGTATGATCATAGTGAATGGGCGAATGTTCTGTCTCGCACATAATCACAAGTGATGAAACTACGCACAATGGAGGGGTCATGTTGTAGTATTCTTTTCGACGTGAGGCTCACGTAGATGTTGCTATGATGTGTATTCCGAGGATGTTGTGGACCTTTAGACACCTTTAACCCATCTTGGCCTTTTTTAGGGTGTGGTGCGACGGCTAAGCCGAGAGGTTCTTGGATTAGTTGTTCCGCGATACCACGCTCAATCGAGACTTTCCCTTGGATATTTCATTTGGCCGTGAGTTCAGTTATGGACATTGGTATTCAATAAGGAAAGTTGATGACGTTGGGAACTTTGTAGAACCAGTGTTACGAAAAGAAGAAAGCCAATAGTTCATACATTGTGGGTGGTTTACCTCTTGACTCCAACTTTGTGATATCTTAAACAACCATGTTTGCTTTTGTTTGTGATTGTTGCATCCATACATCCATGCATCCATTCATCTATGAAAATCTCTTTTCATTGGTTTTCAAAGGACTTTGAGTAATTTCTTTATAAACATCACAATCATCATGAACCTTGAAAAAAAAAAAAAGATTGCTTTGAAAAGAAAATTTTCTTTTGATCATTTACAAACAAAAATGAGGTCCTTTATGGTTCATATCCTAAAGTCCTTTGAAAATCAAAGTCAAAATAAATTTTTTTTACATGCATCATTTCCGCATTCATGGTTTTATCAAAGAGTCTAAGCTTAGCATCTCTCTCTCAGATCCTGGCCCGACGTTATCGTTTTAAGCCAACACGTACTTACAACACTCGTGCAAACTACAAGAAAAGAATGGAAGGACTCCAGCAAGAGAATTAGCAATTACAAGAACTGCTTACCTCTCTTCAGACTAATGTAGCCCATGTGACTGCTTTGGTTGAATCTTTGACTATGGCGAGGCCCCCGCCTCCTCCATCACAAGCTCTAAATGTTTCTATTCCTGACAACATCCCGATTTCTGTTCCACTGTCTTATGTTAGCCAGCCGATGTCCACTACACCAATGCGTTTCCAATGGGGTATGCCTCTTAATTTTGGTGAAGGATCTCAGCAGAATCTTCTCAATACTCAGTTTCAGGGTAGTTCTATTCCGCAGGTTACAGTTTCTCTTCCACAGACTGCAATGATTGTTGCTCCTCTCACCATGAACACTATGCCATTAATGGGAGAACCTGTCTATCATGCTGACCCAGTTGAAAGCGTAGTATCTTTTGGTCATAATGATGAAGTTCAGAACCAGTTTGATGAAATTCAGCGAGAACTTTGTGCGCTCCGTGGTAAAGAGTTGTTTGGAAAGAGTGCTTATGATATGTGTTTAGTTCCTGATGTTGATATACCTCCTAAATTCAAAGTGTCTGACTTTGAAAAGTACAAGGGGGATTCTTGCCCACAAAGTCATTTGATCATGTATGCTAGAAAGATGGCTGCTCATGCAAGAAAAGATCAGCTGTTGATTCATTGCTTTCAAGACTGCCTGACTGGTGCTGCTTTGAAGTGGTATGTGAGTTTCGATCGTGAGAAGATTAAGTCTTTTACTGATGTGTGTGAAGCATTCATGCAGCAGTATAAGTACAATGTGGATTTAGCTCCTAACAGGGACCAACTTCGTTCTTTATCCCAAAAAGAACGAGAGAGCCTCAAAGAGGACGCCCAGAGATGGCGTGGACTAGCTGCACAAGTTAACCCACCTTTGGACGAAAAAGAGATGACAAAGACCTTTTTGAAAACACTTGACCCATTCTACTTTGACAGAATGATTTCCAGCAACCATCGTGATTTCTTTGATGTGGTAGAAACTGGTATACGTATGGAAGAAGCAATTCGGGAAGGGCGTTTGGTGAAAGATGTTTCTGGTTCTGGTAATAACAAAAGGTATGGTGTTTGTTTTGGAAAGAAGAAGGAGCTAGAGGTAAGCATGATTGCTAATGGTGGTCACAGAAGGAATTATCGCCAACAACAACAGTATGTTGCTGCTATTGCACCACCGGTGAATATAGGTTATCAACAGCAACCACAAAATCAATCATAGAATGGCAATTACAATCGTAATTAGGATCCTCCTCAATACGATCCTATTCCGATAAAGTATGCCGATTTGCTACCAGCTTTGCTTGAAAATAAGTCTGTCCAACTTAAGCCACCCCTGCCAGTACCTGAGATATTGCCACCGTGGTACAAAGCCAATCTCACTTGTGCTTATCATTCTGGCTCACCCGGTCACGATATTGAGCATTGCTATGGTTTAAAGAATGTAGTCCAGAGTTTGATGAAGAAAGGTGCCTTGAAATTCAAAGATACAAATCCTAATATACAGGCAAATCCACTCCCTCCTCATGGGACTGCTACTATTAACATGGTGCAAGATATCGTTGATGAAAATCAGTTCCAAGGTCTATCCCACGGCTCCAAATATGGATGTTATGATTGAAGAAAAAGTTTGAAAGAGGTACCAGCTTTGTGGCATGTTGAATAATGGACTGACAGAATTAGTTTGATGTTGATGTTATTTCTACTCGCTTTTATCAAGTTGAAGTCGGTGATGCTTGGAAGCTCATCCCTATAATCGCTAGGCTTTTTATTGCTTTCTTATCAAGTATTTGTTTACTTTTAAAATTATGTCTTCTTGTTAAGTACTTTCAATAAAATAAACATGCATGTTTTGAAATTAATTCATTCATATTCACTCTTTTCTCTTGTTTTATTACTTACAAACTTGGAGCGAGGATGATGAAAACAAATAACTGAATTTTGCTGATATATGCTTTCAATGGTGAAAAACCTAGTTGACGATGTAAGACATTGTTTCAACTCCCAAACAGTGGAGATATAAGGAGATAATCCGTAGTCAACCCCTTTGAGCCTGAAGTCGGTGTTTCTTTCAACTTTTTTTCTGAACCCTTGATCTTAAACCTGGTGAAGTAACAAAGTTTTTCACAAGAAAGGGGGGGGGGGGTTTGAATTGTGAACCTTTAAAATTAAACTCAATTTGTTAGTAGTATAAGTTATATGATAAATCAAAACTTAAATGAATGAATTAAACCAAAACAGATAGCAGAGAATGTTAAGAGAATGTTCTCTGATCAGCCTATGTTAGATTGTAGAGAACGTTCTTGTAATATTCTTTCAAAATATTATGGTGTGTGTAAGTGTGTCTGTTTTGCAAGAGAATAAGGATAAAGAGAAGGAGTATAACACAAAGAGTTTATACTGGTTCACCCTTAATTGGGCTAGTCCAGTTTCCCAAACCAAGTGAGGGTTTCCACTATTCTCTTTTGATCTTAAGCCCAAGACCAAAAACTTCTGTCAAGCTATACAAGCTTATCTTCCACCTTATACCCAAGGTGATCTCTACCTTTCCTTCTAAGGTAGTTACTCAACCAATAGTAACGTATTGATGAGCAAGTTCTTTTCTTATTACAAAGAGTTGTTTGGATCTAAAGCTTAACAACAAACCAAACCAGGTTTATAAAGCTTTCTAAGTAACTATAAAAATCTCTCTGAAAATCACTCAAATGAATTGCTGATCCAAGTATGCAATTATGAAGTTTTGGAGTGAAAGAGATCAAAAGAAGAGTTTGTGATTCTTGTGTGTGAAAGACAAGTAATTGATGATTGATATTGCTTCAAAACTCTTTCTTTGCTCCTGCTATATTCCATGCTATTTATAGTTGTTGAAGAGCCTTTGGAATCTTGGAGAATGTGTGAGAAAATCAGAGAACATTAAACTAGCCGTTACTCACATATGAAAAGTGAGCTGGAGAATGTTCTCCAAGAGGAGCGTCTTGATGAGCTGGTATTGTACTATCATTGCTTGATAAGCAAGTGTGACCGTTGCCTTTGAATTCTGCTGTCATATGAGAACAATGCTTCAGGGAGAATGATGAAAGAACATTCTCACAGAACTGTTACATTCTCTTGTAGTATCTTCATAGAATAGTGGGAGAATAGTGTGGGGACAACTTTATCTTCAAGTAACCAGCTGTAACTGATCAAGGCTATGTAGAAAAGTACTTTTGCAAGTACAACCTTGATGAATAGTAGAGTGTAGCCTTTGTTGGAGAAAGGACTAACACATCTTGGAGAATGAACATTGAATAAGTCTTTGCAAGTACATAACAACTCATAGTTAGAAAGTTGTTGTCTTCTCCTCATTGGTCCATGTTCTTCTCTATTATAATAAATTCTGATATTTAATTTATTATGCCTATGAGGTCAAAGAACATTCTTTGGCACATGCTCCATGTGATGGCTTAAGATAGTAAGTCCCATAAGATGTTTGATCAAGATTCTTGCCATAATGGAATGGGTTGCTGTAGAGATCTTGTGCATAAATTCTCATGAAAAGTCCTCCTTTGTCTTGTTCATTTATCACTTAAAATAAATAAGTGCTTTGACTTTGAAGAACAAACACGTTGGAGTCCAGAGAATGATGAGAGAATGATGTTTGTCTTTCTTGTATCATTCTCAGAGCTGATATCAAATGTTTTGCTTTGCATAATAATTCCTATCTTTTTAATATCACTCAAAAGCACTTGTTAGATAACACAATGACCAAAATTATACATTAAAATATAATTAAGAGGTTTGTTATCTTTAAAACAATAAATTGAGATTTTACTTCAACAATCTCCCCCTTTTTGATGATGACAAACTTCTTGAATTATATTTTAAATGATTAATTTTGGTTTAATCAAATCTCAAGTAGTATGAAAAATATTAGTGCCTTAATTTTTCAAGCTCCCCCTCAATTCAAGCATTCATAAATCAAATAAAATTTAAAAACTTGATATGATGCAAATTGAGACATAAACATGAATTATATATATATTAATTAATCCAAAATCTCACCAAGTGAGAAATAAACACAGATTAGAGTACATGGATTAATACAAAAGGATTTCATGGCATAAAAACAAGAATACATACTACTAGAAGTTCACAACAAGTACTGTTCAAAAGAACTTCCTATAATATCTATTTCAAAAAGATCAATTCCAAAGAATGATCAGGGAATGTTCTTGCAGACTTGAAAAGCTTGAAACTTGATTGATTAAAACTGAAAGATGATTGATAAAAAGACTTCTTTTCTACTCCCCCTTGTTTTCCCAAACTATTTTCTACTCCCCCTTGTTTTCCCAAACTATTCTCCCCCTTTGTCAGAAATCAAAAAGGAGGGGACTAGGGTAAAAAGGTCAGAACTCAGAGGAGGCTGATGATGAGGATGAGGTACTAGGTGATGGGAAATTATCAAACACAGGCATGGGATCAGCAAAGGCTGGTTCATCATATGCTGCATCATGTTGTTCTGAATCTCTAAAGCAAGCATTATCTTGGCCTGGCCTTTTCGCAGTTTAGCATTTTCCTTCTCAAGCTTTTGCTGCTTAGTTGGCCTAGTGTATGAAGGACCACCAACTAACTTAGGAGAATATCCTTAAAACCTATCCCAAGCTTCAGCTGAAGCAGTACTTCCAGGTGAAAGGAAAGTACTCAGAGTTCCAAAAGAGGAAGGGATTGAAGGTAAAGATTGAGATGAGTTTGTACCTCCTTGAAAGTGATTGTCAGGACTCAACAAATTTTGCACAAACTCAGCATGAAACATGTTTTCTAAACTCCCTTGAGAGGAGTTCATAACTGGAGAGAACAAGGTGGAATTCATTGAAGAAGTTGGAAGGAATCCTTGGAGTTGTTTACCGGTTCTTGGTGGATAGTTGGTAAAAGATGTTCCAAAGTGTAAAGAGGTGTCCCAATAAGATGGAAGGGTATCAGTAGAGGCTCCAAAAAGAGTTGAGGTGTTTTCCATGGCAGGGAGAACGTTCTCTTGTTGTTCTCCTGCAACCTCAGTCTCTGGGAGAACGTTCTCCTGACGTTCCCCTGCAACATTTTCTTCTGGGAGAACATTCTCTTGATGTTCTCCTACAACATTCTCCTCAGGTGTTGCCTCTCTTTTTCTTTTCAAGCTAGTGATCTTCACAACTTTTTCAGCTAATTCATTCTTCATATGACTCAAATTCTTAACACCAAAAGTAGAGCATGCATTTTCACTAATGTACCCAGTCAAGTCAATCTTAAAATCTTCAAAGATTTTTGTTAACAGCATTCCATAAGGTAAAGCAACTTTCCTAGTGCCAGATAGAGCAGTATGCATCATGTGCTGCAGAATGATGTGAGGAAGTGAGAGTCTCTTACCTTTATACAGATGATACATCACCAACATGTCATTGTCAGTGACCTTATCTTTGCTTCCACTTTTTGGAAAGATATTGTGAAGACAAAGATTATGCAGCATCTTGTATTCATGTTGTAGCTTGGAGCAGGTAGGTTTAGTCATCATGGCACCTTCACTTGTGAACATCTCCACAATCAGCTCATCTTTGTTCAAATTGAGAGTAGAATACCAATCTCCTTCGTATAGAGTTGATCCATCGCAAGGAATTCCCAAAAGCTTTCCAATCTTTTCTGGAGTTAGTTCAATCTTTACACCCTTGATATTTGAAACTAACTTATCCTTGTCAGGACTTACTTTGGCATTAAAGTAAAAGGCTTGAATCAACAAAGGAAATATGGACTCTTTGATCTTGAAAAAAGAGGTCCAATCCAAACGATCAGTGAACTTGGTCAGATCAATGCCATTTTTCTTCAACTCATCAAAGTCAAAATACTTTCCAGCACTGATTGGCTTGATTTTCCAGTAGTCATTGAACTTCTCCTTTTGTTCAGAATGAATCAGAGGCATATTCTTCTGTTTTGGTTTCTTCTCAGCAACAAAAACCTTTTCTTTCTTCTTTTCTTTGACCGGTTCAGATTTTGCAGAAGAAGTAGATGGTTTAGGCTTGGTGATTGGAGTGGTTCGTTTGAGAGTGATGATGGGAGGGGATTTCTCACGTGTCACTTCATTTTCTTCTTCTTCATCAGAATCAGAAATGGTATGGACAGTGGTGTCAATAACCACATTTTTCTTAGTACCAAAACCAGACAAAATACGTGCAGACCTCCTAACGGTGCATGCATCAAAGGATTTTGTTCTTCTCATTTTTCGCACATAAGGAGGTGATTGTGTGTTAGGCTCAACAGAGGGTGTTTGTTGATATTGTTCAACAATGTTTGGTGTTGGAGAAGATGGGTCAGAGAATTTTAGGGAAGATGAAGAGTTTGGTGAAGGTGAAACTGGTTTAGGAGAAGATGATTGAATGTGTTCATCAGATTGTGCCACATTAGAAGGTTTAGGTGAAGGATTTTGTGAAGGAGAAAGGTCATGTTCACTTGCTACAGTGGCATTTTGAGAAGAGGGTTTTTGCAGCGGAGTAGTGGGTTTAGGTGAAGAGGGTTTAGTTGGGAGATCATTCAAAGAATGATTAGAGAAAGCTTCATCATTTAGAGGAACAAAAACAATGAGGGATTTTGACAGATTTTCTTGGCTCATTTCATCATAATGAACAGTGTCTGAGTGAGGTTCAGACGGAGGTGGTGACAGTGGTGATGGGGGTGATGGAGAACGAGGAGGAGAAGGCGATGATGAACGGGTTCTATTTCTCCTAAGAACTGGAACTTTTGTTCTTGCCATTGATGAAGGTATGAGGTAGTTGGAGAGAGAAATGAAAACTGATTTGATAATGGTGAGAAGAAGAAGGAACGGTTTTGGGAGAGAGAAAGTAATGGGTGGTTAAGTAAAAAGATAGCTTGGATATGTGAGAAGGTTGGACAAAGTAGGACACTATTTATGATAGATAATGATGGTACTTTTTACCATTTAAAAAAGGTTTATAGGGAGATAGCCTAGTACAACAAGGGGACTTAATAGTTTTCATTCTCCAAGAACATGTACTACCATATAGTAATATGAAAACATATAAAATGCAAGGGATGAAAATAAAATGACTGAAAACCAAAGTCATAAAATTTTTAGAGAATGTTCTCATATCATTCTCCTAAAAACGTGTTTCACAAGGAATTGGGATTTTTGATGATTTTCAAATTTTCTTTGATAAAATTGAAACGATCCTCAACCAAAGGTTTAGTAAAAATATCAGCAAGTTGATTTTCAGTATCCACAAAAACTAATTCAACTTCCTTTTTACTGACATGATCACGTATAAAATGATGCTTGATTTCAATGTGTTTTGACCTAGAATGCTGAATGGGATTTTTTGACAAATTAATAGCACTAGTATTATCACAAAGAATTTGAATGTTTGTGTACCTTAATGAGAAGTCTTCAAGTTGGTTTCTGATCCATATCACTTGAGAACAACAATTTGCTGCAGACACATATTCTGCTTCAGTTGTTGAGAGTGCTATGGTATTCTATTTTCTGCATGACCAACTGACAAGAGCTTCACCAAGAAGTTGACAAGCACCACTTGTGCTCTTTCTTTCTAATTTGTCACCAGCATAATCAGCATCACAATAGGCTTTTAGATCAAAATGAGTACCCTTTTTGTACCATATGCCTACATCAGGTATTCCCACCAAATATCTGAAGATTCTTTTGACTGCAGTTAAATGAGATTCTTTGGGAGCACTTTGAAATCTTGCACAAATGCCCACTGAGAATACTATGTCAGGTCTGCTTGCAGTTAAGTATAAAAGAGATCCAATCATTCCTTTATACTCCTTTTCAGATACATTTTTACCATTTTCATCCTTGTCTAGACTTGTTGATGGATGCATAGGAGTTGACATGATTTTGGCTTCATTCATCTTGTATTTCTTGAGTAAATCCTTGATGTATTTTTCTTGACTAATAAAAATGCCATCACTTTGTTGCTTGATTTGCAAGCCAAGGAAAAATCTAAGTTCTCCCATCATGCTCATTTCGAATTCACTTTGCATAAGGTTAGAAAAAGCTTCACACATTTTTTCATTAGTAGCTCCAAAAATAATATCATCAACATATACTTGAACAATAAGCAATTCTTCCTTGTTAGTTTTTATAAAAAGAGTAGTATCTATTTTTCCTCTAGAAAAACCATTTTTAAGTAAAAAGGTGCTCAATATATCATACCATGCTCTTGGAGCTTGTTTAAGTCCATAAAGAGCTTTGGTAAGTTTATAGACATGATTAGGTTTATGTTCATCAATAAAACCAGGAGGTTGATGCACATAAACTTCCTCATTTAGAAAGCCATTTAAAAAATCACTTTTCACATCCATTTGAAAAAGTTTAAAGCATTTATGTGATGCATATGTAAGTAAAATTCTTATTGCTTCTAACCTGGCAACTGGAGCAAAGGTTTCATCATAGTCAATACCTTCTTGTTGATTGTAACCTTGTGCTACAAGTCTAGCCTTATTTCTGATTACCTTGCCATCTTCATCAAGCTTGTTTCTGAACACCCATCTTGTTCCAATGATTGAATGATCTTGAGGATGTGGTACTAAATCCCATACTTTATTCTTCTCAAATTGTAGCAATTCTTATTTCATAGCTTCAACCCATGATTCATCAGAGATAGCATCATCTATAGATCTAGGTTCAATTTGAGAGATCATTGCGAGATCATTCTCCAAATTTTGAAGAGCTCTTCTAGTTCTTACACCATCTTCAGTGTTTCCAATAATTTGATCTTGAGGATGATTGTTCACTAATCTCCATGTTTTAGGAACACTGGGTAATGATTCTTGATCAACATTGAGTGGTGGTTCTTCATCATTGTTTATTGAAGGTTCTTGATTGTTATGAGCTTGTGAATTTTTCTCACTTTCTTCTTCTTCCTTTTCTTCAGTGATGATATTTGGATTTATTTCTTCAAACTCATCAAATTTGACATGCATACTTTCTTCTACAGTTTGGGTTCTAAGGTTGTAGATTCTGTAGGCTTTAGATGTGAGAGAATAACCCAAGAATATTCCCTTGTCTGACTTTGAGTCAAATTTTCCCAAGTTATCTTTGATGTTTAAGATGTAACAGTAGCAACCAAAGATATGAAAGTATGAAACATTTGGTGTCCTCTCTTTCCAAAGTTCATAAGGTGTTTTGTTGAGAATTTTTCTGATGGTTACTCTATTCAAAATGTAGCAAGCATTGTTGACAGCTTCAGCCCAAAAGTATTTCTCCACATTTGATTCATTCAACGTTGTCCTAGCCATTTCTTGCAATGCTCTATTTTTTCTTTCAACAACACCATTTTGTTGAGGAGTTCTTGGACAAGAGAAATTGTGAAATATGCCATTTTCATCAAAGTATGATTCAAATAAAGAGTTTTCAAATTCTCCTCCATGATCACTTCTTACTGAAATAATTTTGGAGTCTTTTTCATTTTGAACCCTTAAGCAAAAAGCTTTAAATGCCTCAAAGGATTCATCTTTATGTTTTAAAAATAACACCCATGTAAATCTTGAAAAATCATCAACAATGACAAAACCATAATTTTTGCCACCAAGACTAGTAGTTTTGATAGGTCCAAATAAATCTATGTGAAGTAATTCAAGAGGCTTTTTTGTTGATACAAAATCTTTTGGTTTGAAACTACTTTAAACTTGTTTTCCTCTTGTACAAGATTCACATACTTTATCTATATCAAAACTGATCTTTGGTAAACCTCTTACTAGGTCAAGTTTGGAAAGTTTTGAAATTGTTTTCATGCTTACATGACCAGTCCTTTTGTGCCAAATCCATTTGTCATTTTCAAGAGAGATAAAACATGATTCAACAGGAAGTTCATCTAAGTAGAAAACATACATATTTCCTTTTCTTGAACCAGTAAACAAGATTTCATTTGAAGAAGATTTTTTAATTTCACATGTGTGAGGTTTAAAAATAACTTCATAACCATTGTCACATAATTGATTTATGCTCAATAAGTTATGTTTAAGTCCAACAACATATTGCACATTTTCAATCTTGCCAGAATTAATCTTACCAATGATGCCTTTACCTTTTATATTAACTTTTTCATTGTTTCAAAAAGTGACTGTGCATCCTTTTCAACAAGTGACAAGAAGTTTTGTTTATCTCCAGTCATATGTCTTGAGCATCCACTGTCCAAGTACCATGGCTTTTTCTTGACTGCTAGATGACATTCCTGCACTTGATGTTAATAATGTCTTAGGTACCCATAATCTTTTGGGTCCTTGAGAGTTAGTTTGCCTCTTAAAAGGTCTTCTTTCATTTTGATATGAATGTTTCTTAATAGAGGTTTCATTATCTAAAAAACTTCTCTGATTATTCTGTGAATAATTCTGTTGAGAATGTCTGGAGAATGTTCTCCTGTTCTGTTGATACTTTCCGAGAACGTTGTGAGAATGTTCTCTCTGAATATTTCTTTCATATTTCAGCTTTCTGTTTTTTCTAAAACAGAATTTTTCAAGATGTCCTTCATTGTTACAAAAAGTACATTTGTATTTTGTGACTCTTTGACTCTTTTGTGGAACAGAAACCTTTTCATATAGTTTTTGACTTTGATGGTTTCTAAAACCTACTCCAGTTTTGTCTAAAGCTCCAACTTGTGATCCCATAATATTTTCAAAAGTTTTTGTAGAATTTACAAAACATGTTATATCATTTTCTAATTCAGAGATGGTCTGTTTCAAAATAATATTTTCTTCTTGAATTTTAGAACATTCTTGAGACTTAATTTTATCAATTTCTATTCTATGACTTTCTTGCATGCTAAAAATAATTTCATTTAGTTTACCTACTTCAGTTTTATACTTATCTTTTTCTAAGGTTATCTTAGTGATCTCATTTCTAAGTTGTTCATTTTTTTGAGAAATAAGTTGAGAGTCATATAATAAGTTATCAAATAAATGTTCAGTTTTTTGACATGATGCACAAGGATCAAGGGTTACCTCAGAGTTTGATTTTGTCATGAAGCACATGTTGGCTTCTTGTTCTTCTTCATCTTCATCTGTCTCATCCCATGTAGTCATCAATGATTTCTTATTGAAGGATGGTTTCTTTGCTTTTGGACATTCATTTTTGTAGTGTCCAAATTGCTCACAACCATAGCATTTCACTTTGCTTAGGTCTGTTTCAGGTTTGATTCCATTTCTTCTAGCTGGAAATTTTCCTTTGAGTTGATTCTTTCTCTGCAGCAGCCTTTGGATTCTTCTGGTGATAAGTGCTAGCTCTTCCACATTATCTTCTTGTAGAAAATCACTTTCATCTTCATCATTCTGAGAATATTCTGTCTCTTGAGTATCCAAGGTAATCATTTTCTTTTTGATTGGTTTATCTTCCATAAGAATTGATTCATGAGCTCTTAGTGATCCAACCAAATTTTCTATCTTCATTTCAGTTAGATTCCTTGCTTCTGTAATAGCTGTGACAATATGTCTCCAACTCTTTGGTAAGCATCTTAGGATCTTTCTTACTCTCTCATATGTAGTATATGTTTTTCCTAGAGAGTTGAGTTCATTTATGATGATTGTGAACCTTCCATACATTTGATCCACTGTTTCATCTTCTTTCATTTCAAAGAGCTCAAACTTTCTTACTCCAATGTCAATCCTTGTTTCTTTGACATGACTAGTTCCTTCATGATGCGTTTGTAGTGTTTCCCACATTTCCTTTGCTGTCTTGCATTCTATAATTCTATCACATTCTTCTCTAGATAAAGCACTCTTTCTGATTCTTGAGTAGTCCATTGATCTTGACTCTTTGGCTTTGTAACATCTTTATCAGTGATGGTTGGTTGAAATTCTCCATGTTCAATAACTGACCACATGTAGTTGTCTTGTGATCTAAGAAATAACTCCATTTTGTCTTTCCAATAATAATAGTCTTCTCCTTCAAATAGAGGTGGTTTATTTGATGATCCTCCTTCAGCTATGAACTTTGCGCCTTTAGCCATTACTTCCTTCCTGAATCTTTTCCTCTAGCACTTGTTAGATGCTCAGTCTTAGAGACCGTGCTCTGATGCCAATTGAAGTAACAAAGTTTTTCACAAGAAAGGGGGGGGGTTTGAATTGTGAACCTTTAAAATTAAACTCAATTTGTTAGTAGTATAAGTTATATGATAAATCAAAACTTAAATGAATGAATTAAACCAAAACAGATAGCAGAGAATGTTAAGAGAATGTTCTCTGATCAGCCTATGTTAGATTGTAGAGAACGTTCTTGTAATATTCTTTCAGAATATTATGGTGTGTGTAAGTGTGTCTGTTTTGCAAGATAATAAGGATAAAGAGAAGGAGTATAACACAAAGAGTTTATACTGGTTCACCCTTAATTGGGCTAGTCCAGTTTCCCAAACCAAGTGAGGGTTTCCACTATTCTCTTTTGATCTTAAGCCCAAGACCAAAAACTTCTGTCAAGCTATACAAGCTTATCTTCCACCTTATACCCAAGGTGATCTCTACCTTTCCTTCTAAGGTAGTTACTCAACCAATAGTAACGTATTGATGAGCAAGTTCTTTTCTTATTACAAAGAGTTGTTTGGATCTAAAGCTTAACAACAAACCAAACCAGGTTTATAAAGCTTTCTAAGTAACTATAAAAATCTCTCTGAAAATCACTCAAATGAATTGCTGATCCAAGTATGCAATTATGAAGTTTTGGAGTGAAAGAGATCAAAAGAAGAGTTTGTGATTCTTGTGTGTGAAAGACAAGTAATTGATGATTGATATTGCTTCAAAACTCTTTCTTTGCTCCTGCTGTATTCCATGCTATTTATAGTTGTTGAAGAGCCTTTGGAATCTTGGAGAATGTGTGAGAAAATCAGAGAACATTAAACTAGCCGTTACTCACATATGAAAAGTGAGCTGGAGAATGTTCTCCAAGAGGAGCGTCTTGATGAGCTGGTATTGTACTATCATTGCTTGATAAGCAAGTGTGACCGTTGCCTTTGAATTCTGCTGTCATATGAGAACAATGCTTCAGGGAGAATGATGAAAGAACATTCTCACAGAACTGTTACATTCTCTTGTAGTATCTTCATAGAATAGTGGGAGAATGGTGTGGGGACAACTTTATCTTCAAGTAACCAGCTGTAACTGATCAAGGCTATGTAGAAAAGTACTTTTGCAAGTACAACCTTGATGAATAGTAGAGTGTAGCCTTTGTTGGAGAAAGGACTAACACATCTTGGAGAATGAACATTGAATAAGTCTTTGCAAGTACATAACAACTCATAGTTAGAAAGTTGTTGTCTTCTCCTCATTGGTCCATGTTCTTCTCTATTATAATAAATTCTGATATTTAATTTATTATGCCTATGAGGTCAAAGAACATTCTTTGGCACATGCTCCATGTGATGGCTTAAGATAGTAAGTCCCATAAGATGTTTGATCAAGATTCTTGCCATAATGGAATGGGTTGCTGTAGAGATCTTGTGCATAAATTCTCATGAAAAGTCCTCCTTTGTCTTGTTCATTTATCACTTAAAATAAATAAGTGCTTTGACTTTGAAGAACAAACACGTTGGAGTCCAGAGAATGATGAGAGAATGATGTCTGTCTTTCTTGTATCATTCTCAGAGCTGATATCAAATGTTTTGCTTTGCATAATAATTCCTATCTTTTTAATATCACTCAAAAGCACTTGTTAGATAACACAATGACCAAAATTATACATTAAAATATAATTAAGAGGTTTGTTATCTTTAAAACAATAAATTGAGATTTTACTTCAACACCTGGGACAGGGTAGTCTTTCAATTAATTTGATGATGCATTTTGACGCAAGAGAATCAATTCATTTGGTTATACCAAGTAAGAGGTTTAAGCACAATACTTTCCACAAAAAGAAGAAGCTGTCAAGAGATGAGACTCACAACGATTCATACGGCAGTCACAATATTCATATATCAAAATCTTACAATGGTTGTTCGAAAAAAAAAAGTGAAAATACAAAAAAGAGAATACAAAAAAAAAAGAGAAAAAAAGAGAATATTAAAAAAAAAAAAAAAAAAAGAGCCCATAAAAAAAAAAGAGGGCATCTTGATGGACCACAAATTTAAAGTTCAAAAAGAACTAGTCCATACAAATAAAGAGTGATTCACAAAAATAGGAACAACTTCCTAAAACAAAAAGTGACTATCACTTCAAGAAAACTCATCAAAGTCTGTTCAACAAAAAGGATATCAATGAAGCTTCAACCAAAGTGTCAACCTCAAATATCATTGCCAAAAAGATTCTCTTGTCGACTGAGTGCATCAGTTGAATTAATTGAACTTAGGATCGAAGAACATCAAGAAGAATGGGTGGGACCAAATAAATTTTTGAGCCTAACAAACATTTTTTGGTAAACCGTGAGCCCAGCCACGTTATAACATACAAAAAACCTAATTGAAATTAGGTTCACTATAAAGGCATATTCATCAAGTTTATTGTTACGCTGACTCCTCCTGTTTGATTAATTAGTAATTATCTTTCTACACTCCATATGTGTTTCTACCACAAAAATACTCAATTTCAAAAACTTACATGTTCATTTTATCAAAAATACTTTTCAAAAAGAAATTATTTTACTTGCAAATTAATACTTGACATCAAAGAAATTTGAGCTATAGTCTGATCAAGGGAAAAGCTTACTTGAGACGCTCCCAGCTAGAGGCAATTACATATGGATTCTGCCAATCAGTGGCAAACAAGTTGAATATCCTGTTTATCAAGGTTGAAAATGGTTCAAGGTTTAGTTACACTGCAAACATCAGTTGGTTAAGGGCATACCCTTCAAGGTTTCAAGCACTTGGAGCATACTATGTCAAGATCATTTCTTTCTGAATAGTGAGAGAATCATGGTTTTCGGGATAGAGAAGAGTTTCCACTCTCAGTATACATTGCTACAGTCAACAAATACAATGCCTTAAAAAAAGAAGAGAAGAATATACAAAAAAAAAAAAGAAAAAAAAAGAAGAGAGCTCGCTAAGTTGAAAACCTGAAAAGGCGGCTTAGGCAAAAAATGAGCGTCCCAGTGGATTGAAAACCTGAAAAGGCGGTCCAGGAAAAAATTAGGGACACAAAAAAGTATATACAAAAAAAGCAAACAAAAAAAAAAGGGGCATAATGACTGCAACAAGATCAATGTAGAAGGGTAACCAGTCACGCTCTCCGAGCAATTCTTTCAAAGATCCTCAAACTGATGCAAGAACATACATTCATAACATACATTCATACATACATACATACATACATACATACATACATACATGGCATTTACATCATGCATACATTGTTACATCATATACAGATTTCTGTTTCTTTCTTCTTGTCTGTGTCTACAAAATAGAGTCGGAATGGGCATGTTGTTCTCTCCAATTAGAGTGTCAGCTTAGGCAGATAAGTGTACACCTCTTGTTTCAAAAATTCCCCACTAGACTCTTCTCTTGTGGATGATGGTTGTTTCAGTTTTTCCTACAACAAAAGGAAAATTCCAGTTGAATTTATTCTTCAATTGGACACAAAGTCTTGTTTCACAGTTTCCCTCCAGTTTGTTCTTGGATTGGACGACTTTTCAAAATAACAGATGACAAGCTTTCATACAAGAAGCTTGTATTTTACAAGATACACTTTACAAATCCTCAGGTGGTTTTATCCCCAATGATATAAAAGATCATACAAATCTTTTCTCTTTACAAAAGACCATACAAGTCTTATACAGTTCAGCCTACCTATGTTACTTTCTGAAGTATTTCGTAGAGTTGTGTACTCCCCAAAAGGTTTGTGTTACCTTTCCTCACTCTACTGTCGGTCAGTCGATAGTAGTTGATTCTTAAACATTGTATGTCAGTGTACAATGTTCCATCTGTCGGTCAGTCGATAGTTGAGGATCTTAAATGTTGTATGTCAGTGTACAACATCCCTTCTCTCGGTCAGTCGATGGTAGGTATTTTCTTTAATGTTGTGTGTCAGTGTGCAACATTCCTGTTGCGGGATTTTTGAGACATACCCCACTACAGTTTTATTTTTCATTTCTAAAGGAGGGGAAAAATTGAAAACCTTTAAAAGAAAGAGATTCTAGGTACGGGGGTTAGTTGCACTTGAGGAAGGTATTAGCACCTCAAGCGCCCATGGTACTCCATGGTAACCTCTTATATGTTTTTTAGTGCTTTATGTACATGCTTTAAGAATGGAGGAAGAAGTTGTATAGAAGAAAGAAAAGAAAGTGGGTAAAAGTTAAGAAAATTTTATTTCATAAAGTAAATAAAAGAAAAGAAGTAAATATTTTTTTGTTTGTAAAAAAAGATTTTTGAGAGAAGTGTAATTGTTGAGAGAGAGAGATTGTAAGAAGGTATAAATATTGTTGTGTAAAAAAAAAAGAAGTTAAATGTTTGAAAACGAAAGTGTATTCGTTTCTTTTGTGTGTTTGAAAAAAAGGTATTGTAAAGAAAAGAAGTTTTTATTGCCAAAAAAATGTAAGAAAAGTTGTTGTAAAAATGTTGTGATAAAAGTATGTTAAAATGATTGTGGTGACGTTGAGATTAAGGTGAACTTGCGCTTGTCTTATAAAAAGATCGTACGTTTGTTTTAAGAAAAAGTTTTTCGCTTCAAAAAAAGTCTCGTAATCAATTTAAAGTCAATTACGAGTCCTCTCCCTTGAAAATGAATTTTTGTTTTTGGCATTTGTGTGTGATGTGTAAACTAGGAAAGCAATAAAAGCAATAAATAAAGTCCTACGCTATTACAACCCAATTGAATAATTAATTTACAACCATATCGAATTTGAATGAATAAATAATAATAAGCAAAATAAATAAATAAATAAATAAATAAATAACAATGCATATAAGTAAAATGCAAGGGCGGAGAAATACATATGATAATGAAATGCACATACGAGAGGAAAATGAAACATCGCAAAATAACATCCTAATTAAAAGTGGAGTGTGTGAAAAAAAAATTGTCGGAGGCAAAGACATGATAATACATTTTTGGAGGCCACTCACAACAACAAATAATTCTAACCTAAGCACACAAGCAACATGCAATTTTATTTATCAAAAGAAAAGTTTTTTTTTATTTTTTATGAAGAGAATGAATTTAGACCGAAAATGGTCCTTCACTATTAATGCTAATGCTAGAGCTCAATAATTTTATAAAGTAAAATATTGTCTCTAACATGCATTTTTTAATGATGCAATGTCCTAACCTAAATGCAATGCATGTATGCATGTGAAAAAATGTAAAGTAAAATTGTAATGTGAAGTTGTAGTGTGAAATTGTAGTGTGATGCAAAAACTTGTAAAAAATGTTATGTGATATGCAAAAATGTATAATGTGACGTAGTAAAAAAATGTAATGTTGTAAATGCATGTATGAATGTAAAAATGTGTAGTGAACATGTGATATAAAATGTAATGTGATGTCAATTTTTTGTAAAAGGTTATGTGACTAAAAAAATGCATAATGTGATGTAGTGCAAAAATATAAGATTTTTAAATGCATGTATGCATGAAATTTTTAATAAAAAAAACATGTTATATATTCCATAAAATGAAATTAACAAAGACATAATCAATCATCACAAAAAAGGAATTCAAACATAGCATATTTAAATTTTTATTTTTATCAATTTTAATAACTTAAAAAAAGGATCATGACAACAAACTAACATTTTTTCGTTTCTTTTTTCTTATTATTTTTTTTATATTCTAAAATAACTAATAAAGAAAGGCAAAATCATAACAAACAAACATTTTTTTTATTTTTGCCATTAAAAGGTTAAAGAGTTTTTCCTTCTTAGAATTTATTATTTTTTGCACTAACATTCTAACTTAGTAAAAATTATAAGAAAGAAAAAAAACAAACAATAAAACTCATACATATACATTTTTGGGGCTTAAAGTCTTTGAATATTAATGCTAGCAATTTGAACTCAATAACTTTGTAAAAAAAAACTTTCAAACACAATTTTTCATGGCAAATCAATTATGACAAAAAAAGCAAATATATCAAAAAGAAGATAAAAAACAAATAAAGAAAACACAAAAAAAAACAGATAAAAAAGAAGGGGGGCGAGTTGGGCCAAAAGCTTAGGCCCAGGTCCAATTTAGATCGGACCGGGTCGGGTTGACTCATGGATCAACCCAGACCCGGTCACAAACCCACAAAGCCTAAATAAAATAATAATAAAAAGGGGCCAATCGTGTTATGACACATGGCAGGGGAGAGATATATCAGATTTTTCTTTCTCACTTTGGTTATTTTTCTATTTTTTCTCTCTTTCTTTCTTCTCTCTCGTTCAGTCTTTCTTCTTTCACTCTTCTGTTCTGTTCTTTCTCTTCTTTTCCTAACCCTAATTCCCAAATTCCCCAAAACTTGTTTAAAATCAAAATCTCAAAACACAAACCCTACTTGTTTCCACCTTCTAAACACGTTTTCATACTCAGAAACAACAAACAATCAACTAATCTCCCGGATCGAGGGTCTCAGATCCGAACCCTAATTCCCAAACCAAAAGCCTAGATCCCAAAATCTCACATATTCATGCGATTAAGGTTCAAATCGATAACAAACAGCAACAAAAACAACACATAATCATGTTTAAAACGAAAAAACAAAGCTTGAATCTACATATGTATGCAAATGAATGAGAAGAGAAAAAAAAGGTTTGAAGAATCACCTTCCTTGCAGTGAATCTTGAAGGTAAGCAACTTTTTTTCACTGTTTTCTGCCTCCGATCTACTCTCCTTCTGTTCTTGTTATTTTTTTGCTCCTTCGTTAACCCTTCCTTCCTCTGTTTGTGCAAGGTTCTGATGTATAGAAGGAATGGCGGTTGGAACCTTGATGAAGGTTTAGGGTTAGAATTTTTGATTTTTCTTGCTTTAGTGATGTAAAAGGATTTTGGTTTGTAAAGAGTGTTTTGTTGAAGTTCTGGATTTTTGTGTTTGTATGAGGGTGAGTTCGGTTGATTTTGATTTTTGGTTAGGTTGAGGTTCTGTTTTGTTTTTGTCTTGTTTTTTTTGTTCCCAGCCGTTTCTGTTTTGATTCGGTTTGAAGGTTTCTGTTTTTGATGATTGAAAGTGAAAATGGTGATTTTTGAATATGGTTTATGATTTGTGTATATGAGAGGACGAATATTGAAATGGAAATTGAAGATTGTGTTTGTGTGGAGGCCAAAAAAATTTGGTCTTGTGGTTTTCACTTTTCTCTGATTTTGTTGGTCTTTGAATCCGCCCCCCTTCTCTGTGTAATTTTTGTTCTGTTATATAGAGGGATTTTAGGGTTTAAGTTGTAAAAGAAGAAAGTTGCAGGAATGGCTTTGTTGGTTCAGTTGTGAGTTTTGAAAATTAGTGATACATGGAGAAAGATGACAAAACCATGTCATTTTCATGTTCTGTTATTTTTCAGAAAAGAGTTGTGAAGCATTGGATGCCTTTGTTGTTCTGTATTTGCTTTTTGTGTTGGAAAGAAAAAACCAGTAGAAGAAAAAAAATGGTAACCGAAAAAGAAAAGAGGATAAAAAAATGAAATGGAAAAAACTATTTTTGGATAATAATAATAATAATAATAATAATAATAATAATAATAATAATAATAATAATAATAGGAAAATAAGGGACTGAAAAAAATAATTAAGAGAAAGAAGACCATTAAAAAAAACTATTTTTTTTTCAACTTTTTGTTTAGATAGTAAAAACAAATAACATAAATAATAATAATAATAATAATAATAATAATAATAATAATAATAATAATAATAATAATAAGGTGCATTAGGTGACAATGACTAAAAAAGACATAGAAATAAATAAATCTGTTTTTTTGTTATTTTTGATAATAATGATGATGATAATAATAATAATGGTTAAGAAAAAATGATGATAAATAGGCGGACATAAAAGTACGACGACAAAAATGTGATAACGAGCGCAAATAATGCGGCGAAAAGGAATGCGATGATTTTTTGTAAAAAGATATATAATATATATACAAAAAAGAGAAAGCGGATTTTAGGTCCAAAATTGGGGTACAACAATTCCCAGCTGTCGGTCAGTCGATAGTAGTTGATTCTTAAACATTGTATGTTAGGGTACAATGTTCCAGCTGTCGGTCAGTCGATAATGGTTGATCTTAAATGTTGTATGTCAGTATACAACATCCCTTCTGTTGGTCAATCGATGGTCGATGTTTCTCTTCAATGATTGTATGTCAGTATACAACATTCTTGCTGTCAATCAGTGGATAGCTGATATTTTTAAGCGTTTTGTGTCAGTGTACAACGTCTTTACTGTCGGTCAGTCGATAGTTGAATATTTGAAAATGATTGTATGTCAGTATACAACATTCTTGTTGTCGGTCAGTCGATAGCTGATGATTTTTTAAGCGTTGTGTGTCAGTGTACGATGTCTTTACTGTCGGTTAGTCGATAGTTGATGATTTGAACATGTTGTGTGTCAGGGTACAACATTCTTACTGTCGGTAGTTGATAATCTTTAAGATTTATATGCCAGTGTACAATATCGCTTATGTCGGTCAGTCGAAAGTCGATGTTTTCTTTAAAAATGATTGTATGTCAGTGTACAAAGTCCCAGCTGTCGGTCAGTCGATAGTTGATGTTTTTTTTAAAAAGTTGTGTGTTAGTGTACAACGTTCTTGTTGTCGGTCAGTCGATAGTGGATAACATTTTTCCCAGTGTTTGCTCGTGTTCCCCAGCGGAGTTCGTTTCCCAATGGACTCAGGGTACATCTTGCTATTTTCTCAGTCGGGCCATGTTTTGTCATCCCCCCGTGGAGTCTTAACTATGTTTTTCTTCTTTTGTCCTTCTTTTACAACATTCATACAAAACTCAAAAAAATTCATCATCTACATTTTTGCATTCACATTTGCATCAGAAGCATTGCTAGAGGATTTTAGGTCCAAAAATGGTGCACGTTTTTTATTTAAGTCTCTTCAATTCTGTCTAAACAAAGATTATAATCTTCATTTCTCCGATTGAAGAAACTTAAATAGGGGCAATTCTAGTACCCCAATTTTGGACCTACAAATCAAATTTTGCATTTCTTGCATAAAAATGGACAAAAAAAATATTTTATTCCTTTTGCATGCATTTTTTTCGTTCATTTTCCATATTTTATCTTTTTTCTTAAATTTCCTTTTATTATTGAATAGTTCATCTTGTATTTCGTTTATTTTAAATAGTTCGTTTTTTTAGCGTAAAAGTCCGAAAATGATAAAAAATAGTTTTTGGGCATTTATTTTACTCTTTTTCTGAAAAATACAAAAATAGAGTTTTATTTTAAATCTTTATTTCATTATCGCGTTTTTATAAAAATATAAAAAATAATTTTTTTCTTATTTTACGCACATTTTATATTTTATTATCATATATTTCAAATTATCAAAAAGATTTCTATTTTACTATATTTTACCATTTTATTTCAATTTATTTCATCTTGACATTTTTATCTCAAAGTTTACCAAAAATAGTAAAAAGAATATCCTTTATCTTTTCTTATTCTTTTTTATTTTAAATTTAAATAAAAAATAGCTTTTTACAACTCATCACAACAATATTCCTGCTAGACCAATCATATCTCTCCACCTCATCTCATTCTCATCATAAACCATTTTTTATTTTCAAAATAAATCAAAAATCTTTCATTTTCATCTCATTACTATTTTATCCTATCCTTTTATCATTAATTCAAAAATACCCTTAACCCTAAATACCCCCTATAAATAGACCAATGATTGGTGACCTATCACTAACCTAGAAACTTCCCCATTTTCATAAAAAACCAGAAAATTCATTTCTCTCACAATTCTCACAAATCAAAAACTACTAAAAAATAGAAAAAAAAATAAAAATAAAAGAATAAAGAAGAACAACGTTCTTCATGTTGCTAGGAAATAGAAACTAGTAACCAAATTCCTTTCTCATTTCCAATCCACCACCAAACTGAAGGAAAATAGACATAGTAAAGCAGCGGAATTTCAAAAAAATTTCTTAAGCGATCCTTACGAAGGGGCATGATCATGTGTTTAGGGTTTTACCTCTTGAAGCGTAGAACCCTTGAATTGCGAACGAGATGATCACGAACGTTGAAGGTAGAACCGCAACGTCTCTAACTAGTCCACACGAACAGCTTTCTTTCACTCCAAGTGCTAGCTTGTGAATGAGAGACCTTATGTGAGAGAGAGAAATAGAGAAATAATTTTAGGATTCAAGTAACCCTAAAATTCTTATGATTTCTCTTGTGTGTTTTTACTCTTGTACAAGACCTCTATTTATAGAGTTTACTATTATTGTTCTACAAGATAAAATATTTATTTCTCTAAAGTGTACCGTACCTTACGGTGTTCTCAATTCTCACATTCCACTGTCCTTATGTGTGTGACCCTGTAGGTTTCCATAACGTTGGCAATTATATTAAATCTCCTATTTAATATAATAAGCAATGAGCGGTATCTAGCAACACATCATTGCTACCCAAGTTATGAGAAATTATCATGTGATCAAAACATACCCTAAGTGATAATATGCGCGTATAATTACCCCTTTGCCCTTATGTCTATATTGAACACAAGGCACATACCGTGTCATCCTTGTCCAGTTCAATATTGGGCCCATAGACATTTATCCTGTTATGTAGGATTGGAAAAATTCCATCTAGGACACTACTGTCCCTCAGCATGCTTTATAAAGTTACGGACAACGTTAGATCAGTGATAAAGCACTTGACTCCACATCTAGGGTACATAGTGGTTTCAGGTCTAAGGGTGGCCTACACCATTATCACCATGAGAGTGACTTATGACACATTACATAACATTCCATGTAGTCCTCTCATAGCGGGTCAATCCAATATAAATATTACTCCTAATATTTATATCTATGTCAAGACTTGATAACTCCTTATTCTATGATCCATGAGATGCGATCATCAGTCTATCTTCATAATAGTCTTTATGCTTTAAGGTTATCCCTCTTCACCTTAAAGCTCGACTACGGATACTTTAAGAATAGTGTCCTTATGTTTAATTTTGTCTCATGATTAAGTCACACTTAATATTAAACGGACTATCTATTCTAGGGACTTTATTATTTTGGACTCTTACAAACATAATAAAGAAGTGCCTTATATTATTAATAAATAAAACATTATATTATTAATAGATAATTCAAATACAAGCACTTAAAAGTATTGGCCTCTAGGAATCTAACAACAACACTCCCACTAGCACTAAGGCTAATTAGGTTTTCTCTAACACCCATAGACCTAGTATGCCCATCACGCTTCAACTGCGCAAGAGGCTTAATTAGTGGATGAGGAACAATTCCTTATGTTGGTATCTTACGTATCTTCCAACGTTCTATTTCGATCTCAATCGAAATATAGAAGTATCTAAGTATAAATGAATCGTCGGTGAGATCTATTCTCAAGTGTTCTTGCAAGATTAAACCATTACCATCACTAATGTGATTAATGTGACTTGCAACACCGGAAACATAGTTTTAGCTCAATCATAAGCTAAACAATTCAATCTTAAATACTTAACTTCTATAATTGAAATAAACATACTATGAAGCTCATCTTATAGCTTTCAATGTGTATATTCAAACATAATATACAATACATCGGTATGGAAACTAGCCATCATTATAACTTCCTTATAATGATCCTTCCCATTCCTATTTATTTCAAGAAATAGTCCTTAATTCCTTTAAGATCCATAGGGATATTCTTGAAGGTAATTTAGTGTCCAACACTAGTCTCAAACTTTGGTACTTAACTGATTGTGTTACAATCATACGGTGTATCCGATTTTGTACATATTAAGATGTGCATGATTAATCCTATCTTCCAAAGCATATGGATTAATTCTCACATGTCTCTTTCTCATCCAATGAGATATGATATTGTCCTTTTGACAAAATCAATCATATGACACACAATAATTTTACACGTGAAGTGTCTCAACACTTCATTAATAAATGTACATAGGCTATTTCTAACTCTTTAGGAATCCTTGCCTAAATAGATAGGCTATTCATAACTCTTTAGGAATTCTTGCTTAAGTATTTCATCAAGAGTTATTTCTTTAATCATGTCTCACATGTATAAAGAAAATACTTTTGATGATTAATATGTCTTCCACATATTATACCAAATTTAATATTGTTGCTCCCACTAAATCCTTGTGTGCACAAGATTTATATATTTGTCCTTTATCAATTTGTTTTCCATAAAACTTCCAAAAGGAACAAATATTTAAATTTATTTAATCTAATCAAAATTAGATAGGTTTGTCCTTATTAAATTGTTTTCTCAAAACTTCATAATAGGAACAAACAAATAACCAAGTTTCTGAGAACTTTATCTAATAAATATTAGATAGATACAAGTTGTATACCTTTCTAGCATCCTTTGGATCAACAGAACCCTACACATATGCCTAGTACATAAACATTAGGTCATTCCAATTGAGGAATGCAACTTTGTTATCCATCTACTAAAACATGTAGTACAACATTTAGTAAAATAAATCAAACAGATTTTAAGCTCTATGACCATATTTAGAGTTTCATCATAATTTGCATTATGATTTTGCGTGAAACTTTTAATGATCAATCAAACCTTAAAAGGTATTCTCAATACCATCCATATCAATGTTCAATAAGAATATTCAATCTCATTGTATGAGTCTTACTCATCTTGATGACATAACCATTATCCACATAAGGTTAGTGTACATGGATTCTATTTAAGATTTCATGGCATTTAGCCACTTCTCAGAATTTAGATCGTCCAACGACCTTTTAGAAAGTCAGAGACTCATCTTCCATGAGAATCATATCACATTGCTGAGTTATGATAAAATCATACTTTTGGCCATATGTAATATGTTAGACTTATCTTGGATTTGTGCAACTTAAACCGATGGTTCTTCAACATCCTTGAGGAACTGGTTTGTATTCCCTTTCCAATAAATATGTCTTCTAGTACTTGAATAATTTTTCAAGTTTCTATATCACTCCCACTGTCTCTTTTAGAGACACACTCCCACTAGAGGAATGCTTCAAACCTAGCAACAAGACAACTTTTGTCCTTCAGAGTGATATAAGACTAGTATCCCTTAGAATACTTCCACATATTTATTTATTCAATTTGAATTTAAATTTATCTAATAAATTTTCAATCCAAAATTCTCATGAAGACAAACTTTGTACTCTTACCTCCATATCGTATATGGTGTCTTTATGACTAATTATCAAAGGGGAACTAATTGTGGGTGAAATTTAACTATAAGCAAAAGATTTTAAGAGTCAATAATGTATATAATTAAACTATCCTTAAATACTATCATGTCAAACATGATGTGATAAAATAGTTATTATATTCATTAACTAAGTATTTACTAATATGACTTGTTCATATGACTTAAATACTTTTGTCGAGTTCTATTTTCTTCATTGTTTCAACTCTTTGACAAATTCAAAGATTTCTAATTTGTGTCACACACATATCCACATTTAATGATTTCAATCATCAATGTTAATGAAGTAAAATAAACTCAATATATCAAATACATTTAGTCGTCCATATACATCTCATGTATATTGTTCAAATAGGTCATGTGTCACTTCATTGACACATCAAATATTTGTACTAAACAACAATTCTATTGATATATATTTTAAGGTCCAAATCTTATTTGGTTCTCATCATAATTGTTATAGATGATCTCATCAAGATCATGGAACCCTAGTCCATTACTTGACTTGGAGCAACATTATAGAAGATTTTTCTTAAATGATAGGACAATTGCTTGTCTTATTATTTAAAGCTACAATTCGCATCTTGTCAATACAAGATAATTAATACTTCTATTACTAGATGAAATTCAATAACAATTATTGTGTTCCATCTTAAACTTGATTTTAAGTCATTGCATAAGCATTCATTATTGATGAACACAATTTTCATTCTATGCATAAGCTTTTATTGTCAATGAAACAATTTTCATTCTATACATAAGTTGACTTAAAATTATAGTCAATGTTCTAATTCTTTAAGCATCTCTTTTTCGAAAAATTGAGATTTAATCATCTTTGTATCATATCCCTTTGATGTAGAAATAGAAACTTTCATTTTCTATAACAATATGTACAATCTTGAAGTCTTACTTCATTCTTTTAGTTTGACTCTTCAAAGAACTATTTACGGTATTTTAATCAATGGTCTAACCATTAAAATAGCTGTTCTCCTTTGGCAACCGTTATTGCTCTATTCAATTATGAGAGGAATATAAATCTTATTTATATTATATCTCAACACTTTTATAAATAATTCAAATTTATATCTCATTCAATTTAACAACTTCCGGTAGATATAGAAATTCAAAATTTGTCTATATCTATCTATTATGATTTGTTGAATCGAACCTATGACCAACTCTTTGGTCAATTGAGAAAACTATCATACTTTGAAGCTCTTTCAAAAAGATCTTGCTTGAGATTAAATGATCACATCATTCATTCTTTAAAAGTACGATATATATATATATATATATATATATATATATATTCTATATCTAGATGTCAACTTTGATTCTTCCGACAAGCATCCTTTTCAAATCTAGTTATAGTAGGTCCTTTAGAGCATAGTTCAAGATCTTATAGTTCTTCTTGCATTTGGAGAACAATTCTCATTTGTGTACCAACTCAGAAACTGTTTTCTGAAATCTTTGTCCTTCATAAGGACAACCAAATTTGTATTGTATTTCAAAGGTATGTAAGATATTTGTATTATTATTAAATCTTTTAATAAGGACTTTTATTAAAAGGTTTCCTCTATTTTACTCAAAACAAATGACCCTTATCATTTGATTCGGAAAATCCCGTTGGAAGATTTTCTAGTGGATCGAGATCCATATTTCACTTTGTTCTAAGTCCGCGGTGGGCGGATTACACAAAACTTAGTTATTTAGGTAGGAACTCCTTCCAATTGCATCTCATACAATTCTCGAATATCTCCGTTGGGCGAATAACTCCTTATTCTAATTCATCATATGAATTTTTCCCAACGCTTGCTTCTAAATATCATACAATCTCATTATATGCATTTAGTTAAGGTTGACCCAATTTTAGAAGTTGGATATTACTTTTATCCCATCGCATCATACCCATATTGACAATGTGCTTTGCGGTAGGCAAACCCACATTATTCGATAATAGTCTTGATGAGTTCTAAAATTTGGAAAGCATTAAACTTAATATTTAACTTTGAGGGATTTTGCTTTAGTTTGATCTCACTGGTTTATTTAACATATAAGATTCTCTCAAAAGAAAAGATGATATAGTTATGGCATCCTAACATATTTGTTCTCTCAAGCCAATGAGAGAATCTTTCATTAAGGATTTAAAACAAGTTTAATAGAAGCCATAACTAATCATCATAATAATAACAAACACACTTTATTATCATTATCGGTTAATGTTGGATTATATAAAATTAAATTTTAGAAATTGATCATACCAAAATCGTATCACGATTTCATAAAACGTGTCATAATTCAGGAAAAACAGAATCTGCCTAATACAGGGCCATCGTGCCACGATGACCCTCATCGTGCCACGATGGTGCAGTTTTTGCTGTTTGCTGTCCAGTCCCATCGTGCCACGATGACTCTCATCGTGCCACGATTTTCGCGAATTCTGGAGCAGTTTTTCATCACAAAACAACCCTTGTATTGTGTTGAAACCTAATGCAACAACTTCATACCATCAAGAATCACCATTAACGATTATTGGTTCATGAATTCAATGGATGAAAGTTAGTATATCAAATATACTCTATTTGCATCATGTTCCCTTATATCACATATAAGTCTTGATCAATTAAAATTTAATTCCTCAATTTTATCTTGTTAGATATTTTTAATCGAATTAAAACATAAAGAACAAGATATAAAAAAAACATCATAACCATGGTTTCGTAAGTGGCTCTGATACCACTGAAGGAAAATAGACATAGTAAAGCAGCGGAATTTCAAAAATTTTCCTTAAGAGATCCTTACGAAGGGGCATGATCATGTGTTTAGGGTTTTACCTCTTGAAGCGTAGAACCCTTGAATTGCGAACGAGATGATCACGAACGTTGAAGGTAGAACCGCAACGTCTCTAACTAGTCCACACGAACAACTTTCTTTCACTCCAAGTGCTAGCTTGTGAATGAGAGACCTTATGTGAGAGAGAGAAATAGAGAAATAATTTTAGGATTCAAGTAACCCTAAAATTCTTATGATTTCTCTTGTGTGTTTTTACTCTTGTACAAGACCTCTATATATAGAGTTTACTATTCTTGTTCTACAAGATAAAATATTTGTTTTTGTCCAACAAAATAAGTTTGCAACAAAAACAAATAAAATAAACAATAAGATTTTGTTTGAAAATAAACAAACAAAATATACCCATTAAAATACCTCCTAGGGCGCGCGGCCCATGAGTCTTCCACTCATGTGCACGCGCGCCCACCATATCTTATAGTGCATCTCTTATCGTTAATTTCGTGATACTTTATCACATTATATTTATTTCTCTAAAGTGTACCGTACCTTACGGTGTTCTCAATTCTCACATTCCACTGTCCTTATGTGTGTGACCCTGTAGGTTTCCATAACGTTGGCAATTATATTAAAACTCCTATTTAATATAATAAGCAATGAGCGGTATCTAGCAACACATCATTGCTACCCAAGTTATGAGAAATTATCATGTGATCAAAACATACCCTAAGTGATAATATGCGCGTATAATTACCCCTTTGCCCTTATGTCTATATTGAACACAAGGCACAGACCGTGTCATCCTTGTCTAGTTCAATATTGGGCCCATAGACATTTATCCTATTATGTAGGATTGGCAAATTCCATCTAGGACACTACTGTCCCTCAGCATGCTTTATAAAGTTACAGACAACGTCAGATCAGTGATAAAGCACTTGACTCCACATCTAGGGTACATAGTGGTTTCAGGTCTAAGGGTGGCTTACACCATTATCACCATGAGAGTGACTTATGACACATTACATAACATTCCATGTAGTCCTCTCATAGCGGGTCAATCCAATATAAATATTACTCCTAATATTTATATCTATGTCAAGACTTGATAACTCCTTATCCTATGATCTATGAGATGCGATCATCAGTCTATCTTCATAATAGTCTTTATGCTTTAAGGTTATCCCTCTTCACCTTAAAGCTCGACTACGGATACTTTAAGAATAGTGTCCTTATGTTTAATTTTGTCTCATGATTAAGTCACACTTAATATTAAATGGACTATCTATTCTAGGGACTTTATTATTTTGGACTCTTACAAACATAATAAAGCAGTGCCTTATATTATTAATAAATAAAACATTATATTATTAATAAATAATTCAAATACAAGCACTTAAAAGTATTGGCCTCTAGGGCTCTAACAACAACACTCCCACTAGCACTAAGGCCAATTAGGTGTTCTCTAACACCCATAGACCTAGTATGCCCATCACGCTTCAACTGCGGAAGAGGCTTAATTAGTGGATGAGGAACAATTCCTTATGTTTGTATCTTACGTATCTTCCAACGTTCTATTTCGATCTCAATCGAAATATAGAAGTATCTAAGTATAAATGAATCGTCGGTGAGATCTATTCTCAAGTGTTCTTGCAAGATTAAACCATTACCATCACTAATGTGATTAATGTGACTTGCAACACCGGAAACATAGTTTTAGCTCAATCATAAGCTAAACAATTCAATCTTAAATACTTAACTTCTATAATTGAAATAAACATACTATGAAGCTCATCTTATAGCTTTCAATGTGTATATTCAAACATAATATACAATACATCGGTATGGAAACTAGCCATCATTATAACTTCCTTATAATGATCCTTCCCATTCCTATTTATTTCAAGAAATAGTCCTTAATTCCTTTAAGGTCCATAGGGATATTCTTGAAGGTAATTTAGTGTCCAACACTAGTCTCAAACTTTGGTACTTAACTGATTGTGTTACAATCATACGGTGTATCCGATTTTGTACATATTAAGATGTGCATGATTAATCCTATCTTCCAAAGCATATGGATTAATTCTCACATGTCTCTTTCTCATCCAATGAGATATGTGTTGTACCCCAATTTTGGACCTAAAATCCGCTTTCTCTTATATTGTATATATATTATATATCTATTTACAAAAAAATCATCGCATTCCTTTTTGCCTCATTAGTTGCACTCGTTATCTCATTTTTGTCGTCGTACTTTTATGTCCGCCTATTTATCATCTTTTTCTTTTATCCTTTTCTTTTTGGTCCAACTTTTATTATTATCACTATCATTATTATTATTATTATTATTATTATTATTATCATTATTCTTATTATTGCTACTATACTTTTTTTTTTATTATTACTACCACCTCTTTTATTATTATTATTATCATTATCATCATTTATTATTTTTTATTATTATTATTATCCAAACAAAAAAGACAAAAAAAAAAGGAAAACAGTTTTATTTAATTCCTTTTATTCCTTTCTTTTTCTTTTTCGGTGACCTTTCTTTCCTAATTATTAAAAACTAAAAACAGCACATGAACAAGAACGCCAAAAATTAAAATTTGAAATGGGATCCTAAGCATTTTCTGGTGAAACAGCACATGACAATGACTTTGTGTTTGTCCTCTTCCCCTTTTCATTACACTTTCTCTAACAAAAATCTGAAGCTAACAAAGCGATCTTCTGCATTTTCTTCATTTAACCCATCAAACCCTAAATTCACAGTATATAACAGAAGCAAATTCACAGAACTGGAGGGGGGTTTTTTACAATATTGAGAACGGCGGATTCACCAGAAATAAAGAGATCACAAGAAAAATAAAAGAAACAGCATAGAAAACCCTCAAACCTTCAAAATCTGAGACTTCACAAAAACCATACAAATCCTCTACAAAGTTTCAAGCTCATACAAGCACAATACCAAAACGAAACAAAAACAAATTAAATCAAACATCAAAAACCACAACTTTGTTCAAACGGAAATCAAGATTCTGAAACAAAAACCATACCAGTAGCAAAACAAACCCAAACACAAACTCAAAAAGAGAAAGAAAGAAGAAAAAGAAACCCAAACATCACTACCCCCTTTTCTTCTTCTTTTTTCGGATCAAAGAAAAAGCAGAAAGAAGAAGAAAGAATAGGATACAGAAGCAGAACAGAAGAGGAGTAGACGGAAGAGGTTCACCGCCACCACCGCCGTATACAACTCCGTCCGTCTCCGGTCACCACTTCCCGACCACAACATCACTCTCGCCGGAACTTTTTTTTCCACTGTACGTTTTTCTTTCATTTAACTCACATGCTTGCATCTTTTTTGTTTTTGTTTGTGATTTCGGTTGAGTTTTTAGGTTAGGGTTCCGAAAATCAAACCCCCCGATGCGGCCGTTTGGTTGGAGTTTTAGTGATTCCGACCTCGGATCTGTGATTAGGAGGAAATTTTAGGGGGGGTTTGTGTTGTTAGTTTTTGGTTTAGGTGACTTTCCGGCGGCGGCGCCGCCACCTTGTTGGCCGGCCGCCGCGCCGGAATCTGGAAAGCATGGTTGTCCGGTTTAGCTACAACCGGAAAACTCATAGTGTTCATGAGTTTATGAAGAACATTCATATGTTCTTGAGCTTTTATTTTCATAAAATTTGAGAGAATTTAGAGAGGGGGGCGGTTAGAGAGAGAAGGAAAAGTGAGAAATGAAGTGAAAATATGAAGAAACAACATTATATACTCCCTCCTGATCCAATGCTCGCGCGCACACTGTAAGCTGCGTGCACCCCTCCCCAATGGTCGCTGATCTCTGATCAGGCGACTTATGCTCCCTCTGATCAGGCGACTTATGCACACTACAATTTTACATTACAATTTTACTTCACATTTTTTTTCTACATGCATACATGCATTGCATTTAGATTAGGACAATGCATCATTTCAAAAATGCATGTTAGAGACAATATTTTATTTTTATAAAATCATTGAGCTCTAACAATTGGCATTAACAGTGAAGGACCATTTTCGGTCTAAATTCATTCTCATAAATAATAAAATAAAAACTTTTCTTTTTTGCTCAATAAATTGTTTTTGCTTGTATATGTTAATTAGAATTATTTGTTGTTGTGAGTGGCCTCCAAAAATGTATTATTATGTCTTTGCCTCCGACACATTTTTTTCACACACTCCACTTTTAACTAGGATGTTATTTTGCGATGTTTTCCTTTTCTCCTCCTATGTGCATATTCATCATCATATTTATTTTCCGCACTTGCATTTTTTTTTTATATGCATGCCCTTTTATCTATTTATTGCTTATTGTTATTATTATTTATTCAAATTCGATATGGTTGTAAATATTAATTATTCAATTGGGTTGTAATAGCGTAGGACTTTATTTATTGCTTTTATTGCTTTCCTAGCTTACACATCACACACAAATGCCAAAAACAAAAATTCATTTCCAAGGGAGAGGACTCGTAATTGATTTTAAATTGATTACGAGACCTTTTCTTTTTTTGAAGCGAAAAACCTTTTATAAGACAAACGCAAGCTCACCTTATCATCGTCTCTAACAGTATACTATCTACAAGATAGACATGTGGGGGAATCATAGTGTTGTGTTTGGAGTAGTTCTGCATATACACATGTGATATGGCCACGCTCGAGTGGAGGGTTTGTAAAAGTGGGGTTAGTCGGCACTAGTAATGGTGTTGGCGAAACCATTTTTATAGATCCCGAGAAGCTTGGGGACCTTTTAGTTACCTTTAACCCATCTTGGCCCTTAGAATGTAGCGTGATGGCTAAAGTCATAAGTAGTTTTGATTTTAGTTGTTCCGCGATGCTACGCTCAAACGAGACTTTTCTTTGGATATTTCATTGGGCCATGAGTAGTTATGCGCACATGGTATTCTATAGGAAAGTTGATGACGTTGGGAACTTTGTAGAAAACCAATAGTTCATACATTGTGGGTGGTATACCTTTTGGCTCCAACATTGTGACATCTCAACCAACCATGTTTGCTTATGTTTGTGTTTGTTGCATCATCACATCTCATACACCCATGCATCCATGAAAAATCTCTTTCCATTGGTTTTCAAAGGACTTAGAGGAATCTCTTTATAAAGTTCACAATCATCATGGACCTTCAAAGAAAGATTGCTTTGAAAAAAAAATTCTTTTGATCATTAACAAAAAAGGAGGTCCTTTATGATTTGTATCCTATAATCCTTTGAAAATCAAAAACAAAACAAAACTTTCTTTCTCATGCATCATTGTGCATTCATGGTCTTCTTCTAAAAAGAGTCTAAGCTTCGTGTCTTCCTCTCAGTGGTCTGACGCTCTCGTCTAAAGTCAACTCGCATCTACAACACTTGTGCAAACTCAAAAAAGAATGGAAGGTCTTGAGCAAGAGAACCACCAGCTACAAGAACAAGTCACTTCTCTTCAAGCTAATGTAGCCCAATTGACGACTATGTTTGAATCTTTGACTGCGGTGAGGGCTCCCCCTCCTCCGCCTCCTCCAACACAGGGTTTGGATGTCTCTGTCCTAGAAATCATCCCAATCTCTGCTCCGTTGTCCTATGCTAGCATGCCAACACTCACTGCAACTACACGGTACCCATGGGGTATGCCCGCCAATTTTGGCGAGAGTTCTCAACATAATGATTTCAACGCTCAGTTCTATGTTACTACTGCTCCGCAGGTGATGGCATCTGTTCCACCTCCTGGGATGACTTCTGTTCCTCAAATGGTAGTGTCTATTCCGTCTCCTGAGATGACTGTTGCACCTCTCACTATGAATGTAAGGCAGCTCGAGACAGAACCTGTTTACCATGCTAATCCAGCTGAAAGCGTGGTATCTTTTGGTCACAATGAGGAAATTCAGAATCAATTTGATGAGATACAACGTGAAATTCGTACTCTCCGTGGAAAAGACTTGTTTGGAAAGAGTGCGCATGAGCTCTGTCTAGTGCCGAATGTCAAGTTTCCGCCGAAGTTCAAAGTGCCCGAGTTTGAAAAGTATAAGGGGAATTCTTGCCCTCAGATGCATCTTGTGATGTATACTAGGAAGATGTATGCTCTGACAAAAGATGATGAATTGCTTATCCACTGCTTCCAAGACAGTTTGACTGGTGCAGCTCTCAAGTGGAACATGAGCTTAGGTGGTTCGAAGATCAAGTCCTTTTTTGATTTATGTCAAGCGTTTGTGCAGCAGTACAAGTACAATGCTGATTTGGCACCGGATAGAGATCAACTTTGAGCCATGACTCAGAAAAACAAGGAATCTTTCAAGGAATATGCCCATAGATGGAGAGGGGTTGCAGCTCAGATTAGCCCACCTCTTGAGGAAAAGGAGATGGCTAAAATTTTCTTGAAAACTCTTGATGCATTCTACTATGACAAAATGGTTTCCAGTGCGCTTCGTGATTTTGCCGACATGGTAGACATAGGTGTGCGCATTGAGGAAGCTCTCCAAGAAGGACGTTTGACAAGAGAGACTGCTTCTTCCAGAAGTGCAAGAGAGTTTGGGTCGGGCTTTGATACAAAGAGACAACAAGAAGTGAGTATGGTGGTTAATGGGAAGCTAAAGAAGAACAAACAACAGCATGTTGCTGTTATAACTCCTGCTACTGATACTACTCCAAAGAGAGAGCCTAAGTTTGAACCGATCCCTATGTTGTATGTAGACCTACTTCCTATTTTGCTTGAGAGGAATCTGATTCAGATTAGGATGCCACCTAAGGTACGTGCAAAATTACCATGGTGGTATAAACCCGAATTGTCTTGTGCTTTTCATCAAGGGGCACCTGGCCACAGTATTGAATATTGTTTGACTTTGAAGGGTGAAGTTCAACGGTTGATCGAAGATAACAAATTTTCTTTCGAGGATATAGTCCCAGCTCTGCTCTACATGGAGTGATTTGTTGCATTTTGGTTGTTGATGGTGCTACTACTCTCTCTTATCCAGTTGAAGTCAATGATACAAGGAAGCTCATCCCTATGATCGCTAGGCTTTTTATTTCTTTCTTGTCAAACATTTGTTTGCTTTTAAAATTTTGTCTTTTGTCAAGTACTTTTAATATAATAAACATGCATGTTTTTTTTTAGTCCATCATTCGTATTCACTATTTTCTCTTGCTTTATTACTTACAAACTTGGAGCGAGGATGATGAATATAAATAACTAATTTTTGCTGATATATGCTTTCAATGGTGAAAAATCTAGTTGACAATGTAAGGCATTGTTTCTCTTCTCAAACAGTGGAGATATAAGGAGATAATCCGTAATCAGCCCCTTTGAGCCTGAAGTCGGTGTTTCTTTCTATTTTTTCTGAACCCTTAATTATAACCTGGGGCAGGGTAGTCTTTCAATTAATTTGATGATGCATCCTGATGCAAGAGAATCAATTTGTCTGGTCATACCAAATTAGAAGTTTAGTCACAATGCTTTCCTCATACAAAGGAAGCTATCAAGAGATGAGACTCACAACAGTTCATATGGCAGTCACAATATTCATACACCAAAATCTTACAAGGGTTGTTCAAAAAAAAGGTATTTACAAAATAAAATTAAAAAAAGGAGCCCATAAGAAAAAAGAGGGGCACCGTGATGGACCACAAATTCAAAGTTCGAAAAGAACTAGTCCATACAAATAAAGAGTGATTCAAAAAATAGGAACAACTTCCTAAACAAAAAGTGACTGTCACTTCGAGAAATCTCATCAACGTCTATTCAACAAAAAGAACATCAATAAAGCTTCCACCAAAGTGTCAACCTCAAACATCATTGTCAACAATTCTCTTGTCGACTGAATGCATCAGTTGAATTAATTGAATTTAGGAATGAAGGACATCAAGAAGATTGGGTGGGACCAAATAAAATTTTGAGCTTAACAATCCTTTTTTGAAAACCGTGAGCCCAGCCACGTTATAACATACATAAGACCTAATTGAAACTAGGTTCACTGTGAAAGCATATTCGGCAAATTTATTGTTGAGCTGACTGATTCTGTTTGTTGAGTAATCACAAATTATCTTTGTACATGCCATACGTGTTTTCACCACAAAAATATTCAATTTCAAAAACATACATATGCATTTTATCAAAAATACTCTTCAAAAGAAATAATTTCACTTGCGAATTCATACTTGACATCAAAGAAATTTGAGCTATGGTCTGGTCAAGGGCAAAGCTGACTAGAGACGCTCCTAGACAAGGGCAAGTTGTCTATGGATTCTGCCAATCAGGGGCAAACAAGTTAAATGTTCTGCTAATCAAGGTTTCAAGCACTTGGGGCATACGGTGTTAAGATCATATATTCCTGAAAAGCTACACTGGATGTAAAAGGTCAACCAGTCACGCTCTTCGAGCGATTCTTTCAAAGATCTTTAGATAAAGCAAAGAGTCTGAAGCAAGGGACAAGTTGTTCCCATCTTCTCAAGATATTCATCAACAACAAACATGTTTTCTCCAAGAATATTTCAACAGTTGTCTCGAGGCAGTTTCTTATACACCAGCGGAATCGTAGGTCTTGTATCAGTTTAAAGATTGGGTTTTTCCCCAGAGAAAGTTGTTCCTTCCCCAAGAAGAGTTCTCGTACTTTATCTACAGCGACATATACACTTTGTAGAGACATCCTGAACAGTGATGCGACGTTGGCTTGTGTTTCCGGTTTGGTCACTTTGTCTGTCCATCAAAAGATGTTCCACATACATACATATACACATACATTCATAACATGCATACATTTATACATACTTTCATACATACATTCAAACATAGCATTTACATATAACATAAACATTTACATCATTCAGATATTATTACGTCATTATACAGATTTCTATCTCTTTTGTCTTGTCTGTGTCTACAAAATAGAGTCGGGATGGGCATGTTGTTCTCTCCAATTAGAGTGTCAGCTTAGACAGATAAGTGTACACCTCTCTTGTTTCAAAATTCCCCACTAGACTCCTCTCTTGTGGAAGATGGTTGTTTCAGTTTTTCCTACAACAAAAGGAAAATTCTCAGTTGAATTTATTCTTCAATTGGACACAAAGTCTTGTTTCACAGTTTCCCTCCGGTTTGTTCCCGGATTGGACACCAATTCAAAGCAACAGTGACAAGCTATCCTTACAAGAAGCTTGTGTTTTACCAGATACACTTTACAATTCCTCAGGTGGTTTTATCCCCAATGAATCCTACGAATCCTTTACACAAAATATCATACAAGTCTTTTATCTCTACAAATACATACACTTCTACAAATCAGCCTACTTGAGTCACATTTTGAAGTACTAAGTAGAGTCATGTTGCCTTCGCACGCTATCGTTTGCAAGATAGTAGGTAATACTTGGTCATCGTCTTGACTTGCTATCACTTTATTGGATAGTAGACGATGTCTATCTTTTCGGATTGTCTTGGCACACTGTCGTTCACATGGTAGGAGATAATTCCCTGTTTCATTATCTTGGCTTGCTGTCATTTTGTTGGACAGTAGATAATGTCTCTTCTTTTCATATTACTTTGACACACTATCGTTGCATGATAGTAAGTAATATTTAGTCATTGTCTGGACTTTCTTTCGCTTTATTGGATAGTAGATGATGTCTATCTTTTCAGATTGTGTTGGCACACTGTCGTTCACATGGTAGGAGATAATTCCCTGTTTCATTATCTTGGCTTGCTGTCATTTTGTTGGACAGTAGATAATGTCTCTTCTTTTCATATTACTTTGACACACTATTGTTGCATGATAGTAAGTAATATTTAGTCATTGTCTTGACTTTCTATCGCTTTATTGGATAGTAGACGATGTCTATCTAGTCAGATTGTGTTGGCACACTGCCGTTCACATGGTAGGAGATAATTCCCTGTTTCATTATCTTGGCTTGCTGCCATTTTGTTGGACAGTAGATAATGTCTCTTCTTTTCATATTACTTTGACACACTATCGTTGCATGATAGTAAGTAATATTTAGTCATTGTCTTGACTTGCTATCGCTTTATTGGATAGTAGACGACGTCTATCTTTTTAGATTGTCTTGGCACACTACCGTTCACATGGTAGGAGATAATTCCCTGTTTCATTATCTTGGCTTGCTGTCATTTTGTTGGACAGTAGATAATGTCTCTTCTTTTCATATTATTTTGACACACTATCGTTGCATGATAGTAAGTAATATTTAGTCATTGTCTTGACTTTCTATCGCTTTATTGGATAGTAGACGATGTCTATCTTTTCAGATTGTGTTGGCACACTGCCGTTCACATGGTAGGAGATAATTCCCTGTTTCATTATCTTGGCTTGCTATCATTTTGTTGGACAGTAGATAATGTCTCTTCTTTTCATATTACTTTGACACACTATTGTTGCATGATAGTAAGTAATATTTAGTCATTGTCTTGACTTTCTATCGCTTTATTGGATAGTAGACGATGTCCATCTGGTCAGATTGTGTTGGCACACTGCCGTTCACATGGTAGGAGATAATTCCCTGTTTCATTATCTTGGCTTGCTGCCATTTTGTTGGACAGTAGATAATGTCTCTTCTTTTCATATTACTTTGACACACTATCGTTGCATGATAGTAAGTAATATTTAGTCATTGTCTTGACTTGCTATCGCTTTATTGGATAGTAGACGTCATCTTTTCAGATTGTCTTGGCACACTACCGTTCACATGGTAGGAGATAATTCCCTGTTTCATTATCTTGGCTTGCTGTCATTTTGTTGGACAGTAGATAATGTCTCTTCTTTTCATATTATTTTGACACACTATCGTTGCATGATAGTAAGTAATATTTAGTCATTGTCTTGACTTTCTATCGCTTTATTGGATAGTAGACGATGTCTATCTTTTCAGATTGTGTTGGCACACTGCCGTTCACATGGTAGGAGATAATTCCCTGTTTCATTATCTTGGCTTGCTGTCATTTTGTTGGACAGTAGATAATGTCTCTTCTTTTCATATTACTTTGACACACTATCGTTGCATGATAGTAAGTAATATTTAATCATTGTCTTGACTTGCTATCGCTTTATTGGATAGTAGACGACGTCTATCTTTTCAGATTGTCTTGGCACACTGCCGTTCACATGGTAGGAGATAATTCCCTGTTTCATTATCTTGGCTTGCTGCCATTTTCTTGGACAATAGATAATGTCTCTTCTTTTCATATTACTTTGACACACTATCGTTGCATGATAGTAAGTAATATTTAGTCATTGTCTTGACTTGCTATCGCTTTATTGGATAGTAGACGACGTCTATCTTTTCAGATTGTCTTGGCACACTACCGTTCACATGGTAGGAGATAATTCCCTGTTTCATTATCTTGGCTTGCTGTCATTTTGTTGGACAGTAGATAATGTCTCTTCTTTTCATATTATTTTGACACACTATCGTTGCATGATAGTAAGTAATATTTAGTCATTGTCTTGACTTTCTATCGCTTTATTGGATAGTAGACGATGTCTAACTTTTCAGATTGTGTTGGCACACTGCCGTTCACATGGTAGGAGATAATTCCCTGTTTCATTATCTTGGCTTGCTATCATTTTGTTGGACAGTAGATAATGTCTCTTCTTTTCATATTACTTTGACACACTATTGTTGCATGATAGTAAGTAATATTTAGTCATTGTCTTGACTTTCTATCGCTTTATTGGATAGTAGACGATGTCCATCTAGTCAGATTGTGTTGGCACACTGCCGTTCACATGGTAGGAGATAATTCCCTGTTTCATTATCTTGGCTTGCTGCCATTTTGTTGGACAGTAGATAATGTCTCTTCTTTTCATATTACTTTGACACACTATCGTTGCATGATAGTAAGTAATATTTAGTCATTGTCTTGACTTGCTATCGCTTTATTGGATAGTAGACGTCATCTTTTCAGATTGTCTTGGCACACTACCGTTCACATGGTAGGAGATAATTCCCTGTTTCATTATCTTGGCTTGCTGTCATTTTGTTGGACAGTAGATAATGTCTCTTCTTTTCATATTATTTTGACACACTATCGTTGCATGATAGTAAGTAATATTTAGTCATTGTCTTGACTTTCTATCGCTTTATTGGATAGTAGACGATGTCTATCTTTTCAGATTGTGTTGGCACACTGCCGTTCACATGGTAGGAGATAATTCCCTGTTTCATTATCTTGGCTTGCTGTCATTTTGTTGGACAGTAGATAATGTCTCTTCTTTTCATATTACTTTGACACACTATCGTTGCATGATAGTAAGTAATATTTAATCATTGTCTTGACTTGCTATCGCTTTATTGGATAGTAGACGACGTCTATCTTTTCAGATTGTCTTGGCACACTGCCGTTCACATGGTAGGAGATAATTCCCTGTTTCATTATCTTGGCTTGCTGTCATTTTGTTGGACAGTAGATAATGTCTCTTCTTTTCATATTATTTTGACACACTATCGTTGCATGATAGTAAGTAATATTTAGTCATTGTCTTGACTTGCTATCGCTTTATTGGATAGTAGACGATGTCTATCTAGTCAGATTGTGTTGGCACACTGCCGTTCACATGGTAGGAGATAATTCCCTGTTTCATTATCTTGGCTTGCTGCCATTTTGTTGGACAGTAGATAATGTCTCTTCTTTTCATATTACTTTGACACACTATCGTTGCATGATAGTAAGTAATATTTAGTCATTGTCTTGACTTGCTATCGCTTTATTGGATAGTAGACGTCATCTTTTCAGATTGTCTTGGCACACTACCGTTCACATGGTAGGAGATAATTCCCTGTTTCATTATCTTGGCTTGCTGTCATTTTGTTGGACAGTAGATAATGTCTCTTCTTTTCATATTATTTTGACACACTATCGTTGCATGATAGTAAGTAATATTTAGTCATTGTCTTGACTTTCTATCGCATTATTGGATAGTAGACGATGTCTATCTTTTCAGATTGTGTTGGCACACTGCCGTTCACATGGTAGGAGATAATTCCCTGTTTCATTATCTTGGCTTGCTGTCATTTTGTTGGACAGTAGATAATGTCTCTTCTTTTCATATTACTTTGACACATTATCGTTGCATGATAGTAAGTAATATTTAATCATTGTCTTGACTTGCTATCGCTTTATTGGATAGTAGACGACGTCTATCTTTTCAGATTGTCTTGGCACACTGCCGTTCACATGGTAGGAGATAATTCCCTGTTTCATTATCTTGGCTTGCTGTCATTTTGTTGGACAGTAGATAATGTCTCTTCTTTTCATATTATTTTGACACACTATCGTTGCATGATAGTAAGTAATATTTAGTCATTGTCTTGACTTTCTATCGCTTTATTGGATAGTAGACGATGTCTATCTTTTCAGATTGTGTTGGCACACTGCCGTTCACATGGTAGGAGATAATTCCCTGTTTCATTATCTTGGCTTGCTGTCATTTTGTTGGACAGTAGATAATGTCTCTTCTTTTCATATTACTTTGACACACTATCGTTGCATGATAGTAAGGAATATTTAGTCATTGTCTTGACTTGCTATCGCTTTATTGGATAGTAGACGACGTCTATCTTTTCGGATTGTCTTGGCACACTGCCGTTCACATGGTAGGAGATAATTCCCTGTTTCATTATCTTGGCTTGCTGTCATTTTGTTGGACAATAGATAATGTCTCTTCTTTTCATATTACTTTGACACACTATCGTTGCATGATAGTAAGTAATATTTAGTCATTGTCTTGACTTGCTATCGCTTTATTGGATAGTAGATGATGTCTATCTTTTCGGATTGTCTTGGCACACTGTCGTTCACATGGTAGGAGGTAATTCCTTGTTTCATTATCTTGACTTGCTGTCATTTTGTTGGACAGTAGATAATGTTTCATCTTTTCATATTACTTCGACACACTATCGTTTGCGTGATAGTAAGTAATATTTGGTTCCTTTATCTTGACACACTATCACTTCATTGGATAGTAGATAATACCATGTCTCTCTTTAATTTACCTTGACTCGCTGTCATTTGTATGATGGTAGGTAATGTGGAAATTGTCTTCTTTATGCAATCCGTCTCATCGTAAGGCGGTGGACAATGTTCCTATTCCTTATAGAGGTCGTCTTTTATCTACAAGCTGTCTCTTCGTAAGGCGGTGGACGATGCTCTTGTTCTCAATAAACGTTGTCTTTTATCTGCAAACTTTCTCTTTGTAAGGCGGTGGACAATGTTCTTGTTCCTTATAGAGGTCGTATTTTATCTGCAAGCTGTCTCTTCGTAAGGCGGTGGACGATGCTCTTGTTCTCAATAAACGTTGTCTTTTATCTGCAAGCCGTCCATTTGCAAGGCGGTGGACAATGTTCCTGTTTTTCTTGTAGAAATTGTCTTTTATCTGCAATCCGTCCTTGTCAGGCGGTGGACAATTCTCTTATTCTCTGTAGACGTTGTCTTTTATCTGCAATCCGTCTCTTTGTGAGGCAGTAGACAATGTTCTTCTCACAATAGTTTCATTTATATGATAATGGGTAATATTCTCCCCAGTGTTTTACTCTGCTCCCCAGTGGAATTCATTCTTCCAATGGACTTGGGGCACATCTTATTATTTTCCCAGTCGGGCCATGTTATGTTCTTCCCCTGTGGAGTCCTAACTATGTCTCCATCCTTTGTCTGTTTTTTACAACATTCATACAAAATTCAAAAACAATCATCAGCATTTTGCATACATTTGCATCATAAGCATTGTTAGGGGATCTTAGGTCCAAAAATGGCGCACGTTCTATATTTAAGTCTCTTCAATCCCGTCTAGACAAAGATTTTAATCTTCATCTATCCGGGTGAAGAAACTTAAATAGGGGCAGCTGTTGTACCCCAATTTTGGACCTAAAACCCGCTTTCTCTTATATTGTATATATATTATATATCTTTTTACAAAAAAATCATCGCATTCCTTTTTGCCTCATTATTTGCACTCGTTATCTCATTTTTGTCGTCGTACTTTTATGTCCGCCTATTTATCATCTTTTTCTTTTATCCTTTTCTTTTTGGTCCAACTTTTATTATTATTATTATTATTATTATTATTATTATTATTATTATTATTATTATTATTATTATTATCATTATTCTTATTATTGCTACTATATTTTTTTTTTATTATTACTACCACCTCTTTTATTATTATTATTATCATTATCATCATTTATTATTATTTATTATTATTATTATCCAAACAAAAAAGACAAAAAAAAAGGAAAACAGTTTTTTTAATTCCTTTAATTCCTTTCTTTTTCTTTTTCGATGACCTTTCTTTCCTAATTAACAAAAACTAAAAACAGCACATGAACAAGAACACCAAAAATTAAAATTTGAAATGGGATCCTAAGCATTTTCTGGTGAAACAACACATGACAATGACTTTGTTTTTGTCCTCTTCCCCTTTTCATTACACTTTCTCTAACAAAAATCTGAAGCTAACAAAGCGATCTTCTGCATTTTCTTCATTTAACCCATCAAACCCTAAATTCACAGTATATAACAGAAGCAAATTCACAGAACTGGAGGGGGGTTTTTTACAATATTGAGAACGGCGGATTCACCAGAAATAAAGAGATCACAAGAAAAATAAAAGAAACAGCATAGAAAACCCTCAAACCTTCAAAATCTGAGACTTCACAAAAACCATACAAATCCTCTACAAAGTTTCAAGCTCATACAAGCACAATACCAAAACGAAACAAAAACAAATTAAATCAAACATCAAAAACCACAACTTTGTTCAAACGGAAATCAAGATTTTGAAACAAAAACCATACCAGTAGCAAAACAAACCCAAACACAAACTCAAAAAGAGAAAGAAAGAAGAAAAAGAAACCCAAACATCACTACCCCCTTTTCTTCTTTTTTTTTCGGATCAAAGAAAAAGCAGAAAGAAGAAGAAAGAATAGGATACAGAAGCAGAACAGAAGAGGAGTAGACGGAAGAGGTTCACCGCCACCACCGCCGTATACAACTCCGTCCGTCTCCGGTCACCACTTCCCGACCACAACATCACTCTCGCCGGAACTTTTTTTTTCCACGGTACGTTTTTCTTTCATTTAACTCACATGCTTGCATCTTTTTTATTTTTGTTTGTGATTTCGGTTGAGTTTTTAGGTTAGGGTTCCGAAAATCAAACCCCCCGATGCGGCCGTTTGGTTGGAGTTTTAGTGATTCCGACCTCGGATCTGTGATTAGGAGGAAATTTTAGGGGGGGTTTGTGTTGTTAGTTTTTGGTTTAGGTGACTTTCCGGCGGCGGCGCCGCCACCTTGTTGGCCGGCCGCCGCGCCGGAATCTGGAAAGCATGGTTGTCCGGTTTAGCTACAACCGGAAAACTCATAGTGTTCATGAGTTTATGAAGAACATTCATATGTTCTTGAGCTTTTATTTTCATAAAATTTGAGAGAATTTAGAGAGGGGGGCGGTTAGAGAGAGAAGGAAAAGTGAGAAATGAAGTGAAAATATGAAGAAACAACATTATATACTCCCTCCTGATCCAATGCTCGCGCGCACACTGTAAGCTGCGTGCACCCCTCCCCAATGGTCGCTGATCTCTGATCAGGCGACTTATGCTCCCTCTGATCTAGTGCGCGCGCACGCGCGCAGCTTACCATGCTCCCTCGCTCTTATCAGCCTCTGATCCATGATCAGAGGGCTTAAATTGGTTCCTTTGGTTTGGGTTTTAACTTAGGCTTAGAATTCCCCCCTTGAGTCTATATTTTTGTTATCTACACCTTCTAGCTTTGATGTTTGCACCATCTTCTTAATTTAGTTTTTTTTTTTACTATTATGAAAAAAATAAAAAAAATGTTTGTTTATTTTTTATGTCTTCACTTTTTTTTTTACTAGTTATTTAGAATACAAAATATATAACAAAAAACAACAAAAAATGCTAAAAAACTAAATATGCCATGATTGAATTTTTTTTTATTGTGATGATTGATAACATGATTATGTCTTCATTTAATTTCATTTTTATGAAACATATAACATGCTTTATTAAAAATCCACATGCATACATGCATTTGAAACATGATATTTTTACACTTCATCACATTATGCATTTTTAGTCACATAACCTTTTTTTACAAAATCTCTACATCACATTACATTTTATATCACATGTTCACTACACATTTTTACATGCATTTGCAACATTACATTTTTTTACTACATCACAATCTACATTTTTTTGCATTTTTACATGACATTGACACTAATTTTTTGCATCACACTACAATTTCACATTACAATTTTACTTCACATTTTTTTTCTACATGCATACATGCATTGCATTTAGATTAGGACAATGCATCATTTCAAAAATGCATGTTAGAGACAATATTTTATTTTTATAAAATCATTGAGCTATAACAATTGGCATTAACAGTGAAGGACCATTTTCGGTCTAAATTCATTCTCATAAATAATAAAATAAAAACTTTTCTTTTTTGCTCAATAAATTGATTTTGCTTGTATATGTTAATTAGAATTATTTGTTGTTGTGAGTGGCCTCCAAAAATGTATTATTATGTCTTTGCCTCCGACACATTTTTTTCACACACTCCACTTTTAACTAGGATGTTATTTTGCGATGTTTTCCTTTTCTCCTGCTATGTGCATATTCATCATCATATTTATTTTCCGCACTTGCATTTTTTTATTTTTATATGCATGCCCTTTTATCTATTTATTGCTTATTGTTATTATTATTTATTCAAATTCGATATGGTTGTAAATATTAATTATTCAATTGGGTTGTAATAGCGTAGGACTTTATTTATTGCTTTTATTGCTTTCCTAGCTTACACATCACACACAAATGCCAAAAACAAAAATTCATTTCCAAGGGAGAGGACTCGTAATTGATTTTAAATTGATTACGAGACCTTTTCTTTTTTTGAAGCGAAAAACCTTTTTTTTAAAACAAACATGCGATCCTTTTATAAGACAAACGCAAGCTCACCTTATCATCGTCTCTAACAGTATACTATCTACAATTTATTTTCTTTACAATCTTCTTTTCTTTCAAACACAAAAAAAAACGAATACACTTTCGTTTTTCAAACAACAACTTTTTTTTTCTTTCTTTACAACATTTTCTTTACAATTCTCTCAACAACTACAATTCTCTCAAAAAAAATCTTTTTACAAACAAAAAATATTTACACTTCTTTTCTTTTATTTACTTTATGAAATAAATTTTCTTAACTTTTACCCACTTTCTTTTCTTTCTTCTATACAACTTCTTTCCCCATTCTTAAAAGCATGTATCAAAAAGCACTAAAAAACATATAAGAGGTTACCATTGAGTACCATGGGCGCTTGAGGTGCTAATACCTTCCTCAAGTGCAACTAACCCCCGTACCTAGAATCTCTTTCTTTTAAAGGTTTTCAATTTTTCCCCTCCTTTGGAAATGAAAAATAAAACTGTAGTGGGCTATGTCTCAAAAATCCCGCGACAGAAAAATGGCGACTTCACTGGGGACTATCTCCTTAAGAGGGTTGAACCTAACTTATATGCTTTTATGTGCTTTACTTGTTTACATGCTTAATATATACCTTGTGGGATTCTTTGAGTGGTGAGACAAGCATAATACACCTGCTTGAGTGAACACATAAGATAGACATGTGGAGGAATCATAGTGTTGTGTTTGGAGTAGTTCTGCAAATACACATGTGATATGGCCACGCTCGAGTGGAGGGTTTGTAAAAGTGGGGTTAGTCGGCACTAGTAATGGTGTTGGCGAAACCATTTTTATAGATCCCGAGAAGCTTGGGGACCTTTTAGTTACCTTTAACCCATCTTGGCCCTTAGAATGTAGCGCGATGGCTAAAGTCATAAGTAGTTTTGATTTTAGTTGTTCCGCGATGCTACGCTCAAACGAGACTTTTCTTTGGATATTTCATTGGGCCATGAGTAGTTATGCGCACATGGTATTCTATAGGAAAGTTGATGACGTTGGGAACTTTGTAGAACCTGTGTTACGAAAAGAAGAAAACCAATAGTTAATAAATTGTGGGTGGTATACCTTTTGGCTCCAACATTGTGACATCTCAACCAACCATGTTTGCTTATGTTTGTGTTTGTTGCATCATCACATCTCATACACCCATGCATCCATGAAAAATCTCTTTCCATTGGTTTTCAAAGGACTTAGAGGAATCTCTTTATAAAGTTCACAATCATCATGGACCTTCAAAAAAAGATTGCTTTGAAAAAAAAATTCTTTTGATCATTAACAAAAAAGGAGGTCCTTTATGATTTGTATCCTATAATCCTTTGAAAATCAAAAACAAAACAAAACTTTCTTTCTCATGCATCATTGTGCATTCATGGTCTTCTTCTAAAAAGAGTCTAAGCTTCGTGTCTTCCTCTCAGTGGTCTGACGCTCTCGTCTAAAGTCAACTCGCATCTACAACACTTGTGCAAACTCAAAAAAGAATGGAAGGTCTTGAGCAAGAGAACCACCAGCTACAAGAACAAGTCACTTCTCTTCAAGCTAATGTAGCCCAATTGACGGCTATGTTTGAATCTTTGACTGCGGTGAGGGCTCCCCCTCCTCCGCCTCCTCCAACACAGGGTTTGGATGTCTCTGTCCTAGAAATCATCCCAATCTCTGCTCCGTTGTCCTATGCTAGCATGCCAACACTCACTGCAACTACACGGTACCCATGGGGTATGCCCGCCAATTTTGGCGAGAGTTCTCAACATAATGATTTCAACGCTCAGTTCTATGTTACTACTGCTCCGCAGGTGATGGCATCTGTTCCACCTCCTGGGATGACTTCTGTTCCTCAAATGGTAGTGTCTATTCCGTCTCCTGAGATGACTGTTGCACCTCTCACTATGAATGTAAGGCAGCTCGAGACAGAACCTGTTTACCATGCTAATCCAGCTGAAAGCGTGGTATCTTTTGGTCACAATGAGGAAATTCAGAATCAATTTGATGAGATACAACGTGAAATTCGTACTCTCCGTGGAAAAGACTTGTTTGGAAAGAGTGTGCATGAGCTCTGTCTAGTGCCGAATGTCAAGTTTCCGCCGAAGTTCAAAGTGCCCGAGTTTGAAAAGTATAAGGGGAATTCTTGCCCTCAGATGCATCTTGTGATGTATACTAGGAAGATGTATGCTCTGACAAAAGATGATGAATTGCTTATCCACTGCTTCCAAGACAGTTTGACTGGTGCAGCTCTCAAGTGGAACATGAGCTTAGGTGGTTCGAAGATCAAGTCCTTTTTTGATTTATGTCAAGCGTTTGTGCAGCAGTACAAGTACAATGCTGATTTGGCACCGGATAGAGATCAACTTTGAGCCATGACTCAGAAAAACAAGGAATCTTTCAAGGAATATGCCCATAGATGGAGAGGGGTTGCAGCTCAGATTAGCCCACCTCTTGAGGAAAAGGAGATGGCTAAAATTTTCTTGAAAACTCTTGATGCAATCTACTATGACAAAATGGTTTCCAGTGCGCTTCGTGATTTTGCCGACATGGTAGTCATAGGTGTGCGCATTGAGGAAGCTCTCCAAGAAGGACGTTTGACAAGAGAGATTGCTTCTTCCAGAAGTGCAAGAGAGTTTGGGTCGGGCTTTGATACAAAGAGACAACAAGAAGTGAGTATGGTGGTTAATGGGAAGCTAAAGAAGAACAAACAACAGCATGTTGCTGTTATAACTCCTGCTACTGATACTACTCCAAAGAGAGAGCCTAAGTTTGAACCGATCCCTATGTTGTATGCAGACCTACTTCCTATTTTGCTTGAGAGGAATCTGATTCAGACTAGGATGCCACCTAAGGTACCTGCAAAATTACCATGGTGGTATAAACCCGAATTGTCTTGTGCTTTTCATCAAGGGGCACCTGGCCACAGTATTGAATATTGTTTGACTTTGAAGGGTGAAGTTCAACGGTTGATCGAAGATAACAAATTTTCTTTCGAGGATATAGTCCCAGCTCTGCTCTACATGGAGTGATTTGTTGCATTTTGGTTGTTGATGGTGCTACTACTCTCTCTTATCCAGTTGAAGTCAATGATACAAGGAAGCTCATCCCTATGATCGCTAGGCTTTTTATTTCTTTCTTGTCAAGCATTTGTTTGCTTTTAACATTTTGTCTTTTGTCAAGTACTTTTAATATAATAAACATGCATGTTTTTTTTGAGTCCATCATTCGTATTCACTATTTTCTCTTGCTTTATTACTTACAAACTTGGAGCGAGGATGATGAATATAAATAACTAATTTTTGCTGATATATGCTTTCAATGGTGAAAAACCTAGTTGACGATGTAAGGCATTGTTTCTCTTCTCAAACAGTGGAGATATAAGGAGATAATCCGTAATCAGCCCCTTTGAGCCTGAAGTCGGTGTTTCTTTCTATTTTTTCTGAACCCTTAATCATAACCTGGGGCAGGGTAGTCTTTCAATTAATTTGATGATGCATCCTGATGCAAGAGAATCAATTTGTCTGGTCATACCAAATTAGAAGTTTAGTCACAATGCTTTCCTCATACAAAGGAAGCTGTCAAGAGATGAGACTCACAACAGTTCATATGGCAGTCACAATATTCATACACCAAAATCTTACAAGGGTTGTTCAAAAAAAAGGTATTTACAAAATAAAATTAAAAAAAGGAGCCCATAAGAAAAAAGAGGGGCACCGTGATGGACCACAAATTCAAAGTTCGAAAAGAACTAGTCCATACAAATAAAGAGTGATTCAAAAAATAGGAACAACTTCCTAAACAAAAAGTGACTGTCACTTCGAGAAATCTCATCAACGTCTATTCAACAAAAAGAACATCAATAAAGCTTCCACCAAAGTGTCAACCTCAAACATCATTGTCAACAATTCTCTTGTCGACTGAATGCATCAGTTGAATTAATTGAATTTAGGAATGAAGGACATCAAGAAGATTGGGTGGGACCAAATAAAATTTTGAGCTTAACAATCCTTTTTTGAAAACCGTGAGCCCAGCCACGTTATAACATACATAAGACCTAATTGAAACTAGGTTCACTGTGAAAGCATATTCGGCAAATTTATTGTTGAGCTGACTGATTCTGTTTGTTGAGTAATCACAAATTATCTTTGTACATGCCACACGTGTTTTCACCACAAAAATATTCAATTTCAAAAACATACATATGCATTTTATCAAAAATACTCTTCAAAAGAAATAATTTCACTTGCAAATTCATACTTGACATCAAAGAAATTTGAGCTATGGTCTGGTCAAGGGCAAAGCTGACTAGAGACGCTCCTAGACAAGGGCAAGTTGTCTATGGATTCTGCCAATCAGGGGCAAACAAGTTAAATGTTCTGCTAATCAAGGTTTCAAGCACTTGGGGCATACGGTGTTAAGATCATATATTCCTGAAAAGCTACACTGGATGTAAAAGGTCAACCAGTCACGCTCTTCGAGCGATTCTTTCAAAGATCTTTAGATAAAGCAAAGAGTCTGAAGCAAGGGACAAGTTGTTCCCATCTTCTCAAGATATTCATCAACAACAAACATGTTTTCTCCAAGAATATTTCAACAGTTGTCTCGAGGCAGTTTCTTATACACCAGCGGAATCGTAGGTCTTGTATCAGTTTAAAGATTGGGTTTTTCCCCAGAGAAAGTTGTTCCTTCCCCATGAAGAGTTCTCGTACTTTATCTACAGCGACATATACACTTTGTAGAGACATCCTGAACAGTGATGCGACGTTGGCTTGTGTTTCCGGTTTGGTCACTTTGTCTGTCCATCAAAAGATGTTCCACATACATACATATACACATACATTCATAACATGCATACATTTATACATACTTTCATACATACATTCAAACATAACATAAACATTTACATCATTCAGATATTATTACGTCATTATACAGATTTCTATCTCTTTTGTCTTGTCTGTGTCTACAAAATAGAGTCGGGATGGGCATGTTGTTCTCTCCAATTAGAGTGTCAGCTTAGACAGATAAGTGTACACCTCTCTTGTTTCAAAATTCCCCACTAGACTCCTCTCTTGTGGAAGATGGTTGTTTCAGTTTTTCCTACAACAAAAGGAAAATTCTCAGTTGAATTTATTCTTCAATTGGACACAAAGTCTTGTTTCACAGTTTCCCTCCGGTTTGTTCCCGGATTGGACACCAATTCAAAGCAACAGTGACAAGCTATCCTTACAAGAAGCTTGTGTTTTACCAGATACACTTTACAATTCCTCAGGTGGTTTATCCCCAATGAATCCTATGAATCCTTTACACAAAATATCATACAAGTCTTTTATCTCTACAAATACATACACTTCTACAAATCAGCCTACTTGAGTCACTTTTTGAAGTACTAAGTAGAGTCATGTTGCCTTCGCACGCTATCGTTTGCAAGATAGTAGGTAATACTTGGTCATCGTCTTGACTTGCTATCACTTTATTGGATTGTAGACGATGTCTATCTTTTCGGATTGTCTTGGCACACTGTCGTTCACATGGTAGGAGATAATTCCCTGTTTCATTATCTTGGCTTGCTGTCATTTTGTTGGACAGTAGATAATGTCTCTTCTTTTCATATTACTTTGACACACTATCGTTGCATGATAGTAAGTAATATTTAGTCATTGTCTTGACTTTCTTTCGCTTTATTGGATAGTAGATGATGTCTATCTTTTAAGATTGTGTTGGCACACTGCCGTTCACATGGTAGGAGATAATTCCCTGTTTCATTATCTTGGCTTGCTGTCATTTTGTTGGACAGTAGATAATATCTCTTCTTTTCATATTACTTTGACACACTATTGTTGCATGATAGTAAGTAATATTTAGTCATTGTCTTGACTTTCTATCGCTTTATTGGATAGTAGACGATGTCTATCTAGTCAGATTGTGTTGGCACACTGCCGTTCACATGGTAGGAGATAATTCCCTGTTTCATTATCTTGGCTTGCTGTCATTTTGTTGGACAGTAGATAATGTCTCTTCTTTTCATATTACTTTGACACACTATCGTTGCATGATAGTAAGTAATATTTAGTCATTGTCTTGACTTGCTATCGCTTTATTGGATAGTAGACGACGTCTATCTTTTCAGATTGTCTTGGCACACTGCCGTTCACATGGTAGGAGATAATTCCCCGTTTCATTATCTTGGCTTGCTGTCATTTTGTTGGACAGTAGATAATGTCTCTTCTTTTCATATTATTTTGACACACTATCGTTGCATGATAGTAAGTAATATTTAGTCATTGTCTTGACTTTCTATCGCTTTATTGGATAGTAGACGATGTCTATCTTTTCAGATTGTGTTGGCACACTGCCGTTCACATGGTAGGAGATAATTCCCTGTTTCATTATCTTGGCTTGCTGTCATTTTGTTGGACAGTAGATAATGTCTCTTCTTTTCATATTACTTTGACACACTATCGTTGCATGATAGTAAGTAATATTTAATCATTGTCTTGACTTGCTATCGCTTTATTGGATAGTAGACGACGTCTATCTTTTCAGATTGTGTTGGCACACTGCCGTTCACATGGTAGGAGATAATTCCCTGTTTCATTATCTTGGCTTGCTGTCATTTTGTTGGACAGTAGATAATGTCTCTTCTTTTCATATTATTTTGACACACTATCGTTGCATGATAGTAAGTAATATTTAGTCATTGTCTTGACTTTCTATCGCTTTATTGGATAGTAGACGATGTCTATCTTTTCAGATTGTGTTGGCACACTGCCGTTCACATGGTAGGAGATAATTCCCTGTTTCATTATCTTGGCTTGCTGTCATTTTGTTGGACAATAGATAATGTCTCTTCTTTTCATATTACTTTGACACACTATCGTTGCATGATAGTAAGTAATATTTAGTCATTGTCTTGACTTGCTATCGCTTTATTGGATAGTAGACGATGTCTATCTTTTTGGATTGTCTTGGCACACTGCCGTTCACATGGTAGGAGATAATTCCCTGTTTCATTATCCTGGCTTGCTGTCATTTTGTTGGACAGTAGATAATGTCTCTTCTTTTCATATTATTTTGACACACTATCGTTGCATGATAGTAAGTAATATTTAGTCATTGTCTTGACTTGCTATCGCTTTATTGGATAGTAGATGATGTCTATCTTTTCGGATTGTCTTGGCACACTGTCGTTCACATGGTAGGAGGTAATTCCTTGTTTCATTATCTTGACTTGCTGTCATTTTGTTGGACAGTAGATAATGTTTCATCTTTTCATATTACTTCGACACACTATCGTTTGCGTGATAGTAAGTAATATTTGGTTCCTTTATCTTGACACGCTATCACTTCATTGGATAGTAGATAATACCATGTCTCTCTTTAATTTACCTTGACTCGCTGTCATTTGTATGATGGTAGGTAATGTGGAAATTGTCTTCTTTATGCAATCCGTCTCATCGTAAGGCGGTGGACAATGTTCCTATTCCTTATAGAGGTCGTCTTTTATCTACAAGCTGTCTCTTCGTAAGGCGGTGGACGATGCTCTTGTTCTCAATAAACGTTGTCTTTTATCTGCAAGCTGTCTCTTTGTAAGGCGGTGGACAATGTTCTTGTTCCTTATAGAGGTCGTCTTTTATCTGCAAGCTGTCTCTTCGTAAGGCGGTGGACGATGCTCTTGTTCTCAATAAACGTTGTCTTTTATCTGCAAGCCGTCCATTTGCAAGGCGGTGGACAATGTTCCTGTTTTTCTTGTAGAAATTGTCTTTTATCTGTAATCCGTCCTTGTCAGGCGGTGGACAATTCTCTTATTCTCTGTAGACGTTGTCTTTTATCTGCAATCCGTCTCTTTGTGAGGCAGTAGACAATGTTCTTCTCACAATACTTTCATTTATATGATAATGGGTAATATTCTCCCCAGTGTTTTACTCTGCTCCCCAGTGGAATTCATTCTTCCAATGGACTTGGGGCACATCTTATTATTTTCCCAGTCGGGCCATGTTATGTTCTTCCCCTGTGGAGTCCTAACTATGTCTCCATCCTTTGTCTGTTTTTTACAACATTCATACAAAATTCAAAAACAATCATCAGCATTTTGCATACATTTGCATCATAAGCATTGTTAGGGGATCTTAGGTCCGAAAATGGCGCACGTTCTATATTTAAGTCTCTTCAATCCCGTCTAGACAAAGATTTTAATCTTCATCTATCCGGGTGAAGAAACTTAAATAGGGGCAGCTGTTGTACCCCAATTTTGGACCTAAACGAAACAAAAACAAATTAAAGAGAAAGAAAGAACAAATTAAATCAAACATCAAAAACCACAACTTTGTTCAAACGGAAATCAAGATTCTGAAACAAAAACCATACCAGTAGCAAAACAAACCCAAACACAAACTCAAAAAGAGAAAGAAAGAAGAAAAAGAAACCCAAACATCACTACCCCCTTTTCTTCTTTTTTTTTCGGATCAAAGAAAAAGCAGAAAGAAGAAGAAAGAATAGGATACAGAAGCAAAACAGAAGAGGAGTAGACGGAAGAGGTTCACCGCCACCACCGCCGTATACAACTCCGTCCGTCTCCGGTCACCACTTCCCGACCACAACATCGCTCTCGCCGGAACTTTTTTTTTCCACTGTACGTTTTTCTTTCATTTAACTCACATGCTTGCATCTTTTTTGTTTTTGTTTGTGATTTCGGTTGAGTTTTTAGGTTAGGGTTCCGAAAATCAAACCCCCCGGATCTGTGATTAGGAGGAAATTTTAGGGGGGGTTTGTGTTGTTAGTTTTTGGTTTAGGTGACTTTCCGGCGGCGGCGCCGCCACCTTGTTGGCCGGCCGCCGCGCCGGAATCTGGAAAGCATGGGTGTCTGGTTCAGCTACAACTGGAAAACTCATAGTGTTCATGAGTTTATGAAGAACATTCATATGTTCTTGAGCTTTTATTTTCAGAAAATTTGAGAGAATTTAGAGAGGGGGGCGGTTAGAGAGAGAAGGAAAAGTGAGAAATGAAGTGAAAATATGAAGAAACAACATTATATAAGCTGCGTGCACCCCTCCCCAATGGTCGCTGATCTCTGATCAGGCGACTTATGCTCCCTCTGATCTAGTGCGCGCGCACGCGCGCAGCTTACCATGCTCCCTCGCTCTTATCAGCCCCTGATCGATGATCAGAGGGCTTATATTGGTTCCTTTGGTTTGGGTTTTGACTTAGGCTTAAAATTCCCCCCTTGAGTCTATATTTTTGTTATCTACACCTTCTAGCTTTGATGTTTGCACCATCTTCTTAATTTAGTTTTTTTTTTTTACTATTATGAAAAAAATAAAAAAAATGTTTGTTTATTTTTTATGTCTTCACTTTTTTTTTTACTAGTTATTTAGAATACAAAAAATATAACAAAAAACAACAAAAAATGCTAAAAAACTAAATATGCCATGATTGAATTTTTTTTTTTATTGTGATGATTGATAACATGATTATGTCTTCATTTAATTTCATTTTTATGAAACATATAACATGCTTTATTAAAAATCCACATGCATACATGCATTTGAAACATGATATTTTTACACTTCATCACATTATGCATTTTTAGTCACATAACCTTTTTTTACAAAATCTCTACATCACATTACATTTTTTATCACATGTTCACTACACATTTTTACATGCATTTGCAACATTACATTTTTTTACTACATCACAATCTACATTTTTTTGCATTTTTACATGACATTGACACTAATTTTTTGCATCACACTACAATTTCACATTACAATTTTACTTCACATTTTTTTCTACACGCATACATGCATTGCATTTAGATTAGGACAATGCATCATTTCAAAAATGCATGTTAGAGACAATATTTTATTTTTATAAAATCATTGAGCTCTAACAATTGGCATTAACAGTGAAGGACCATTTTCGGTCTAAATTCATTCTCATAAATAATAAAATAAAAACTTTTCTTTTTTGCTCAATAAATTGTTTTTGCTTGTATATGTTAATTAGAATTATTTGTTGTTGTGAGTGGCCTCCAAAAATGTATTATTATGTCTTTGCCTCCGACACATTTTTTTCACACACTCCACTTTTAACTAGGATGTTATTTTGCGATGTTTTCCTTTTCTCCTCCTATGTGCATATTCATCATCATATTTATTTTCCGCACTTGCATTTTTATATTTTTATATGCATGCCCTTTTATCTATTTATTGCTTATTGTTATTATTATTTATTCAAATTCGATATGGTTGTAAATATTAATTATTCAATTGGGTTGTAATAGCGTAGGACTTTATTTATTGCTTTTATTGCTTTCCTAGCTTACACATCACACACAAATGCCAAAAACAAAAATTCATTTCCAAGGGAGAGGACTCTAACAAAAATTCTCGAATATCTCCGTTGGGCGAATAACTCCTTATTCTAATTCATCATATGAATTTTTCCCAACGCTTGCTTTTAAATATCATACAATCTCATTATATGCATTTAGTTATGTTTAACCCAATTTTAGAAGTTGGATATTACTTTTATCCCATCGCATCATACCTATATTGACAATGTGCTTTGCGGTAGGCAAACCCACATTATTCGATAATAGTCTTGATGAGTTCTAAAATTTAGAAAGCATTAAACTTAATATTTAACTTTGAGGGATTTTGCTTTAGTTTGATCTCACCGGTTTATTTAACATATAAGACTCTCTCAAAAGACAAGATATAGTTATGGCATCCTAACATATTTGTTCTCTCAAGCCAATGAGAGAATCTTTCATTAAGGATTTAAAACAAGTTTAATAGAAGCCATAACTAATCATCATAATAATAACAAACACACTTTATTATCATTATCGGTTAAAGTTGGATTATATAAAATTAAATTTTAGAAATTGATCATACCAAAATCGTATCACGATTTCATAAAACGTGTCATAATTCAGCAAAAACAGAATCTGCCTAATACAGGGCCATAGTGCCACGATGACCCTCATCGTGCCACGATGGTGCAGTTTTTGCTGTTTGCTGTCCAGTCCCATCGTGCCACGATGACTCTCATTGTGCCACGATTTTCGCGAATTCTGGAGCAGTTTTTCATCACAAAACAACCCTTGTATTGTGTTGAAATCTAATGCAACAACTTCATACCATCAAGAATCACCATTAACGATTATTGGTTCATGAATTCAATGGATGAAAGTTAGTATATCAAATATACTCTATTTGCATCATGTTCCCTTATATCACATATAAGTCTTGATCAATTAAAATTTAATTCCTCAATTTTATCTTGTTAGATATTTTTAATCGAATTAAAACATAAAGAACAAGATATAAAAAAAACATCATAACCATGGTTTCGTAAGTGGCTCTGATACCACTGAAGGAAAATAGACATAGTAAAGCAGCGGAATTTCAAAATTTTTCCTTAAGAGATCCTTACGAAGGGGCATGATCATGTGTTTAGGGTTTTACCTCTTGAAGTGTAGAACCCTTGAATTGCGAACGAGATGATCACGAACGTTGAAGGTAGAACCGCAACGTCTCTAACTAGTCCACACGAACAACTTTCTTTCACTCCAAGTGCTAGCTTGTGAATGAGAGACCTTATGTGAGAGAGAGAAATAGAGAAATAATTTTAGGATTCAAGTAACCCTAAAATTCTTATAATTTCTCTTGTGTGTTTTTACTCTTGTACAAGACCTCTATTTATAGAGTTTACTATTCTTGTTCTACAAGATAAAATATTTGTTTTTGTCCAACAAAATAAGTTTACAACAAAAACAAATAAAATAAACAATAAGATTTTGTTTGAAAATAAACAAACAAAATATACCCAATAAAATGCCTCCTAGGGCGCGCGGCCCATGAGTCTTCCACTCATGCGCACGCGCGCCCACCATATCTTATGGTGCATCTCTTATCGTTAATTTTGTGATACCTTATCACATTATATTTATTTCTCTAAAGTGTACCGTACCTTACGATGTTCTCAATTCTCACATTCCACTGTCCTTATGTGTGTGACCCTGTAGGTTTCCATAACGTTGGCAATTATATTAAATCTCCTATTTAATATAATAAACAATGAGCGGTATCTAGCAACACATCATTGCTACCCAAGTTATGAGAAATTATCATGTGATCAAAACATAACCTAAGTGATAATATGCGCGTATAATTACCCCTTTGCCCTTATGTCTATATTGAACACAAGGCACAGACCGTGTCATCCTTGTCCAGTTCAATATTGGGCCCATAGACATTTATCTTGTTATGTAGGATTGGCAAATTCCATCTAGGACACTACTGTCCTTCAGCATGCTTTATAAAGTACCCATCTACTGCCTTTATGATTATCCAGTTACGGACAACGTTAGATCAGTGATAAAGCACTTGACTCCACATCTAGGGTACATAGTGGTTTCAGGTCTAAGGGTGGCTTACACAATTATCACCATGAGAGTGACTTATGACACATTACATAACATTCCATGTAGTCCTCTCATAGCGGGTCAATCCAATATAAATATTACTCCTAATATTTATATCTATGTCAAGACTTGATAACTCCTTATCCTATGATCCATGAGATGCGATCATCAGTCTATCTTCATAATAGTCTTTATGCTTTAAGGTTATCCCTCTTCACCTTAAAGCTCGACTACGGATACTTTAAGAATAGTGTCCTTATGTTTAATTTTGTCTCATGATTAAGTCACACTTAATATTAAACGGACTATCTATTCTAGGGACTTTATTATTTTGGACTCTTACAAACATAATAAAGAAGTGCCTTATATTATTAATAAATAAAACATTATATTATTAATAAATAATTCAAATACAAGTACTTAAAAGTATTGGCCCCTAGGGCTCTAACAACAACACGAACCACCATAAACCTTAATGCTTTTCATCAATTTACTTCTACTATTACCCAATTAATCACCTCCTAAACCATTTGAGATCATCCGAAAGGAAACCGTGAACAAACAATAATAAATCTCAATCCGTTATCTCCGACGTTTTTGTTTTTGGATTCATCATTCTAATCCGATCTGGACATAAAACAAGGTTGAATACTAAACTCTCAGGTTTGCTTAGATCTTATTAAATTGATTCTGAATCGTTGTGTTCTTGAAATTTTTGTTTTGATTTTCGTTCTTAAAAACTTTAGATCCGTCGGATTTAGTTTCGATCTGAGTTCCCTGTACTTCATCTGCGAATTTCGTTTACGAATTCATAATCAGTGAGATGGAACGATGAAGATCCACTAGTACAAAAATACCTTTATAGAAAAAAGTTTAAGTCAGTTGGACTTGCCATCTGACTTAACAAGTCACGCGGTGGCAAATCCGTAAATATTTGCAACTTTGTTAGGTCAGGTGCACTCAAAACTGACTTAACAAAGATTAAATAAAAAATATAAAATTCGTATAAAATTGCTTAAGTCGTGTATATTGGGTATCTGACTTAAGAAACTTATTTGTTAAGTCAGGTATCACTCACCTGACCTAAGAAGTATTAATTATATTTAACAAATTAAATTTCAAATGTGTCTTTAGTAGGATTCGAACCCGATACCTTTTTTTTTGAAAATTTAATTAGATTGCTTAAGTCGGGTATATTGAACAACTGACTTAAGAAATTTATTTGTTAAGTCAAGTATCACACACCTGACCTAAGAAGTATTAATTATATTTAACAATTTAAATTTCAAATGTGTCCTTAGTAGGATTCGAACCTGATACTTTTTTTTGAAAATTTAATTAAATTGCTTAAGTCTGGTATATTGAACAACTGACTTTAGAAATTTATTTGTTAAGTCAAGTATCCCACACTTGACCTAAGAAGTATTAATTATATTTAACAAATTAAATTTCAAATGTTTCTTTAGTAGGATTCGAACCCGATACCTTTTTTTTTTAAAAATTTAATTAGATTGCTTAAGTCGGGTATATTGAACAACTGACTTAAGAAATTTATTTGTTAAGTCAAGTATCACACACCTAACCTAAGAAGTATTAATTATATTTAACAATTTAAATTTCAAATGTGCTTAGTAGGATTCGAACCCGATACCTTTTTTTGAAAATTTTATTAAATTGCTTATGTCGAGTATATTGAACAACTGACTTAAAAAATTTATTTGTTAAGTTAAGTATCTCACATCTGACCTAAGAAGTATTAACTATATTTAACAAATTAAATTTCAAATGTGTCTTTAGTAGGATTCGTACCCGATACCTTTTTTTTTAAATTTTATTAAATTGCTTAAGTCAGGTATATTGAACAACGGACTTAAGAAATTTATTTGTTAAGTCAGGTATCCGTCACCTGACCTAAGAAGTATTATTTATATTTAACTAATTAAATTTCAATGTGTTCTAAGTCGGATTTGAACCCCATACCTTTTTTGTTTTTTTGAGTAAATTATATGATGAGCAGTGCAAAATGGTACGACATTAAATGCAATGAAATTAGACGAGTGCGCGTGATACATGTCTCTGTCTCATGCTTATAGTTGCAATGTGCGGAACTTTGTTTTTAATTTAAATAAATAAAATAGAGAAACAATAATATAAATAAACTTATTATAATTTTAAAAAAATAAAAGTATTATAATTAAATACTTTAAAAGTCGATCAAAAGTCCTAAGTCAACTGACAAAATATGCAGAAATTGTTAGGTCGGACGTCCATAAATCGAGTTCGAGCCCGATCATTCTACGATGTGTGTGAGAGGTTCTTAGGTGTCATTTATGTGTGTAAATTTATGATGACCTTAACATTTCGTCTATATACATAAAAGAAAAAAACTTTAAAAGTCTAAACTTTAATTTTTTTTTCAATATAATTTCTTTTATTTGTATCAAAAAGAGGTTCAATCGACACTTGGGAAAAGAGATTCTTATATGATATATATCATCTTGTAGCAATAAAAATATATAAATAAAAAAATATAGAAAACACTTAGAAAAAAAAAGAAAAAGAGGTTCTTTGTTCAAAAAATAAATCTGTGTGTATTTAATATTTATCTTCTTTCTCAAAACACAGAACGCAAAACACAACAAAACGCATAAAACCTTCATCTTCTCTCTCGACATAAGTTCAATCTAATACGCAAAGCACAAAGTTCAATCGACATAAAATCTTCTCTTCTCTCACGATGTGAAAACGCAAAATGCTTCACATCTAAAAACGCAAAACATAACTCTTCTCGACAAACTTCTCACAGAAAACGCAAAACGTTTCTGTTGTCCACAAACTTCGATCTGAAAACGGAGTACCCAAGCAACATTCTATCGCTGCAACAATGTTCAAACCGTTCGATTAAGGAAACACAGAACCAAGAGTTCAATCGCTTCAATTAGGAAAAACAGAAACACAAAGTTCAATCGCAGCAACATTAGCAACAAACCGTTCCAATCACTGCAAATCGGTCGCTGCAAGTTGTTCTACTGCCGATATATAAAACCCCACACTTTCTGGAAAGAGCTACTCATTCAAATGTATGCAATTTTTTAACACTTACTTTTAATTTTTTGTTGTTGTGATATTTCAATTTCTCGTTTCTAGCTGCATATTTTGTTATTCTAGTTGTTCTATAGTGATGAAAGTTGTTGATTTGTGAAATAGGTAATAATAGTAACCAACTAAAACAAAGTCCGAATGTGTAGAGTACGAGAAAGAAATTAAAGTTGTTGATTTGTTGATTTGATTTACTTGAATAAACTAGAACGTTAGATTACATAAGTGCATAGTACGAGAAAGAAATTAAAGATTTATTTTTCTTAGAAGTAGTTATGGATCGTAGTTGGATGAAAGCTTATCGTTTAAGTGTTGAGTACGAGAGAGGAATTGAAGATTTTTTTCAATATGCTTATGAATAATGGAAAGTTGTATTTTCGTTGCGTTAATTGTTTGAATAGAGATCCAACAATATTATTAGGTGAAATACGAAATCATCTTATCTGTGACGGCATTTGCCAAACTTATACCAATTGGATATGGCACGGTGAACCATCAAACATGCCAAGTGCGTCGGAAAGAGAGATAGTTGATGTAGATATGCCAATTGTTGACTTGTGTGTGGGTAAAAAACAATTACACTTCACTATTTTACAATTGTGGCTAATGTAAGTATATTTTATCATTTACTTAATTTATCATTTGCTTAATTTCATTTATAATGTAAATAACTTTCAATGTTTTAGATATTTGCACGGTCTATACCATGAGTTGGGCAACAATGACGTTTTAGATATTTGATCCGCATTTCACTCATAGTCAAAATGAGAGCGGTAGTGATCAGTCTTACACATACAAAAGAAGATGTGTGATGATAAAAAAGATTGTTACCTTGTTCCTTATTTTAACAAGAAGTTTTTTATACTTATTATAGTCAATCACTTATAGTAGTTAGAAATAATTAATTTAACACATTAAATTTATGTTTTACTTTGTAGTCATCATTGACAATTGTTCATCATTAGTCCTGAGAAGCTTGAAGTAACTTTTTTTATGTTCATTTGGAAAGAAGCCAGATAAGAAAATCTATGAAATTGTTGAAATGTAAGTATTCAATTTCAATATGAACTTTGTGATACATTTTATGATAGAAATCTATAATAAATATTTCTTTATTGTAGAGCTTTGGGAGGTTATAATAAGTTACAAGGTGTGAGAAAGCAGAAGAAAGTAGAATGGTTATATCCGATCGTAAGTTGTTAACTTAATATTTAAATGAATGATTAGTTGATATATATTCTATAACAATTTCTGAATAATATTTACTGACGTCCACATATGATCATATTCAATTTTAGAGTCTAAAGCAACAAGTTAGTTATGAGTGCAGCTATTATGTAATGATTCACATGTTAAACATTGTTTCCGCTAGTATTGTTGGTTCATGGACCCAAGTAAGTACTAGAAATTTTGTATCAAATTTGTATCAATTAATTAATACTATTATTTTTCTAATTTATGTAAACATTTATTTATTCAGATATATCGGGACTCAAATCCATATAATAATGATGAAGTTAAAAATGTTCAAGAACGCTGTGCAAAGATGGTTTTGGAACGTGTTGAAGCAAGTCTAGATTGAAGGTGTGAAAAACACAAGAAGGGGGGGGGGGGGGTTGAATTGTGTTTTGGTATTTTGAAAACTTCTGCTAAGTTCTGAAGCTTATCAGAAGCACCGGCGGATAAAGAAACACAATTAACACACTCACACAAAAGAGTAAGGATAGAGAGAGAGGCGAGACAAGCAATTTTATACTGGTTCCTCTCACAAAACGAGAGTAGTCCAGTCCCCTTGCACTTCCAATGGATTTCACTATAATCACCTAGACTATTACAATGCTCAAACACACTAGTAAGAGACTTCCTACTTGCTCAAGCACACTTGCAAGAGACTTCCTAATATAGAAGAAATAAGATAGAAAGTGATAAAAACTTGATTATACAAATCAAGAGTTTTCTTAAGATTACAACTCAAGACTCTTAAGACTCTAACACAGAATTCCTAATGAATTAGAAAAAACAGAGTGTCAGAAGCACAACAGAAAATAGTTTCAGAAGTAGTGCTTTCAGTCTTATGTAAAGGAGTAAAGTTGTATCAGTGCGTGCATTGTTGTTATATGTTGTAACCTTTATCTTCAAAGAGATTTTCTCTATTTATATGTGAAGAAGAAATAGAGACGTTTGAAGATAATGACCGTTGCAGAGGTCATTTTCAAGCCAGCTGTGAAAAGGACAAGGTAACATGGAATATTTGCCAATTTTGGTAATGCTTATCCTGTTATTCCTTTTTCTTGAGAATATTCGTCCTTATGGAGTAAAATAGTACTAACGTCACAATCCTTGATGATAAGGTTGTAGTACTATGATGTATCAACCAATCACAGCCTTTAATTCAAATGATTTCCAATCATTGAATCACTATCAGTTAACACTGACATTCCTGGCTTGTCATTCAGAGCCTATGTATTTGACATATGCTTCTGAGTCTTCAGCTTCTGAAACTGTTGGTCTTCTCAATGCGTTGCTTCTGATTCAACATAGCTTCTGAGATGACTTGCTTCTGATTAGCTTTTCTTCTGATATCTTAGCTTCTGATGTCCATGCTTCTGATATCCATGCTTCTGATATCCATGCTAATGCTTTGTTTCAGAGCTTAGTTCAATCAACATAATAATTTAATCTGCACACTTAAAAATTAAACATTAAAATACCCTATTGTTCATTAATACTTTGTTATCAGCAAAACACTAAGAGTCAGATTCTGAACATCCTTTGTTCCAACAACAGTATACCTTTGTACTGTGATAACACTGCAGCCATACATCTTTCTAAAAATCCTATTCTACATTCAAGAGCCAAACATATTGAAATCAAACATCATTTTATAAGAGATTATGTTCAGAAGGGTGTTATAGATATTAAGTTTGTTGAAACTGAAAATCAATGGGCTGACATATTTACAAAATCTTTAACAATTGAAATATTTGATTTTATTAAGAAAAATCTAAACATGGTTTCCGCTTCTGATTAAGTTTGGTTCTGGAATGATGTTACTTCTGAGATAGATCATAAGAGGTTGATGTCAGAAGTCTTCTTGTCAAGACTTCTGATAACAAGAGCTTCTGATATAACTCAGAAGCAAATGTATGGTTCTGACATGGAAGTGGAAAAGTTGATAACTTCTTTCTTGTCAACTGACACCCACTAACGCGTGAGTTACTAAAATAATCTTCAATGCACGTGTCTCGATGTGATTTGATGGGGAAGGCAGTTTATGATGATTAAGTGCGGTTATCAATGCATAAAGTTAATTACCTTTTTCCCTCCCTTGCGTGTACCTCGATCTACGGTTTTCAAACCTTTTGTATTCCAAAATCACTTTACACTTGCACACAAACACTTCACAACCTACACGTTTTTTTATTCTCTCTAAACCTGCAACAAAACTTTCTTTCTTCCCCAAACACTTAGCCCTACCAAACCTAAGCTTCCTCAGTGGATTCTGAAAACACCCCTCCTCTCATTAACATCTTCAAGGATGGTGAAATTTTTTTGGAAGATACTGGAAATGTTAGCTTTCCAAAGAAAGAACTAATCCTAAATCTTGAGAAGTTAGTAGACTTTGAAAGCTTAGAGATAAACGGTTTCAATGTAAAACCCTACTTCTCGTCACAAAGTTGGGATCGATACTTCGATCTTCTCAATGGAGTCATATACAAAGATTTGTGCACGTGGTTCTGGATGAAAGCACAAGTATATGATGATGTGATTGCTGGAGAAGACGTTGAAGCCATGGTAAAGGATAATCCAGGATTAAAAGGAAAGTCACGAGAAGAAATGGGTTTGAGACCCTTTACTGGTAAAGAGATCAGGTCAGTCATCCTTGGAACTAATCTCACAATTAGGCATGAACACGTTGCAAAGATCCTGGATACTGACATGAAAGGAAAGGTATATTCTCCGAAAGTAGCTGAGAAAGGAACTTCGTTTCCTAGTGATATGATGGATTTTTTGTTTGATCCTGAAAAGCTATGAGAGTGGTATGAGAAGTACAAAGCCTACCTCTGGTCAACTGTTTCCTTTATTCAACATCATCTACCATATCCTTATCTGCTCTATCTGGACTAGAGATGGTGGTCTAGAGTATCTCTCCTTGGATAGTGTTTCCTTTCTGTATTCTGTGGTAACTGGCCAGAAAGTTGATCTTGCTACACTACGCCACATAGGTGCATTTAATAGTGTTTTTTTTGCTTTTAATAGCGCTTAAAACCGCTATTACTGGTATCGCAATTATAGGTTGGGTGCCTATAATAGCGCTTCAGAAGCGCTATCTATTGTCTGTCTATAATAGCATTTGTACCACAAAGCGCTATCGTATGTTGTTTGATACGAGTCAATGTTGTTTTAGATCTAGGGATTTAATAGCGCTTTATTTAAAAAGAGCTATTATAGCCAAACATTTGATAGCGCCCGCACATTGAACGCTATTAAAGGCCTTCAAAATCTATTACCTTTAATAGCACTTATGCATAAAAGAGCTATTTTATACCCTTTTTTTTAGAAAAAAAAATATGATTTCTATATTACCTAATATTGTTAATTTTCTAAATTATATTATTATTCCAATATATACACACTGATAAAATAAAAGTTGTCATAATAAACATCCTTTTCATAGATAAAATTGATAGTTAATAACTAACATTCATAATATTATATACTTATACACTACTATTGGCCACAAACAAACAACAAACACCTTGCAAACCTATAATATTCACCAACAAATTACAAAAAAGCATAAAAATGAATCATTGCTACCAAAGCATCACTCCCCAATTCTCAAGTGAGACACAAGCTAAATCTTAATGATTACAGAGATAAGGATGACTAAACCTTATAAGTTTCCTTCCAACTGCCTTAACTCCTGTAGCAAGTATCCTTCCAACTACCTTAACCCAATAACTCAAACGTGAACATTATTTCCTTCCTTGAACTTTTTCTCCAGCTTTTGAATCTCTTCTTCAGCAATATCAGAAATCTGTCAACAATAAATTCATTAATCATTCTCATTTGTCCTGAATGGGTAAGACTTGTAATATTGTAAATGGTTCAAATTTCATATTTAAGTTTGACATTACAGTTATCCATAAACTACATACAGTGACAAAAACTGGTGTTGACTTTGGAATTGATGGAGCTTCAAGCAATAGTTCTGATCCTCTATCCACCCTGACAAATTTTGAGTTCTCATATATATCACCAACTTTAGCACACTGCACAACAAAGTCAATTTCTGAGATTGACATCGCATACATGATATAAACTTAAATAATCAAAATACCATAATATCCAACAAACTGTATGTAGAAGAAACCAAGCGAATTAGCAATGCAGAACTAAATTACTCCTTATACCATAGCAGCTAAACCAAACAAAAACCAACAAATAAAATTTCAGACTTTAATCCTAAAGTGTAATGACCTATGGAATGTTTTCACACCTATATGGTAGTGTGTATTAGTGCTAATACCACTTTTAATCTATTGCAACGTTGGATACAAAAACTACAAGAGATTAACATGTACTTACACATTCATCTAACACTTAATGCACATTTTCATTATCAACCACTCCATCCTTGTTCACACAAACAGACACCCACACCTTAGCACGAGATTTAATCACTTATCCCGCCTCTTCTTCCTATGTATAATTTAACAAATTAACATAGCAATTAAAACACACTTTTACAATCTTGTACAATACACTTATATGATAACAATGTTGTTACTCACCTTTGTTTCTTTGCACCTCATTAAGGGATGACATATATTAAATGATAAAAGGTAAAAACAATCGGCTTCTCACCTCTATTTCTTTGAACCTTTGCAGAGAAAGAAAAAGTAGTTTAATTTCTCTTTATAGTAACACCACAATAGTGTAAGTGCACCAGTTCACTCCCATGTTTTAATAATTGTCAAAACCCATGAAAATAGTGTAGAACATATTTTGGCAACATTAGAAACAACTTGACAGCGAAAAACTATTTTTAATCTTTGAAAAATTGATTTTAAGGTTCTTTGTATCGATACATATATGCTTGTATCGATACAAATGTCCTGAAACTACTTCAGACTGATTTTGAGCATTTTGTATCGATACATACTTCATGTGTATCGATACATAATCTGGTGTTCAGGGGCAGAGAGTCACTTGTGTATCGAATCATGCTTGCATGTATCGATACACACCTAACTCTCTCAAAACACCAGAAAAAGCATTGTGTATCGAATCATGCTTGCATGCTTCGATACATATCAGCCAGGTTTTCAAGAAACTGATATATGTATCGATACATATTCGTGTTTGTATCAATACATAGGTCAAATATTTCAAATTTGAACGTTGGTCAAGGTGTTTGTATCGATACATACACCATATGTATCGATACAAGTCTGTTCTGTTTTGCCTGAATTTGCTCAATTCTATTTTCACTATAAATAGCAATGTGAGTGTTTGTTGTAATTGTGAGAATCCATCTGAAAAACACATTTGATCAAGGTTTAAGAGAAATTTTGGATCAAAGACTTATTCAACACAAGTTCTTCATCTTCTATCAAGTCACTTCAAATTTGAGATTGAGTATGAGATCAATCGAAGGTTCGTAGTTGATTCAGTGGATAACGTTCGGTGCAATTCGCGGTGAATCAGAATTGCGATCGAGTTGAGTTGTGTTGGAGGTTTGGATTTTCATCACGGGATTCAAGATTGTGCGATATCTTGAAGGTTCAACAATTAGGAAGCGAAGGAATCAGCTGGACGTTCAGTGCGAAGGTTTTCGGTACGAAGACGGCGCAAGATTTGGACGTTGGAATCAGAGGTTGAAGCTTCTAGTTTTGTTGAGATTACTTGGCTCAATTTGCATTAGATTGAATAGGTTTATTCGAGTCTGTGTAAATTGTGCACTATCAAAGCGTTTTTTAATAAATTGCTCAAATCGTCCTTTTGACGATTTGGGGGGAGACATACCTGTCCCGAAGCGAGGACGACGTGAAAGCCAAGGGAACTCCCTAATCATCTGGTTGTGTCTCTCTATCCCTACACTTATACTTTTCGTTTTATTGATTAATTGAATCAATTGAATTCGTGATCGTAAGTGTTCACCGCAATTCAATTGATTTGAAACTTGTATTTGTGATTGTGTTTGGTGATTGTGAAACTTGTTGATTTTGTTTGTGTTAGAATTTTGAAAACAAAACATATACCTAAATTCAATTTGTCGCTAATTGTTCTAAGGCTTATACTACGTTTCCTTTGATCGAAGGGTGCAAAGTAGACTATCGATCCGGTAGCCTTCTGCGTACTCGAAATATTTTTTAAAACCTCGTTGTATAGAAAGAGTCACTTATTCACCCCCCTTTAAGTGATCATCATATAGTCTAACAAGTGGCATCAAGAGCCCGATTTGATTTTAAACGATTAAATCGAGTAATTTGTGCCTATTATTAGAAGACATGGCGTTTGCACCCAAAGGGGCGTACAATAGGGCTCCTATATTCAATGGAGACCATTTCGATTATTGGAAAATTAGTATGCGCATTCACATCAATTCTTTTGATGGTGATGTGTGGGATGCCATTGAAAACAGTCGCTTTGTTCCAACCACGACCGATGACAATGGTGTCGTCACTAATACGCCAATGGCACAAGGGACTGTTGACGACAAAAATAAGGTCAATTACGATGCGAAAGCTCAAAACATTTTAATCTCATCCTTAGGGATTGAGCACTTCTATCATGTTTCGCATTGTACTACGGCTAAGGATATGTGGGACACATTGGTCACACACTTTGAGGGTACCAATGAAGTCAAAATTTCTAAGATAAACACATTAAACCAAGAGTTTGAATTGTTTCATATGATTGATGGTGAAACCATTGAAAGTATGCAACAACGATTTGTGAAAATTATCAACAAGTTACAAGGTCTTGGTAGACCAATCACAAATCAAGATGCTACTAATAAAATTTTGAGGTGTTTAACTAGGTCTTGGCAACCAAAGGTCACCGCGATACAAGAAGCGAATGATCTTACTCAACTAAGCCTCACCGTTTTATTTGGCAAGCTTAAGGAACATGAGCACGTGCTAAATGTGCTAGAAAAGAAAGAGAAAAACGGGAAAAAGGATAAACATGGTGATAAAGAAAAAGAGAAGGAGAAGAAGTACATTGCTCTAAAGGCTTCAAGCTCCAAGTCCAAAGGTAAAGAGCAAGTGGAAAGTAGCTCAAGCGAAGAGGATTCCGATGATGAGGAAATGGGGCTCTTCGTTCGATGCTATAACCGTTATGTGAGAAAGAATGAGATAAGGCATTCCGATGACAACTTGAAGAAGTATCGGAAAGATAGTGGTTACCGGAAGAATGAAGGTACTAGGAACTCCAAAAAGGGAATATGCTATGAGTGCGGCCAAGTTGGTCACTTCAAGCCGGATTGTCCCAAGCTTAAAAGGAAAGAAAAGGAGTCTCCATCATTCAAGGGAAAGAGCAAAGGCAAAGGAAAGAAAGCCTATGTTGCATGGGAGAGTGGTAGCTCCTCATCTCACTCTTCATCAAGCTATAGCTCAAGTGATGAAAACGAGATGGCCAATGTATGCTTCACTACTCGACATCACAAAAAGAAAGACAAAGCTCCTAAAAAGGTAAACCAAAATCCCTCTAGCTCATATACTTTATTAGAATACCATGATTTGCAAAGTGCATTTGAAGATATATGTAGTGAAACTAGGAAAGCTTTCAAACGATTAAAAGAAATCATAAAAGTTAACAAAGCTCTTGAAAAGAAAGTTTCCGAAACCGAAGAAGAGTTGAAAGCTTTCAAAACATCGCTATTAGAAAGATCAAGTGCAAATCATGAGGATAATGATATAGTTGGTTGTGATGGATGCATCACTTTGTCAAAAAATATCAAAATTCTCAAAGACAAAGTGGAAAATCCACCAAAACCAAGAGTATACCATGAAGTTGATCCAAAACATTTTGATAACTCTTTGAAAGTCAAAAACAAAGTTTCTAAACACATTAAAAAGGATCAAAAGAAGGGTAACTCACATATCATTTGTCACTATTGTTGTAATGAAGGTCATACCATTGCAAAATGTAAAGCTAGAAAAATGTTGGTACCAAAAGGCATATTGCAATGGATGCCAAAACTCAACATAACCTATTTACCTCACCAGTTAGGACCCAATGAGAATTGGGTACCTCCCTCTTATGTTTGATTGTTGTAGGAAATGTGCCTTGGAAATCTAGAAAGGAGATGGTTTCTAGATAGCGGATGTTCAAGGCACATGACGGGTGATGCCTCGCTATTCCTTGAGTTTAAAGCAAAGGAGAAAGGCTACGTCACCTATGGAGACAACAACAAGGGTACTATACTTGGTGTAGGTACAATCGGTAACCCATCTACTATAACCATATCAAATGTTGTACTTGTGGATAACCTTAAACACAACTTGTTAAGTGCCGCAAAACTATGTGACAAAGTGTTTAAAATAAATTTCAAACCTACCTTTTGTACCATAGAAAGTGACAAAGACAAGAATGTGGTTCTTAAGGCTATTAGGCATGAAAATGTATATATGCTAGACTTAGATGATAATAGCCTAGGTGATGCTAAATGTCTCATAACCAAGAATGATGAATCTTGGTTATGGCATAGAAGATTAGCTCATCTTAACTTTGATTTACTAAATAAGATAGTCTCAAAGGATCTTGTAGTTGGCTTACCAAAAATAAAATTTTCAAAAGATCATTTGTGCAATGCATGCCAAATGGGTAAACAACTAAAGGCTTCTTTCAAATCTAAAAAGTTTATATCAACTACAAAGCCTTTAGAGTTGATCCATATGGACCTTTTTGGACCATCAAGGACCAAAAGCCTTGGTGGTAATTACTATGGACTTGTGACTGTAGACGACTACTAAAGATTTTGTTGGACTTTCTTCTTATCTAGTAAAAGTGACACCTTTTCCTCTTTTAAACGATTTGCCAAAATGACTCAAAATAAACTTGGCCTTAAGATCATTTCTATTCGGAGTGATCATGGAGGCGAATTTGAAAATTATAAGTTTGAAAAGTTTTGCAATAAACATGGCATTGAACACAATTTTTCAGCTCCACGTACACCACAACAAAATGGAGTAGTGGAGAGGAAAAATCTTATTCTAGAAAAGTTAGCTAGGACTATGTTAAGTGAATCCTCACTCCCTAAGTATTTTTGGGCGGATGCGATAAGCACCGCGAGTTATGTTCTAAATAGGGCGATTATTCGACCTATCTTGAACAAAACTCCCTATGAGATACTTAAGGGGCGGAAACCTAACCTTAGTCATTTGCTCTCTTTTGGATGTAAATGCTTTATTTTAAATAATGGTAAAGAGAATCTTGGCAAATTTGACCCAAAGTCGGATGAAGGTGTTTTCTTAGGCTATTCTCTATCTAGTAAGGCATATAGGGTGTACAACAAAAGATTACAAATTATCGAGGAATCGGTTCATGTAAATTTTGATGAGACTTTTCCGGAGGAACATGGGAAAGGTAGTGTTATTGGTGCAGGTATTGATACTACGGATATTCTAAAGGAGAAAGAAGTTGAAGGAATTGATCAACCTTTGACGGACACTCCGAGACATAAAGACGATGAGTCAACACCTTCCCGTAACGATAAAGATGATGGAAGTTCTTCCTCAAAGAATCATCACAAACATAGAGGAGCCGGTCTTACAAAGGAATGGCGGACTCTAAAGAACCATCCCATTGATAAAATCCTAGGTGATATCTCCAAGGGCGTTTCGACACGCTCTCAGATAAGTAATTTTTGTTGTCACTTCGCTTTTGTTTCACAAGTTGAACCGAAAAACGCAAAAACCGCACTACTTCATGAACATTGGATTCTTGCTATGCAAGAAGAATTAAATCAATTTAAAAGGAACGATGTTTGGGATCTAGTCCCACCTTCACCAAATCATCAAGTAATAGGTACACGGTGGGTTTTTCGAAACAAACTCGATGAAAACGGAGTTATTATTAGAAACAAAGCACGGTTAGTAGCCCAAGGCTATAATCAAGAGGAGGGCATAGATTATGAGGAGACTTATGCTCCGGTTGCCCGCCTTGAGGCCATTAGACTTTTGTTAGCTTATGCATGCAATATGAATTTCAAGTTATATCAAATGGACGTTAAGAGTGCTTTCTTGAATGGATACATTAATGAGGAGGTATTTGTCAAACAACCTCCCGGTTTTGAAAATGATGAACATCCGGATTATGTTTTCAAACTTAAAAGGGCTTTATATGGTCTTAAACAAGCCCCTAGGGCTTGGTATGATAGACTTAGTAAGTTCTTAATTAAAAACGGATATTCAAGGGGAAAGGTTGACACTACTCTCTTCATTAAACGTAAAGGAAAGGATGTCTTATTAGTTCAAATCTATGTTGATGATATCATTTTTGGTTCCACTAATCCATCTCTTGTCAAGAGCTTTTCTAGTTTAATGCAAGGTGAATTTGAGATGAGCATGGTGGGTGAGCTAACATACTTCTTGGGATTACAAATCAAGCAACTAGAGGAAGGAACATTTATATATCAAACCAAGTATTGTCTTGAGTTGCTTAAGAAGTTTGGCATGGTGGACTCAAAAGGTGTGGAAACTCCTATGGCATCAACATGTGCTCTAAGCAAGGATGAAGAAGGTAAAGATGTAGAAATCACAAAGTATAGAGGTATGATCGGATCCCTTTTATATTTAACCGCATCGAGACCGGATATAATGTTTAGTGTTTGCATGTGTGCACGTTACCAATCGTCCCCTAAAGAATCTCACCTAAAAGCCGTGAAAAGGATTTTGAAATACTTAAAAGGAACTTCTAATTTTGGCTTATGGTATTCCATAGGGAACGATTGTTCTTTGATAGGATATTTCGATTCGGACTTTGCTGGTTGCAAGTTAGATCGGAAAAGCACTAGTGGCACTTGTCATCTTTTTTGTAATAGTCTCGTAAGTTGGCATAGCAAGAAACAAGTATCAGTTGATTTGTCAACCGCCGAGGCGGAGTACGTTGCGGCCGGAAGTTGTTGCTCCCAAATACTTTGGCTTAAGCAACAACTTCTAGACTATGATTTAAAATTGCAACGGATTCCTATCTTTTGTGACAATACAAGTGCCATAAACCTCTCAAAGAACCCCGTGTTGCATTCAAGGACTAAACATATCGAGATTAGGCATCATTTTCTACGTGACCATGTAGAAAAAGGTGATGTAATCTTTGAACATGTGGAATCCAAAAATCAACTTGCGGATATTTTCACTAAACCTCATGCTACGGATCCTTTTGTTTATATTCGAGGAGAATTGGGTATCCTCGATATATCTAACCTTGAATAATAGAATTCTATATATGCACTTTATATACTCTTTATGCCTCGTGGCAACTCGAAGCATCATTCAAGGAAAGTGCATAAAAGGTTACGGTGAAAGGTTAAATTGTATCATCTCTATTCCTTATCTCTCTTTATCTTTACATTTGCTTAGCTATCATCAACTTGACATAATCATTATGCTTTATTACATTCATACTTTGCTCATTTCCAAAAACTTTGCTTTAAGATAGTAATAATTCTTGAAGTCCATATGTGTAAAATGGCTATGTGTATGATATGTCTATTACTTTGAATATATTGCCTATATATCCGTGTTTTTCATTTCTCTATGATCTCGGTATGTATATGGTATGGTTACATGAAATTGTCATGCATAATAATAGGTTGCATGTTTTGTTTATTTCGTCCCGTATTGTGATATGTTAATTCTTTATAATGACGATAATGTTACAATATTCATGCTTTGGTTTTGGTTTGTTGTTCTACATTCCATATTTGTCATGATATTTGGTTTTTCGCCATTGGATTAAACTTGCATATCTTGTACGTATTTATATTGATTAGGATATTCATCATAAAGTGCATTTCGACAAATGTAAGTGCACGATATGACCATGTTAAAAACGTATTCATACTTGATACTTCTAACAAGTTATCTTCTTCTTTTTGATATTGTCAAAGGGGGAGAGATTTGGATTGCACAAGCTAAGGAAAGAATTCTTGATTATCAACATATCAAACGCATTATGGCATCAACTCAGGGGGAGCGTGCTTATGGTTAGCCTTGATGTTTGCGTCTGTATACATATTGCTATTTTATTGCATATTAGGTATAGTCTTAGTTTAGCTTATGCAAAGTTTTGACAATTATCAAAAAGGGGGAGAATGTAAGTGCACCAGTTCACTCCCAAGTTTTAATAATTGTCAAAACCCATGAAAATAGTGTAGAACATATTTTGGCAACATTAGAAACAACTTGACAGCGAAAAACTATTTTTAATCTTTGAAAAATTGATTTTAAGGTTCTTTGTATCGATACATATATGCTTGTATCGATACAAATGTCCTGAAACTACTTCAGACTGATTTTGAGCATTTTGTATCAATACATACTTCATGTGTATCGATACATAATCTGGTGTTCAGGGGCAGAGAGTCACTTGTGTATCGAATCATGCTTGCGTGTATCGATACACACCTAACTCTCTCAAAACACCAGAGAAAGCATTGTGTATCGAAGCATGCAATGTATCGATACATATTCGTGTTTGTATCAATACATAGGTCAAATATTCCAAATTTGAACGCTGGTCAAGGTGTTTGTATCGATACATACACCATATGTATCGATACAAGTCTGTTCTGTTTTGCCTGAATTTGCTCAATTCTATTTTCACTATAAATAGCAATGTCAGTGTTTGTTGTAATTGTGAGAATCCATCTGAAAAACACATTTGATCAAGGTTTAAGAGAAATTTTGGATCAAAGACTTATTCAACACAAGTTCTTCATCTTCTATCAAGTCACTTCAAATTTGAGATTGAGTATGGGATCAATCGAAGGTTCGTAGTTGATTCGGTGGATAACGTTCGGTGCAATTCGCGGTGAATCAGAATTGCGATCGAGTTGAGTTGTGTTGGAGGTTTGGATTTTCATCACGGGATTCAAGATTGTGCGATATCTTGAAGGTTCAACAATTAGGAAGCGAAGGAATCAGCTGGACGTTCAGTGCGAAGGTTTTCGGTACGAAGACGGCGCAAGATTTGGACGTTGGAATCAGAGGTTGAAGCTTCTAGTTTTGTTGAGATTACTTGGCACAATTTGCATTAGATTGAATAGGTTTATTCGAGTCTGTGTAAATTGTGCATTATCAAAGCGTTTTTTAATAAATTGCTCAAATCGTCCTTTTGACGATTTGGGGGGAGACGTACCTGGCCCGAAGCGAGGACGACGTGAAAGCCAAGGGAACTCCCTAATCATCTGGTTGTGTCTCTCTATCCCTACACTTATACTTTTCGTTTTATTGATTAATTGAATCAATTGAATTCGTGATCGTAAGTGTTCACCGCAATTCAATTGATTTGAAACTTGTATTTGTGATTGTGTTTGGTGATTGTGAAACTTGTTGATTTTGTTTGTGTTAGAATTTTGAAAACAAAACATATACCTAAATTCAATTTGTCGCTAATTGTTCTAAGGCTTATACTACGTTTCCTTTGATCGAAGGGTGCAAAGTAGACTATCGTTGTATAGAAAGAGTCACTTATTCACCCCCCTCTAAGTGATCGCCATATAGTCTAACAAATAGTAGTTTGTAAGGCATGATTCACACAAGCACACCACAAGTTAGTTGTGAGTTTTTTTTATTATCACAATAGTTGTGAGGTATGATCCAAATAAAACATCAAAGTCAAGTACATCAGGCATATGTTGAACTTATAATTAGTTAGACATTAGTCATGACATCACATGTCCACTAGTTTTAGTATTAAAATTAATAGCTTATACAAATCTCTCCTTATCTTATCCCAGCTTCTAAAATTCTGCATGTTCAAATTGAATTTTTTTTTATGTGAAAAACATAGGTTAACTCGATAGTTAATACATGTTTCAATGTGGACTGAATTAAAAAACCTATTAGTATGCAAAGTGTCAAAAAGCTTCACAAAATTCATGGTAACAGATTTAATGAAAATTCAATACCAGAAATTTTTTCCTTGTATCAGAAATTTTTGAATTTAATGAAAATTCAAAAAGCTTCACAAGAATCATGATCATATTTACAGCTTCTCAAGTATCACAATTAACTCCTGCCACGTGAGCAACTCCTCTGGCTCCAAGCTTCATGCTTGTTGATAGAACCCTATACCACTCTTTTGAATTGTTAAAAATCACAGGGACAGTCTCTGCTTCGAGTTTTGCATCATATAAAGAGTCCATGGCACAAGACGTAGCCACCCACCTGTAATAAGTAAACAAGGCTGAAAGGCTGGCTAAGAAAAAGCTCACAACTAAGTTGTGGTGTGCTTGTGTGAATCATGCCTTACAAACTACTATTGTGGTACTTGGTTTAGCTAGCATTCATATATTGAATTGTGCCATTCAACATCTATGAATATAACTACAATCATAACAATGCTTCATTAAGAAAAATAGAATTAAAGACACACCAGTATCAATAATGCGCAAACATACACGAAAGAAACCATGCTATCACCTTATATGTGGCACTACAATTTTATGAACTCCAATTTGCTCTGATAAAAGTAAATTAAACACTTCAAATCAGTGACATCTCAATATTCATCACTCCAAATCAACAGAAGAAAAACAATGAACTTCAATTCACATTATCATACATTACATACACACTAAAAGAAGAACAATATAAAGAAAGACTCATGGTAGAGATCAGTTTACCTCCTACCCTTCAACAATGGTGACAAAGATCCTTCAATCAAATTTTAATTTGAGATTTTGGGTTTTAATTAGGGTTCAACAAACTATGGGTTCAAGTTGGGTTTTAGGGTTTAACAAGTTATGGGTTTTCGAGAAAAAGGTGATTAGGGCTCAATCGTAGGTGAACGGAGCCATTCTGGGTTCGTGAGTGAAGAAGAGGTTCGTATGATTGAAGAAAAGATTTTTCTGGGAGAGAAGAACAAGTTCGTCGGACGAAGAAAGGTTCGTCGGAGAAGAGGGTTCATCGAAGAAGAAGGATTCGTCGGAGAAGAGGATTCGTCGGAGTAGAGGGTTCGTCGACGGAGAAGTTTCTGGGTTCGTCGGTGAAGAAGGATTTGCGTGGGTGAAGTTGATAAGTTTCTAGGTGAAGGGTTTCTACCTTTCAGCGCAAAATTAAATTTCCCCACATGTATTATCTTTCCTTGGCTTTTGTTTTGTTTTTATTTTTTATTTTTAATTAATTTTCCTAGCATGCCTATAATAGCATTTAAGAGAAAGCGCTATCTTTGTGGTAACCATTAATAGCGCCCGCGCCTAAAACGCTATTAAAAGCGTCCTTCAATTTTCTTTTCTTTTTGTGTTTGTATCATATAAAAGTGTTTATGAATAAAACGCTATTATAGAGGTATTCTATAATAGCGTCCGAGAGTAAAGCGCTATTATAGACCTCTGCCTAAGCTTTTTTATAGCGCTTGTCAAAAAAACGCTATTAAAAGGGCGCTATTATAACTCAAAATTGTAGTAGTGCTAGTTGTTTATTTGAGTATTTGTGTGATGCTATCAAGAAAAGCCATACAAAAGGAAGAAGAGCAGTGCACTGTAACACCCTAATATTTACTTATGATTATTTTAATATTTTATTTAATAATTATTTGATTATTGTCTTTATATTTTATTTTGATCTAATAAATTATTTTATTGACTTGTTGAATATATTGTTATAGTATAGTAATCATATTTTTTAATTAAGTGAAGGTTATCTCTTAAAATAAATTAAGATATGTAGTGTGTCTTTTGCTAACTTAAAATAGCATTAGTAACTATAGTAGTTATCCATTATTCATACCAGTAAAGAAAAGAAAGGAAAACGTGACCAAAGAATAGTATAGTGGGAGACTAGATCAACCCCTTTCTTTGTATGATTTATTAACCACTTTCTCCACTTTTACTTCCTTGTGAGAGAACGTGCATAGAGCCTCAGCCTACAAAATCTAACGGGCAGTTATCAAATTGAGAAAACAAAAGTTACTACGTTAGTATTTATCTTTCTATTTAAATCCATTCCATCAGTTTCTTTTCTTTCTCCCAACCGTATACTTCAAATCATGCAGCACAGTTTGTTCCATTTTGCTTTAATTCGAGTCTTCTAAATAATCACCAACTCATTGCTTACATATAGTAACACACTACTCTAGCGATTCTTAGTAGCAGAGACACTTTAAGATTTTGATCGTGTGCTTGGTCGTGGTATTGAATCAGAGTCATCGGAGAAGAAGCTTTTAGAGGTAAGGGCTTATATTCTGGTACAATCATATTGACCATAGAATCATAGGGTAAGAAAGTGATAGAATTCTTATCAAATAATAGGTAGAAACTTTAGTTCAAATAAATTATTAATAATTAAGAACATGATTTTATTATATGTCTACGTGAACATGTTTGTTGATTAATTTTGTGTGTCATCTATGTTGAGTTTGTGAAGTGATGGTTTTGTAGGCACTTGTGCTAAGGACGGTTTGAGTTTATCATATGGTTACTTGCTGAAATTAATGTTGGATTTAATATATCATATTGATTATTGTGCTGTTTTCAATCCAAATATAGAGGATTATGGTTTTATTTGATGATGTCTATAATGAGCATAGCATTGCATGTAGTTGTGTCTAAGTGCCAAATGGGGCGATTACTAAATGCCAAATAGGGCGATTTGTTACTATGTGCCAATTGGGGCGATCTTATTAGTAACTGCCAAATGGGGCGATTTGTTTTTAGGTGCCAAATGGGGCGATTGAAATTGTTATGCCGATTGGGGCGATATCCGGATCATGGTCTAGTTGCATGCATTGTGTCTTAAAAGTGTGATTTCTTAAGTTATTAATTTATTTGTGCTAATTGGTTTTATCTTTTATGTGGCGAGTGTTTTATCATTCTTCTTATTTTATGTTTTTATGTTCTTTATGATCGTACTTGTGGTTTAGGAATATTGACCCTTGCAACCAACATTTTAGGTACAAAAGTTGATGCAGTGAATGATGATTATTGAAGTTTGCATGCGGCGGGGAAAAATAAATTGGGTTTTATCATCTGTAATTTTGAAACAGTTAATTTGACCAATGTAGTTTTACAAGACTCATTTTGCCTGAAAGTGATGAAGAGACTGATGATGAGGAACCTCTTCATCAAAGGAGGAGAATTGAAGGAAACACATCAGGTATGCCTTCTAACCTCATCTCTGATAATACTGTTGTTGATGAAAATGAGGATAAAAGTTCAAATCCTAGGGTAGAAACCTTAGTTAATGTACCTGTTGGCTCCACCTATGTTGAGTCTAATCAAACTTCTGCTAAGACCACATCTAATGCATCACTAGATGATGATTTACCCATTAGTACTCTGTTAGGTATTTCACCCATAGCTGTCCAACCCTTGAATGTTGCTGATGCATCACTTGTCCCTGAACATAATGTTATTACTGATACCATTATGTCAGATGTTCAACTTACTCAATCACCTCCTCCCACTCAAAATGTTGAACTTATCATTCATCAAGCAAAACCTTTTGATCCTTTTGATGAAACCCCTGTCTCTCCAGAAGAAAAAAGTCCTATCCTTGAACAAATATTTGCTCTTTCACTCACATATGAACCTGAAATGACCAATGAACCTTAAATGACCAAGGAACCAGAAATGACCAGTGAACCAGCTTCTGAGAATCCTATTATTGAACCTGTTGTTGAGTCTGCTGAACATGAAACTGTTCAATCTCTAGTTATTCATGATCTGTCGTCTGACTCATCATCATCAGTAACAGACTCATCATCATCATCATCTGTTAAAACACCCCCACCTTTTGTGAAGAAAATCCAAAATCAAGTTGAAACCTCTCCACCACTTGTGTCTGATCCAAATGAAAATCTGGCTTTAGAACCCTCTCAAACACAATCTGAACCCAAAATTCATGACCTTCTTTTCCAGCAATCTCTGCCATATGAGGCATTGATTGATAGAATCAATGACTACTCTGTTGAAGCTTCAATCTCATTTTATGATCAATAAACTGAACTTATCAAAAATGATGGTTACAAGGTAGAGCACCTTGCCTCTAGACTAAAAACTTGTACCTGATCAAGTTTCTTGGAAAATGAAAGATATGTCAGAATGTGTTGGTAAGGTTATGCAAGCTATTTCAAGAAGAACAATCAGAAAGATAGTTCTGGCTAATAAACGTCAACTTGATGAATTGGAAAGAACTAGTTGGACTCCTACCAGTGAGGTTCTGCTATTAACTAATTAGTCTCATGAGGATATTGAGAAAGAAAAGCTTGAGGAAGCCTTGAGACGTGCTAAGTTAGCAGAAGAGGCTCGATTAACAGAAGAGGCTAGGATAGCAGAAAAGGCTAGATTAGCAGAAGAGGCTAGATTAGCAGAAGAGGCCATGATAGCAGAAGAGGCAAAGTTAGCAGAAGTGGTTCAGCCAGAAGAGAACATGCCATAAGCTGTCACTTCAGAAGCTCAAGGTGCTTCTGTTCACACAAAGATTGCTGAGATGGAAGCAAGACAAGAACAAACATTTGCTGCTTTGGAAGCAAAACAAGATGCCCAAGCTGCTGAATTTTCAGATATGAAACAATCTTTGAAAGCTATTCTGGACATCTTGCAGAACAAATCCTCCTAACCACTTCTCTCATCTCAAACCTTAGGATTTCTCTATGCACTATTTCTTTTGGATATTTTGGTCTGTTAAAACTTTATGTTTCTCTTTTTTTTTTCTTTTTTTTTTTGACAAGAACTTTGTGTTTCTCTTAAAACTGGATTTTTGTTTTTTTAATTGCATGTTAGATGAATTACATGTTTGTGATGCTTTTTATTTTTTTAACATGCATGATAAAGCAAATCAGAAGTAACTGTAGTTTAAAGAAAAGATAGACAATTTTATAGTAGAATTTAAAGTACATAAGATGAAGAAAAAGTGATTGGCCCTAATGGTTCTATCTTTGAACGAATCCTACAGCTCCTTCTGAGTGGCTCAGATGAAGAAGCTTCACCCTTTCCTTTACCATTCCTTGGTTTTGGACTTGGTGGTTTCTTAGTCTTCGTCTTCTCTGCTACTTTCTTCCCGTTGATATCTCTTCTATTCTTGTCCATTTTCCTAACTCAATGAAAATGCGGAAGTGTTGAGATAAATGAGATGGGAATGCGTTTTATAGAGTTTTGGTTTTTACTTTGAGTCATTCGTGGTCAACAATGTAATTTATTACATGGTTGTAATCACCCTTGACTTTATCTTTTTGAAACTCATATCTTTTACTGCAATAACTATGTACTCTACAAAGTTTTTAACGTAAGAAAAACAGTTGGACATAGGTAAATAATAAAGGTTGAGATTGGATCAATTTTATTTCAAACCATGTTTATTACAACAATACTATTCTGTCCTCTACTCAGAATAAAAATTTGATCCTACACTCTCCTCCTTAATTATAAGCTTATCTCCCTCTAATACGAGACTAAGTCCATTATCATCTATTGGATTCTTCTCTTTAGCTTCTGAGCGTGCAGTTGATTCCACTGATGAAGTTCTGCCATCCTCTCGTTTGGCTTCTGTAGATCTTCTATCAGCATGTTTCTTCTTTCTTGCACTTTCTGAAGCTGTATCCAAAAAGATTTTAGTTTCCTTATACATTGCTTCTTCTGAAAAGAAAAAAAAAATTTGCAATGAATAAATCTCTCAAAGGTTATGCGGTTTTAAAGGGATATTTGTGTTGGTTTTCATTACACACCGCTTACATAACCAATCGTTTGCTTTGACTTATTTTCAAACTCTTATATTCTTTTCACGTAATTGTTTTTGTTGATGACAAAAGGGGGAGTAAGGGTAATTAATTTTGAATGAAGCTTAAATGCACTTATACTGAAACTGTCATTACATTTAAGTTATGTCTTACGCAAACTTATTACTTTTTTATTTGTGGAGAATATATGTTAAACTTGAAAGAATTCTACATATGATATTTCAAAGAAAAAGTGCAATTTTTCTTAGAAGTATCAGACTTAGGGGGAGAGCTTGCAAAACTCTTCTACCAAGAGTCAAATATGTAAAAATTAATTCAAATTTAAAATATAATCTTAGACTGAACTTAATTAATCAATGTTTAACTCAGGAGGAGTGTGCAAAACTCATAAACCTGTTTTAAACCTTGAAAAATTAATTCAACAACCATTGTAAATTAATACTTAGTTTGTCATCATCAAAAAGGGGGAGATTGTTGGAACAAAAGTGGTTCTAATAATTATTCGCTTAAGTTTTGATGATAACAAAGTATTAATGAACAATAGGGTATTTTAATATTTAATCTAAGCATGCAGGAACATTAGTGAAAAGTCAACATGCACTGAAGCTTAGAGGTTCTGATGACTTGATCAGAAGCATTAACACAAGTTCTAATGATACATCAGAAGGATGATCATCAGAAGCATAAGTCATCAGAAGCACACAACATCAGAAGCTGTACTGGGAGTGCAGACTTCTGAGATCACTCTTGCGCTGGAAGATTCACGAAAGGATATCACATGTTTAACTTAGGGATCATCAACGGTTAAGTTCAAATATGTGTGAAGGAAAATCAAAGCATGTTATAATATTATCTTGGGAAGATAATATGTGCATTAGTCATTTTCCCATTACCGCATTTCGACACACATAAGGTCTTAACCTGCAAAGTGAAGTCAACAAGTTTCCTTGTTGAGCTTAATCACATGTGACCACCTAGGAACTGCTCCAGCGGACAAAACAACTTGACAACGGTCAAATCTGCAACGTCTCTATCTTGTCATATATATAGAGACCTCGTACTTGAAGTCAAGTGTGGATTACAACTTGCAAAACTGATCAAACTCACAAAAAAGCAAACTGAGCTTCTGATAACAAAATAGCTTTGCTTTATTCACTTACTGTTCGTTAGAATTCTAAGTGTTGTTCTTGTGTTTAGTGTTGTAATTTGCCTTGAGTATTTGATTCTAATCAAGTGCTCAAAGGTACCAAAAACAATATATTTATCTTAGTCTAGGAAGTCTCTTGTTTGTATACTTGAGCATTGGAAGTCTCTTACTAGTGTGTTTGAGCAACTGTAATCGTAGTGATGTTTAGTGAACTCCCTTGGAACTACAAAGGGACTGGACTACTCTCAATGGATTCTTTAGGGAATCTCTTGAACCAGGTCAATGTGGTTCCCTTTAAAGTGAGAACGAACAGCTTACACTTCAGAGCACCACGTGTACCATAATAATCCTGTTTATGTGCTCTATGTGTTCGTCAGGGTCACCAATCCCGTCATAACTGTCAAGCTTAGGGGGTTTCTCTAGGGCTTTCGGTATTTTACAACTAGAAACTTGTCAAGTGCATGGACCACGACTACGGGCAGGAGGTGGAGGGGTTGAACGTCCTTCTCCGCGTTCAGAGTGGTGAGAAGGAGAACCTCGGAGAACCTCTGTCTCTGTCATCACCTTCTCCACAACCTTTCTTGCGTTTTCCTTCACCATTTATGTTTGTTGGGTTTTTGTATGTTGGCTACATTTTGCAAAAACAACTACTAGCCAAATGCTGAGACAAATGTTGTAGGAGTGGAACAGCATTGTGTGATCTGTTTGTTGCGCGCCAACTCGCGCTATATTTATGTACAAGATCTTCTGAAGATTCTATGAAGTTTTATGTTTGCCCTAACGTGTTGATCAAGACGCACATGTTTAATGAGCTGTAAAAGGCTGTCTTGCCTTGGTGTATTTCCATAATTAATATTGATATATTTTAGGAAACAATATTCTTGCTCATGAAGAATTGTTAGCTAAACCTGACAACATCCAAGCTATGTTTTGAAGCCCAAACCCGTGCTATCTCAATAATATAAATATGAAGACAAACCCTAGTTTGGTGTGTGGAAAACCGTGTGTGTACTAAAGCGTGTGTTTACAGTTTTAGGGTTTTCCTGTGTTAATTGATAGCCTTGCTTGTATCTTCCTGACTTAAGTTAAGGACTCTGTGTTTGAGTTGTAATGGTGTACTGCTCCTAAGCTTTGAAGTAAAGAGTTAGTTGTGTCTTTAGAGTGTGACTCTTAAACAAGGAAACAAACAGAAAAAGCGTGTCATTGATAACAGTGCTGTCTGTACTGTTGGTAGGAATTGAGACGGGGTCTCATATCTAGGAGTTCCTAGGTAGAACTGTCATTGGTAGGGTCTAGGTGCAAAGACAAGTAGTGAGGCTACGTTGTGCTTTTCACTAGAACTATAATAGTGGAGTTCATTCCTGGATTGTTATCCCCCAGACTAGGGCAGTTGCGCCGAACTGGGTTAACAAACTCACTGTGATCTTTATTATTCTGTCACGCTTATTTTACTTTGTTACGCTGCATTTTATTATTACTGTGTGACAAATGCTCGGACACTTGTGCTAACATTGTGCATAGCATTTGTCTGTCTGGTTGCCAGAATTTCAATTGGCATCAGAGCAGGCACCCTGCCTGATTGGGTGAGCTCCAGGGAAGATATTTCTAGCTAAGATGGACAAAGAAGGAGGAACTATGAACAGGCCACCACTTCTGGTTGGTGACTCTAATTACGATAACTGGAAGTCCCGTATGACAACGTTTCTGAAATCCATAGACCACAAAATATGGAGATCTGTTTTGAAAGGATGGGAACATCCAGTGATTACTAGCAAAGATGGCGAAGTTACCACTATACTAAAACCCGAGGACGAATGGAGCAAAGAGGAGCAGGTATTGGCTAATGCAAATTCAAAAGCTTTAAATGCTCTATTTAATGGAGTTGACGCCCACATCTTCAAACTGATAAAAAGATGCACGGTTGCAAAGAAGGCTTGGAAAATACTTGAAACTGTTCATGAAGGCACCTCTAAGGCGAAAAGCTCAAGGTTGCAACTATTGACTAGTAAGTTTGAGAACTTGAGAATGAAGGATTATGAAAGCATTCAAGAATTTCACATGGCAATTCTTGATTATGACAATCAATTTGATGCCTTGGGTGAGAAGATATCTGAAGAAACTCTAGTAAGAAAAATGCTTAGGTCCCTGCTGTTGTACCCCAATTTTGGACCTAAAATCCGCTTTCTCTTTTTTGTATATATATATTATATATCTTTTTACAAAAAAATCATCACATTCCTTTTCGCCGCATTATTTGCGCTCGTTATCGCATTTTTTTCGTCGTACTTTTATGTCCGCCTATTTATCATCTTTTTTTCTTAACCATTATTATTATTATTATTATTATTATTATTATCATCATCATTATTATCAAAAATAACAAAAAATAGATTTATTTATTTCTATGTCTTTTTTTAGTCATTGTCACCTAATGCACCTTATTATTATTATTACTATTATTATTTATGATATTTGTTTTTACTATCTAAACAAAAAGTTGAAAAAAACAGTTTTTTTTTAATGGTCTTCTTTCTCTTAATTATTTTCTTCAGTCCCTTATTTTCCTATTTTTATTATTATTATTTTTATTATTATTATTATCCAAAAATAGTTTTTTCCATTTTATTTTTTTTCTCCTCTTTTCTTTTTCGGGTACCTTATTTTTGTTTTTCTTCTACTGGTTTTTTTCTTTCCAACACAAAATGCAAATACAGAACAAACAATAACACAAAAAAATTGAAAAAAGGATCCAATGTTTTTTTCTGCATAATCAGTACAACAATGACATTTCAATCTTGTCTTCTTTCCCATTTCACATCTTTTTTCAAACCATATTCTGTTAAAACAAAAGCTTGTCCTGCTCTTTTCTACTCTAATCAATCAAACCCTAAAAAATTGTCTACTTAAAAAACACAATTCACAGCAAAGAAGAGGGGCGAAAAAAAAATCACAGAACAGCATCATCCTCTTGATCATATTTCAACTTCTCCAAATACGTTCAAACCTTCAACAATCCTCCACCTTCAAACATCAAAACCATATAACCAGAACCATAAAAACAAACATTACAAAACTTCACAAAAAAACTCAACCCTCATTCAAACAACCTTCAACCCATAAGCCAAAAGAAACTAAACAGAAACAAAAACACAACCAAACAGAAACAAAACCTGACAGAAACACAAAAACACAACCAGACCCAAAAGAAACCAAATCAAAACCGAAAAAAAGAGGAGCAAGAATCAGAAAAGAGAAGAAGAAGAGAACGAATCAAAGGGAGAAAGGCGGCTGTAGCAAAGCCACCACCGACCGCCACCCTCACCGCGCGAAACCACCGTTTCCGGCCAACACAAACGCCTCCGCCGGACCCCTCTTCAGCACTGTATGTTTTCTTTCGCTATTCATACGCATGCATCTTCTATTTTGCTTGTGCGATTTTGTTTGAGATTTGAGAGTTAGGGTTTGATTTTGGGGATTTAGGGTTCCGGCCACCACCCCGATCCGGTCGTTTGAGTGGGTTTTTGGTGATTCCGACCTCGGATCTGTGATTAGGAGGAAATTTTAGAGGGGGTTTGTGTTGTTAGTTTTTGGTTTTGGTGACTTTCCGGCGGCGGCGCCGCCACCTTGTTGGCCGGCCGCCGCGCCGGAATCTGGCTTTGACGGCAGTCCGGTTGAGCTTCAACTGGAATGTTGTTGTGTTCTTCATGTTCTTATTCTTTTTTCTAGAAAATTTTAGAGAAATTTGAGAGAGATTAGAGAGAGAAAGCGAGTAGAGAGAGAAGAAGAAAATGAGAATGAATGAATTATGATGGAAAAAAACATATATATTCCCCCCTGATCCCATGCGCGTGCGTGCACCATAGTTATCGTGTGCATCTTTGTTTACTGGCCTATGATTTTCAATCAATGGCCTTGACCTTCCTCCGTTCCAGTGCGCGCGCGCCCATGGAGCTTAGTGTGTTCTCTCCCTCTTACCAGCCTCTGATCCACAATCAGATGGCCTAGTTTAACCCTTTGAATCTATGCTTTTGATGTATGCACTCCCCATTTTGCTATTTGCACCATCTTTTTTTATCTAATTTGTTTTTACTATTATGAAGAAAAATAAAAATGTTTGTTTATTTGTCACAACTTCACTTTTTTTTTTATTAGTTATTTAGAATACAAAAATAAAAATAGAAAAAAAAACTTTCATTCTAACCTTATTTTTATTATGTCAAAAATAAAAAATATTTGTTTATTTGGTGTGACTTTACTTTTTAATTATTTACTTAGAAAATGCAAAAAAAAAAAAATACAAAAATGCTAAAAAATTTTAAATATGTTATGTTTGAGTTCTTTTTTGTGATGATTGATGACTTGATTATTTTTTTTGTTTAATCTCATTTTACAAAAAACATATAACATGTTATCATTAAAAAATCCACATGCACACATGCATTTAAAAATCTTACATTTTTGCACTACATCACATTATGCATTTTTTAGTCACATAACCTTTTTTACAAAATTTCTACATCACATTACATTTTATATAACATGTTCACTACACATTTTCATGCATACATGCATCTGCAACACTACATTTTTTTACTACATCACAATCTACACTTATTGCATTTTTACATGACATTGACACTAATTTTTGCATCACACTACAATTTCACATTACAATTTTACTTCACATTTTCCTACATGCATACATACATTGCATTTAGATTAGGACAATGCATCATTTTAAAAATGCATGTTAGAGACAATATTTTAATTAATAAAATCATTGAGCTCTAACATTAGCATTAATAGTTAAGGACCTTTTTTGGTCTAAATTCATTCTCATCAAAAATAAAATAAAAAAATTTCTTTTGCTAAATAAAATTATATTTTTTTGCTTGTGTGTTTTAATTAGAATTGTTTGTTATTATGAATGACTTTCAAAATTTCCATTATCATGTCTTTGCCTCCCACACATTTTTTTTCATACACTTCACCTTTAAGTAGAATATAATATCTTGCTATGATTTCTCTTCTTAATTGTTTGTGTACATATTCATTGCCATATTTATTTTTCGCATTTTGCATTTTTTATGCATTGCTATTTATTTATTTATTTATCTATTGCTTATTATTATTATTTATTCGTTCTCAATTCGATATGGTTGTAAATATTGATTATTCAATTGGGTTGTAATAGCGTAGGACTTTATTTATCGCTTTTATTGCTTTCCTAGTTTACACATCACACACAAACGCCAAAAAATTCATTTCCAAAGGAGAGGACTCGTAATTGATTCAAATTGATTACGAGACTTTTCTTGAAACGAAAAAACCTTTTCAAAACAAACGTACGATCTTTTTTAAGACAAGCGCAAGTTCACCTTAATCTCAACGTCACTACAATCATTTTAACATGCTTTTATCACAACATTTTTACAACATCTTTTCTTACATTTTTTGGCAACAAGAACTTCTTTTCTTTACAACACACTCTTTCAACACCAAAAAACGAATACACTTTCGTTTTCAAACAACAACTTTTTCTTTACAACATCTTTTCTTACAACCTCTTTCTCTCAACAACTACAATTCTCTCAAAAATCCTTTTTTACAAACAAAAAATATTTACACTTCTTTTCTTTTTTTATTTACTTTATGAAAGAAAATTTTCTTATCTTTTATCCACTTTCCTTTTTTCCTCTATACAATTTCTCTCTCCATTCTTAAAGCATGTATATAAAAAAGCACAAAAACATATAAGAGGTTACCATGGAGTACCATGGGCGCTTGAGGTGCTAATACCTTCCTCAAGTGCAACTAACCCCCGTACCTAGAATCTTTTTCTTTAAAAGGTTTTCAATTTTTCCCCTCCTTTGGAAATGAAAAATAAAACTGTAGTGGGGTATGTCTCAAAAATCCCACAACAGAAAAATGGCGACTTCACTGGGGATGCTCTCCTTAAGAGGGTTGAACCTAACTTATGTGTTTATATGTGTTTATTTATTTATATGCTTTATATATATTGTGGGGGATTCTTGAGTTGAGATAAGCTTGACCCGAGCTTGAGTGCACCATAAGATAGGTGTTGGTATGATCATAGTGAATGGGCGAAAGTAAAGTTTTGCACAAACACACATGTGATGAAACCACGCACAATGGAGGGTCATGTTGTGGTATTCATTTCGACGTGAGGTTCGCGTAGATTGTTGCTATGACATGTATCTGTTAATATTGTGGACCTAGTCACCTTTAACCCATCTTTGCCTTTAGGATGTGGTGCGATGGCTAAGCCGAGAGTAAGTCTTGGATTAGTTGTTCCGCGATACCACGCTCAAACGAGATCTTCCCTTGGATATTTCATTTGGCCGCGAGTTCAGTTGTGGACATTGGTATTCAAGAAGGAAGGTTGTAGACTTTGAGACCTTTTAGAACCCGTGATACAGGTACAAAGTAAACCAATAGTTCATACCTTCTGGGCGGGTTTTACCCTTTGACTCCCACATCATGATATATCAACCAACCATGTTTGCTTTTTGTTTGTGATTGTTGCATCATCACATCTCATTCATCCATTCATTCATAAAAAAAAAAAAAAACTTTTTCCATTAGTTTTCAAAGGACTTAGAGGAATTTCTTCATAAACTTCAAATCATCATGGACCTTGAAAAAAAATGAAAAAAAATTGTTTTGAAAAAAATTTTCTTTTGATCATTTACAAACAAAAATGAGGTCCTTTATGATTCATATCCTAAAGTCTTTTAAAAAAAAAAAAAAAAATCAAAATCAAATCAAAAGTTTCTTTCTCATGCATCATTTTGCATTCATGGTCTTCTCCAAAAGAGTCTAAGCTTTGTGTCTTCCTCTCAGTGGTCTAGCGCTCTTGTCCAAAGTCAACTTGCAAGTCAACACTCGTGTTAATCAAAGGAAAACAATGGAAGGAATTGAACAAGAGAATATTCAGCTCAGTGAAGAAGTTGCTACACTCCAAACAACTGTGGACAAACTAAGAAGTATGATGGAAACTTTGTTGACCGCACAGAATCAGGCATCCCTGCCACCTTTTCCTTCTCAGGCTTTGACAAGTACTGTGTCAGAGACTTATAACTTCAATGAGAGTTTTCCTCTCAATGTCTCTGGTATCCAGATTCCTGCTTTGAATGTTCCCCAAGTTACTATGTCTGTCTTGCCACCAGTTTTGACTGTTCCAGTTCCTGTGGTTCATACTACACCACATGAGAATGAATCTGTTTACAACGCCAAACAAGTTGAGAATGTTGAGGCGTGTTCTGTGGATAATTACCAAGACCAGTTTGATGAGATACAACGTGAGATCCGTGCTCTCCGTGGAAAAGATTTGTTTGGGAAGAGTGCTCATGAGCTTTGTCTGGTGCCAAATGTCAAGTTTCCGCCGAAGTTCAAAGTGCCCGAGTTTGAAAAGTATAAGGGGAATTCTTGTCCTCAGATGCATCTTGTGATGTATACTAGGAAGATGTATGCTCTGACAAAAGATGATGAATTGCTTATTCAATGCTTCCAAGACAGTTTGACTGGTGCCGCTCTCAAGTGGTACACGAGCTTAGGAAGTTTGAAGATCAAGTCCTTTTATGATTTATGTGAAGCATTTGTGCAGCAGTACAAGTACAATGCTGATTTGGCACCGGATAGAGATCAGCTTCGAGCCATGACTCAGAAAAACAAGGAATCTTTCAAGGAATATGCCCATAGATGGAGAGGGGTTGCAGCTCAGATTAGCCCACCTCTTGAGGAAAAGGAGATGGCTAAAATTTTCTTGAAAACTCTTGATGCATTCTACTATGACAAAATGGTTTCCAGTGCGCTTCGTGATTTTGCCGACATGGTAGACATAGGTGTGCGCATTGAGGAAGCGCTCCGAGAAGGACGTTTGACAAGAGAGACTGCTTCTTCCAAAAATGCAAGAGAATTTGGGTCTAGCTCTAACATGAAGAAAGAACAAGAGTTGAGTATGGTGGCTCATGGGAAGTCAAAGAAGAACAAACAACATGTTGCTGCAATAATTCCTGCTACTGATACTGCTTCAAAAAGGGGACCTCTGTTTGAACCAATCCCTATGTTGTATGCAAATTTGCTTCCTATTTTGCTGGAGAAGAATTATGTTCAGACTAAAACTCCTCCTAAGATACCTGCAATATTACCAAGGTGGTATAAGTCTGACCGTTTCTGTGCTTTCCATCAAGGAGCACCCGGCCACGATACCGAACATTGTTTTCCTTTGAAAGCTGAAGTCCGGAAGCTAATTGAAGATAACGAACTTTATTTCAGGGGTACAGACCCAGTTTTTGTGAAACAATAGGTGATTTGTTGCAATCTGGATTGCTGATGATGTTACTTTTGCTGCAATCGTCCAGTTGAAGTCAGTGATACTAGAAAGTTCATCCCTATGGTCGCTAGGCTTTTATTTCTTTCTTGTCAAGCATTTTGTTTGCTTTTAAAATCATGTATTTTGTCAAGTACTTTTAATATAATAAACATGCATGTTTTTGGAATAAATTCATTCGTATTCACTCATTTCTTGTTTTATTACTTACAAACTTGGAGCGAGGATGATAAATATAAATAACTAATTTTTGTTGATATATGCTTTTCGATGGTGAAAAACCTAGTTGACGATGTAAGGCATTGTTTCTCTTCCCAAACAGTGGAGATATAAGGAGATAATCCGTAATCAGCCCCTTTGAGCCTGAAGTCGGTGTTTCTTTCAACTTTTTCTGAACCCTTAATCATAACCTGGGGCAGGGTAGTATTTCAATTAATTTGATGATGCATCCTGATACAAGAGAATCAACTCATCGGGTCATACCAAATTAGAGGTTTAATCACAATGCTTTCCTCAGACAAAGGAAGTTGTCAAGAGATGAGACTCACAACAATTCATACGACAGTCACAATCTTCATCTTACAAAGGTTATATTAAAAAAAAAACAGAGTGATTACAAAAAAAAGGAAAGTTCAAAAAGAAAGAGAGAGTACAAAAAAAAGAGTGAATGCAAAAAAGAGCCCATAAAAAAAATAAAGAGGGGCATCCCGATGGACCACAAATTCAAAGTTTGAAATGAACTAGTCCATACAAATAAAAAGTGATTCAAAAATAGGAACAACTTCCTAAACAAAAAGTGACTGTCATTTCAAAAATCTCATCAAAGTCTATTCAACAAAAATGATATCAATGAAGCTTCGACCAAAGTGTTAACCTCAAATATCATTGCCAAAAAGATTCTCTTGTCGACTGAGTGCATCAGTTGAATTAATTGAATTTAGGAATGAAGAACATCAAGAAGCATGGGTGGGACCAAATAAATTTTGAGCCTAATAATCCTTTTTTGAAAACCGTGAGCCCAGCCACGTTATAACATACAAAAGACCTAATTGAAACTAGGTTCACTGTGAAAGCATATTCGGCAAATTTATTGTTAAGCTGACTCATCCTGTTTGTTGAGTAATCACAAATTATCTGTTTATACACACCATATGTGTTTCCATTCAAAAATACAAAAAAAATACATTCAATTTCAAAAAAACTTACATGTACATTTTATCAAAAATACTTTTCAAAATAAATAATTTTACTTGCAAATTAATACTTGACATCAAAGAAATTTGAGCTATGGTCTGATCAAAGGCAAAGCTGACTTGAGACGCTCCTAGCCAGGGGCAAGTTATCTATGAATTCTGCCAATCAGGGGCAAACAAGTTGAACATCCTACCTTTCAAGGTTTCAAGCACTTGGGGCATACAGTGTCAAGATCATATATTCCTGAAAAGTACACTGGATGTACAAGGTCAACCAGTCACGCTCTTCGAGCGATTCTTTCAAAGATCTTTAGATAAAGCAAAGAGTCTAAAGCAAGGGGCAAGTTGTTCCCATCTTCTCAAGATATTCATCAACAACAAACATGTTTTCTCTAAGAATATTTCAACAGTTGTTTCGAGGCAGTTTCTTTTACACCAGCGGAATCGTATGTCTTGTATCAGTTTAAAGATTGAGTTTTCCCCAGAGAAGTTGTTCCTTCCCAAGAAGAGTTCTCTTGCTTCAACTACAATAACATCTACACTTTGTCGAGATATCCTGAGCAGTGATGCGACGTTGGCTTGTGTTTCCGGTTTGGTCACTTTGTCTGTCCGTCAAAAGATGTTTCACATACATACATACATACATACATACATACATACATTCATACGTAACATTCATACATAACATTTACATGTGCCATGAACATTTACATCACTCATATCTTATTACATCATTATGCAGATTTCTATCAATTTTGTCTGGTCTGTGTCTACAAAATAGAGTCGGGATGGGCATGTTGTTCCTTCCAATTAGAGTGTCAGCTTAGGCAGATAAGTGTACACCTCTTGTTTCAAAAAATCTCCACTAGACTCATCTCTTGTGGAAGATGGTTGTTTCAGTTTTTCCTACAACAAAAGGAAAATTTCCAGTTGAATTTATTCTTCAATTGGACACAAAGTCTTGTTTACAGATTCCCTCCGGTTTGTTCCCGGATTATACATCAATTCAAAACAACAAATGGCAATCTCGTCATCCGAGAAGCTTGTACCCATTCAACAAGCGGCAATCTCATCATCTGAGAAGCTTGTATGTCATCGTTCATTTTACAAGTGGCAGTCTCGTCGTTCGAGAAGCTTGTATCCAATCTCACAAGTGGCAATCTCGTTATCTGAGAAGCTTGTACCCTTTCAACAAGTGGCAATCTCATCATCTGAGAAGCTTGTACTCATTTTACAAGTGGCAGTCTCGTCATTCGAGAAGCTTGTATTTTACCAGATACCCTTTGCAATCCCTCGGGTGGCTTTATCCCCAGTGAATCCTATCAGTACATTACACAAAATATCATACAAATCTTTTTCTCTACAAATGCATACACTTTTACACTTTAATCTACTTGTGTCTCCTTTGAAGCCCAGTAGAGTTATTTCCTTTAAATAGAAAAATATTACCTTCCATTAAGCTATCATTTGTATGGTAGTCGGTAATATTTGACCATTGTCCTTTAAGCTGTCATTTTATGATAGTAGATAATGCATTCTCTTTGCACATTATCCTTTAAGCTATCTTTGTTCGATAGTAGATGATGTCACATCTTTTCACATTATCCTTTAAGCTGTCATTGTTCGATAGTAGATAATGTCATACATTTTCATATTGCCCTTTAAGCTGTCGGTCAGGCGATAGTCGGTAATATCTGATCATTATCCTTTAAGTTACCATTTTTGTGTGTGGTAGTAGATAATGTATCGTCTTTTCACATTGTCCTTTAAGCTGTCGGTGTTCGATAGTAGATAATGTCATACATTTTCATATTGCCCTTTAAGCTGTCGGTCAGGCGATAGTCGGTAATATTTGATCATTGTCCTTTAAGCTGTCATTTTCATGGTAGTGGATAATGTGTCATCTTTTCATTATCCTTTAAGCTATCTTTGTTCGATAGTAGATAATGTCATCTATTCTCATGTTGCCCTTTAAGCTATCATTTATATGGTAGTCGGCAATATTTGCACATTGTCCTTTAAGCTATCATTGTTCGATAGTATATAATGTCATACATTTTCATATTGCCCTTTAAGCTGTCGGTCAGGCGATAGTCGGTAATATCTGATCATTATCCTTTAAGTTACCATTTTTGTGTGTGGTAGTAGATAATGTATCGTCTTTTCACATTATCCTTTAAGCTGTCGGTGTTCGATAGTAGATAATGTCATACATTCTCATGTTGCCCTTTAAGCTATCATTTGTATGGTAGTCGGTAATATCTAATCATTGTCTTCTTTATGCTATCCGTCTATTTGCAAGGCGGTGGACAATGTTCCTGTTTTTTTATAGAAATTGTTCTTTATCTGCAAGCTGTCTCTTTGTAAGACAGTGGGCAATGTTCTTGTTCTTTATAGAGGTCGTCTTTTATCTGCAAGTTATCTCTTTGTAAGGCGGTGGACGATGCTCTTGTTCTCAGTAAACGTTGTCTTTTATCTGCAACCCGTCTCTTTGTAAGACGGTAGACAATGTTCTTTTCACATTACTATCATCTATGTGATAATGGGCAATATTCTCCCCAGCACTTTACTCTGTTCCCCAGTGGAGTTCGTTCTTCCAATGGACTTGGGGCACATCTTGTTTTTTCCCAGTCAAGCCATGTTACGTTCTTCCCCTATGAAGTCCTAAATATGTTTCCTTCCTTTGTCTATCTTTTACAACATTCGTATAAAATTAAAAAAATTCATCATCTGCATTTCATGCATTCATATTTGCATCATAAGCACTGTCAGAGGATTTTAGGTCCAAAAATGGTGCACGTTTTATATTTAAGTCTCTTCAATCCCGCCTAGACGAAGATTTTAATCTTCATCTATCCGGATGAAGAAACTTAAATAGGGGCAGCTGTTGTACCCCAATTTTGGACCTAAAATCCGCTTTCTCTTTTTTGTATATATATATTATATATCTTTTTACAAAAAAATCATCACATTCCTTTTCGCCGCATTATTTGCGCTCGTTATCGCATTTTTTTCGTCGTACTTTTATGTCCGCCTATTTATCATCTTTTTTTCTTAACCATTATTATTATTATTATTATTATCATCATCATTATTATCAAAAATAACAAAAAATAGATTTATTTATTTCTATGTCTTTTTTTAGTCATTGTCACCTAATGCACCTTATTATTATTATTACTATTATTATTTATGATATTTGTTTTTACTATCTAAACAAAAAGTTGAAAAAAACAGTTTTTTTTTAATGGTCTTCTTTCTCTTAATTATTTTCTTCAGTCCCTTATTTTCCTATTTTTATTATTATTATTTTTATTATTATTATTATCCAAAAATAGTTTTTTCCATTTTATTTTTTTTCTCCTCTTTTCTTTTTCGGGTACCTTATTTTTGTTTTTCTTCTACTGGTTTTTTTCTTTCCAACACAAAATGCAAATACAGAACAAACAATAACACAAAAAAATTGAAAAAAGGATCCAATGTTTTTTTCTGCATAATCAGTACAACAATGACATTTCAATCTTGTCTTCTTTCCCATTTCACATCTTTTTTCAAACCATATTCTGTTAAAACAAAAGCTTGTCCTGCTCTTTTCTACTCTAATCAATCAAACCCTAAAAAATTGTCTACTTAAAAAACACAATTCACAGCAAAGAAGAGGGGCGAAAAAAAAATCACAGAACAGCATCATCCTCTTGATCATATTTCAACTTCTCCAAATACGTTCAAACCTTCAACAATCCTCCACCTTCAAACATCAAAACCATATAACCAGAACCATAAAAACAAACATTACAAAACTTCACAAAAAAACTCAACCCTCATTCAAACAACCTTCAACCCATAAGCCAAAAGAAACTAAACAGAAACAAAAACACAACCAAACAGAAACAAAACCTGACAGAAACACAAAAACACAACCAGACCCAAAAGAAACCAAATCAAAACCGAAAAAAAGAGGAGCAAGAATCAGAAAAGAGAAGAAGAAGAGAACGAATCAAAGGGAGAAAGGCGGCTGTAGCAAAGCCACCACCGACCGCCACCCTCACCGCGCGAAACCACCGTTTCCGGCCAACACAAACGCCTCCGCCGGACCCCTCTTCAGCACTGTATGTTTTCTTTCGCTATTCATACGCATGCATCTTCTATTTTGCTTGTGCGATTTTGTTTGAGATTTGAGAGTTAGGGTTTGATTTTGGGGATTTAGGGTTCCGGCCACCACCCCGATCCGGTCGTTTGAGTGGGTTTTTGGTGATTCCGACCTCGGATCTGTGATTAGGAGGAAATTTTAGAGGGGGTTTGTGTTGTTAGTTTTTGGTTTTGGTGACTTTCCGGCGGCGGCGCCGCCACCTTGTTGGCCGGCCGCCGCGCCGGAATCTGGCTTTGACGGCAGTCCGGTTGAGCTTCAACTGGAATGTTGTTGTGTTCTTCATGTTCTTATTCTTTTTTCTAGAAAATTTTAGAGAAATTTGAGAGAGATTAGAGAGAGAAAGCGAGTAGAGAGAGAAGAAGAAAATGAGAATGAATGAATTCTGATGGAAAAAAACATATATATTCCCCCCTGATCCCATGCGCGTGCGTGCACCATAGTTATCGTGTGCATCTTTGTTTACTGGCCTATGATTTTCAATCAATGGCCTTGACCTTCCTCCGTTCCAGTGCGCGCGCGCCCATGGAGCTTAGTGTGTTCTCTCCCTCTTACCAGCCTCTGATCCACAATCAGATGGCCTAGTTTAACCCTTTGAATCTATGCTTTTGATGTATGCACTCCCCATTTTGCTATTTGCACCATCTTTTTTTATCTAATTTGTTTTTACTATTATGAAGAAAAATAAAAATGTTTGTTTATTTGTCACAACTTCACTTTTTTTTTTATTAGTTATTTAGAATACAAAAATAAAAATAGAAAAAAAAACTTTCATTCTAACCTTATTTTTATTATGTCAAAAATAAAAAATATTTGTTTATTTGGTGTGACTTTACTTTTTAATTATTTACTTAGAAAATGCAAAAAAAAAAAAATACAAAAATGCTAAAAAATTTTAAATATGTTATGTTTGAGTTCTTTTTTGTGATGATTGATGACTTGATTATTTTTTTTGTTTAATCTCATTTTACAAAAAACATATAACATGTTATCATTAAAAAATCCACATGCACACATGCATTTAAAAATCTTACATTTTTGCACTACATCACATTATGCATTTTTTAGTCACATAACCTTTTTTACAAAATTTCTACATCACATTACATTTTATATAACATGTTCACTACACATTTTCATGCATACATGCATCTGCAACACTACATTTTTTTACTACATCACAATCTACACTTATTGCATTTTTACATGACATTGACACTAATTTTTGCATCACACTACAATTTCACATTACAATTTTACTTCACATTTTCCTACATGCATACATACATTGCATTTAGATTAGGACAATGCATCATTTTAAAAATGCATGTTAGAGACAATATTTTAATTAATAAAATCATTGAGCTCTAACATTAGCATTAATAGTTAAGGACCTTTTTTGGTCTAAATTCATTCTCATCAAAAATAAAATAAAAAAATTTCTTTTGCTAAATAAAATTATATTTTTTTGCTTGTGTGTTTTAATTAGAATTGTTTGTTATTATGAATGACTTTCAAAATTTCCATTATCATGTCTTTGCCTCCCACACATTTTTTTTCATACACTTCACCTTTAAGTAGAATATAATATCTTGCTATGATTTCTCTTCTTAATTGTTTGTGTACATATTCATTGCCATATTTATTTTTCGCATTTTGCATTTTTTATGCATTGCTATTTATTTATTTATTTATCTATTGCTTATTATTATTATTTATTCGTTCTCAATTCGATATGGTTGTAAATATTGATTATTCAATTGGGTTGTAATAGCGTAGGACTTTATTTATCGCTTTTATTGCTTTCCTAGTTTACACATCACACACAAACGCCAAAAAATTCATTTCCAAAGGAGAGGACTCGTAATTGATTCAAATTGATTACGAGACTTTTCTTGAAACGAAAAAACCTTTTCAAAACAAACGTACGATCTTTTTTAAGACAAGCGCAAGTTCACCTTAATCTCAACGTCACTACAATCATTTTAACATGCTTTTATCACAACATTTTTACAACATCTTTTCTTACATTTTTTGGCAACAAGAACTTCTTTTCTTTACAACACACTCTTTCAACACCAAAAAACGAATACACTTTCGTTTTCAAACAACAACTTTTTCTTTACAACATCTTTTCTTACAACCTCTTTCTCTCAACAACTACAATTCTCTCAAAAATCCTTTTTTACAAACAAAAAATATTTACACTTCTTTTCTTTTTTTATTTACTTTATGAAAGAAAATTTTCTTATCTTTTATCCACTTTCCTTTTTTCCTCTATACAATTTCTCTCTCCATTCTTAAAGCATGTATATAAAAAAGCACAAAAACATATAAGAGGTTACCATGGAGTACCATGGGCGCTTGAGGTGCTAATACCTTCCTCAAGTGCAACTAACCCCCGTACCTAGAATCTTTTTCTTTAAAAGGTTTTCAATTTTTCCCCTCCTTTGGAAATGAAAAATAAAACTGTAGTGGGGTATGTCTCAAAAATCCCACAACAGAAAAATGGCGACTTCACTGGGGATGCTCTCCTTAAGAGGGTTGAACCTAACTTATGTGTTTATATGTGTTTATTTATTTATATGCTTTATATATATTGTGGGGGATTCTTGAGTTGAGATAAGCTTGACCCGAGCTTGAGTGCACCATAAGATAGGTGTTGGTATGATCATAGTGAATGGGCGAAAGTAAAGTTTTGCACAAACACACATGTGATGAAACCACGCACAATGGAGGGTCATGTTGTGGTATTCATTTCGACGTGAGGTTCGCGTAGATTGTTGCTATGACATGTATCTGTTAATATTGTGGACCTAGTCACCTTTAACCCATCTTTGCCTTTAGGATGTGGTGCGATGGCTAAGCCGAGAGTAAGTCTTGGATTAGTTGTTCCGCGATACCACGCTCAAACGAGATCTTCCCTTGGATATTTCATTTGGCCGCGAGTTCAGTTGTGGACATTGGTATTCAAGAAGGAAGGTTGTAGACTTTGAGACCTTTTAGAACCCGTGATACAGGTACAAAGTAAACCAATAGTTCATACCTTCTGGGCGGGTTTTACCCTTTGACTCCCACATCATGATATCTCAACCAACCATGTTTGCTTTTTGTTTGTGATTGTTGCATCATCACATCTCATTCATCCATTCATTCATAAAAAAAAAAAAAAACTTTTTCCATTAGTTTTCAAAGGACTTAGAGGAATTTCTTCATAAACTTCAAATCATCATGGACCTTGAAAAAAAATGAAAAAAAATTGTTTTGAAAAAAATTTTCTTTTGATCATTTACAAACAAAAATGAGGTCCTTTATGATTCATATCCTAAAGTCTTTTAAAAAAAAAAAAAAAATCAAAATCAAATCAAAAGTTTCTTTCTCATGCATCATTTTGCATTCATGGTCTTCTCCAAAAGAGTCTAAGCTTTGTGTCTTCCTCTCAGTGGTCTAGCGCTCTTGTCCAAAGTCAACTTGCAAGTCAACACTCGTGTTAATCAAAGGAAAACAATGGAAGGAATTGAACAAGAGAATATTCAGCTCAGTGAAGAAGTTGCTACACTCCAAACAACTGTGGACAAACTAAGAAGTATGATGGAAACTTTGTTGACCGCACAGAATCAGGCATCCCTGCCACCTTTTCCTTCTCAGGCTTTGACAAGTACTGTGTCAGAGACTTATAACTTCAATGAGAGTTTTCCTCTCAATGTCTCTGGTATCCAGATTCCTGCTTTGAATGTTCCCCAAGTTACTATGTCTGTCTTGCCACCAGTTTTGACTGTTCCAGTTCCTGTGGTTCATACTACACCACATGAGAATGAATCTGTTTACAACGCCAAACAAGTTGAGAATGTTGAGGCGTGTTCTGTGGATAATTACCAAGACCTGTTTGATGAGATACAACGTGAGATCCGTGCTCTCCGTGGAAAAGATTTGTTTGGGAAGAGTGCTCATGAGCTTTGTCTGGTGCCAAATGTCAAGTTTCCGCCGAAGTTCAAAGTGCCCGAGTTTGAAAAGTATAAGGGGAATTCTTGTCCTCAGATGCATCTTGTGATGTATACTAGGAAGATGTATGCTCTGACAAAAGATGATGAATTGCTTATTCAATGCTTCCAAGACAGTTTGACTGGTGCCGCTCTCAAGTGGTACACGAGCTTAGGAAGTTTGAAGATCAAGTCCTTTTATGATTTATGTGAAGCATTTGTGCAGCAGTACAAGTACAATGCTGATTTGGCACCGGATAGAGATCAGCTTCGAGCCATGACTCAGAAAAACAAGGAATCTTTCAAGGAATATGCCCATAGATGGAGAGGGGTTGCAGCTCAGATTAGCCCACCTCTTGAGGAAAAGGAGATGGCTAAAATTTTCTTGAAAACTCTTGATGCATTCTACTATGACAAAATGGTTTCCAGTGCGCTTCGTGATTTTGCCGACATGGTAGACATAGGTGTGCGCATTGAGGAAGCGCTCCGAGAAGGACGTTTGACAAGAGAGACTGCTTCTTCCAAAAATGCAAGAGAATTTGGGTCTAGCTCTAACATGAAGAAAGAACAAGAGTTGAGTATGGTGGCTCATGGGAAGTCAAAGAAGAACAAACAACATGTTGCTGCAATAATTCCTGCTACTGATACTGCTTCAAAAAGGGGACCTCTGTTTGAACCAATCCCTATGTTGTATGCAAATTTGCTTCCTATTTTGCTGGAGAAGAATTATGTTCAGACTAAAACTCCTCCTAAGATACCTGCAATATTACCAAGGTGGTATAAGTCTGACCGTTTCTGTGCTTTCCATCAAGGAGCACCCGGCCACGATACCGAACATTGTTTTCCTTTGAAAGCTGAAGTCCGGAAGCTAATTGAAGATAACGAACTTTATTTCAGGGGTACAGACCCAGTTTTTGTGAAACAATAGGTGATTTGTTGCAATCTGGATTGCTGATGATGTTACTTTTGCTGCAATCGTCCAGTTGAAGTCAGTGATACTAGAAAGTTCATCCCTATGGTCGCTAGGCTTTTATTTCTTTCTTGTCAAGCATTTTGTTTGCTTTTAAAATCATGTATTTTGTCAAGTACTTTTAATATAATAAACATGCATGTTTTTGGAATAAATTCATTCGTATTCACTCATTTCTTGTTTTATTACTTACAAACTTGGAGCGAGGATGATAAATATAAATAACTAATTTTTGTTGATATATGCTTTTCGATGGTGAAAAACCTAGTTGACGATGTAAGGCATTGTTTCTCTTCCCAAACAGTGGAGATATAAGGAGATAATCCGTAATCAGCCCCTTTGAGCCTGAAGTCGGTGTTTCTTTCAACTTTTTCTGAACCCTTAATCATAACCTGGGGCAGGGTAGTATTTCAATTAATTTGATGATGCATCCTGATACAAGAGAATCAACTCATCGGGTCATACCAAATTAGAGGTTTAATCACAATGCTTTCCTCAGACAAAGGAAGTTGTCAAGAGATGAGACTCACAACAATTCATACGACAGTCACAATCTTCATCTTACAAAGGTTATATTAAAAAAAAAACAGAGTGATTACAAAAAAAAGGAAAGTTCAAAAAGAAAGAGAGAGTACAAAAAAAAGAGTGAATGCAAAAAAGAGCCCATAAAAAAAATAAAGAGGGGCATCCCGATGGACCACAAATTCAAAGTTTGAAATGAACTAGTCCATACAAATAAAAAGTGATTCAAAAATAGGAACAACTTCCTAAACAAAAAGTGACTGTCATTTCAAAAATCTCATCAAAGTCTATTCAACAAAAATGATATCAATGAAGCTTCGACCAAAGTGTTAACCTCAAATATCATTGCCAAAAAGATTCTCTTGTCGACTGAGTGCATCAGTTGAATTAATTGAATTTAGGAATGAAGAACATCAAGAAGCATGGGTGGGACCAAATAAATTTTGAGCCTAATAATCCTTTTTTGAAAACCGTGAGCCCAGCCACGTTATAACATACAAAAGACCTAATTGAAACTAGGTTCACTGTGAAAGCATATTCGGCAAATTTATTGTTAAGCTGACTCATCCTGTTTGTTGAGTAATCACAAATTATCTGTTTATACACACCATATGTGTTTCCATTCAAAAATACAAAAAAAATACATTCAATTTCAAAAAAACTTACATGTACATTTTATCAAAAATACTTTTCAAAATAAATAATTTTACTTGCAAATTAATACTTGACATCAAAGAAATTTGAGCTATGGTCTGATCAAAGGCAAAGCTGACTTGAGACGCTCCTAGCCAGGGGCAAGTTATCTATGAATTCTGCCAATCAGGGGCAAACAAGTTGAACATCCTACCTTTCAAGGTTTCAAGCACTTGGGGCATACAGTGTCAAGATCATATATTCCTGAAAAGTACACTGGATGTACAAGGTCAACCAGTCACGCTCTTCGAGCGATTCTTTCAAAGATCTTTAGATAAAGCAAAGAGTCTAAAGCAAGGGGCAAGTTGTTCCCATCTTCTCAAGATATTCATCAACAACAAACATGTTTTCTCTAAGAATATTTCAACAGTTGTTTCGAGGCAGTTTCTTTTACACCAGCGGAATCGTATGTCTTGTATCAGTTTAAAGATTGAGTTTTCCCCAGAGAAGTTGTTCCTTCCCAAGAAGAGTTCTCTTGCTTCAACTACAATAACATCTACACTTTGTCGAGATATCCTGAGCAGTGATGCGACGTTGGCTTGTGTTTCCGGTTTGGTCACTTTGTCTGTCCGTCAAAAGATGTTTCACATACATACATACATACATACATACATACATTCATACGTAACATTCATACATAACATTTACATGTGCCATGAACATTTACATCACTCATATCTTATTACATCATTATGCAGATTTCTATCAATTTTGTCTGGTCTGTGTCTACAAAATAGAGTCGGGATGGGCATGTTGTTCCTTCCAATTAGAGTGTCAGCTTAGGCAGATAAGTGTACACCTCTTGTTTCAAAAAATCTCCACTAGACTCATCTCTTGTGGAAGATGGTTGTTTCAGTTTTTCCTACAACAAAAGGAAAATTTCCAGTTGAATTTATTCTTCAATTGGACACAAAGTCTTGTTTACAGATTCCCTCCGGTTTGTTCCCGGATTATACATCAATTCAAAACAACAAGTGGCAATCTCGTCATCCGAGAAGCTTGTACCCATTCAACAAGCGGCAATCTCATCATCTGAGAAGCTTGTATGTCATCGTTCATTTTACAAGTGGCAGTCTCGTCGTTCGAGAAGCTTGTATCCAATCTCACAAGTGGCAATCTCGTTATCTGAGAAGCTTGTACCCTTTCAACAAGTGGCAATCTCATCATCTGAGAAGCTTGTACTCATTTTACAAGTGGCAGTCTCGTCATTCGAGAAGCTTGTATTTTACCAGATACCCTTTGCAATCCCTCGGGTGGCTTTATCCCCAGTGAATCCTATCAGTACATTACACAAAATATCATACAAATCTTTTTCTCTACAAATGCATACACTTTTACACTTTAATCTACTTGTGTCTCCTTTGAAGCCCAGTAGAGTTATTTCCTTTAAATAGAAAAATATTACCTTCCATTAAGCTATCATTTGTATGGTAGTCGGTAATATTTGACCATTGTCCTTTAAGCTGTCATTTTATGATAGTAGATAATGCATTCTCTTTGCACATTATCCTTTAAGCTATCTTTGTTCGATAGTAGATGATGTCACATCTTTTCACATTATCCTTTAAGCTGTCATTGTTCGATAGTAGATAATGTCATACATTTTCATATTGCCCTTTAAGCTGTCGGTCAGGCGATAGTCGGTAATATCTGATCATTATCCTTTAAGTTACCATTTTTGTGTGTGGTAGTAGATAATGTATCGTCTTTTCACATTGTCCTTTAAGCTGTCGGTGTTCGATAGTAGATAATGTCATACATTTTCATATTGCCCTTTAAGCTGTCGGTCAGGCGATAGTCGGTAATATTTGATCATTGTCCTTTAAGCTGTCATTTTCATGGTAGTGGATAATGTGTCATCTTTTCATTATCCTTTAAGCTATCTTTGTTCGATAGTAGATAATGTCATCTATTCTCATGTTGCCCTTTAAGCTATCATTTATATGGTAGTCGGCAATATTTGCACATTGTCCTTTAAGCTATCATTGTTCGATAGTATATAATGTCATACATTTTCATATTGCCCTTTAAGCTGTCGGTCAGGCGATAGTCGGTAATATCTGATCATTATCCTTTAAGTTACCATTTTTGTGTGTGGTAGTAGATAATGTATCGTCTTTTCACATTATCCTTTAAGCTGTCGGTGTTCGATAGTAGATAATGTCATACATTCTCATGTTGCCCTTTAAGCTATCATTTGTATGGTAGTCGGTAATATCTAATCATTGTCTTCTTTATGCTATCCGTCTATTTGCAAGGCGGTGGACAATGTTCCTGTTTTTTTATAGAAATTGTTCTTTATCTGCAAGCTGTCTCTTTGTAAGACAGTGGGCAATGTTCTTGTTCTTTATAGAGGTCGTCTTTTATCTGCAAGTTATCTCTTTGTAAGGCGGTGGACGATGCTCTTGTTCTCAGTAAACGTTGTCTTTTATCTGCAACCCGTCTCTTTGTAAGACGGTAGACAATGTTCTTTTCACATTACTATCATCTATGTGATAATGGGCAATATTCTCCCCAGCACTTTACTCTGTTCCCCAGTGGAGTTCGTTCTTCCAATGGACTTGGGGCACATCTTGTTTTTTCCCAGTCAAGCCATGTTACGTTCTTCCCCTATGAAGTCCTAAATATGTTTCCTTCCTTTGTCTATCTTTTACAACATTCGTATAAAATTAAAAAAATTCATCATCTGCATTTCATGCATTCATATTTGCATCATAAGCACTGTCAGAGGATTTTAGGTCCAAAAATGGTGCACGTTTTATATTTAAGTCTCTTCAATCCCGCCTAGACGAAGATTTTAATCTTCATCTATCCGGATGAAGAAACTTAAATAGGGGCAGCTGTTGTACCCCAATTTTGGACCTAAAATCCGCTTTCTCTTTTTTGTATATATATATTATATATCTTTTTACAAAAAAATCATCACATTCCTTTTCGCCGCATTATTTGCGCTCGTTATCGCATTTTTTTCGTCGTACTTTTATGTCCGCCTATTTATCATCTTTTTTTCTTAACCATTATTATTATTATTATTATTATCATCATCATTATTATCAAAAATAACAAAAAATAGATTTATTTATTTCTATGTCTTTTTTTAGTCATTGTCACCTAATGCACCTTATTATTATTATTACTATTATTATTTATGATATTTGTTTTTACTATCTAAACAAAAAGATGAAAAAAACAGTTTTTTTTTAATGGTCTTCTTTCTCTTAATTATTTTCTTCAGTCCCTTATTTTCCTATTTTTATTATTATTATTTTTATTATTATTATTATCCAAAAATAGTTTTTTCCATTTTATTTTTTTTCTCCTCTTTTCTTTTTCGGGTACCTTATTTTTGTTTTTCTTCTACTGGTTTTTTTCTTTCCAACACAAAATGCAAATACAGAACAAACAATAACACAAAAAAATTGAAAAAAGGATCCAATGTTTTTTTCTGCATAATCAGTACAACAATGACATTTCAATCTTGTCTTCTTTCCCATTTCACATCTCTTTTCAAACCATATTCTGTTAAAACAAAAGCTTGTCCTGCTCTTTTCTACTCTAATCAATCAAACCCTAAAAAATTGTCTACTTAAAAAACACAATTCACAGCAAAGAAGAGGGGCGAAAAAAAAATCACAGAACAGCATCATCCTCTTGATCATATTTCAACTTCTCCAAATACGTTCAAACCTTCAACAATCCTCCACCTTCAAACATCAAAACCATATAACCAGAACCATAAAAACAAACATTACAAAACTTCACAAAAAAACTCAACCCTCATTCAAACAACCTTCAACCCATAAGCCAAAAGAAACTAAACAGAAACAAAAACACAACCAAACAGAAACAAAACCTGACAGAAACACAAAAACACAACCAGACCCAAAAGAAACCAAATCAAAACCGAAAAAAAGAGGAGCAAGAATCAGAAAAGAGAAGAAGAAGAGACCGAATCAAAGGGAGAAAGGCGGCTGTAGCAAAGCCACCACCGACCGCCACCCTCACCGCGCGAAACCACCGTTTCCGGCCAACACAAACGCCTCCGCCGGACCCCTCTTCAGCACTGTATGTTTTCTTTCGCTATTCATACGCATGCATCTTCTATTTTGCTTGTGCGATTTTGTTTGAGATTTGAGAGTTAGGGTTTGATTTTGGGGATTTAGGGTTCCGGCCACCACCCCGATCCGGTCGTTTGAGTGGGTTTTTGGTGATTCCGACCTCGGATCTGTGATTAGGAGGAAATTTTAGAGGGGGTTTGTGTTGTTAGTTTTTGGTTTTGGTGACTTTCCGGCGGCGGCGCCGCCACCTTGTTGGCCGGCCGCCGCGCCGGAATCTGGCTTTGACGGCAGTCTGGTTGAGCTTCAACCGAAATGTTGTTGTGTTCTTCATGTTCTTATTCTTTTTTCTAGAAAATTTTAGAGAAATTTGAGAGAGATTAGAGAGAGAAAGCGAGTAGAGAGAGAAGAAGAAAATGAGAATGAATGAATTCTGATGGAAAAAAACATATATATTCCCCCCTGATCCCATGCGCGTGCGTGCACCATAGTTATCGTGTGCATCTTTGTTTACTGGCCTATGATTTTCAATCAATGGCCTTGACCTTCCTCCGTTCCAGTGCGCGCGCGCCCATGGAGCTTAGTGTGTTCTCTCCCTCTTACCAGCCTCTGATCCACAATCAGATGGCCTAGTTTAACCCTTTGAATCTATGCTTTTGATGTATGCACTCCCCATTTTGCTATTTGCACCATCTTTTTTTATCTAATTTGTTTTTACTATTATGAAGAAAAATAAAAATGTTTGTTTATTTGTCACAACTTCACTTTTTTTTTTATTAGTTATTTAGAATACAAAAATAAAAATAGAAAAAAAAACTTTCTTTCTAACCTTATTTTTATTATGTCAAAAATAAAAAATATTTGTTTATTTGGTGTGACTTTACTTTTTAATTATTTACTTAGAAAATGCAAAAAAAAAAAAATACAAAAATGCTAAAAAATTTTAAATATGTTATGTTTGAGTTCTTTTTTGTGATGATTGATGACTTGATTATTTTTTTTGTTTAATCTCATTTTACAAAAAACATATAACATGTTATCATTAAAAAATCCACATGCACACATGCATTTAAAAATCTTACATTTTTGCACTACATCACATTATGCATTTTTTAGTCACATAACCTTTTTTACAAAATTTCTACATCACATTACATTTTATATAACATGTTCACTACACATTTTCATGCATACATGCATCTGCAACACTACATTTTTTTACTACATCACAATCTACACTTCTTGCATTTTTACATGACATTGACACTAATTTTTGCATCACACTACAATTTCACATTACAATTTTACTTCACATTTTCCTACATGCATACATACATTGCATTTAGATTAGGACAATGCATCATTTTAAAAATGCATGTTAGAGACAATATTTTAATTAATAAAATCATTGAGCTCTAACATTAGCATTAATAGTTAAGGACCTTTTTTGGTCTAAATTCATTCTCATCAAAAATAAAATAAAAAAATTTCTTTTGCTAAATAAAATTATATTTTTTTGCTTGTGTGTTTTAATTAGAATTGTTTGTTATTATGAATGACTTTCAAAATTTCCATTATCATGTCTTTGCCTCCCACACATTTTTTTTCATACAATTCACCTTTAAGTAGAATATAATATCTTGCTATGATTTCTCTTCTTAATTGTTTGTGTACATATTCATTGCCATATTTATTTTTCGCATTTTGCATTTTTTATGCATTGCTATTTATTTATTTATTTATCTATTGCTTATTATTATTATTTATTCGTTCTCAATTCGATATGGTTGTAAATATTGATTATTCAATTGGGTTGTAATAGCGTAGGACTTTATTTATCGCTTTTATTGCTTTCCTAGTTTACACATCACACACAAACGCCAAAAAATTCATTTCCAAAGGAGAGGACTCGTAATTGATTCAAATTGATTACGAGACTTTTCTTGAAACGAAAAAACCTTTTCAAAACAAACGTACGATCTTTTTTAAGACAAGCGCAAGTTCACCTTAATCTCAACGTCACTACAATCATTTTAACATGCTTTTATCACAACATTTTTACAACATCTTTTCTTACATTTTTTGGCAACAAGAACTTCTTTTCTTTACAACACACTCTTTCAACACCAAAAAACGAATACACTTTCGTTTTCAAACAACAACTTTTTCTTTACAACATCTTTTCTTACAACCTCTTTCTCTCAACAACTACAATTCTCTCAAAAATCCTTTTTTACAAACAAAAAATATTTACACTTCTTTTCTTTTTTTATTTACTTTATGAAAGAAAATTTTCTTATCTTTTATCCACTTTCCTTTTTTCCTCTATACAATTTCTCTCTCCATTCTTAAAGCATGTATATAAAAAAGCACAAAAACATATAAGAGGTTACCATGGAGTACCATGGGCGCTTGAGGTGCTAATACCTTCCTCAAGTGCAACTAACCCCCGTACCTAGAATCTTTTTCTTTAAAAGGTTTTCAATTTTTCCCCTCCTTTGGAAATGAAAAATAAAACTGTAGTGGGGTATGTCTCAAAAATCCCACAACAGAAAAATGGCGACTTCACTGGGGATGCTCTCCTTAAGAGGGTTGAACCTAACTTATGTGTTTATATGTGTTTATTTATTTATATGCTTTATATATATTGTGGGGGATTCTTGAGTTGAGATAAGCTTGACCCGAGCTTGAGTGCACCATAAGATAGGTGTTGGTATGATCATAGTGAATGGGCGAAAGTAAAGTTTTGCACAAACACACATGTGATGAAACCACGCACAATGGAGGGTCATGTTGTGGTATTCATTTCGACGTGAGGTTCGCGTAGATTGTTGCTATGACATGTATCTGTTAATATTGTGGACCTAGTCACCTTTAACCCATCTTTGCCTTTAGGATGTGGTGCGATGGCTAAGCCGAGAGTAAGTCTTGGATTAGTCTTACATTGCTTTTGCCTCTAATACTGAGGAAACTGATCAACAAAGTGATATGGAGACTGATGAGAGTATCTCTGAAGCTATTGTGCGGTTGAGTAAGCAATTTAATAAGGTCTTGGAATGGATGGACAAACGCCCTAGGACATATGCTCCGGACAACAGTCGCAACATCAAAAGAAATGCCAACAATCAAAGGAAATCAAAAACTGACGACAAGACAAAGGGTTCCAATGCAATAAATGTGAAGGATATGGCCACATCAGAACTGAGTGTGCGACATATCTGAAGAAGCAAAAGAAGGAGATGACTGTTTCTTGCTATGATGAAGATGAGTCAGAAGAAGAACCTGAAACTGCTAAACATGTGATTGCCTTGACTGGAGTGTGTACATCTGATATTGAATCACACGATGGAGAAATGACATATGATGAATTATCTGATTCCTATAGGGAACTATGGTTCAGAAGTGTAAAGTTTGTAAAGCTCTGACAAAGCAAAAGAAGACCATTGCTCTATTGCAAGCTGAGAAGGACAAAATTTCAAAGAGAATTCAAGACTAGATTGTGAGGTTACTTTATACAAATCCAAAATTGACAACATGAATAAGCAATTAAGGATGCTCAACACAGGTACTGATACTTTAGACGAAATCCTAGTGATGGGACAGAACTCTAATGATACTAAAGGTATTGGATTTAACTACAATTCATTATATCATCAGAAACAAACGCCTGTGAGAGAATTTGTGCCATCTGTTGGTACTTATGATCTAACTATGCCAAGACAAATGCCCCAGCATCAGGTGAGACAACAGACAACCAGATACAGGACCAAATCAAAAAATAGATACTCTAGTTGGGAATTCCACCACTATGGAAGAAAGGGACACATTAGACCTTATTGCTTCAAATTATATGGTTATCCTGACAACACTTGTTCATCAAGACCTGAGTCTACAAAGAAAAACATCAAGAAAGAGTGGAAGCAAAAGAATGACAAACCCACAATGCAAGATCAATCATCCACTCTTCCGTCCGATCCTGTTTCTGATCCCATCGCTCAACAAGTGAATCAATCGACGGTTATTACTGACGCTCAACCTCTTGCTATGGTTCCTAATTTTGATTTAACTACACAACGTGATAAAGTGTTGGTGTCCAAGAAGAAGAGTACAAGAAAAGGCTCTTCATCTTCTACAACGAATAGGGGTTCTAAATCTAAAGCTGTTTTTACTGATAAGCAGATAGATGCTATGCCAGATGCACACGCTTTTTTGGCACAAGCCAATGTTGAGACTACTGAGCTTCCAGACACTCCTGATACTGAGAGTGTTCATGAGGAAGGTTCACCCAAGCCTCAAGCTGAAGATACTGAGACTCAGCAAGCTTTTAGTGGTGCTAAGGATGATAATGAGATGCAAGATGATGTGGTTCTAGTAGAAGAAGATGGATCAGAAGATATGTCTGTGGAGGAAACTCCTGAGACAGGTGTAGCTCGTAGGACAAGGAGCAAATCTCTCAAGAGTACACCTACTGTGACTGTAAGTGCCCAAGAGGGCAAGAGGAAGAAAGCTGACACTAGGAAGAAACCATTGTATGGTCCCTCTAAGTCTTGGAGCAAAATTGTGCCTCAATCTACTCAAGAAAAGAAGAATCTCAAGAGAAAAGATTTTCCTACTTTGAGGTTGCTGAGACAGATGGTGCCACTCCTGGCAAAGCGTCTCATAAAACTATCAAAGGTATGAAAGTACCTCTGACTATTCCTCCAGCACCTTTGGACAATGTGTCTTTCCATCAAGAAAATGTTTCTGCTAGGTGCAAATTTCTTTACCACAAAAGGCTTGGTTTAGAAAGGAATTTAAAGGACGATGTGTTCAAATGTAAGGAGCTTGTGGATCTTTTATCTCATGCTGGTTTGATGAAGACTGTGAAGAATCTGGAATTCTTTTATGACAAGCTCGTTAGAGAATTTTTGGTGAATATGCTTGAAGATTGTGATGATACAAGGAATCCTGAGTATAGACAAGTTTTTGTTAGAGGAAGGTGTGTGAATTTCTCTACTCTGGTTATCAATACATACCTTGAGAGGTCTATTGAGGAGACTCCTGAGTTGGAGGTGACAGATGATACCATCAGCAAAGCTATCACAGGTAACAAGGTTAAGCATTGGCCTAAACATTTGTCCTCTGCTAAGTTAACTCTCCTGTATGCTGTGTTGAACAAAATTGCTGCTTCCAACTAGATTCCAACCACCCATTCAAATTTTGTTGCTACTAAGTTGACCAAGTTTATATATGCTATTGGTACAAAGTCTGCTTTTGATTGTGGCTCATACATCTATTATTAGTTTTTAGATCATGTTAAGTCCTATGCTACCAAGTTCTCTATTGCCTTTCCCACTATTTTGTGTGGTATTATTCTTCAGCAACATCCGAATATTTTGATTAGCAATGATGAGTCCTGTAAGAGGCCTAGTCCTATGTCCTTAGATTGCAGGTTGTTGTGTGATTCACATGTTGTTGACTTAGCTGGCACTTCTGTCCAGCTAACATGTGCTCTCAGTAGAAAACAAATGATTGCTGATCTTACTATGACTAGTATGGCTCTTGGTGTTAGAAAAATGAAAATTGACAAGATTATTACAGCGTTGAAGGCTGAAGGTGAAGCTGAGGTTGAAGATATTGAGGGAGCGCAGGAAGAAGAAGAAGGAGGAAATGAAAATGCTTATGCTGCTAGTGATACTGAGAAATTGTCAATTGACTCTGATGAGACTGCCTCTTTCTGATCTTGATGTTTCCCTATTTTCTTTGGTTGGAACATGCCCTGGATTTCTAATGCACCTGGAGTGCCTTATGGTCTCTAATAACTATATTTGTGACCTCTCTGTACCTCTGTGACCTATGTGACTGGATGTGCTACTCTGTGATTTTCGTATGCATGAATGATGTTTGTCAGAATTTGTGGCTAAAAAGGGGGAGTAGAAGTAGCTGTTAGAATTATTTGTGCTATCTTTGTTAGAATTATTTTTTTATATGCCTGAAGATGCTCTGACAAATGCTCTAGAAGTTGCTATGTTATTTTATATGCATGAAGCTTGGACAGATGCTCTAACATTTGTCTTACTGTAGTAAGTATGTTATGGTGATGTATGCATGCATGTTTTGAGGGGGAGCACTTATGGTATGTGGATGTGCATGTGTTGAGGGAGAGCGCGCCAACTAGCATTGTTTGTTGCGCGCCAACTCGCGCTATATTTATGTACAAGATCTTCTGAAGATTCTATGAAGTTTTATGTTTGCCCTAGCGTGCTAATCAAGACGCACATGTTTAATGAGCTGTAAAAGGCTGTCTTGCCTTGGTGTATTTCCATAATTAATATTGATATATTTTTGGAAACAATATTCTTGCTCATGAAGAATTGTTAGCTGGACCTGACAACGTCCAAGCTATGTTTTGAAGCCCAAACCCGTGTTTTCTCAGTAATATAAATATGAAGACAAACCCTAGTTTGGTGTGTGGAAAACTGTGTGTGTACTAAAGCGTGTGTTTAGAGTTTTAGGGTTTTCCTGTGTTAATTGTGAGCCTTGCTTGTATCTTCCTGATTCAAGTTAAGGACTCTGTGTTTGAGTTGTAATGGTGTACTTCTCCTAAGCTTTGAAGTACGAAGTTAGTTGTGGCTTTAGAGTGTGACTCTTAAACAAGGAAACAAACAGAAAAAGCGTGTAATTGATAACAGTGATGTTTGTATTGTTGGTAGGAATTGAGACGGGGTCTCATATCTAGGAGTTCCTAGGTAGAACTGTCATTGGTAGGGTTTAGGTGCAAAGACAAGTAGTGAGGCTACGTTGTGCTTTTCACTAGAACTATAATAGTGGAGTTCATTCCTGGATTGGTATCCCCAGACTAGGGCAGTTGCGCCGAACTGGGTTAACAAACTCACTGTGTTCTTTATTATTCTGTCACGCTTATTTTACTTTGCTACGCTGCGTTTTATTATTACTGTGTGACAAATGCTCGGACACTTTTGCTAACATTGTGCACAACATTTGTCTGTCTGGTTGCCAGAATTTCAATGTTGGCATGTCTGTCACTGCTACAGTGCTGGGACAGAGCCATACCGTTCCTGGAACTCTGAGCTCTGCGTGACTCCGCTTCATCAGCAGCGTTCTTGGATTTTGTTTTTCGTCTTGCCGGAAGGGTCTGGGAATGCGAAATCACTGTGAGCCTTGGCCTGCAACTCCTCCACTCTAATGAGTTTTTCCCTCTGTTCTTGCAATATTGCTAGGATGTTCACCAACGTTTTGTTGGTGGGAGTTGTGGCGGCCGGTGTTGCGACTTCAACGATCCTTTCAGTCCGACGTTGATTGATGGCAGTGGTATCTTCGCGAGTTTGTTGCTCTCCAACAATCTGTAAATGTTGATCAACTTCTTTTTCTTCGACGAGCCTAACTTCACTCGTGATTCTCCTGCGAGGGCTTCTGGTGGAAGCTGATTGAGCCTCCTCATGCACCGGTGATAACACATGAGGGAACAAATCAATTGTGTTTCGTGGATTAGAGGTAGCTCCTCTAACAGTGTTGGTTCCTTTTGATGCAACCATGGTTAATACAATGATTTGTTCGTCAAACAAGTATCAAATCTGGACTGATAAGTGGTGTAATGAGTAAGAGGAGAAAATCAATAAATGAATTCCCACAAACGGCGTCAACTTTTGTGAAAGGTCCAAAGGTCTTAACTCCGATGAATGAAGTTACAGTGGTGCGCGATGGAGAAGCGGCAGCTCAGCCCCTTGGACAAGGGGGTTCATGCAAAGAAAGGGACTCTGACGCTCAAGTCATTATTTGCACAAGATGAGAGAATTAGGGTTATGAATCGTACCACAGTGTGGTGTAAAACCACATATTTATAGGCGAAGTTTGGTGTGGATAGCGGTGGATTCCGTGTAGGAATCGTGACCGTTGAACCAGCTGGCGGTTTATCCAATGGTCCATATGCAGCTGCGCAGCGTTCCGCGTAGGGCGAGTGTACAATAGCTTTTACTGTGGAAAGCTCTCGAATTGCGTGACGGGTCACAGCTGTTATTGGGCCGCGTGACGGGTCACAGCTATTATTGAGCTTTGTAGTATATTTGGAGTATTGGGCCTTTAGCCAGTCCAGAACATATACTATGCATATGGAATGATAAAAAAAATATACTATGCATATTTTTTATTTTTTTAATAACTAATATATTTTATATATAAGGGGATGTATCAAGTGGGGATGTGTTATAATGAGAGATGAGAGGAGTAATTAATGTCCATTAGATTATAATTAATGGATGGGATTAATTTTCTTCCCGTGCACCTGCACTCATTTTGTTCATAAACCCAACCCATCTGCTGACCGGTGCATCTTCTTCTTAATTTTTATTTTTTTTGTAAATAAAAAAATCCTTTTCATCCATTCTCTCACTAACCCGATTTAAACAATAATAATCAAATCTCCCTGCTCCAAAATTTCCTTCTTCCTAACCACAGTTAATATACTCAAAGCTATTTCAATTTAAGAAAATATTTAATCGAGGGATTGGAGATGGTGAAAATATTTCAAATTGAAAATATACCCAAGTTTTTCCTTTTGAAAATTCAACCCATAGTTAAAAATAATTCATGGATAACTTTCTTCTTCTTCTGACAAAAATGCTGACAAATGATAAGTTTCTTCTTCCTCCCATTGTGCATCAACCATTCTCCATGGTATTTCTGGATTTTTTTTAATTGAAAATCAACCACTAAATTTATGAAATTAAAGTAATCGTTGATTTTAATTTTCAAAAGAAAATAATAGAATAGATGGTAATGAAATTTAAACAGCGTGTTTCGATCCAATAGAGTTGATATAATAAAAGGTTTTGCCCAAGATCTGGAATGTTGGATTTCAATTAAGAAGAAAAAAAAAACAAAGAAGAAGAAGAACAGGCAATGGAATCTTAAAGAAATTGATCCTAGGATACTGTGTTGAAACTTTTGTTGGGTTTTAGTTCAAAGGTTGGGGTATTGAAAATGAAGAAAAACAAGAGGAAGAAGCAATTCAGTAAATTAATTTTGAGGAAGAAACAAAAAACGTAAAGAGAGAAGCAAGATGAAAAGTTGTGATACAAACAAACAATTAGTGACCACTTAAATCTCCACCATTGATTTCAATCCAATGGTTATTATTCAATGCTCTCACCCTCTCATTATAACATTCCCTCTCATTTGATATGCCCTCTATATATAATGCCCTATATATATATATATATATATATATATATATATAATTCAATTACATGTGAATATGGGAGCTAATTTTTTGGATATGCTCCTACGTGGAAACTTTTACTTTATAGAGTAAAAGAGTAAAATGAAAATTTTAAACCATTAATTTTCTTTTGGTTACAAAACCATTAAGAAATCACAAGTACTGATCATGAAGTTGTTTAAGTGAAGCTCAAAAAAATAAACAAATTTATACAATCCCATTTCAACAATTTTTTCATTGGGTGCACAAAATTTAACAAACTTTTCCAAAACATAATCCAATACATATTTTCAGTTGTGTCAACTTATGAACCACTTAACCACTATAAGAATGGTCCAAAAGAAGACCACAGTTCGAATGCAAATATTAAGAAACCAAAGGAATTCAATTTTGCTTTGAAAAACGTTGATTTTTAACAGACTGTATAAATTAAACCATCCAAATAAATAAGCAGCTGCAACATCAAATCATCAAATCACTAGCACCAAAGTGAACTAGTATATTTTTGACAAATTCATAAAACATTTAAAATGCAAGAAGTTTGAGTGTGTATCAAATAGAACTTATTTTAGACGATGAAATACATTGAAACTGACAGTAACGTTCTGCCTTCATTTTTCAACTTTTAAAACAAAAAGATTGAGCAAACAAACCGTCTCCAAACAACCAACCAGGATCCTGCGAACCAACAAGACAAACACAATACACATCAACAACGAAACCATGAAATAAATTTGAAATAGCAAAAATAAACAAAAGTAAGTAATTCCAAATAGTTAAGAACTAGAACAATTATTGTCCAATAACAGCAATAGAGTCATGATAATGTTAGATTAGCCATCATTGACCTAAAATTTGCTTGTGTGGAATGTATATCAATTTATATTATATGCCAGCATCCCAGAAGCACTTGGAAACACAAGGATATTTTTCTCACTTAGAATTTTGTCAGTAATTTTCCATACACAGTTCATAAGACGTGTTTTAGTCCTTTTTCAAATGCAGCAGATGCATTTCAGATACACCAACCTGCACAAAACTACCTTAATTTCATTATGTTTCTTGTTTTCATGTTTGTCAGTGAAATGGCGAATATATCGACTACTTTGATTCAAGAAAACCTTTTTATTCTTGGTTAGATAGCCTAGTGACTAAAATTTCACTCCTTAAAGGTGAATAAGTGGGCGTAACAGGGTTCGAACCTCAAGCCTTGCACATGACGTGCTAACGCCCGGTTCAAGAAAACCTTATTTCAGGAAGAAAAAAATGTTTTTACTTGGATAGCATTAGAAGTTAGAAAAAATCAAATAAAATTGGTGCATAGAATTTAACAAATCATGACATGGGATACAAAATTAAACACAGGTACGCTTTCATTCCACTTAAAGGGCAAAACAAAATAATACACCTATCAGTATTCAAATTTAAAAGTACAACATCAAAAACATTCATCATTTGTATTCTTTGCTATAATTTTTTTGGTGTATTATTTGCTATGAAGTTTTTAAACAATTAGTTTTTCATATAAACTATAGCATGCTCTCTATAATTAAACAACTTCAAATTAAATAAATTCATACAACAAACTCAAAGCTCAATAAACTAATATAATTTTGTTTCTTTATTTCACCAGGCAATGTTATACTTGGTAGAAGAAAAAACATCCATTTTCATGAGCTGTTATACTTTTGAAATCAATGTTTGAGGTTATGTGATAGACACAAGCTGGTTCATAAGAGAAGAATAAAAAAGAGTGGTCCCTCTTCCAGTAATGAGTTGGCAGCTCTAGTTAACTTGGAGGAAAAGAGAAGAGTGGGGTCACTTGTAATACTAACTTGGAGGACAAGATTGTAGTAGGACAAGTGTCATCCCATGATTGGGCTGAGAGTGCTATATAAGAAGCACTCATGGAATGATCAAGTATGTATGGATTAAGCTAGTAGTAGCCATTGGGAGAGTTAAGGCCTCTCGAAGAGCCTATTTACTTTTCTGCATAATTACTTTCAGCTTATTAGAGCTTATTTGAGCTTAATCACAATTCATTGTATTTTCCCTTACAATTCAGATCTCATTTAAACTCTGAATTGAGTCTTATTCAATAACATCTATCCATTCCCTCAGTTTCTATTGTTTTATTGCTCTAATTCTGTTTTATTGAGTATTTTGATCCTATCAAATGGTATCAGAGCCTGGTTCATCGCTGCTAAGATCTAGAACGATGGATCCAATGGAAAAGAGAGCTAGGTGAGAACAGAGGTTGAGCAAAATAGAAGTTGCAGTCGAGCAACTTCGTCAGTTGGTTTTAGAACGAAATCGTAGTAACCGTCGTCAGGGTCGACCACAGGAAAGACTACACTACTTCGACGAAGAGGAGGAGTGGAGCGATAATAGCTCATGGTTGTTGGACTCGCAATCTCAACCACAGCAAAATGATGAAGGTAAGGATCAGAGAATTAACAGTGTCAAAGAAGAAACTCACCTCAACAAATCTGAGTTTCAGCCAGAAGCTGTAGTGAAGGTGACTGAAACTGCGGTTAAGGTTGCGACAGAGGAGAAGATTGTGTTGAGTACGATGGTGGAGAACGATATTGCACTTAGACCAGCTTTGCAGAGTCCAACACCATCGCAGAATACCGTTCGATCTACAACCACACTGCCGGATTCCGATTTACATGAACTAATTGCTTCAAACACCAATATTAAAGGAAGAGGAAAGAATCAGGTGTTTGTATTTGAGCCACTTCCGTCGCCGGAACCGCCGGATTTGGATTCGTCAATTAAAACTCTACTCGAACCAAAGCCACCTGATCTACTGCCGCCGCAACTGACAACGCCGGCGAAACTAATCTCTATATCAATGAAGCACATCGAGTTCGTTGAACAAAACCGGGAAAGACAAAGGGCAAAAAAGGAGGAATCCCAACCTGTGATCAAAATACAAGAGTTTGAAAGAGACATTGCTGGGTTTTGGTCTCTAAGTTTGCCTCTTAAAGAGAACATGCCAGCTTTGCAAGCCAATATAGAAATGATGGTTGTTAATGATAATGAGATGACAAAACAGAATGTTTATGCAAGCATGAGTCGGAGGAGTAAATCAAGGTTGAAGAAATGGCATGTTGATTATGCAAGGGATGAGAGGAAGATTTTAAGGTATGATTTATTACCCTACTCACAATTTCAATTCGAAGTTGTCGGAGCTAGTAATGACATGAATGATTTTGAGACATTGAAAATGATTGGGTGCATGTATGCTCAGTATGTTCAAAGCCAAATAGGGTGGAATAAAAGTCTCTATAAAACACTCTATGAACTTTTCAATGTAATTATTCAACCTGACCAGTTAATTAGTTTTGTGAGGGCTTCTAATGATATTGAAAATAAGAATTTGATGGAACTCTTTGACAAGTATAGTGAAAATATTTTGGGTATTGACTATGAAAGTGGAAATTTGGTCTTCATATCATTAATGGCAACATATGATCAAGGAGTGGTAACAAGTACAAGGTCAGCTTTTGTGATCCAGTACAATGTGCAACCAACTTTGGATAGATACAATATTTCTATGTTCGCATATGGTCAAAGCCATTCTGGTAAGACACTCAAGGAAGTGAACTATAATTTGGTTTTCAATGTCCCATGTTTTGAGAGGGTGTTGAATTTGGTATATGATAGAGGAAGGCTTTGGAAAATTCTGTGTTACTAGAAACCAAACATTAGATGCAGGTGATCATGATGTGGTGGTTTTTGCATTAGTAGGCGCATATGCAGAGCACTTGATCATTGGTAACTCTGTGACTTTGGGTTTCATGTGGAAGGTACTATCTTTCCTTGTCATTCACTTTGGTAACTGTTGTTTGATCCTTGAAGGGGATTATAGTCTTATCTCAACCACTATGGAATCTATAGAGGTACTTTATGTGATAGCAACAAGCTTGAGAAATTCTGTGTTAATCTATGGTTTGTTGAACTTAGTTTTTGACAGAGGAAATATATGGCTCAAGAGCATTTTGGTGCTACTTATGTTGGTATATGATAGAGGGAAGTGTTGGTCCTCAAGCATTTGTATGCAAAGTGATATGGGATACCACCAGGTGAACACTATTGCCAAACCATTCATAGTTGGAAGGTTGATGCTATTCTCTGTATTAAGGAGCCAAACCTATCAAGAAATGAATTGTATTTGGTGGATGACGAGACTAAAGAGGCCTTGGGCATTACAAAGAATGAACAATGGTAGGTTTGAAGGTCGGAAAAAGGGAGGATACTACATGCCTTTTGAAAACACATGGGAGTTGATTGATGAAATAGTGGCTGAATTCCCAGATTTCCTCATTGAGGTCAATGAGAGTTTAAAAGGGCGGGGTATTGATAGACACAAGCTGGTTCATAAGAGAAGAATAAAAAAGAGTGGTCCCTCTTCCAATAATGAGTTGGCAGCTCTAGTTAACTTGGAGGAAAAGAGAAGAGTGGGGTCACTTGTAATACTAACTTGGAGGGCAAGATTGTAGTAGGACAAGTGTCATCTCATGATTGGGCTGAGAGTGCTATATAAGAAGCACTCATGGAATGATCAAGTATGTATGGATTAAGCTAGTAGTAGCCATTGGGAGAGTTAAGGCCTCTCGAAGAGCCTATTTACTTTTCTGCATAATTACTTTCAGCTTATTAGAGCTTATTTGAGCTTAATCACAATCCATTGTATTTTCCCTTACAATTCAGATCTCATTTGAACTCTGAATTGAGTCTTATTCAATAACATCCATCCATTCCCTCAGTTTCTATTGTTTTATTGCTCTAATTCTGTTTTATTGAGTATTTGGATCCTATCATTATGATGAAATACAAAACATGAATGTCAGACAAACTATGAAGGTATTAAAATCTACTCAATTGATTTTTTTTAATCAAATTTATAAATCAACCACATTCAATCAACTGTAATGCATCCCCCTTCACATGGGAGACGCCAGGTCCTAGTGTGATACATATTCATGACACACTTCTGAAAAATTGGAGATATAAGAGTGCTAAATTTTTTTCATATCTCGATCCTAATTATAACTTATAACCAACTATCCATACATGTCAAAACAAAGGGTACCTAATGTCAAAAGAAAGAATTGCAAAAACATTAAAAACATGGAGGCCATGCTTTTTCAATCCACCAAATAAATTAAATAACTCTCTCCCGTATTAGAATCTCAAAAAGATTCCACTCAAAATGAGATCAGCAGAAAAATAAAATACTTCATGTTTTCATCTCAAAATTTGAAACAACCACATTCTTAGGATAAAACCTAAAGCTCAGCAATCAAGAAGGAAAAACATATTTTAATCAGATTATTTGTAATTTTAGTGTATTAGGAGCTAGTTTTGAAATTGAATCTGTGCAAATTATTGGCAAAACAAAGGATAAAAAACAACAATATTTTCCTTGAGTGATATGCATCAAATTATTGCATCCTTGTTGAAAAATTACAGCAATCATGATAGTATGCTCAAACAAATTTGTGGCAGAAATAAACACATAGATTTAAACTGCCAAAAAATGTAATCTAGGAGAAGCATAATGTAAATCAAGGTATTTCATTTCTCCATGACTGCATCACAACCACAAATGTGGCTCCATCGGTGGTAAAACGCAAGTTGGAAACAAAAGGCACCAGAAGTTTAACATCCGCAAGTTGGAAACAATGGCTTGTTAGAGATCAAACATAAAAATGAAATTCTTATACAAACAAAAATTAGTACCATTTAGCAAAAGGATTAATCAATTCTAATCAGAGACCCAAACATACTAAAACAACTTTCAGCTCTCCCAAAACTAAATACAAATGGATAAACTTTAGAGTATGTTTGGATTGGTAAGGACAAGGATAAGCATCTTGCCAATCAAGGTTTAAAACGATCTGCAACCATGATTATTGCAGCAACTTTATATTAATGTCAATTGGACATAAGGAATATTTCAATGCAATTTGATTCAATTTTAAAATCTTACTCAGTATAATGATAACTACACAAAATTTTCAACGAAAATTAATCAAAACACAAACTAAAATTAATCAAATAAAAATGATATTTTCAAGCAAGCATAATAAATAAATAAATAAATAAATAAATTAAAATTAAAATTTACCATGGATTAATTCAATTCAATAAATCAAATCACAATTCGATAATGTACAAAATTGAAAGAGACCTAAATAAAATAAAATAAAATAAAAATAAAAACCGAACCTGAGTCAGTGATGAGATTCAGCATGCTGTTTGTGAGCGAGATGGCGACGCTCATTAGGAAGAGCAACAAGGTAAGAGAAGATCATACCACCGTAACAGATATGGAAGAGAGGTTGAGGAGAACCAGTTTCGATGTACTTCTCGGCGTAATTATCCAAACCTCTCTTGATGGAATTCTTGATGTAATCGAAAGAAAGCATCGGTTTGACGTGTTCATGAACCTCGGTTACCTTCTTCCCCTTGATCTCGTTGTAGAATCTCCTCAACGCCATCTTGTTCGATTGATTAGATTAGATTAGATTAGAGGAACAAAGCAAACCCTAGAATTCAGATTTCTCACTCTATTTCTCGATGGACACAGACACGGGTATGTATTACTGTATATGGTTGGAAATGTATTTGGTTAATTAAAGGATATATGCCCCATTCACGTGACCCGGTCCGCACAATGTGACCCAGTTACCCTTATTTATTTATTTTTTATATTATTATTTTGGAAAATGATAAACATTGCCCTTTCTTTAATATATATAATGATGAGGAAATTATCTCTTATCTTTAAATCCTATAAGATTAGCTACAATTAAACCCTATTTTTTCCCTCCTAATATTTTCATTAAATTCTTGCCATTGTATTTAAATAAATAACAAATAAATTCTTTTCCTCTTCCAATAAATTTATATTTTGGAAAACTGAAGGCTAAATTTAAACCCAATCAACACCCGTATTCCAATATTTAGTATTTGTTGACTAATTCAACACAAAACTAAAAAAGAGACAATGCAATCTCTCTCTCTCTATCCTTCACTCACATGTCTCTTTCTCTCTCTTGCCACTCTTCCTTCTGCCCATTTGCAAATTGCAACCCTCTTGCTCTTCTCATTATACATATCTTTATTTTGTTAATTTAGCACAAAATTGAAAACAAAATTAAATCAAGTGAAGTTATGCACAAAAGCCACAAAAAAGGTTTAAATTTGATCTTCTGTTTCTCCATTTCATAACAGTTTCTTTTAAACATATATGTTTATGTTCAGTGAACTTAAAGATTACTACTCTTCGATCTTTTGATACATCAAGAAATTTTATCTGAAGTAGTATTAGGTAAATGAGTCTTTCTTATATAATTATTTGTATAACATGTTTTGACTTCTATGTTTCTTGAGTTCTTTTATGGTTAGATTGATAGAAATATCATTTATGTTAATGAAGTTAAGCATTTATCTCTACAAGTTATACTATTTTTTGATGGATTGAGATAAGATTTATTTTAGAATTGCTTCTTTTTTGCTACTTTGGGGTTTACCCTATGAATCTTTTATTTATGTATTACTCTGCCATTTGTTTGTACTGATGTAAGTTTATGAATGCTATGTTTGATGTTTTACTATGTTAAATAATAAGTATCAGTTAAGCATTTTCCATTAATTATTTGTTGATTTTTAATTTTTTAATAATACTCATAAATTTATTTTAATCTATCATTCATAACTAGCTCTTCAAGTACCAGAAGAAAAGAAAAGTTTCTCTCTTCTCTCTCGTGGACTTACGGTCCAACTACATAGCTCAAAAAAACATAATTCCTTCTTCTCCTTCTTACATTTCGAGATCTTGAAACGAAGGGTTGAGGAAGGAAAATTAGCCGTAATCTGAACAACTCAACGGAATTAAAGTAGCCCTTTGAAACTCAAATTGAAATTGTTTTCAAGGGATGGAGAAAGGGAGGCGTGTGATTTGAAGGGTGAAGAAGGTTGTGATTAGAATAAAGTGAAACAAAAGAAGAAGTAGCAGCAGGTTTCTATAAAAAAACACAAAGAGATCAGTTGGGTGTTGGGGGGTGTGAATCATAATCTATTAAAATATCATTTCATAAATTTATTAAAAAAAAATTATAAATTTAAGTGACCTGTTTTACAGCCCATTGCAGGTAAAATGTTGACTTTCCCATGATGATGGGAAAGTAATCAATTTACCCATGTTAAATCCCACCAGCTAAAAATGTCATGTGTGAAATAACTTCCCATTCAACTTCCATATATGCCAATAAGTGGTATCAGGGAATGATTAGCATAAATTGTGTCTATGATTTATTCTATAGTTCCCATAGCAACCTGCCTGCATAAAATGTGTTTAGAGAACAATTTTTTGTAAAAAACATTTTACATAGTTGAAATGATAAGTCTTTAAAAATTCATATATACCGAATGGAAGGACCGAGGGTTTGAACCTTAATCATGATGTCTGACATTTGACATAACAAGTATATCATTTAATCTTAAAAAAAAATTCATGTTTAAAATTATTATAATGCTGTCTTACACCTTTTCAATACTATGCATTTTATACAAAATAATTCATTATTAATTGTTTTCTCAATGAAATAATTCATTATTATTATTATAACATAAGAGCTAATTTATTACTTTTTATTTGCTTTTTTATGGTAACGTCCATAGTACTCTATGGTAACCTCTAATTTATTACTTTTTATTTGCTTTTTTATGTGCTTAAGAAATGAGGGAGAAGTTTGTAAGAAATGGAGGGAGAAGTTGTATAGAGAGAATTTGTGTGTGCATGTGGAGATTGGATTGAGAAAAGAAGGTTATGACATAAAAGTAAATTTAGTTTAAACCTAAACTAATCGTGCGACTAATTTGGATTTGGACTAAAGAATTTTTATTAGAGAGAGAAGAATTGTTTTTTGGTTTTCTATTTTTTCTAAAGATTACTAAATGCGCCTCTTCGGAAATGAAAGTTTGTTTTTTTCTTGGTTTTTTAGCGTTGTGTGTGTGTTAGCCCATATTTTGGTTAAGTCAAAATATGCCCTAATTATTCTTTGAATATAATTACTGAACCTTTTAATTATGGAAATTAATGTTTCCAAATTTTTAGTGACGCAATAAAGGTTAAAAGTAATATATTTAAATAATATTCTCATTTGAGAATATTTTAAGGTCTCAGGAGATGGAAAATATTTACAAGTCTAGGAAATCAATCAAGATTTGGTTCGAGTTATCAAACAATTCGATTGACATTCAAGGGTTACTCGAACTCGAAGACTATTTAGAGACTTAACATATTTCAGTATTTTCTGAAGATTCAAAATTCAAACCATTGCAACATTTCATTCAAAAGTGGCAACTATTGGCATTTAGGAATGAAGATCAGATGGCAAGACACTTGTCAAATGGATGTTAGGTAGTCGTTACTAGATAGCATTAGTTTTTTTCTATAAATACTAGTTCATTTGATGTAAATTCTATCACAAATTTCTCATACTTACAAACCTTTAAACATTCTGAGTACCCAAAGCGTTTCGAGCGAAAGGAATAACAAGGCAAAATGTATGATCTTGTGATCAAACTCTTTTAAATTCAATGCAATTTACATTTCATGCAATTTACATGCTTTTATTTACATTCTTTGCCTTTTAATTCATTGAATCATTTATTTCTCTTGTCAATACGTACTCATTTTTGAGTATTTTTACTTTTCTTGTCAAACAAGTTATCTTTTTTGTTATTTACTTTACTTTAAACAAACAAACTTGTTCATTTGCATTAATGAACATTGCTATTTTCAAACTTGAACAATAAATGCACAAACATGTCCCGAGATTCTCTAGTTGGTCTCTCAAGCATTGCAAACTAGCGATTGTTTACCAAAAATCAGTGTAAACAAATTGGCACGCCCAGTGGGACCAGTTTTGTGCGTTTTTATTTTCAAAGTTTTCTTAAAGTATTTCTGAAAATTTTCTTCTTTGTTGTTTTGGAAAGTTGTGTGTGTTGTTTTCAAAAAATTACATTGTTTAGTGCATGCAATTGAGAAGTGGTAGGATAAAACCAGAGATGGTGAGACCTAGAGGCACTAACGCTAGTACAAGCAACAACAACAACAATGGTAATGACAATAATAATGTCAATAACCAAAACAATCAGGATCCTGATGATGTTAACCCATTATTTGGGCATGTAGACGCTTCGAGCGCTCTGACAACATCAACCACAGATGCAACATCTGTGGGGGCAACACAGGCAATTCATGTGTCTTCTTTTATGCCCTCATTAACATCTAATGCTGCAACACAATGGCTGAAAACACATCGAGCATGCCTTTACAAACTATTGGTGGGGTTCCTCCCCCATTCTCAGGATCTTCATTTGACTTTCGAAGTCAATCAGGGGGCTTGTATCAGTCCCAAAGATCTTATCCATATGGAATGCCTACAACCATGATGCAAAGCGTGTATTCACACCCTGCATTACACTCTGATAGGATAACAGTGAGGTCTCCCTTTCCACAAGGGCAAAACTCTAATAATGCTAGAGTTCGAGTGAACCAACCAGCCCTCACTACAGATTCACTTTTATCTATGAGGCAACAAATGGATGAGAGTAATTATGATATGGTGAATTTACTCACTGAACAAATGGGTACAATAATCAACCCATTAATTCGAGATACAAATAAGACTTACCAAACCCTGGCTACCCAAATGGGTAGAATTGTTGATTTCTTTGGAGGGGCACAACTGCCCATCCAACAACCACTTCAACCATTGCAGGCCCCTAGACCAAGGCCTGGACAAGTTGCTGATAATCGAATCGAAGAGGCTCGAGGTCAGCAACAAGAACCACAAGTTGTTAACCAACCTGTACTAAGAAATGTTGAACCTGAAGTGGTGCTTGTTCATCGAAACCAAAATGCTGATGAGGTGTTGAGAAACGTTCAACATAATGATTTTGGGCAAAATAACTTAGCCAATTTGGTAGAAACCATTCTTGCCCAAAATGGTCTAAATGTAGGTTTACATAGACCCAATTTTGTATCACCACTATCTGAATTTGTTTTGCAAACATAAATTCCAAGGGGTTGAAAAACCCCAAAATTTACCAAGTTTGCTGGTGATACAACAGAGTCTACAGTCGAGCACATTGCTAGGTATTTGACTGAGGCTGGGGACATAGCAAATAATGAGAATTTGAGGATGAAGTACTTCCCCAATTCTCTAACAAAAAATGCTTTCACTTGGTTCACAACTTTACCCCCACACTCTGTATTTACTTGGACCCAACTCGAAAGGCTTTTTCATGAGCAATTCTACATGGGTCAAACAAAAATAAGCCTCAAAGAATTAGCAAGTGTTAGGCGTAAAACACCAGAATCTATTGATGACTATCTCAATAGGTTTAGACTTCTTAAAGCTAGATGTTTCACTCAGGTTCCTAAACATGAATTGGTAGAAATGGCTGCTGGTGGCCTAGACTACTCGATTCGAAAGAAATTAGATACACAACATCTCAGGGATATGGCTCAATTGGCTGATAGGGTTAGACAAGTTGAAAGACTTAGAAATGAAAAAGCCAGGAATACTAAGTTCCATAAGAAAGAGAAAATAGCCTATGTTGGGAACTATGAGAGTGAAGATGAGTATGAGTTAGAGACTGGTGAGGCTGATCCAAATGAAATAGACTTGGCTGAATTAAAACCAGGACCTCCTTATACTTGTAAATTTTTAAAGCCCTCGAATGGAAAAAATCCTAGTGAACCCAAAAGTGAAAAGTATGTTGCTAAAACCTACACATTTGATGTCACCAAATGTGATGAAATTTTTGATTTATTGGTCACTGATGGCCAAATAATTGTTCAAAAAGGGTTAAAAGTTCCTGCTTTAGAACAAAGAAAGAAAAGAGCTTATTGCAAATTTCATAACTTTTTGGGTCATAAAACTTCTCATTGTGTTGTTTTCAGGGACTTAGTGCAAAAAGCATTGGATGAGGGGAGATTGAAGTTCGATGAAAAAGCTAAGCAGCCCATGAAGGTAGATACTGACCCTCTCCAAGTGGCTGAGACTTCCTATGTGGAGCCATTCGAGTGCTTAATGATAGATGCTATGGAAGCCTCCCCGGTTCGAGCTGTTACTAAGGGAGAATATGCTGAGAAAATCAAAGTGGTGTATCCTCGAGCTGAAGAGGAACTCATTGATTTTCTGAATAGATGCAAGCTAAGCAACAAGGAAGTGATGCTGTGTCCTCGTTGCAGTGCTGTATGTGACAAGGAGGCTACTGCAGGCCTCAAAAATGTTATGCCCTATGTGGATAACAAGAACAAGTGGTCTACTGAAAGGCCAAACAAAGGTAAGGCCACAAGTCAAGGCCCTACTATCCATGATAGGCTGGGAAGGAGGCAAATATATGTGCCTTCAAATAAAATTCCTTTCAATCAATGGTCATCAGGCCAACACTAGGTCTACCAAAAGAGAAGGATGGATTTAGGTGGTTCGAGTCAAGTTTCTTCGAGCAACAATGCAGAAAATAGGAAGTACTCATATAACAACAACTACAAAGGGAAAAATCTTATGACTCGAACCCAGTGGCGTAGGTATCAACGCCTTAAGAAGTTAGAAAGGGAGAGTGCCCAAGCTGGGGGCATATCTCATTCGAATGCCCATGCTGGGGGCAATTCCAATCCAAGTGCCCATGCTGGGGGCACTAACAAAATTGCCCATGCTGGGGGCAATACCAAGGTTGCATATACTGAAGGCAACCACAGTGATGCAAGGAATAAGAAGGAGGTTGTTCCTAAAAAGGCTGAAAAAGCCTTGGTAATTGAGGAAATGTCCTCTTCAAAGAGGCCAGCCAAAGAAAGACTATCATTCCAAGAGGATAACATGGAGGATGATATTCCAGATGAGGACCTGCTCGAATCTGACTCTGAAACAGACTTCGATGTGTTGGTCAATGTGGTGTCTATTCTACCACGTGAGTATGATCAAAGGTCCACTTCAGACCCTGATGAAGAGTTTGAAGAACCTGAGCTAGATGATTACACCCCTGTATGCTACTATGTTATGAATAATGGGTGTATTGAGCAACAGAAGGCTACATTCGAGTGGCCTCATGAAGGTATGAAGAACCACCTGAAGCCTTTATAAATTAAGGCTAAAGTTGGTGGGGTTGGTGTAAACAAAGTCCTTGTGGATGGGGGTGCTGCAGTTAACTTAATGCCCCATTTCATGTTAAGGAAGTTGGGAATGTATGACACTGATATGCATTCTCACAATATTGTTCTCTCGAACTATGAGGGAAAGAGTGGCAAATCACTTGGTGCCATTCAAATGGATGTTGCTGTGGGCAGCACTATTAGGCCAACTTCATTCATAGTTGTGCCATCAAAGGGTAGTTTCAACTTGCTTCTAGGAAGGGAATGGATTCATGGAGTGGGTGCTGTACCCTCCACCCTTCACCAAAGGTTAATACTTTGGAGGGAAGACAAGATTGTGGAAAACATTGAGGCTGACCAAAGTTTCTATAGGTGTGAAGTGGATCACATAACAAAACAAACCTTTGATAGAAACTTATCCTCAATTTCTCCTTGTGGAGACAGAGATAGTGGCTTTCGAGGAGCCACCAATAATGTGTACCATTCTGTCAGACTCCATCCAACACATGGTTTCTATTGGGAAAGGGAAGTGATTGAAGAATTCACTCCTGAAGATGGAGTGATCCCACCCTCTGGATGGGATGATGATGCAGAATCGAGCAATGTCTGAGCCCTCTGCTTGGGCCAAGATAACGGCATATATTGCCGAGAAAAAGATCGAAACGGCCTTAGAGGCTGCATTCGAACAAAATATGGTTGAAGAAACCATAAATAAAAATAATGGCAAGTTATTGCCAAATGAGCAAAGGTTGGATTGCATTTATGATGACGAGCCCTTAGGTTTTGAAAAAGACCCATCCAGTTCGAATCCTAAAATGCAAGCACAAGATCCTTTGCAAGAAATTGATATTGGAGATGGCCCTATAAAAAGGCCAACATATATCAGTGCCAATATTGATTTCGAGCTGAAGCAAAAGCTGGTTAATCTACTCAAAGAATTTAAAGATTGCTTTGCCTGGGACTATAATGAAATGCCAGGATTGAGTAGAGAATTGGTGGAACATAGACTGCCACTCAAGCCAGGAAAGAAGCCTATCAAACAACTACCAAGGAGATTCAATCCTGAGATCCTCTCAAAGATCAAAAGTGAGATCGAAAGACTACTAAAAAGCAAGTTCATTCGAACTGCCAGGTATGTTGAATGGTTAGCAAATATTGTGCCTGTTATTAAGAAAAATGGTAGTCTTAGGGTATGCATAGATTTTAGAGACTTAAATAATGCAACACCTAAGGATGAATATCCAATGCCAGTAGCAGAAATGTTAGTTGATTCAACAGCAGGGTTCGAATACTTGAGTATGTTAGATGGCTATTCTGGCTATAATCAAATCTTCATTGCTGAAGAGGATGTGGCTAAAACAGCATTTCGATGCCCTGGCGCATTAGGGACTTATGAATGGGTTGTTATGCCATTTGGTCTAAAAAATGCTGGAGCCACATACCAAAGAGCAATGAATCTTATTTTTCATGATTTCATTGATCCTTTTATGCAAGTGTACATTGATGATATTATTGTGAAATCCTCATCTAGTGATGACCATTTGAATCATCTTAGAAAATCATTCAAGAGAATGAGAAAATGTGGATTAAAAATGAATCCACTAAAATGTGCTTTTGGTGTACATGCAGGGGATTTCCTTGGTTTTGTGGTGCATAAAAAAGGCATAGAGATAAATCAAAACAAAACGAAGGCTATTATGGAAACTCAGCCTCCAAGAACAAAGAAATAACTTCAGTCCCTATTGGGAAAGATCAACTTTTTGATAAGGTTCATTTCGAATCTAAGTGGAAAAGCTCATCCTTTCTCTCCACTACTTAGGAAGCAAAAAGGGGATCAATTTCATTGGGGGCAAGATCAACAAAAAGCGTTTGAAGACATCAAAGCTTATTTGGCTCATCCACCAACGCTAATGCCTCCTATTCGAAACAAAGCCATGAAGTTGTACATTTCAGCATCTGATTCAACTATTGGTAGCATGCTTGCCCAAGAAGATGAAAATGGTGTTGAAAAAGCTATATATTATTTAAGTAGAGTATTGAATGATGCTGAAACTAGATATAGTGCTATAGAAAAACTATGTTTATGTTTATATTTCTCTTGTATCAAACTTAAGCATTATATAAAGCCTATTGAAGTTTATGTCTATTCTCATTTCGATGTTATTAAACATATGCTTCTGAAACCTATTTTACGTAGTAGAATTGGTAAATGGGCTCTAGCTCTAACAGAATACTCACTAACATATAAACCTTTAAGAGATAAAAAAGGTCAAATAGTGGCAGATTTTCTTGTTGATCATTCAGTGATCGAAATGCCACTAAGTTATGTGGAAACACAGGCATGGATTTTGTATTTCGATGGTTCCAAAGATAAACATTGGTCTGGAATTGGGGTTTTAATAATATCTCCAATACAAATTCCAACTAAGTTTAAATACAAAATAAATGGGTTTTGCTCCAATAATGAGGCAGAATATGAAGCCTTAATAGCAGGTCTTGCACTGTTAATAGACTTGGGGGCAAAAAACATTATCATTCGAGGTGATTCAGAATTGGTAATTAAGCAATTGACAAAAGAGTACAAATGTATTAAAGAACATTTGGCTAAGTATTTTGTGATTGCAAGTACCTTGCTGGATCGATTCGAGTCTGTGGAATTTGAGCATATTCCTAGACTACAAAATCAAGAAGCCAATGATTTGGCTCAAATAGCCTCTGGTTACAAAGTTACTCCAGAAAACTTAAATAAGTTGATCGAGATTAAAGAAAAGTTGGTTTTCCATGAGCCATTGGCTTCAGAATTATCAATGGCAAAACATGTGGGGGCAACTTCACCACCAATTTTTGATGGCTACTCGAATGTAGAAGAATATGAGAGTGCTGACATTTTTACCATTGATAACTTGGTAGATGGTGATTGGAGAAAACCAATAGTAGAATATTTACAAAACCCTGTAGGTCAAGTTGATAGAAAAATTAAATATAGAGCTTTGAGTTATGTAATCATTGGAAATGAGTTGTTTAAAAAGACAACTAAAGGTGTGTTGCTAAAATGTCTTAGTGAATCTGAAGCCTTCATTTCAATTTCTGATGTACATAGTGGAGTTTGTGGTGCTCACCAAGCAGGCCACAAAATGAAATGGTTATTGTTTAGACAAGGTCTATATTGGCCTTCTATGCTGAAAAATTGCATAGAATTTGCTAAAGGTTGTCAAGAATGCCAAATACATGCAGGAATTCAACATGTCCCTGCAAGTGAACTACATTCTATAATCAAGCCATGTCCATTTCGAGGATGGGCTTTGGATTTAATTGGTGAAATTAAACCTGCTTCATCAAAAAACCAACGTTACATTTTAGTTGGTATTGATTATTTCACAAAATGGATTGAAGCAATACCCTTGCCTAATGTAGATCAAGAGGCAATAATTAATTTCATCCAAAATTATATTATTTATAGATATGGCATTCCAGAGACAATTACCACTGATCAAGGTTCAGTTTTCACTAGAAGAAAAATGCAAGAGTTTGCTAGTGAAACAGGATTCAAATTGCTTACTTCAACACCATATTATGCTCAAGCAAATAGTCAAGTTGAAGCAGCAAACAAGATTATCATTAATTTAATCAAAAAACACATTGCTCAAAGGCCAAGAAATTGGCATAAAACTTTGGATCAGGTTTTATGGGCATGTAGAAATTCTCCTAGAGAATCAACTAACACTACACCATTTCGATTAACATATGGTCATGATGCAGTTTTACCTGTTGAAATCAATATGCAATCATTTCGAATACAAAGACAGATGGAAATACCATATGACCAATATTGGGAAATGATGTTAGATGAGTTAGTTGATTTGGATGAAGAAAGGTTACAAGCATTAGAATATATGACTAGGCAAAAAGATAGAATTGCCAAAGCCTATAATAAAAAGGTTAAGTCAAAAGCTTTTAACTTGGGAGATTTAGTTTGGAAAGTTATCCTGCCTATGGATAAAAAAGATAGAGTTTTAGGCAAATGGTCACCTCATTGGGAAGATCCATTTAAAATTGTTCAAGTTTTTTCAAATGGTGCTTATGAAATCAAGGAGTTAAGTCCTGAAAAACATGTGTTGGGAATAAATGGTAAATATTTGAAAAAATATAAACCAGCTTTGCTCGAATTAAACATAAGTGCAAAATAAAACTTAGAACGAATAGAGATATGGCAAACATAAAAGAAAATATTTTGCCACAGAAGGGCATTATCAGATTACAACCAAAATGATTCGAGCGACATAATAATAAAAATTGTTCAAGTAGGACCAAAAGAATTACAAAGACTCAGCCACATTTCGATACAAGGCATCTAGAGACATTTTCTCTGCCCTAATGACTCGTTTGTTATCTTCGAGAGCTTGGATTTCTGTTGCCACCACTTCAGAGTCATTTATAGCTCGAACCCCCTCTCTGCCTTTGGCATCAATTTCTGCTTGAAAGGATTGAATCATTTCAGCTTCAATTGTTGCTTGGGTTTGTTGTTCTGCAGCTATCTTCTCTTTGTATTCATCGATTTGACGGTGAAGATCCATTATGATAGCTTCCCAAGCAGTAATGTTGTTCTTACAAGCGTCAAGTCTAGGCTCCTGGGCTTCAGTAGCTTTGGTTCGAATGACAGAGACCTCATGGTTTAGCCCAGCAGCCTTAGCTATCAAGTCATCATAAGCAGATATTTGAACATTGAGCCTAGCTTCGTTCTCCCTCTCCTTTTGCACTACCTTGGCGTATTGATCAATCAGGCTTTCCAATTGCATGACTTTACACAAAGTAAGAGTGTCAGTGTGAGAATTGTGCAATTTTTTCAGGAAAGCCAAGTACTCAAAAGCCTTCGAGGGGTTGGTTTCGAGTACATCTAATACATTCTGCATCCCAAAATTTGTTTTCAATCTATTAAGTAAGGAATCTTGCCTTACAGTAGCATTAATAGCAGCAGTAGAGGGATGAGATGTGCCATCAGTTTTCTCACTCGAGGTCTGAGATTGGGATTTGGACTGCAGAAGAAGATTGAGGGCAACTGCTGGGTCAGTTTTGTGAATTTTAGCTAAAGCCTCTTCAGGAACCCCAATGCTAGCTGATAACCTCGAAGTAGAAGATTCTGATAACAATTCAGGCCCACCAGCCTTAGCTTCTCTAATAAGTGTGTCATCTTCAACTTCATTCTCTTCTTCTGTTCCAACCTCGATAGATTCACTCGAATCACCTGTGCTAGGAGCTGGAGTTGGTAGATTTTCTTCAGTGCTATGCATCCAATCTCCCGGACCCTTCGTACGCTCGAAAAAAGCATGAGCTTGGTCTTGAGTCATGAACACTGGTGGACCAAACTCTGGTTGAGCATTCGAGTTTGCCTAGCCAGATGTCAGAATAGAAAAATGAGACAGTTATCAAATTAAGATGATTGATTTACATTTCGAGGAAAAGATGTATACCTGGTTGTGGGATGTTTCAATATGTTTCTGCAAAAGGGGAGAACTTTGGCTCTGAGTCTCTACAGTTGGGTTTTCCATAATGGGCTCATCTTGCTATACAAAAGAAAAGTCAAAGGTTAAAACTTTGATGAATGTACTCCTTCGAGTATTTCTATTAACACAGTGACATACCTTGTCATTCCCGTCTTTGTTCTGAGTTTCTTCTTCGAGGGGAGTTGGAGAAGGGTGTTCAGCCACTGGGGAAAGAGAAGGGGTGTCTAGAACAATGGTGTTGTCATTAACGACTTGGTTATTACCTTTAGTTCCCACAGATGAACTAGTATCCACTCGAATGGAACTAGTAGTCTCAGACTTTGAAGAATTTGAGGATTTGAGATGTTTTCTCTTCTTTTTCTTTTTCTTCAAGTCCTTGGGAACTGTAGGATTCTCTTTGTTTTCCCCAGTTTGGTCCTTCTTTTGGTTTTCTTCTCCCTTTTCACTATCCTTAATTGTTTCAGCATTCGAGGAATTATTGCTCTTCTTTTTCTTTATCCTCTTTGGCTGGGGTTGTGTTGGATCGGCGGGGTTCGTCACATGGTCACTCTCAGACTCATGTTGTCGTTTCCTTGTTAAAGTAATTTCCGGTTCATCTTCACCCTGCACAGTACAAGAGAAGATTAGAAGTTAAAATCAAAAAATTGTTTCCTGAAAGAAGTTAAGATGTTTGAGAGAAACAATATTTCGAGTTGCTAACTAACTTCTTCATCATCATGCACAAAGACCGAAGGAAGTGTTTGGTCCTTGGGAGTTTTACTCAATGCATGTTTTTCTCTTGGGATCTATCATATTAAATAGGAGAACATGAGAAAGATACGTATCTGATTCGAGAGAAGCAGAAAAAGAAAGGTGCAAACCTGGTCTATTTTCTTCTTGCTTCGAACTTCTCTTTTCCTTCTTTTTGTTTCAGCTTTCAGCATGGCTTCCTCCTCAGCTCTTCTGATATCTTCGTCATCTTTCAAACGCACGCCACCAACTCTTCGAGGGTTGATAGTTCGAGCTGCTGGCTGGGAAGGTCCTTCTGCTACTGCTTTGCCTGTACAATGATAGTGAAATTATGGTTCGAGTGACACAAAATATAAGAAATTGTGCAAGAGATGTGGTCATACATACCTTTATCTTTATATTTTTCTTTGAGTGCTTCTACTTGCTCTTGGAAGAATCCACTTTCAAGTCTTGAAATGGTATCAGCAGTAGTGCTTACCATGTGTTTGTTGAAATGGTGATTCCACCAAGATAAGAACTTCTCAGTACAATAAAAAGAGAAGTTGAATTCGATTGGGTTCACCTTATAAACATACCTCGAACAGGTCTTGACATACTTGGCATAGAGTTCTTTCGAAACCTCTGTACCCATCACCATATTCTTTTTCCCTTCGAATAGACTCTTAGGAAAAGTTTGGGAAAGTCCAAATTGTCTCGAAACCAGGTTTGGTTGGTAACCAACCAAGACCAAGTGGTTTGAGTTGCTTCTAATCCTGCAAGAAAGGACTGTGGGGTGCAGGTAGTGTTGCCAGATCTCATTCACTTCATCAGCATTGTCAGGATTATTTGCTGGGAACTCGTCTTGCATTCATGCTGGGCCTACTTCTCTTGTTAGGAACGGTGCATGACGAGGTTGGAAATGTGTGAAATTTAGAAAATTTTTCATATATTTCATGAAGAGCTTTTGGGGGTCAATCTCTTTCGAATCAGGGGTTAGTACAGCTAACCTGATTCCCTCAATCGAACGGTTGCTTACTATGTCTTGGAATCTTGTGGGGATTTTGAGTCCCATTTCCCTTGTAAAAGTGGCATTAAGCCACAATTGCAATAGCCATAAAGGTCCTGAAACAGGAAATGGAGCCCCATTTTTGTGTTTTTTGAGATTGTCACAAAATTCCCCCATAGATTCATACAAAACCCCCAACAGAAGACGCCCTAGACCTATAGGTTCACCTTCATGAAGTTGAGTGGCCAAAGGTATGTACATCTGAGCCACATGTAGAGACTTCGAGCAGAAGACATAGCTCGAAAGCCAAAGGGTAAGAAAAGCCACATGCTCTTCTGCTGAAACTTCACCAGTGTCTTGGTGTTCTTGAATGAATTTATAGAAGGTCTTCTCATTCAATTTGATGTAGTGGTTGCTGCTAGTATTCGAGGGATTGAACACCTCTGCATTGGGTCTTAACCCAGTAATGGTGGCCACATCCAATAGAGTAGGAGTCATCATTCCACAAGGAAAATGAAATGTATGAGTACTCCTCTCATAAAACATGAGTGCAGCAGTTAGCATCTCGAATCGATAGGGAGGGCCATACCTGGAGATTTGAATTAGGTTATAAATTCCTAAGTTCTTCTAGTATTCACCCCAGTCTTTTTCTACTCGAATTAGCCATGGCACGAACTTGTCATTTTCACAGCTAGGTACAGATCTCCACATGTTATGAGGCTTTCGAATGAAGGTGAAATTAAAAGTATCTGTTGTGCAGAGCTTCGATTCACAACTTTCATGCACAGGGAAGAATTCTGAAACTTCCGGTTTCGATGCAGCTGCATCTGGAAATGGACCTCCGAATGCAAAAACATCATCACCTACTGAAAAGGGAATGATCAGTTCATCTTCCCAGCGATTTTGCTCTTCTACAGTTCCTTGAGGTTCAGGAACTACAGCAACACCGTTAGGTTTAACGGTGACATTCTTCCATTTTCCAGCAAAAGGAACTGGGTTTGGGTCGTGTTGTTGTTCTGACATTGAAACGGTTTTAGAAAAGATGAACAGTTAATAAAAAATTGAATCTTTGAAGGATCAGTTACAAATCTGATGTTGCTATAAAGATTCAAAATTTGTGAATTCTTGATGGAATTCTTTATGTAATCGAAAGAAAGCATCGGTTTGACGTGTTCATGAACCTCGGTTACCTTCTTCCCCTTGATCTCGTTGTAGAATCTCCTCAATGCCATCTTGTTCGATTGATTAGATTAGATTAGATTAGAGGAACAAAGCAAACCCTAGAGTTCAGATTTCTCACTCTATTTCTCGATGGACACAGACACGGGTATGTATTATATGGTTGGAAATGTATATGTATTTGGTTAATTAAAGGATATATGCCCCATTCACGTGACCCGGTCCGCACAATGTGACCCAGTTACCCTTATTTATTATTTTTTATATTATTATTTTGGAAAATGATAAACATTGCCCTTTCCTTAATATATAATGATGAGGAAATTATTGCAACGAAATTATTGTAGGGAATAAAATTTTCGTATTTTTTGAATCTTATTTGTAATTAATGATTTTTTTTGTCAAATAACTTTTATTCTTTCAAATACTTGTGAAATTGATTTTATATTTATATTATTTAAATATAAAAATTAATATATATTTAGGGATTTAAAAGGGAAATAATAGGGTGGGAGAGTGATATATCGCTCCTCGTTTCCAACAATGTGTTCGACTGTAGATTCTGTTGTATCACCAGCAAACTTAGTGAACTTTGGGGTTTTCCAACCCCTTGGGATTTCAGTTTGCAATACATATTCGGACAAAGATGACACAAAATTTGGCCTATGAAGTCCTACATTCAAACCATTTTAGCAAGAGTTGTTTCAACCAAATTGGCTAAATTATTTTGCCCAAAACATTATGTTGGACATTTGTCAAAACCTCATCAATATTTTGGTTTCGATTAACTAACACAACTTCTAGTTCAACGTTTCTTGGTACAGGTTGTTCAATCACTTCAGACAATGGTTGCTGCCTCTAATTTACCTCGACTCGATTCTCAACCACTTGTCCAGGCATAGGTCTAGGGACCTGAATTGGTTGAAGTGGTTGTTGTATAGGCATGTGTGGCCCTCCAAAGAAATCAGCAATTCTTCCCATTTGGGTGGATAAGGCATGGTAACTTTGGTTAGTGTCTCGAATCAAAGGATTGATCATTGTACCCATTTGTGTATTGACAAAATTTACCATTTGATGATTACTTTCATCCATTTGTTGTCTTATCGAATACTATGAATCTGTAGTAATGGTGTAAGTGCACCTGTTCACTCCCTTGTTTTAATATTTGTCAAAACCCATGAAAATAGTGTAGAACATATTTTGGCAACATTGTAAAAGACTTGACAGCGAAAAACTATTTTTAAACTTTCAAAAAAAACTGAGTTTAAGGTATTTTGTATCGATACATACTCACTTGTATCGATACAAATGTCCTAAAAATCCTTCACGCTGATCTTGTGCATTTTGTATCGATACATATATCACTTGTATCAAAACATATCTGGGCTGTCAGGGGCAGAGAGTCTCCTGTGTATTGAATCATGCTTGCATGTATTGATACACATCAAACTCTCTCAAAAGACCAGAGAATGCATTGTGTATCAAATCATGCTCGCATGTATCGATACATATCAGGCAGATTTTCAAGATATTGGTGTATGTATCGATACAAACACGTTTTTGTATCGATACATAGCTCAATTTTTTCAAATTTTGTACGCTGTTAGGTGTGTGTATGGATACACATATACGTTTGTATCGATACACTTCTGTGATGTTTTGCCTAAATTTGCGGGGTTTTTGGGATTTCCACCACTAACATTAACCTTTCATTTCCAAAGAGGGGAAAGTGTCAAAAACCGTTTAAAAAGAGAGATTCTAAACTCGGGGGTTAGTTACGCCTAGGGAAGATATTAGCATCCTAAACGTCCATAGTACTCTATGGTAACCTCTAATTTATTACTTTTTATTTGCTTTTTTATGTGCTTAAGAAATGAGGGAGAAGTTTGTAAGAAATGGAGGGAGAAGTTGTATAGAGAGAATTTGTGTGTGCATGTGGAGATTGGATTGAGAAAAGAAGGTTATGACATAAAAGTAAATTTAGTTTAAACCTAAACTAATCGTGCGACTAATTTGGATTTGGACTAAAGAATTTTTATTAGAGAGAGAAGAATTGTTTTTTGGTTTTCTATTTTTTCTAAAGATTACTAAACGCGCCTCTTCGGAAATGAAAGTTTGTTTTTTTCTTGGTTTTTTAGCGTTGTGTGTGTGTTAGCCCATATTTTGGTTAAGTCAAAATATGCCCTAATTATTCTTTGAATATAATTACTGAACCTTTTAATTATGGAAATTAATGTTTCCAAAATTTTAGTGACGCAATAAAGGTTAAAAGTAATATATTTAAATAATATTCTCATTTGAGAATATTTTAAGGTCTCAGGAGATGGAAAATATTTACAAGTCCAGGAAATCAATCAAGATTTGGTTCGAGTTATCAAACAATTCGAATGACATTCAAGGGTTACTCGAACTCGAAGACTATTTAGAGACTTAACATATTTCAGTATTTTCTAAAGATTTAAAATTCAAACCATTGCAACGTTTCATTCAAAAGTGGCAACTATTGACATTTAGGAATGAAGATCAGATGACAAGACACTTGTCAAATGGATGTTAGGTAGTCGTTACTAGATAGCATTAGTTTTTGTCTATAAATACTAGTTCATTTGATGTAAATTCTATCACAAATTTCTCATACTTACAAACCTTTAAACATTCTGAGTACCCAAAGTGTTTCGAGCGAAAGGAATAACAAGGCAAAATGTATGATCTTGTGATCAAACTCTTTTAAATTCAATGCAATTTACATTTCATGCAATTTACATGCTTTCATTTACATTCTTTGCCTTTTAATTCATTGAATCATTTATTTCTCTTGTCAATACGTACTCATTTTTGAGTATTTTTACTTTTCTTGTCAAACAAGTTATCTTTTTTGTTATTTACTTTACTTTAAATAAACAAACTTGTTCATTTGCATTAATAAACATTGCTATTTTCAAACTTGAACAATAAATGCACAAACATGTCCCGAGATTCTCTAGTTGGTCTCTCAAGCATTGCAAACTAGCGATTGTTTACCAAAAATCAGTGTAAACAGTGTGATGTGTCAAAAGCAATAAAGAAAGCGATAAAGTCCTACGCTATTACAACCAAATCGAATAATTATTACAACCATATCGAATCAAATGAAATAAATAATAAAAGGCAATAAAAATGCAAGCGAAAAAATAAACGTGAGTATGAAATGCACTTACGAAGAAAAGAAAACAAAATGTCAAATATTGATTGAAGTGTGTGGGTGAAAATGCAATGTGAAATATAATATGAATGTGACAAAATGAAAAATATGCAAAGAGAACAAAGTCATATAAAATATCATCGTATATGAGCATACACTTTTAAAACTAGCGAGGAAAACGGATCAATCCACTACAACAAAATAGGCGAGCGGCGGCGGTTGCGAGGGCATACAGCGGCGGTTCCAACCGCCGCTAAATGCATACAGCGACGGTCGGCCAAGCGTTCCAGAAAGAGGCGTCGCTAGGTCATGTAGCGGCGGTTATGGGCAACCGTTGGTATAACCGCCGCTAAGGCATTCAGCGACAGTTGACTGGGCTTTTGCGGCGGTTAGGAACCGCCGCTAATTGTCTTAGCGTTGAAAGTTTTCCGGAGTATACAGCGGCGGTTTCAACCGCCGTCGCTATCTCTTTACCTGCTTTTTAGGGAAATTGGTGTTTGCGACGGTTTGAAACCGCCGCTAATGAACATTGCGTTGCAACTTGACCTGTCATTATTGCGGCGGTTATAACCGCCGCTATTATCTTTACCGTTTTTTTTTTGAATTTTTTTTCCTATATTTCCCACAATTTGTTAACAATCTTTTTTTATGTTTCCCATTTATTTCTTATTGATTTCCCACAATTTTTTTTCCCATATTTCCCACAATTTATTAACAATCTCTTTTTTTGTTTCCCATATATTTTTTTTATTGGTTTCCCGCAATTTCTTTTTAAATTTCCTGCAATTTATTGATAATATTTTCTTTTTTGTTTCCCTTAAAATTCTTTTTTTGATTTCCCACCAAAAAAATTTTGGTTTCCCGCAATTTTTTTTTAAACAATTTTTTTTATTTTATTTGTTTGGATTTTATTTTATTTTATTTTTACATTAAAAAATAATAATAAAGTAAACATAATAAGAAACTTTATATAATCCAAATGCTTCAAAATATTAATGTTTCCGTAACCACTTCAAATACAAAATAATTCAACCTAAAGTAAAATATTATAATATCAAATCGATCGCATCGAAAACATCCTTCAAAATATATCAATGTATTTCAAAATATACTAAAGTGATCAATCAATCTACTAATGTATTCAATAACCACCCTAATCCCGTGTTTCATGACTAGCTGAAGAAGGTCTTCCTCTTGTGGGAGCATCCGTGTCTGAAACTTGAAGTTTAAACCCATAAAAAAAATTAGTATTGAAAAAAAGATTATCATCTATGACAAGATCAACCATCATCACAAGTATATATATCATCACAAGTATAAATATAATTATATTATAGTTTTATAAATCACTATGTCATTATGTTTTGAATTGATTACCTGATTGCCTCTAGAATATAAAGCAAATTGTGGCGTCAACATAGCAACTTGTTCCTCCAAAGCTCTAATTTTCGCATTACTTGCATCCAACTCCTCTCTCGTACTAAAATTGTTACCACCACTAGATGATGCTGGAGCTCTTGATGAACTTCCAAAGTATTGAGATGGGACAGGACCATACCCCATGCCTCGAACATATCCTGAATGTTCTTTTCCAAAAACTTCAATGTATCCATCATCATTTATAGAAGAATTTGCTTGACGATATTTTTCTAACTCCTGTATATAAATCAGCTTCAAAAAATATATATAAAAGACAGAAATATGTGATGCAAATCAAAACTAGTTCAGATAATGCTTAGCAAGAACACCATCATATTAGTGAATTGAAATTGCAGGACAACATTCTGTCCAACGGAATTTTCATCACTTTTACTCAAACCAGTTACCAAAGTCAAAAGCACTAAAGACCAACACTGCATAGTACAATTTCTACCAGCCATGAATTAGGGAACAATTTTAAATTTCACTTTGTCTCCATCACCTATTTTGTTTGGACTATAATGATAAACACAAACCAAAAAATATGTCGAGTGCCTGGAAACATGATTGTGTTACTTCAATGTTTCGTATTCCATGATATGAAACAATTTCTAATGATTTCGCCCTGCAAATTCATTACACTATTATCTTTTTAAAACTTAGTTGAATCTCTCTCTCTAAGTTCATATTCTCTTACTAATAATTGGTTTAATGTTCAGTTTTAGGCGTTCAATGCTGTATCTGACTGAGCATGATGACAAACAGGTATTGCCATGATCACCTACTGTATATTGATTGATTTCAGCTTAGTCAAGTCATGTGTATAATCACTTCCCAAAATACATCGTTAGATAACTTAGCTATGATTGTGTCTGTTTTTTTTTGTCATGTCATACATACAAGTACATTATGTACTAAATTTATTTACAACAATACACAATTGCCAAATACTTGAAGGAATTAATCATCAAATGCAAGAGTACTTAACGATGAACAGATACCTACCTCTTACATCAACCGTCCAATATTTCTCGGACTTTTTCTTTGACTTGTTCGCTGGATTGTTGATTGCAAGTGTAGATGCATCAATGTTGTCGGGTTCAGGATGTGGAGGTGGCACAGGTTGGTTCGTAGGTGGTGTAGGGCCTTCAGTCGGTGTGGGAGCAGTATTGATGGGTTCATTCGCAGCCGGTGTGGGATCATTCAGAATCTGTAATTTTCTTTTTCTTACCATACCTGAAAATACATAAAAGGAACATTAATGAACATAATATTTGTAAACAACGGTTAACAAACAAAACATGACTGAAAACTAATTCTAGCACTAAAATAATATATGCTCTGCTATTTGTAAACAACGGTTAACAAAACATGACTGAAATAATATATGCTAAATGTTTTGGCACCTTCCTCTACATGCAAGCTTCCATCACTGTATGCCAAATCAACATATAGTTCCATGGCATTAAATAGCATAGCATATATGACGGATAGGTTAAATTAACAACATACCATGAGTTGAAATCAAAGGGGAGAAAAATGAACATGAGCTAACTATGTATGATTTCATCAAATAATATTGCACAAGATATCTTCATTTGTTCCAAGTTTTACACCGGAAAATTTTCCCTCTATAGTGATGCCTCTACATTCCACTTAATAAAAATAAAAAACAAGAACACTAGAAAATATTGAGAACTGTTATGTATTTTGACCCCCACGGATGGGCTATAATGCAATGTTGCTTCAAATTAAATTGTTAAAAAAAAGCAGTCTGTTTTGTACTTCTAGACCAGTATCCCCAATACCAAAAGGTCCTAGATTTTTTCATTCATTTCTTTTACTTCACTTGATCTAATATTGAAAGCAGTATAGTTCTTACTACACATTCTGCGAACTTAACCGTGCCAGTTTTAGTTTATTCAACAGCATAACAGATAGCAAGTAAACAAAATCCCAAATTAACATTACATAATTTTAATGCAATCTAGATTAAATATCAAGGACAAATCAAGCATCCTACCTGATTCACTGAATTCAAACGACACTTCTTCAGAAGTTCCTCCAAACAATTAACTACACCTTCAGCAACACTATCACTCACTTTAATTGGTGTATTTGGAATATCAGAAACAGTATACTTTTCCTGAGAATCAAATTTCTGCGTAGATCTACACTGAATTGCAGCGTCGAGAAACAGAACTAATGGAAACAAAGTATAGCTGAAACATAGGCAAAAAAATAACATTATACAATGAGGAGGAAATAAGTAAGCATCACATAAAAAACAAGGCAATAACACGGAACTGTCAAGTAATCACACATGTGTGCAGTGAATGAATTTACATCATTGGAATTCACACAAGTCTTTGATTTCAACAGAAAACAAATGTATTTTCGGTTCTGCTTTTGGAGGAGACAAAATTGATTCTACTGGTGTAGAACTGATTTCAAAACTGATTCATACTTGATGCTAGAAATTGGAGATTATGATTCTAGAATTGACTTTCACACTCAAATTTAATGTTCAACTCACTTCTACAATGTATCCTAACATAAATCACATTGTAATAAAAAAACATAAATCACTTGAAATGCCACACCAAGTATTAATTTGCTCAAAATCAATTTTAGTCACTGCATAACCAACAAACACACACCAAGTATAGGATTAATCCGCTAGTATAAATGAATGAACTACATATGAGTGTAAGAGTGTGGTTAAAAAAAACCCAAATCACAGTGAACTACAATCTATACATTGATACGCCACATCACGATAACAAACTAAAAACAAAACATGAAAGAAGATTCAACACTTTTACAATAGTAGCATCTAAAAGACAAACAACACCCGAGGAAATTAATTTACAATATGTGTAAGCATTATCAATTAAAAGAAAACAGTCTATTAAAGAAATAATAAAATTAGATACACTAAAACATTGAGTGTTCATAAAAAATTTAATTCAACGCCATATTACCCTTCTATGAAAAAAAATTGAATTCAACACCTTTCTCATTTTCTTAGTTACAATAATACAATACAAAGTTAAAATTTTGAACAGCAGAAAAAAGGGTTAGTCATCAAATGAAAAAGGGTTAGTTACAATAATACAATACAAGGGTTAGTCATTATAATGATTTAACACATAAAGATTTAGATTTCACACAGGAAAATTTCTTCCCACACCCCATGTATTCCAAGTTACACCCCAAAATGACTATAATACCCTTAAATTAAAAAAGATTTCCCCAAAACCCTATTCCTATTCACGATCAATTTCTCTGTAACGCGTAACAATTTTCCCCAAAAGTGTAACCGTCGCCGTTCGCCATCGCCGGTTCATCACTGTCACCAACGTCGATTCACCAGTCATCATCTCCGGTTCACCACTGACCATCGTTCTCCAGGTTCGTTTCTTTGATTAGATTATGTTCTGTTATAAATCTCCATCTTCCTCTATTGTTTCGTCAACTGAAATTGCGTAACCCTTTTGTGGTTGATGATGAATACATCGATAGATGAAGTCGAAATTTGAGTTTGGGTGTAGGAAACGCAAATTGAGTTTCCGTAAGAGTCGCAAATTGAGTTTACGTAATAGACGCAAATTGAGTTTGCGGAGCTGGCGCAAATTGAATTTGCGTTCGCTACGTCGATTGAATTTGCGTTCGCAAATTAAATTACTCTGTTTTAAACCATTGACTGTTCTGGTTTTTTATACTGTACCTTGTACTTCAAATGCAGACATGGTGAAAACATTTATTACCGATGGAAACGGGCGTGTTAGGCCTACTTCGTCTGTACGTCGGCGTGGTAGCACACAAGCAGCTACGTCGATAGATCAAGGGCCTTTAGAGGGGTCATATCAAGAAGCAAATGATCTCCATCAAGAAGCAGAGCTCCATTTGGATGATGTTCGTGACATAGGAGTTGTAGACGGATATCCTGGTGGTCCCATTGACACTTCTATTCTACAGACATATGGAAACCATGTAGCCGGTCAACTTTGGAATGGAGTGGTAATCTATTGTCAAAATTTCTCATTGTTTTGTTTGTTTTCAAATAAATTATGCTTTAAAAATAGTTCATTGATCCAAGCCAATAATTCACGAAGCTTACCAAAGTAATGAGAATTACTTACTTAGCTTGTTTACCCTATATATGGTTTCAAATGGGGTGATTAATGCTTGCTTGTTTATTAATAGCAAAATGTAGTTACGTAAAGTAATTTGTGCACTTTTTGTACACAATGATGGATTGTAATTCTCTTTAGCACGTAAAATGGTGCTTGAATGTGTTTTGGAAAGAACTAAATAATGGATGCACAATGGATACATGTACAGATCAGTTTTTCCATATCGGCGTGGTCTTTTTTGGGCATGACAGCCACAAATTCAAATAAATTTCCAAGCCTTGACAAATTATAATGGCTCTGTATTTTCTTTCCCTTTTATAATGGCTCTGTATTTGTTTCTATGACGACTAAAAAGATGAATTTTTTATGTAGAGGCCAGTAACCTATACTTAGTAAATGTGCCTTTCTTGAAAAAGAATTTAGGCAGTCCTATGCTCTTTTATAGTGTTTCTTTCATTTTGTTGCCCAATAATTGTAATTTCATTTTATTTTATTTTTCTTTTCATTTATATGTCAATTCACTGCTGCATTTAAAAGATTTATACATTTCAAGACCGAGGGGAGCTGAGGATATTCAACAATGGTAAAAAGCTTAAAGAAGCTACTATTGATCATGACGAGGTTCGACAATTAATCGAGGGATCAGGTCTCCTACCTTTGTGGCAATGCAGCTATGAGATGATTGACAAAGGACTCATTTCTGCTTTTGTAGAGAGGTGGCACAAGGACACAAACAGTTTCCATCTTCCGATTGGAGAAATGACCATTACCTTGGATGACGTGTGGTCTTTGTTACACTTACCTATCACAGGGGCATTCTTCAATGTCACGGTCTTTGATAAGGATCAGGCTGCAATGCTATTATCCGACCTACTTGGAGTATCCATACCATTCGCTCATGCTGAGTTTGGTGTAACACATGCGTCACAAGTTCGTTACAACTGGCTGTTAGACTTGTATAGACGACGTTGTCGCCAACAACGTTGGGTGGAGGCTGCGAGAGCTTTTTTATTATATCTGGTTGGGTGCACACTTTTCACTGACAAAAGTTCATTTGCAGTAGATGTTTCATATTTAGAGTGTTTCCGCGACCTTGATAGTTGTGGAGGATATGCGTGGGGTGCTGCTGCCTTAGCACACTTGTATGAAAGTTTATGCGATGCAAGCTTTCATAGCATCAAAACAGTTTCGGGATACCTAACCCTTATACAGGTATCAATGAATTTTCTTGTTATATTCTTTTATTTAGATAACTTATCCAATTGATTCTTAAGGTGTGTGTGGTATTGTTATATCTGTAGGCATGGGTGTACGAACACTTCCCTACTTTATGCACTGACTGTTGTAGACTACAACAAGATTATAATGAGCAGCTACCTCGAGCAATGAAATGGAAGCCGAAGAGAGATAAAGGTTTAGTTCTTCCTTTCAGAAAAGCCCTTGATAAGTTGACTGTTGATCAGGTTTGCTGGAATCCTTACGTTGCTCACAGGGATTTCCGATCGTTTCAAGAGGCTTCTTTTTATAGGGGTTGGATCAGGTGGGTTTCCAAGATGTATGCACATCTTCCTGATAGGGTACTGCGGCAGTATGGACATGTACAAAGTATTCCTTTGTCACCTAGCGATGTTATAGGTAATTCGACCACTATTGAGGATATGGATGTGATGTTCACGCAATATGCCATTCATTTGGTTGATCCCGGCCCACCTGTAAACGACCCATCAGAATGTGTTGACGGGTACATGGAGTGGTTTCATGTGATTTCTCATCCTTACATTATACGACAAGGTCCAGACCCAAATGTTGCAGGCTCATCTAGAGATACAAGTTTGGTAATTATTAATAATCATCTTTATGTATAATTGTTTAAGTTTTCATGTATATTTAGTTTTAATAATATGTTCATATTTATGTCTAATTGCAGCCTAGGGCAATAGCAATTGTCCATACGCTTCTCAAGAACCAATATATTGCACCTGATGGCATCCCACTTGCAAACGAGTTGATGAATTTGTTAGTTGCAGAGAATCATGTTAAAACTAGAGATTGGTCAGACGTAGTAACTTTCAAGAGGAAGAAGAGAGGAGTTAGACAAACTCAATGAAAATCTAATGTATTTTGTGGTAGTTAGACAAACTCAATGAAAATCTAATGTATTTTGTCGTAGTTTGCTTCGCTTATTGAACAAAAACATTAAGAAGAAGCATGTAGAAAGAATCATTGTTTTGGATACTATTGTTTTAATTATATTTTTTTTCATTTTTTTTTTAAATTCACTGTGTATTTATAATCGATTTGATGACTGCAATGAAGAATGATATGATGAATGCTAAATTGTAGAAGAATAGGGAATATGAGATATGCAAAAATTCAAGTCCATCACCCAAGCCAATGCTATGAAGGCAAAGATAACAGATTACATATAAATGCATTCTAATATAAATTCAAGTCTATGCATTATGAATATAAATGCAAATCTAATATTTTGATGATATCTTGATTACATATAAGATCATTAACAAGGATCACCAAGGTTTATAACAGGTTCATATGTGTTTGGAAATATGGTCAACCAATGTTGTATACGTGTCAGATATGCAGTTTCCCATGTACGAGCTTCATCTCTACAATACTTACTCCATAAATTAGTTGCTGGAGGTATTGGAGAATTAGGCTTCAAATAAACCTGTTATAAGATAGAAAAAATAGATTTAAAAAACTTATTCATATTAATAATTATAATGAACTAGTTTAAAAGATGTACTTATGTACCTGTACCCAATGACAATAATCAACGTGAGTAATTACAAAGAGATTAGATGACGGTGACAGTGGAGTTCTGAGAGGGAAAAAAGTCATCGGCATGTCCACCGACAATGACACAAGAGTGACATTATACTTCGAAGCAATCACGTGTCCCATTGCAGGAAGTGTCATCCACTTATCCCTAGTTGCATATTTCTCAACATATAAACTTTGCATCATACTTTGAACATAATCTTCCCCACCAAAAATCCTTGCATATTCTTCCTTCCACTCTTGAAGTTCTACCAAACATTCTTGACGAATTAGAGGCCATGAATCTTCACCTCTACCAAAGGTAACCATTTCATAAAGGGCAATTCTCTAGGTTTATTAACCTTATTAACCGAAGGTCGAGGTGTAAGCTTTTTGATTGAAGGTCGAGGTGTAAGCTTTTGGATTGAAGGTTGCTCTGTTGGTTTTTGGACTGAACTTTGAGATTCCATAGCTGCATCTACGTGTTCCCACCATGATGGATCACGCTTTGTTGATTTATCACTTTTTGACATCTTTTTCTTCGCTTTCTTTGGTGCACCCTTGGGTTTTGCTTTGTCAATAGGTGGACACATTGAGGTGGTTATTGGAAAAGCAATCTCATGAACTTTACTCTTAAGTGCAATTTTGCCACTCATATCAAGCTCATCAAATCTTCTTATTAATGCATCAATCTCAGGTTTCAAAGATAACTCTGATGAATTGTTGAATTCATCATCGAAAAAATTTAACTTCTTCCAATGATTATGAACAACATCCAATGGAATGGCACAAGGCATCATACTGTATCTAGCTAGTTCACATGCACAAGGTAGGCCATGAGTTGTCCTAATAATGCAACGACAACTAGACTTATCAACACCAACATACCTCACACGGTCAAACTCATCAACAATGTACGCCAAGGCATACCTCGAAACATGGCCACGTAAGCGGGCATACAATCTAGTATTGTGTCGATGTTCTATTTTAAATATGCTTTGTTCAAATGACGCTTTTATCTCATTGTGGCGTAGTTCGATCATGCCAGAGGCAGCATCCCAAATACTACATATGTCCCCCATGCTATCTTGCAATATCCTCTTCAAACTCCAATGTGCAGACTCAGCTCTATTTGATGTTGTGTTCCCTAAGTGCATAACCTTGTTTGTCCATGCCTTAACAAATTTATCCTTGTAAGGAATCAACCACTGTTCATTCACATAATTGTAAAAATTAACAAAATCATTACAAACGCTTTTGAACACTTCCAACCGTTGTTGATACTCAGCTTGGTCAGAACAATATACTACACCTTCCCATGCCTCCATGATCATTTTTCGTTTCTCCTTTGCATTCTCCTTTGGAGACACGGTCTTTTTGCATTTGCCATTTACATTCTTGCAGATATGAAATACACACAATAAATTTACCGCATCCGGAAAAACAATCTTCACTGCATTCATCAATGCAAGATCTCTATCAGTAACAATGACACCGACAGTGCCACATGTAATTTGTTCTTTCACCATTTGTAGTGCCCATACAAAGTTATCAGCACGCTCAGAAAGTAAATAAGCAAATGCCACCGAAAATGTCATTCCGGTCGATGTAACGCCAACAATCTCAAGCAATGGCAATCGATACTTGCAAGTCTTATATGTGCTGTCCATAATCAGTACTAGATGGAACTTATTCACAAGTGTGATGGATTCTGGATGCGCCCATAATATATCTGTCATCTCATCAGAATCGTCCACCTTTCTATACCGATACACATATTTATCACGTTCCATCAACGACATTAGATGTTGTATTTCGGTCCTGTTTCCTCTAATGGATGAACGATATGTTTGGCGCGCATTATAAATCTGCTTGATAGTGGTTAAACTTTTTTTATCATGATCCCTGAATGTCAACAATATATTTCGAGGTTTAACCATATTCTTTGTCATGTCACTAAGCAAATTTTTTTCTTCATGAGATAATCGACCAAGAAAAGAATGACCGGTTAATTGTTTCGACAATTCATGATTGTGCATACCATATTCGACATGGAGAGTCCATCCTTCATTTTTCATTGATGGTATTCCTCTCAATCTAAATGGACACTCGCATTTTTGGGTGCACGCACCTCTCACAGGTTTCGGGTTCTTCCAAGGCCTATACTTTCCGCTTCTTTCACAAGCAAGAATTAGCTTTGTCCTTGTTCCAGGTTTTGCTGTGGCTATTTCAGACCTATAAATCACAACAACAAGACCATTTTCCTTCCCAACGTGTCTAGTCCATTTCAATAAATCAGCACGTGTACCAAACACTTTATCGGTAGTAAATACCGCCGTAGAATCTACTAATTGTGGTTCTTCATGTTCCACTCCACCGCTAACTATGTCAACCTTTTCTTCTTCGATGTCCATTTACTATAGAAATACAAAAAAAAGTTAGATCGAGTAAAAATGCAAGTTGTATCAAAACAGGTAAATTAAGCAAAAAATTCTGTAACATTATGTAAACGCAGTTTGCGTAACGTACGTAAACTCAGTTTGCGTAACGTATGTAAACTCAGTTTGCGTAACCTATGTAAACTCAGTTTGCGTAACCTATGTAAACTCAGTTTGCGTAACGTATGTAAATTCAGTTTGCGGATTTATTTCAAAGTATGCAGTCGCACGCACGCTTACGCAAATCAACATACGTAAATTCGATTTACGTTGCAAATCAACATATCAGGTACATACAGTTTCTATACAAAACATATCAGTTTCTATAATTGAAAATTATACAAAACAAAATAAGAGAGAAGCATCTTATGCGATTTATTAGTGCAAAAGTATAAATTTTTACTAACCTGTAGAATGAAATCTTAGTTGTAGTCTTCAAATTCAATCTTCAAGCTTTGATAAGGGTTTTATGATTTGAGAGAAAAACCATAGAAAAAGAGAAATAGAATAAAGAAGAAAAGAAGTTTTAAAAAGGGCAATTCTGGTATTATAATAAAAATTTAACAAAATTTGGGTGTAACTTGGAATACATGGGGTGTGGGAAGAATTGTTGTATGTATAACAAACACCTACTCCACTTATAAAGTTAACGCATAGAATAATCTCTTACAATCATGGATAATTTTTTGCTACTGTAAATCTATCATCCCATCTAAATCCAATATCAAATCAATGCCAAAATCAATGCCGAAAGAAACTAAAAAGTTGTGTTTTTTAAATTAGTAGGAAAATATGGACTATCAAAGATGGGTCATATATAGAGGTGATGTTAAGCATACCTGTTAGATTTGGGAATCGCACATAAACAACAAATTTGATCGGATTTGAGGTCTGAACTGCGAAATCGAAGGGATTGGAGGCAACCGCTGTCGAGAAATCGAAGGGATGGAATCAACCGTTGTCGAAATCGAAAGGATTTGGGGCGATCGTTGAAATTGAACTCAAGCGATTTGGAGACCTGAAGCGATTTGGGGATGAAAGGGTTTTGGAGACTAGCTGGCATCAAAGTTATTTTTAATTAATGAATAAACTAGTAATATCGTACCAGAAAATTTTTAAAAATTAACCAAAACAAATATCTGTGGTTTTATTTATATTTCAGTTTTTTTTTATGAGTCTTACCGAAACAAACAAATTTATATAAGTTTAGCATTAAAAAAAGTTAATTAAAAAAAATACTAACAATATATATTAAAAAAATTATTGCTATCAAGTTATTTGTCCTCATCAATTTTAATAATATTCAAAATTATATACCCTTATTCATGTAATTTTACATGAATAATTTAAATATTTTATTTAAAATTAGTTTTCAATTTTTAATATAATTATAAACTTAATTATAGCGAAGGATTAGTCACTGCGTTCGGCGGTATATATCCCGATCTTGAAAAAAAAACTTTAATTATAAAAAAAATACATGGAAGTGGTTTTTTTTTGGGCAAGTGGAAAAGATATATATATTTGAAAAACTAAAGTTTGTTATGTTAAACAACTTTCTCTTTTTTAAAGCAAAGTTTGTTTGATTTGTGAATATAATTCAAATTTAAAAAAAAAAATGGTAACATATAATGAAATGAACCAATGAATTTCTGAATTATTTCAAAAAATATAACCATTGGCTAGAGAGTTTTCATTTGTTGGTATAAGCACAGCAAATCAACCACAAATTAGTTAGAACAAAAATTTGTACTAATATTTCGTAGCTAAACTGATACTCTCTTGTAGTGTTTGGCTTGTGTTCCTATTCTTCTATTTGCAGAGCTTCAACTTTCTTTATTTATAGAAATGGTCAAATCAACATATAGATCTCGATTCTATTATAAATAAATGAAGGTTGAGTTTGAATATGATATGATTTGCTAATAACTTAATTTTATGATCATAACATATCTTACCGTTTTGCCAAGACCCATTTCATCTGTCAATATAGCTGTGTGAAACATGAAATCAATAGTCAATCACGATATTCATGAAAACTATACTAAAGTGATCAATCAATCTACTAATGTAACTAATTATTTTTAAAAAGATTAAATCAAAACAAAATAGCCAAAAAAAAGGAGAAAAAATTGAATAAAAGGCAATCCGCGGCGGTTGGAAACCGCCGGAAATCACTAGCGTCAAAAAATAAATAAAAAACGAAACCCGCGGCGGTTAGTAACCGCCGGTAACCAGAAAAACAAAAAAATAATATAAAACGCATTCTGCGGCGGTTGAGAACCGCCGCTAAATGCTTCCAAGTACGACAACGCATTTAGCCGCGGTTTAAACCGCCGCTGCTTGGAGAGTTTTCTGCGGCCGTCAAATAACCGCCGGTAAAAAATGCAAGCGGCGACGGTTATGGCATAACCGCCGCTATCCGACCGCCGCTATATGCTTTCTTTCTTGTAGTGTTGCTTCTATGTTTCAAAGGTAAGCATATAATTTCTTTCATGAATATGGTCTTTAGTAATTCATTCTTAAATTACTATCTCATGATTTTGGTGACTTTATGTTTAGTTTTTCTTTACAATTTTTAAACCAAATTACACAGGAATTTCATCACAATATAATTTGCAAGTAGAAAATCAATACCATATATTTGAATAACCCAACATTTCATGCCTAACTAACTTAGTTCATATACAATATCTAACTGTAAACATTGTTATTTATTATTCTGATTGAAAATGTGTTTAATCACTTAGTCTACAAAAGAAAATATCAATAATCCAATGGAAGAAAAGTATTCAATTTTCTGAAATCAAAAAGCTGCTGACAGATTTGATCAAAGTCAAAGGACAATAGAGGAACTTACAAGTTGTGTTGTTCATTCATCTGAAGAAACTTCTTAGCTTTATTTTCTGGGTGGAGCTATTTTCAATGCAGCCTCTATTTTTCCTTTGTTTGATTTTTCCTGAAATCATCAAAGGAAACTATTGAACTGATGAAATGAATAACTTGAACAAGGAAACTGTTGAATAACTAATTGACAGTAAAAGTGACAACACAAGATCCGACATACAATTCCATATGGAGATTTTTATGGGTGGTTATGAATCTCATTATAAGAGTAAAAAATTAATTTTAGCCAAGTAGAAAAGTGAAAGATTTTATAATCTCACTACATTAGATAACTCCATTCACATCAATCTATTATCTTAACCAAGTGGAAAAGTGAAAGATTTTATAGAATGCATATATTTTTTCAACCTTTACAACACTCTCATATTATCTAATAGGAAAGTAAATTTCTGCATTATGTTTTAAACAAATGACCTATATGAAAAAAAAACTCTTTTCAAGTTGGAGCATAAGATGTTTACCTTGAATACTAATGTGGTAGCAATCCTTGGCATAGAGAGCTCCACAGTTGCTGATGCCAATGAAGTCCAAGCTCCATAGTTATTGATGTCATCTTTACCTCACTAGCTCTTTGCACATGAACTGAACCAAAATCAAAAGCAAGGAATATAATATAAAAACAGAATTGGAAAACAAGGCAAAACATAAAACTAATAAAGCAAGTAATCAAAATAGTGTTTGCATGACAATTGGTATGAGTATCTCTTTAGGTCTGCAATAAAGTGCAGTAACTAGCAATTTCAGTAAACAATTTCTCACTTTATTAAGTCCATAAATTTTGTCTCTTTTCTCCATTTTACTATCTATGATCTCAACTTAAATGAACACTATAATGTACATAACCGTCCTTCTTCAAAAAAAAAGTACAAAACCTCCCAATGATTCATTTTGTATGATAACATGTTCTATAGGTGGTATCAGTTTTTAAAAGTGTTCTGAGAATTATAAATTCAGAAACTACAACAACCCAATTCACTTTATCAAGCTTGCTGATGATGGAAGTATCAATGTTTGTATACAATCAGTCAAAAATGAAAGAATATTTTTAAAAGAAAAATAAACTATCTTTAGATTTATTTAATAAGTTTCTTCAGAAAATGATTTGTTGATTAAAAAACTTAACTAATTTTTTTGTTAAAAGCACAACTATGAATTAGAGAAAAATATGAGAATAGGTTAGGGTTAGAGTTAGTTTTCTACCACAAAACAAAGGTGTGCATCACATATTTTATCATAGCAAAACATATTTTATGACAAAAGCCACAACTTTAAACAATGAATCCAGTGGATAAAAACCAGCTTTTCCTTTTCATGACTTTTCTCAAATGAAGGTGCATACTCAAACATTCTAACCAAAAGCACAAATCACTTCAATACCAAAAAAAATTCCAAGACTACACAATACAATACAGAACTAAGAACATCATCTTCAACCCAACCCATTTTAACAAAAAGCCATAAAAAAATAGAAACAAAACCAAAAGGAAGAAGAAAACCAAATTAAATAAAATAGCAAGAGAAAGGAAAACACAGAACAAAGAACCAACAAAGCTGAACAGAGAAAGAAAGGCATAGAACCGAACCTACTCATCCGGCCGACCACCGGTCGAATCTGCTGTCGTCGGTCATCTCTTCTCTCGCCGGAGATCTCTCTCTCTCTCGGCCGTCCTCTCCTCATGGAGGTCGCCAATAGCATAGCTCAGATCGTGAAATAAAGTATTTTCACAGGTGCAAGAAACAATTACCGAGGTTTCGTGAAGAAACGGGATCTTCACGGGTGAAGTTTGCGGCGGCGTAAACGAGGAGGGTGAGAAAATGAGAATGGAGACCGGAGGCTGTTTGGTAGAATTGTGACAAAATTAGGTTAGAGAGTGAAAATGAATTAGGGTTAGAAACATTATGGGTTAACCCGGTATATTGGGCTGGGCTCAATTTTTGGGACTGTCTAAGTTGGGGTTTATCTACAATAATAGTGTCAATAGCATTGTATTTAAAATAGTATTTTTTTTTTATTAAATTTAGACTTGATTTTTTTTTTGTCTCTTGACTAATTTTTTGATTTCTTTTTGGTCCTTTAAATAATAAAAGTTCTATTTGAATTTTTTAACTAAATTTTTCTTTTGTTTTATTCTTCATGTTTTTATCTAATTTTTCAAAAAAATACCGAGTTTGAGTTGATGAACATAAAAAATAATAGAAAGAAGTAGATGAATAAAAGTATTTTTTGAATGAATCATAATTTATTTTTATTCTTCTATTTACGGGGAGATGATCTTAAATTACATAGAAAAAAATTTCTGAACAAGGGAAAAATATTTTAATGATTCTATGTAATCATTTTTTTTGACGTAATGATTCTATGTAATTATGTTCAGCAATTTTAATGGATTAATAAATTTATTGGTAGGTTTATGAGTAAGAAGGAGATGTTGAAAAGATGAAGTATTAGTTTTCTTTTTTTGTATAAAATATATACATGATGAGATGAAAATTTGATTTTACTTGATGGTTTGTTTGGTCTAGGTGTCATGTTATCTTATTATCCTATTTCTATACTATATTTAGTCTTTGTTCAAAAAAAAAACTTATAAGTAGTCTATATTGTTTTTTTTATAAGTAGTCTATATTGTTATTTTGTGTAACATTTACGTTCCATATATTCTAAAATGTTTCATTTTAGGAGTATGTTTTTAAATATAATTCTCCTATATTGTATTATAAATGGAAATTGTTATAAGTTTATCTTTGTAGAAAACACCACTAAACTACCCAATTTTAGTTGGTTAAGTGGCGATTGATGTTTAGAATTAATAGATAAAGATCTATTATTTATTTTTGTAACTGAATTCCGGACAAAATAAATTTGTTGAACCGTACGGCATACGAGCACAAACACTATATATTATCGTCTTTGTAACTTAATTCCGAACAAAATAAAATTATTAACCCGTACAAAATTATTAAAAAAAATAATTGTATTATTGTAGGGAGGAAATTGAAAGTCAAGATCATGGCACAGAGTACTAATGCAAGCAGAGTCAACATCAAAAGTAGTTCCACGGTAAGTACCTAAAATTTTCATTTAAAAAATCAATTTTCATAGATTAACTATTTCATCTTAACTTATTAAATCTATAAATTAACTTTTTCTTCTTGACTTATTACTATGATACTATCAATAATTTTGTGTACTAATAAGTTTCATACTCTATATTTCTAATTTTTATCATTGCAATTCATACTTTATATTTTTCTAATTTTTATCTGTGCAATTCATACTTTATATGTTCTAATATTTTATCAGTGCGATTCACAAGATCTTATAACAAAGTTTGATGAAACAGTAGAGGACAAGGTCAAAGATAGAACTGCTTTAGATGTCGTAGACAAGTTGATGGTATATCAGTTAAGAGAGCTTACCCTGGTGAAGCTGATTTATCCACAACCAAATATATGAAGACCAATATAAAAATTAAAAAAGATTAGAAAAATTTATGATCGTCAAACAATAAATTTTTATTGTTTAATTTTAATGCATTATTATGCATTTTTTTGTTGACAATTTTATTCAATTTTGTCATTTAGTTTTATAGATCGATGTTTTCACTCATTGATTATTATGCATTATTACTCACATTGATGGAATTAATCATAAATTTGTTTGGTGACATATATTTGTTTTCGGTAATACATTTTGATTATTATCAAATGTGCTTTAATACTCTCTCCATTCCTTTTTATTTGTCATTTTTTAAAAAATATTTGTTTATAATTATTTGTCGTTTTGATAATTTAGGTTATATTTTATATATTATACCTTTCTTTCTAATTTTTTGTAACAAAGTTTGTTTGTTTTTTTTTACATAAAGTTTGTTATAAATTTTACACCAAAAAATAAAAGTTTGTTACAATTTTTTATTTGGTGGTTTTAGTTTTTTTGAAAGAGAAAGTGTCTATCTTCCGATGTACCAAAAAAAAGGAAAGAGAAAGTGTGTGTGCAAGAAAAAAAATAGAAATTTATTGGTGGATTAAAATTAGGATATATATTCTAAAAAGAAAGGTATAATAGGAAAATAAGGTGCAAAAATACACCTTCCTAATTTGACAAATAAAAAGGAACGGAGGGAATATCAATTAAGAGACATATTTTTTTTGTAAGGATTAAGAGACATTGTGCACATAGCTTAGCTCAATTGGTTGGACATTGTGCACATTTGTGCAGGGACCGGGGTTCGAACCGGGTATGCCCACTTATTCACCTTTAAAAGGTGATTTTCAAGCCGCTAGGCTACCTGACCAAAAAAAAAAAAAAAAAAGAGACATATAGTGACCGTTTGTTATAGTCTTTTTAAAAAAATTATTACTTATTTATTAAAAAATATAACTTTTTATAAAATAACATATGTTTGTTATAGCTATAAAAAAAATAATCAAACCTAAAAATAATCTAAAAATTGCTAAAAATCTGAAGGTGATATTATTAGCTTTTTGTATAGATTTTTTAGAGGAAAGAGAAAATAAGTGTTACAAAATTTCATACAAAAACTTTAGAAATTTGTTGGGATATATTTATTTTATATGATATATTATATTTGGATGTTCTTTATGATAATTTTGTCATCCAAAAAACATTTTATATGGTTGCATTTAAACAAGTTAAAGATATTTTTTATATAAAAATGAATTTTTGTAAAGGTAAACAAACACAAAATAGATTCTATATTTTTGTAAAATCTCTAAAAGATAATCTTTAAATTATTTAATGTCAAAATCACTTATTTTTTTATCTATAACAAAAAGTAATTATTTTAAATCACAAATTTTTTTCATATCAAAAATTTCTAAAATATTAAGAGACAATTTTAACACTTAATTTATAACAAAAAAAATAGTGAGAATTTTGTGATATGCAAGGTTATCAAGAAATTGTAGTTTTGTTTTGTTATTTAAAATTTACATATAAATTAGTACGAAAAGGTTGAATTGAAAAGGTGAGAGAACGATGGAGAAATCTATTTAAATATATACTGTATTTAAAAAAAATATGTAGTTTGATGAGATTTAGTTGAATAAATCTACAATAAAATTTATAAAAAAATATATAGTTTGATGAGATTGAGTTGAATAAATCTAGGATAAATGTTTTTTTAAAAAATCTATTATAAAAGTAGTTCAATTCTAAAACTTTAACATAAACGCTCTATTAAAGAAAATTGTTCTAAATCACAAAAAAATATTATATGAAATAGTTATACAATATCAAGGAACAATTTTTGACACTTAATTCTAACAAAAAAACAGTGGCGATTTTGACACTTAATTCTAACAAAAAAAAAACAGTGGCGAATTATTTTTGACATAAACTTATCAATGAATAAAAATATGTAGTCTTATGAGATTCAGTTGAATAAATCTATAATAAACGTAGGAACATTACTGAATATGAAAGTTTTTTTTTGGACAAAAAAATGTGTTTTGTTCTATTCAAGGTTGTCAATTTTTTTATTATGTTTTTGAAATATATATATGGATTACTATGAAACAAGTTGAAACAAGGTGAGAGAATGATGGAAAAAGAGATATCTTAAATTTAACAAAAAAAAGTAGTTTGATTATATTCAGATGAATAAATCTATAATAAATATAGGAAGATAACTAAATGTGAAAAAATATTTGACAAAAAAATGTGGGAGTTTTGTGATATGTAAAGTTGTCTATTTATTTGTATTTTTTTCTTGAAATTTATATGTAGATTATTATGAAACAAGTTGAAAAAAGAAGGTGAGATAATGATGAAAAAATATCTTAATTTATATTGTGTTTAAAAAATATAGTTTGGTTGGATTAACTTGAATAAATCTACAATAAACTTAGGAAGATCACTGAATGTGAAAGAGTTATTTTCCGAAGAAAAAAATGTGGGAATTTTGTGATTATATTTGTATTTTTTTTTAAATTTACATGTGGATTACTATGAAACAAGATGGAATAATATTGTGAGAATACATCTTAATTTACACTATATTTTTAAAAATAAAAATGTAGTTTGATGAGATTTAGTTGAATAAATCTACAATAAATGAAGGAAGATGATTGAATGTGAGAGTTTTTTTTTACAATAAAATGTGGAAGTTCTGTAATATGCATGAATTTCTATTTCTTTGTATTTTTTTGTTATTCTTCAAATTTACATGTGAATTTATGCGAAATATGTTGCAACAAGATGAAAGAATGTTGGGTGTCATCTATGATTTATTTTTACGGAGGTCTCTCTCATGAACAAAATTTCACGAAACAATCTATAATGAATCAAAGTTTATGTGTGTCATCTATGTGTCTCTCACGAACAAAATTTAGTATGAGATACATAGTTCGATTCCACCAACAACTAAAACTATATTTTTATGATTTTTTTTGAAGCAATTTTATGATATTTTATTTTATTGCTTATGAAAAATATTTACACTTATATTAATATAATTTTTTTTGGTGATTTAGACGGGATAAATATTTATACTAATATAATAATACAAGTGCCTATGTTTTTTTTTAATTTACACGTGATTTATATCTATATTCATATATCATACAAGGTTTATATTTCTTTTAATAATTTCTACGACGACAGGAGAGAAAATATCATATTGTTGAGAACGGAAAGTGAGAGATCACTCTCTAGAGTATTATTTTTCATATTTAAATAAAATCAATATAAAATAAACGTCTACGTAATTTAAAAATAAAAACCATATATTAATACGAGAATGTGGGAGATCACTCTCTGAAGATTTTTTTTGTAATTTTACGAGAACGTATATGTCTATGAAGAGTTATATTTCTACCCATATATTAATAAGAGGACTATTTTTTTTTTTTGTAATTTCTACAGGAGCTATATCTATACTCATGTACGGGGTTTTTTTAGTTTTTACGGAATTATATTTCTACGAATGTTTTAATACAAAATTTATTAATACGAGACGAAAGACTTTTTTTAGTAGGAACTTAAATATTTATACACATATTAATACGAAAAACCTATTTTTTATAATATGACTTATATTAACACTCCTATTAATATGAGTGTCTTTTGATTTTATAATTTACACGATGATCAATATTTATACCCATATATTAATACACGACACTATCTTTTCTGTAATTTCAATGAGGACTAGAAACGAAAAAATGTGTGAGTTGTGTGATATGCAAGGTTGTCTATTTATTTGAATTTTTTTTGTTCTAAAAATTTACATCTAGATTACTACTAACCAAGTTGAAACAAAGTGAGAGATTGATGGGAAAATATATCTTAATTTACACTGTATTTATAAAAATATGTAGTTTGATGAGACTCAATTGACGAAAAAATGTGGGTGTTTTGTGATATGCAAGGTTGTCTATTTTTATGTATTATTTTTTAATTTATATGTGGATTACTACGAAACAAGATGAAAAGATGATGAAAAAAATATATTTTATCTTACATTGTATTTCAAAAAAAATGTAGTTTTATGAAATTAAGTTGAATAAATCTATAATAAACATTAAAATTCGCTGAATGTGAGTTTTTTTTTTGGCGAAAAAATGTGAGAGTTTTGTGATTTAGAAAAATATCTGTAAAACAATATATTTACTCCAACAATTTATTTTTAAACAACTCATAAAATATAATATCTCAAATAATTATTGAATAATAAAATGAAGTAATCAAATAATAATTAAGAATAAATTAAAAAATAATATTAAAAAGGAAAATAATCCCGTGCACGGCACGGGCTAACATACTAGGGATTGATACGTCCAGATAGCGCACTCAGATTGACATAAATATTCTCTAATAGATTCGAATATGTTATCTCGAACCCTGAAAAACCACTGCAAGATGGAATAATAATAATAATAAATAATAATAATAATAATAATAATAATAATAATAAGATAATGTAGGAAAAACTAATTAATTAAGTAAACAATTTTGCATAATATCTTCGTAAATATTTATATATGATGCAGATACCGACCCGAATCTAGGGTTTATCAAATCTTCTGTTGCTTGCAGTTGACTTGGAACAGAAGCAAACTCAGGTGGAATATTGAGAACAGAAATGTATACAGAAGCTGTAGCAAGGTTTCCATTTATATCAGATATTGTATACCAAAAAGAATCATTTCCATAATAATCTTCGTAGGGAGTGTAGCGAAAGACCCTTCCGTTCAGTATAAGTGAACCATGATCTGACTGACAGAGTGCCAAAAAAAGGGGGTCATTTGTCATATTCCAAAAGAATATGAAGAAATAGATCATCAAAGAATATTTAAATACTGGAAAGTTAGAATCAACATAGAATAACATGAAAAAGTAGGCTAAGGAAGTGTTTCAGAATCTATGAAGCACGGACACTTCTCGGATTAAGTGTGTCTCAGTATCGGACATGCGTCGTGTCCGACAACGACACTTCTGATTACATTGAATTATATCATTTTTTCAAATTTTTATCTATGCCGTTTCCTATCTATGCTTGTGCTTCATAGCTCAGAATGAATTGACAACATAACTTACTTTTGAGAATTCAACTATACTTGCATTATCACCAGCAAAATAATCATTTTCCAATGCATCAAAGGCAATGGATTGACCCTCCCAAATAGATAATGTATCATCGTTGGCTTTAGGAAAATATTCATCTGTATAACATCCAACAGAAGAATCCTTAAGTCATACAAAACAGCATATTTTACTAAAACTATATTAATAAATACTATCTCCGTTCCTTATTATAAGTGCCAAATGCACTTTTTAGATTCATTAAAAAACATATTGTTTATGGATTCATTAATAGACCAGATAAATTAGTTTTATGAATCCAGAAAGTGCATTTGTCTCTTATAATAAAGAACGAAGGTAGTAGTACGTTGTTTGAACTTACTACTATACACATTGATACTGAAGGGACATGGTAAAACATGCTTTCCATCAAAAGAAGCACAAATCTCGTAAGTGCCGACATCTTTAATCATATAGCTACAACTGTATGATCCATCCTTATTATCCATGGTGTCCCAAGTTGAAAATCCAGAACTATTAACCGAAGTAATCTCTAATTTCAACCTTGATTGTTGCAAGATGACATGATTTAAATAGGAATCGAGAAGCTGCACGACTATTACATTTTTTGACATCTTTGGAACCTTTGAAGAAAATTTCACAACACTTGACAAGGAGATATTTACTTCGCCTGCAGCAAACTAAAGGCACCTGAAAAATGGTTGCAAGTAATAACTAGTATATGAAAAAAATTTGCATATCAAGATGAGATAAACCTTATGATAAAAACTAAACAAATATAATGCAGCTTAGCAAATAGCTAATATTACGAAATCAATGTTGTCAATCGCAGATTGCGAAAAATAGTCCGTTGTTCAAATTAAGCTACGGAACACTTCTATAGGCGTCTATTTAACCATATAATTTACTAAATTGTGTACCGCAGAACAATAGCTATTTGTTCAAATCTGCTATGCTATAGTGCTAGCCGCTACTTAACAACATTAAAAAGTTAGAAGCGAGATACATTTACTTGCCGACCATCCTTCTCTACTATTACCTATGATAATGATAATGCCAACCTTATGAAACCCTTTTCTTTAAATCATGTAATGTAATACATTTTGTTACCTGCTTTTACCTCTATTCTGAATGAATGACCCTCATTCAATAATATGTTTCCACAATACACATTAATATCATAAAAGCCACTTTTCTCTGGTGTGTATTCCACTTGAAATGCACTGGTAATTACAGCATTAGACTGAAACCAAAATAAGATATCATTAGTGTCTCAAGTTATTAACATTGTAAATCAAAAAATCATGTTTGTATCTCTCACATTCTTTCCTTGATCTATCGAAGTTGAAGGTGATTGGGCGATATCGATGCGACCGATACCATCATATTTCACTCTTGAGTCCACTCTACTCACTAAATATCAAGATCAATATCAAGATCAATGTATTATAACAAGAAAACTAAAATTATAAAATGTAGAAGGTAATGTAATAAAAAAGTTTATCTTTCGAAATACCAGTTTTGTTTATCATTGGACATATGATCGGTGCAACGCCATAGGAGTCGTTATCTCTTAAGATTTGTACTTGAAGTATGCCTTCTTCAACAGGAGAAGGATATTGATACATGTCATTCAAATAAACAGAAAATTCTTGTCGTGTTCCAACAACTGAATTATTTAAACCAGATCCATTGATAACACTTTCTACACCATCACAATAACCTGATCAGAAAATGAAAGAAAAAAATGAAACGAAAATTATTTATCATTATTTAAACCAGATCCATTGGTAACACTTTTTACAACACTGGGCCGACTAATCCGGTTCGTGGAGATTTCTGACATCAAGTGCTTTCAGTCCCCTCCCAAGTGTAATTGTCGGGGATTGAACTGTGATCCTCCCTACCAGGTCTAGCGGCAATCACCACTGATCAACTAACGTTTGGTAAATGAAACAAAAATTATATTTTAAAAAACTAAATGAATATGGCATGAAATTTTACCTACAAAAACAGTATAAACATATGGCATATTGGAAATGGTTTTATTATGTTTAGCATCATATATTGTTAATATGAAGTTCCCTGGTTCCCAATTTCCAAAGGAAAACAACTGAATTCCAGCTTCTACTTCTTGAAAATGAAGATCGGCTATCGGTATTGTCAAATTTGTGTCTCTTTCAATAACTTCAGCATCAAATGGATACAATCCAGAAACCAGATTTTCATATTGATCCAACTGATGTATAAAGATTTCCATCTTTGAAGACAATTGCCATGCATGATGTTCAATTTTCCATTTAGCAACACATTTAGAGACATCTATAGCTCCTGGAATTTGAGGGACAGAGATCCAAAGACATAAACACCATGTATGAAATTTTTAAAAGATTTAAATTTTGATGCACTATCGGCGTAAAAACTAAAAAGTCTTACACAATTACTGATATGTGTGACTTTAAAAATAGTTATAATACAGTCAAATGTTTTCAATGAACAAAATCATTTTTGCGATGAATATTGTACATGAATTAAATCATTTTGTGAAATTCGATCCAACAAAACAAACTGAAAGACGTTGATCATAATGTCGAAGCAATTAGTGTACTATCTATTGAAGCAAAACGCGCGAAACCTGGATTAACTTTTAATGGTAAGGGAGAACCATTCAATGTTTGATTTCCACCTTCGATGCGCAGGGAGAAATTTCCAGCTTTGGTCGCTATAAACTCAATTACTATATAATCAAACTCGTTCCATCCCATGTTGGAGATCTCGGGCTCATTTACAATAGAACCATTTTCACTCAACATAAACAACTTAAAATCAGGCATATATGATACTTGAGTTGTCTTCGATATGAAATTGCCAAATGCATCTTTAAGGAGCACCATAATTGTAGCTTTTGAAGCAGCTTCAAACTCATATTTCACCCCCTTCAATGATGCAACACACACAGATGGATACATGTTTCCTTCAATCAAACAATAGCAACATCCATCGTCAATTAACTAATAGACACATACATACGAAAACTGAATGAACCTACATTATGTACTCCCTCCGGCCTTATTTATAAGTAAAATATGAACTTTTTAGATTTATTGAATAACTGATGTAACTAGTCTATATATAGGTCAGATACATAGTTATTCAACGAATCTAAAAAGTTAACTACTTTTGCTTATAAATAAGGCCAGAGGGAATATAACATCATGATATACACTAACTAAGTCAACTTAGTTAATTCACCCATTCATATACATCATACTAAAACCGACAAAATGTACTCTAAAGAAAATACGCACAATGAAAATGCTAACAGACAGACACAATAGTGCTCATTTTTTCCGATAACCGTTAAGTAAGGGTTTCGGTAAAACCTGGTTCAACTTGGAAATGCAACGACGAATCATAAACTTTGTAACGATCTTCATTAATGAGAACATTGAACAATCCAACCTTGATAGCAGTAAAGGAAATCTTCCAATTATCAAAGTCTCCTTCGAAATTCGATAACACGGTGGATACATAAGAACTATTCCCTTCTTTTCCGTTGACATTAAGTATAGGATTGAAAACATTTTTATCAATCTTATCACCATTTTCAAGTACTTTAACCTTAATGGTTGCAGTTTCACCAGCCATAAATGTGCCCTTATCATCCCACCAACTAAAAGCAATCATAGGCAATTGTGATCTATCTGTGAAGAAACAAGAAACAAAAACGAAAAAGTGATGAAAGTTTTGCATAATTTGTTATAATATTTTTAACACAAGTAAGTTAAGATAAAAGAATAGAAATGCTCATAGTTCTAAATTGCGTTCTGCAGCCGTAATATAAGCAACAACAACGAAACCATAATTGCGGTCTCAAATGTCCACATTTTGCCATAGAATTAAGATTTGTAACGTAATTGCAACTACGACCGCAACTGCAATTTAGAACCATAAGTGATTCTTATTAGTAACCTGTAGAATAAGATATTGGTAAGAAAGAGAGAGCACAAAGTGAAATGATAATGAATATAATCTTCATTCTTTTCTGCAATAATTTACATGAATATTAATGGAAATCGTTTGATATTAATGGAAATTGTGTAAAAAAAATGATATTAATCGAAATATCATAATAGTGTAATGATATGTTATGTTATGTTCAAGAAAGTGAGAGCAGTTAGTGGCAGTTATAATCTTACAAAATTGATTCAAATAAGTACGCTATGAATACATTGTTGGAAGCCGATGATAACTGTACCTTGGCTTTCATTTGTGTTGGACTGTCAGATTAATCAAAGATCCTATCAAGGTTTTAAATTGCAGTCCGCAACTGTGATTGCGGCCGTAATATTGCTGATGCGTAGGCTCCGAAACCGTATCGCACCGCAATCGCGGTGTGATTTTAAATTACATGTCCTGCCGCAACGTAGCCGCAACGGACAATTTCTAACATGTTTGTTAAAATTTTCTCACCAAAAATTTAAATTTTAGAATCTCAACTATTAATAAAATACTAGAGATTTAATGAATTTTTTTATTTTTAACCATCTATAGTGGTCTGTTTGATCTACAAAAAGTACTGAACATAACAGTACAAGACATAACAAAGCAGAACAGTTCAGGACAAATATTTACGGTATTAAACAAATTTTGTCTTGTATGATGCTTGATGGAGAAAATGTTATTTTTATGATTTAAAAAAGTTGTGCTGAGGACAAAAAGTTGTCCCATGATTCTGTGGGGACAAGAATATTTGATTTTGTCCAGTCCCTTTGACCCCCAGTTTGTCCAGTCCTAGTGACAGTTTTCAAATCAAACACAGTAAACCAGAAGTTGTCCTGTCCAGTCCCCTGTTTTTAGCAGATCAAACGCACGTATTTCAACCACCTCTCAGTTATTATTTATGGACCACACTAAAATTCTACTGTGATAGATAAATTGTGTCGTGGTACAGTGATACCACTTAATATTGGTTGTTAAAATTAAAATTCATTTCACGCCGCAATGCCCATTGCAGCAGCTGCATTGACCGCTATCGCAACCTCCGCATACGCGACCACCTCCCTTACCGCAACTGCAATTTAAAACCGTGATCCCTATCATGCCACATTTCTCATATTATTTTTTTAAATTAAAATAAAAATCTGGATTGCAGTGAAACAAAGAAACACGGTCCCCTATAACAAATGATGCATTTCCTCGATTAATCCATGTATGATGTATCTCAAATTTTATGAATTATATCTCTCCTTACCGCTAGTTTTTTTGGTCGAGACCGGGGTATCCACCGCCGAACGCAGTGACTAATCCCTCGATAGATTGGAGGCACCTCGATGGGTGGAATAGCTGGCCCAAGGATTTCCCTACCACTAGTTTGTATTATATAGTGTAAATAATCAACTCAGTGACATTGCACATTTAGTTAGTTACCCAATTTTGTTTGGTAGTTATTACTTGACAGTAGCTTGCAGTTAGGGAGTGTATGATAGTTTATAGAATACTAGTATACCACATTCCTTATCAACTTGCACCAAAGTTACAACAGTTAGGGACTATGACGCACAGACACAGACACGGGACTCGACACGGATAAATATTTGAAAAAATGATATAATTCAATGTAAACTGATTCTGCTTTTGCCCCATCAAGTGACATGTTCTTAGCTTAATTACTGAGTTTTAACTGCATTTTGATTAAGATTTTGTGAGACAACTAAAAACATTATTTTCCAAATCATTTATCAATTAAACCAAATGTAGATAAAATCTTTTGTTCTTAGCTTAGCTTGGTGACATTCTTCTTGTTACTGTTGTGATCTTTAGGATGGCACATTTGATTTGGTTTACAATGAAATTGTATATTAATTTTAATGAACTTTTCTTTCTTATTGCATGCACATATGTAACTCACGCGCCAAACGTCGTCGTTTATTTCTATTTGAATCAGAAAGGGGTTTATTTTTTAAATTCATATAGCCATATAAATTGCAATGGTACAGAAGAATAAGATTTATCTTGAGTTTTAAGCCCATCACCGCGCATTCTTGATTTTTCCGCTTGTATGTCATGTAATGTTAGTTCCATTTTTCTAATTATACTTTATGCTGCAACAATACTTTGGTTGAATGTAAAGGTTACGGTATCGATAGTTCGCCTTATCTAAGAGCTCTTGGGTACGCAAATCTATGTTTGATATCAAACTCCACAAACCTCTTTTATTCAATAATAAATAATAATGATGAAGAGACATGAACATGAGAAGGAATATTCACAAGTTATGGCTACCATACATGCAAGTAAGCTATATGTACAATCTAAAACCATAACATTGTAGTCCTAATTAACAAATAAAACTTCTTCTAAACTTAATTTGTATCAAATGAAAGAAAAAGAAAACAAAGGGTGAAAGATATACTATTTGTTACTCATATTAAAAACAAACAATCTAGAAAAGAAAAGAAAAAATAAAAAAAAAACAAACACAATCTAGAGAAAGTCTTGTATAGTTTCCTTCATACTTCAATTGCACGTTTCTTGGAATGTTCTTCAATCTCATCATGATACTCATAAGCCATTCCACCATGGCTAGTTAAATCCAATCCAGCCATCTCTTCCTCAGGTGAAGTTCTAAGCAAATTCAATTTATGAAGAACATAAAACATTGTTCCCATAGTAACACTCACCCAAGCAATAATGGCCACAATCTGAACCAAATGTGCACCCAACAATCTTCCACCACCTCCCAAAAACAATCCATAAGGCCTATCAGGTGATCCGCCATAAACCTCGTTCACGTATTGTTTCTTAGCGAACAAAGCGGTGAAAACAATCCCCCAAGTACCACAACCACCGTGAAGTTGTGCGGCTTCAAGAGGATCATCATAGTGAAATTTCTCCGCCAACAAATTACATCCAATTAAAACCCAAGCAGCTACAAATCCACAGATAATTGCGGCCCAAGGATCCACAACAGAACACCCTGCAGTTATAGCAGCGAAACCACCTAACAAACCGTTACAAACATCGGTCACATTCCAATGACCGGTTTGCATACGTTTCCCAAACAAAGTTGTGAGAGCGGCCGCGCAACCGGCTAATGTAGTTGTAACGACCGTTCTCCCAATCGCACTCCATTGACCATAGTAATTACCACTTTCACCGGGGTTAAAACCATACCAACCGAACCAAAGTAGAAAAGTTCCCATAACAACTAAGGTACCACTATGTCCTCTCATTGAAACAGCTTTACCTTCATGATCAAATCTTCCAATTCTTGGTCCCTCAATGAAAGCACCCCAAAAACCAGCAACAGCACCAACTAGATGAACGACGCCACAACCAGCAAAATCGATAACACCGGAACCAAACAAAAGATTCTCTGATCTAGCCGGACTACCCCAACCATCAGCAGACCAAAACCAGTGAGCAACAATTGGATAGACAAAACCAGTTAAGATCGACGAGTATATCAAATACGAAACGAATTGTGTTCGTTCCGCAATTGATCCGCTCGTGATTCCTGCTGCAGCTATTGCAAACGCCCATTGATATAGAGAATATCCATAGTCAAAGGACTGAGAAGGAAAGTCGCTAAGACCGAAAAAATGCTTTCCGATGAAACCATTCGAAGGTGTGCCGAATGCGAAAGCAAATCCAAAAATATAGAAAAAGATGCCGCAACTTATCAATTGAACTGCTTCAAAGAACTGGTCATCTCTATTTTTCGGGCCACGTGGCCCGCTCTATGCATTGGAAAATTTGAATGATTCTGTAATGGTTTTCTAAGAAGCAGTTTGGTTCAATTTAGTTGAATTGCTTCGTTCCCAAGTTATAAATTGTAGGATCAATTTTGTTTTATTTGTATTTTGTTTGATTATACATTTATAGGTAGTTTAACTTTGATGTGATGCCTATCACTTCCATTACTCAATTTTCCTTTTATCTGTCCTTTTCTCTGTGCTAAGTGACTTTTCATTTAAAAGTAGAACTTTTATTAATTGGAACAATAAGTGTGTTTTAACTTATATGTGAGTCAATGGGTTATTCGTCTATAAATTGTGTTATCCGGGTTTTGTTCACCACACAACTTCCATTTTCGTTCTCTCTACAACTAATCTACACAAAGTTACGCTCCTGTTAAGTTTTGCGTTGCTGTTATGGAGAATGCTTTTGACAATGTTGGTCACGTTAGCCCTGGTAGAGAATCATGGCGTTTGAAGGTTCGAGTTCTTCGTCTGTGGAGTGTTTCTTCCTTCGTCAATTCTGAGCAAGTGAACTCACTCGAAATGGTCCTTATTGATGGAAAGGTATGTTTAATTTGTTATTGGTTGCAGTTCGTTATGATTTTGGGTTGATTTCATTGACTAAGCCTGAGTTGTGAATTTGGTTATAAGATGGTTTTTTGGAATTTATAATTAATTTTAGGGTTGATTACTGGAACCCTAATCCCAAATATGAAATAAGAATAGTCATTAAATTGTTAAGGTTTTGAAACGGCAAAACTTTGTTCATGATCTTTGTTAAGGTTAAAATACAACTTTGATTTCCAAATCATTTGTTTGATATTTTGTTCTGTTATTTGTAATCTCACTTAGGGTTCCAAGATCCATGCTTCTGTTCGTCGCCAGCTACTGTATTTGTTTCAATCAAAAAATCACTGAAGGGAATGTTTATAAACTGTCAGGCTTCTCTGTTGCTTCCGATACTGGTGGTTATCGCACAACTCCCCATCCATATAAAATAATTTTTCAGATGAAGACAAAAGTTCAGAGCTGTGTTTCCAGTTCTATTGATGTTCATGGATTGTCTCTCTGCAAAATTGGCGACATTTGTGGTCAAGAGTGTGATCCTGATTTCTTAGTTGGTGAGTGTTGTTTATCTATATATTTGATCGTTTTACTCTTTGTGTAATACCTGATAACTGATATTCATATGATTATTTATTGTTTTTGAAGATGTCGTTGGAAAAATTACTGGTATTTCTGACGAGAGGGAGTATATTCGTGAAGGAAAGGTTACCAAGATGATTATAATTGAGTTGTCCGATAACAGGTGAGTATTGTGTATTCATTTTAATTGTTGTGTTGCGTTTGAAAAAAACTGGATTGTAGTTTGATTTATTATTTTCTGTTGCAGTGGAAAGGTTGAGTGTGCACTGTTTGGTGATTATGTTGATTATCTTCAAAAGATGCTTCGTGAAATAGGTGATTATATTTTATAGCTGTGGTGCAATTTGCCAAGATTAAGATGTTTCGAGGTAATATTGGTTTTGTTAATTTGCAATTTGCAAAGTGAAAATGAAGATGTATTTTGTTTTGATGTTTGAATATATCTATTATTGAGAATAATTAAATTATAATCTATTTGATATTTGTTAGGGAAAATATCAATTCAGAATGTGTTGAATGCTACAAGGATTTTGGTTAATCCTTCAATTAAGGAAGTTGATGATTTAAAGGAAAGGTATATTTTATAACATGAATTTACTTTGTCGTTTTTGCCAATTTGGTGGTATATTTTGTTAGTACATATCAATATCAATTATTTGGTCTTTTCAGTTTGAAAGCTGAAGGAGTTGAAACTTCCATCCCAATTCCTGTTATTGGTGCTCGTGGTCGACCATCCTATCAAGAAGAATTTTTGGAGAAATTTCCAAAGATGAAATTAGGAAATTTGGTTGATGTTGCTGGGGATGGTGTTTACATAGTTAGTGCTGTTGTTGCTGGTCTGGTCCCAGGAGAAGAATGGTGGTACCCTTCTTGCAAGTGCCATAGAAGTGTTTCTTCCGATTCTGGTGCATACTATTGCAAAATTTGTGTGAAGCACATTTTCAAAATGGTTCCAAGGTTTGTATTGAGGTTTTTCGATTGTATGTGTAGTTAAACTGGCTTCTTTTTGTTGGTCTTCCATACTTATTTTGATTTTCATGTTGAATGTTGATTTAGGTTTAGAGTAAAGGTGAATGTTGAAGGTGGTGATGCTCGTGCTGTTTTTGTGTTGTTTGATGCTGACATAAGTGGGCTTGTGGGTAAAAATTGTCGTGACTTGGTTGCTGGTTCTGTTAGAACATGCAATGGCAGCAGAACCATACACAATAAAACCAGAAAAATGGAGGAGAAAAATGGGAGAGAAGACAGTTTTTGTGTTTGTGAAAATACTTCAATACAATGCATCATATTTCTTACATATTTAGGTCCATATATAGCAAAAAAACACAGCACATACTTGCTGATATGATAACATATTTTGTTTACTTTCACAAGCTACATGACCATACATTGAATAGTAAAACATTACCAACAAAAGAAGATAAAATGATTACACACATAGACAATAATATTCTAGAAAAGTTTTACAGTTCAATAGTCAACACTCCTCCTTAAAACTTTTCTTCATGACTCCTAGCTTGCTTCTTAGTTCCATGAACTTAGCACTAGGAAGTGCTTTAGTCAAAATGTCTGCCAATTGTTCTTCAGAACTGCAATGCATCAATTGAACATCTCCATTCTTTTCAGCTTCTCTTATAGCATGAAATTTGACATTGATATGCTTGGTTCTTCCATGCTGAATTGGATTCTTGGCAATTGATATAGCTGATTTGTTGTCACACCATAACACAATAGGTTCCATTTGGCCATGATTCAGATCGGCCAATACCTTTTTGATCCAAATAGCTTGATTCGAAGCAGCTGCTGCAGCAATATACTCGGCTTCAGCTGAGGATTGAGCAACCACATCTTGTTTTTTGGAGTTCCATGAAAACACTCCACTACCGAGTGAGAAAACATATCCAGTTGTGCTCTTAGAATCATCAACAGATCCAGCCCAATCACTATCAACAAAGCCTTCTAGCTTTCCATCACTTTTGGTGTACCAAATGCCAAAATCACTAGTACCTTTTATGTATCTCAATACTCTTTTGCCTACACCAAAGTGTGTAACACTTGGTGAATGCATGAACCTTGAAAGCAAACTAGCAGAGAACATCAAATCTGGTCTAGTTGCAGTCAAGTAAAGAAGACAACCAATCAAGCTTCTATATTGTGTAACATCTGCCTTAGCATCACCATCAGCTTTGGAGAGTTTTTCATTTACAGCAAGAGGAGTTGAAACTGGTTTACAACTCTCTAATTTGAATTTTTTTAGCACATCATTGGCATACTTTCTCTGTGAGAGAAAGATACCATCATCAAGTTGATGCAATTCCATTCCTAAAAAATACTTCATCTCTCCAAGATCTGTCATTTCAAACTCCTGCAGCATACTCTTCTTAAAATTGTTAATTGAATGAATATCATCACCTGTAACCAACAAGTCATCCACATAAAGAGAGACTATAAGCCTCTTCCCATTGCCACAATCTTTCACATAAAGAGTAGGCTCATTTTGACTCCTTTTGAAATCATTTTGTAGAAAATGAGAGTCAATTCTACTGTACCAAGCTCTTGGAGCTTGTTTCAGCCCATACAAAGCTTTATGAAGCCTATAAACTTTGTTTTCATGACCTGAAACAATAAAGCCATCAGGTTGTTCAACATAAATTTCCTCTTGTAGAACTCCATTTAGAAATGCTGATTTGACATCTAAGTGAAAAAGTTTCCACCCATTTTGCGCTGATAAAGCAACAATTAATCGAATTGTTTCATGCCTAGCAACTGGCGCAAATGATGGTAAAAGGTAGGATGATAAAAGGTAGGATGATAAGTTTCTAAGTAAATTTCAATTCTGAGATATTGAAATGTTAACAGTATTCATCAATTCAAGTCCAATTAAAGAATCCAAAATAACATTCAAATAGCATAAAACAATTTGCATAAGTACTTGCACTTGCCTTGGTCAATATTTTGCAAAAGTGGTGCATGACTTCGCTTTGCAATTCTGTTGAACCACGTTGCATAGCATTCTCCACGGATCAGAAATGCTAGATTGGTTAAGAAGATTACAATATGATAGAAATAAATCTTCTTTTTCTTGCCATAACAAGGAACATTAATCAACAAAATATTTGACAACCTTTAAAAGAAACCCATACAAATGTAAAGAACAAAACATGATAGAAAACTAATTCTTGCACTAAGAACAAAACATGACAGAAGACTCAACACTTGTACCCCGGCAACATCTAAAAGACAAACATAGTTTTAACCACTAGGATTGGGTTTCTAGGTCAGGGTGCATAACTCATCCCCTGTCAATTTATTACATAGTTTTTTTTGCTCTTCAATGGAATATCAATGATATTTGACTGTAACCAAACAAAATTGATATTTGACTCTGCTGATTCCTAAATATGGTTATCGAGAAAAGTAAATCAAATTTACCAATTCGTTGAGAGCTTTGCTAAATTGCTAAGGGATAATTTAGCATGTCATTTTGTTGAACCATTAATATCTATACATGTGTTAGAATGTATTATAATAAGAGACAAATGGAGTATTTTCAACTCCAAGTCTTCCTTCTTCTGTTGCAATTTAGAGTTGTCATGTATTTTCCTTTCTAGAGACAATTAAAAACTTGATTTCATTACTTTTTATGATTTATAATAAAAATTGCTATTACTGTTTTCTTCGTTTTCTTTTCTATAATGTTGGTTTACTTAGATGTCTCTTGTCTTGAGTATGCTTTTTATAGGCTACTACATTTGAAAAAAGGTTCCTCAACCTGACATAATTTAAATTCAACTAATCTAGAGACCTTTATACCTTATCAGTAGTGATATGAGGTTGTATCATTCTTTTCCCAAATAAAAAACGAAGAGTACTAGCTCTAACAAAATAATAACAAAACTGATTCAAAATTCATATAGTAGAGTTTGGTGTTGATGCATCAATCAAAAACCAGAAAAAATGCTTCCTCTAATCCTTTAGTTACGTGAAGGGCAAAAAGCCAAAAACAAAGAGCTTTAAGATATCTAATTAAGTTCTTAAATCATAAATGTCTTGATGAACTGATCAATACAAATACAAGTCAAGTCCATATATTATAGGAGAACAAATCACATAAAAGATGGTAGGCAATAAAAGTTCAAGCAACATCATCTTGCATATTCCTACATGAGATGAACATATGATAGGCAATAAGGTAGATAGTTCCCCCGCAGATTGCTTCATGAGATGCAATCAAGATAAAAATACTACAATCATAAAAAGAGCTTAGCAATTGTGACATCAACTACAGTTACTAAACAAATTCATTATAAAACAAACATGATAAGATAATCATAACAATAGATATATTTCTTTAAAAATACAGAGGAGGTACCTGTGCATTACAAACCATTATAGGGAAATCATTTTTTGTTGATGAACATTACAAAGCTCTCAGGACAAGGCAAGTAAGTACTTGTACCTCCTTGTACGTGACAGAAAAAACAAAGGTTCTAACTGCTCGTGCTTGGACTCCACGTGCAAAGGTGTCAACAAACTTTGGTCCTAGTTCTTTTGCAAGAGGACCCTTGATCAACTTCAACGACTCTATGGACGTTGCAGCATCGTGCAATCACTGCAGATAAATACCAATCTCACAAAATATCATGCGTTAGAACAGAATAAATGACACAAATTATATAAAATAATTGAAACACTAAATTAGACTTGAATTGGTTTTAGAAAAAAAGGTATGTGACTGAGACTGTGTTAGTTGTATTCGATAACAATTCAATGTAATATCAATGAAGGAGAAAGTAGGAATCAACATGGACTGAGTACAACGAAGATAATATGAACACCAACCTGCTATACACTCAAAACAGAAATTGTAGAACACGAACAGATGCAGAACACGAATGCGGAAAAACCAGATTAAAGAACACAAATGAGCGCAAAACACAAACGAAACAACAATCAAACATGAACGAACTAACAATCAAACATAATGAAGCAAGAATCAAACACAAACCCGCGCAAAAATTATAGTTTGAAATCGAACACAAACACAAACGAACAGGATACATATAGTCGAAATCCTTTAACGAACGAACAGGGTTTGGAATCGCAGAACATATTAACGTGGGAGAGGGATTCAGTGAAACAAGGTTTGTAATCTAGAAACTATAGAAAGTTTTTAGGTTACACACATATGAATAATTTAGGGTTTGTAGATTACAACACTGTTAACATAAACAAAAATTGATATTTAAAAACAAATAAATAAAAAGTTAGGGTTTGTAGATTACACACATCTGAATGAGTAGCCTCTCCTATTTGGAATCAAATAGAAATTGATGCCTTCAGCGGTCTTTATGTTCCAACTAAGGGAATATGGATTGAAATTTGTAGTGCTTTTAATCCATATTCCCTTTATAATTGCCTTCAGCGGTCTTTATAATAGGCTAAAAAAAGCGCTATAAAAGCCCTTTTTTAATCCAAAAGCCCTTTTATGTTCCAATCAAATAGATTACACCCATAGAACACCAGAGCTTGTCATGCGATATAACATGCAATTTCACCAAAATGATTAAAGATACTACTAAGCAAATTATCTTATTCTAAATAATGAAACATTCACGCATATTACATAGTAAGAACTAAGAAATGTGAAATAACATTCAGTTTTCCATCTTATGGTTTTGAATCAGAGCCTATCATAAATTTGTTAATAGGACACCCACATTTGTCTGCTATTCAGATGTCTATCTAGTCTTGAGTGTAAGGACTGTGTTGGAAAATATAGCTGCGTTTATTGCAGCCTCTATCACTCTCATTGTCCCGGGTGTGATGAAATCCCGCATCTACTAGAGCATCTACTAGAGATATAGGAGTTTTACTGTCACTTTTCTACCACCTTAGTTTTGAAAGTATATTTTGAAAATCAATTAGTTCTAATTAATCCTAACGTGGCTCTCGCTCGTTCAATGATTAATATCAAATTCCTACTATCTAGTTAAAACCTCAAACTCTCGCTCTATTGATTTCAACCTTAGTTGCTTTCTTTTACTCTCGTTCAAAAGCTTTGAATTAAATTAGGAATTTGAATCAGAAAAATAGTTTAATAAGTACGCGCTAAATCATTATTAAATTCCCTTCGGAGAATTAATTCACATACCGATATCTCGAAATTTAGCTAGACATGACAAAGGAAATAAATAAATAAAAATAGAAAATTAAATAAAGCATAATAAATAAATAATTAAATAACGACATAAAAACCTGAAAATAGAAATTGCTGGAAACTTGAAATAAAGCTGCTGGAATTAATCGGAATAATATTCTTGACAGGAAAGTGAAAACAGAACTGAAAACGGATTCCCGGTGTGGAAATACCGTTACAGTTACTGTAACAAGAAATAAAAACTGACTGAAATAACGAAAAGTAAGGCGTGCGGAGAACAGAATTTCGTCCTCCATTTATAGAGGGAATTTTCTGGTTACGATCCACAAAAATAGGAGATGATAAGCTCTTTTTTTGATTCTATCCAATAACCACACGATCAGGAACAGAAAACCATCCAACGCATGCGTGCGCCCCACGTTGCTGAAAAATCAGTTTCATTGGGCTTGTGACAATTGGTGGCGCTCGCCACCTAGGGCGCGCATTTGGTGGCGCTCGCCACCCTTCCTGTGGCGCTCGCCACTGAGCAGATTTGGGCAAATGCCCATTTTTGCTGGGCTCCTTTGTGGGCTGCGCGAATTTGGGCTTTGCACCCCCTTTTTGCTCCGTTTTTGATACTTTTTGCTCAATTCTCTTCTCCGACCTATTTTATTCGACAAAACTAAAAACAAATCAAATACAAACATAAAACGACATAAACGAAATAAAAACATATGCAAATGCAACTAAAATTCACCTAAACTAAGCTGAAAATACGATATGATTTTGTGTCATCATGCAGTTGTGCCCATGATTGATCAATAGCCAAACTGTTACCTCATGATAACATTTTTATTTATCAACTCACCATTTTGATTTTTAAAGTTTATAATGCCAAGAGGATCAACTCATCAACCATGCAGTGACATGTTGCATGGTCTGATGGAAATATGCAAAACAAAATAAAACACCAATGACAGGGAACCAAGAGATCTAACGGGGTAGTAATGTCTGAAGGGAGAAATGATAAGTACATTTCAACTAATATCTACCAATCATAATATTACACATGTCTCGTCAAAAAAATTAAATAAATTAATTACACTCTTGTATAAAATAGCATTGTACCTTTGTGTTTGTTGTAGTGCCTCAACTTTAGATTTTAGCTTGAGATATTCTTGGTAGCGTCTCTGCTCAAAGGAAGAGTGATAAATGCATGTTAGAGAGTTTTTCAAAAGCCAAATAAGTGTGTCCAGTGATTTTTGTACACAAATGATATACAATTACACAAAAGTACATCATTTGTGTACAAAAATCGTGTTCAGTCCCAAATACTCATGAAGTGAAAATGAAACGACGTATGTAAATGCAGTTAGTTAAATAACACCGCAGAAAATCAGAGTCGTTAGATCATTTATCTACAGTTGAGATCGCTTATTGTAATTTGGGTCTCTACCGGAATAATGTAGTTTGGATTAGGTTCATTATGAGAGCACCGGGTAAGAGACTACCTACGGGTCATCGAAGGTTTAACTCCACACATTCATACTACTGACCATTCATAAATTGAATGGACAGAATTTTCTTCAATGGGCAAGGTCATTGTGCATTTTTCTCCAAGGATATATAAAACGAAAAGAGATATATATCAAAGAATAACTATAAACTGGATGCACCTTACTTTATTGAATCATTAAAATAGTTGATTTTGAGGAGAGAATACTCCTTTATACAAGACAAGACTAAGACAAAATTAAGCTTAATTAAATCTACTAAATTTGGTTACTAACATAACTACCAACTAGTTAATAGCTGAACTCGAATGGGACAACTCCTTGGCAAAAAGCGAGGACCTACTTTTATTTAATCTGAAACTGAACTATTGATTTGCTGTATTATAGAACTATTAGAATATAAGAGTATGAATTCAAGTTCTTGTTGGCCTATAAAAGTGTTGGGAAAGTGAACCCACCCAACAAAAAAGTAGAGGGAATTTGGTTTCAATTTCAGCTCAGTTCTCAAAAGGGTCTATACTGTTTGGAGAAACATGTCTACGATGCCTGTTTCAAAGAAACAATTGGCAAAGGTGTTTATGTTATTATAGATATTGAAATGATTTCATGCAGATATATATATCTTGGGCTATTCGACAGCGAAGTAGAAGCTGCAAGGTCCTTATGATATATAAATTTGTATATTCTTACATAATGCATTGAATTTACTAAACTTAATTATCATTATCAAATCTCATTAGGATTCCAATTACCAACATGTATCTTTATTTTTGGTTTTCTGAAACCAGGGCTTATGATAAAGCAGCTCTAAAATGCAATGGAAGAGAGGCAGTGACTAACTTTGAACCAAGTATATATGAAAACGAGGTGAAACCAGAAGCTATTAATGAAGGTAGAGTACTTCACACTAATGTCTTTTTTTGACATATTTGACCCAGACAAGACAAATATACCTTAATTCATGAACTAGTATTAATATTTGTTCAATGTAGTAAGGGTGTCATATTTTTCTCAAATGCAGATAGTAGTCACAATCATGACCTTAATTTAGGCATGGCAACTCCAGGACATGAACCTAAAGAAAACAGAGGGTACCGTCAATTTCAGGCTGTCCCTTACAACCTGCATCCCGGAAGGAATTTAAAGGTATAAAATTGAACTCTACTACTCTATTTGAATTTAAACAAAAAGTATATGTATTTGGTTTTACTAATAAGCTAGCCTAGAGTAGTACATGAACATCATACTTTAATGTGAGATTTTTCACCCATTTTTGCTCAAGTTAAATATAACTGTTATTTGAACATTAAAATATGTATCTGGTGACTATGTATGTGTTTGTCTTTATCTTTCTCTTACTTTTAACTTTCTACCTTTTTTACAAAATTTTCAAAAATACACAAAAACATATAAGAACATATTTGATTCCAAAATTTTAATATTCAAACATCATTTCTCAGCTCAATGACAAACTCTCTTTGTATAAGGCAATGATAGCCATTTTCTTTAGCTTCAATATTACTCATTCTCTCTCAAACAAAATTTATAAAAGAAAGATGCTTCTGATAGATATACCCCATTTGCATTTCATTCATTCATTCATTCATTAATGTAGTACCCGGCACAAAAAAATATACAGATATGCAATGCACAAATGTAAACAATGAAGCCGCCACCATATTTTATTTATCCCATGAGGGGAAAGGAAAATAATGATAAAACCTTAAAGATTGGGTTCGCAAGTTGGTTATATGAGGGGAAGACGTTAACACCCCCTCATATCCGTTGTACTCAACGGGAACCATTTGAGGAATTTTGGTTTGCATAAACAGAGAATAGCCGCATAAAAGAAAAAGATTACCGCAAATTGAACAGAAAAGGGAAAAAAGAAGTTTTTTATTATTTGGCTTGACGAGAGAGGCTCTCGCTCCTACGTATCCCCCAAGTACAATGAGGAAGTCAAAGCTCACGTAGTTCTTCCTGAAAAAGGATTTGTTTGTTGGTTATTTTTAGTTAACGATGCTTAGGTCGCATTCCACTGATATAACAGTATTGCTTGTATACTCAACTGAGGTTTAAGCGTTTGTATGTATCAGGGGAATGGATAAAGCACTATTCATTTAAGAAAACAAAGTTGAAAAAGATTTGAAAGTTTGAAAAAGAGTGACTGCACAAAGCAGTTGAAAAGGTTGACTGCACAGAGGCAGGAAAAAGAATTTGAAGTGAGTTAAGTATTTTTTAGAGATTTTGAGAATTGTTTTGAGAATGATCCTAAATCACGAGTCGTCAGTTAAGGACCGGATCATCCGAGCAGAAACGAGTCGTACGACAGGCTCTCTCTTTTCATTCAGTTTATTAATTGAACATTTTTTAATTAAAGTGAAACGAGTCGAAGGCGAGTCGTAAGTCAGGCTCCTTCCCAATTCATTTAATTAAAAACGGCATGCGAATAATTCGAAGCCAGAGTCGTACGACAGAGACTGATTTATTCACATTCCATATTCAAAGATAAGTTCCAACAGATTTTCAGATCAGAAAAGAAAAGAAAAGAAAAAAAGGGTAGAAGATGCGAAGAATGCAAATGCACGATGCATGATAATGACAGTGTAATAATGCGACAATTAAATAATACTCGAAATAAATATGCGGACACATAAATAAATGAGTAATCAGATAAACAAGCATAAAATGAAACTGACAGACAAAGAGGCAAATTAATGAACATTTTAGCAAGCACGCGTAAGATAAGCTCAAGACGAGTCGTACGTCAGGCTCTCGCTTATCTTACGTTTCAGAACATCAAACCACATTTTGAATGAAATAAACAATAAATTCAAAGCGCGAGTCGTAAGACAGGGTCCAATTTATCTTTATTTCACTCAAAATTAAATTAAATCTAACAGATAACCGAAGTATTAATTAATTATGACATTATAAGTGATAAGGCGAAATAACGAAAAAAAGTCATTTAAACGAAATTAATTAAAATAGGATAAACAGAGACAAGTCGTAAGTCAAGCCCTTTTATCCCTATATTAATTAAATTGTATAAAATATTCGAAATAAAAATAAATCGAGGACGCGAGACGTACGTCAGAGTCCGATTTATTTTTATTTCGAATGCGATTTTTTGAATATAAAAAGGAATAGCATTTTTTTTATATATTATTTAACGTAACAATTAAATATAATCTCAGCAGGGAATACAAATAGCAGAATTGGGGAGTGCAAACAGAAAAAAGAAAAAAATAAGCATCAATAAAATAAAAACAGCAAAGCCCAAAGAAAAAAGCCCAAAACCACATCTGAACCGGATCCGGGTCAAATCTAACCCGAACCGGTCCACACACCCAGCTGGGGGGTGCGGTGAGCAGGAAGGGGGCGCGCGTGAGCGACGAAAGGTGTCGTCTCCTTCCCCTCAACAAACCGGAAACCAGAAACAGAACAGAGTCGCGCGCGGTGGTTCACCGGCGACGACAGCCTCGACGACGATTTAAGCGACAAAAAACAACAAACCATATACCAATCAACTCGTAATTAAGCATAGAACATGGATCTTGTCTTAGATTTAATAAATATTACAAGAACAACACAAAAAAATGAATCAAACTCGGATCCAAAAAAAATCCTAAAATACCAAATTAAAACGAGTTTCACGAAAATACTTGAAGGGAAACACTCAGAATGATCTCAAGAACATGAATCCTCACTTATTCACCTTCAATTTCTCGCGAAATGGACGGATTGAGGTGTTTATGTTTGGCCGTGACTTTGCTTTCGTTTTTGGAGCTTTTCCGGTCATTTTATCGCGAAACAGAGACCGAAAATGAGTTTAGGACGGTGATTAACTTTAGAAAAGTGTATTTGATTGTTGATTTTGTCAAGTTTTGAGCTCGCCGGAATTTTGAGTGGTGGTGGCCAGCGGCGGGAATGTTGGAGGAAGTGGGAGGAATGATTTTTAGGGTTTTCTTGAGAAATGTGATCCAATGATTGGGTCTGATTATTTTAATATATATAGGGGAATATTAGGGCAAATGGCATTTTTGTGATTTTGCGTAATTTTGAGATTAAGGGATAACTAAATGAGAAAATGGTAAATGAAAATAAAAGTGATGTGTAGATGGTCAGGTGTTGCAATGTCATTGGTCAAAAACAAAGAATTTTTATAAAATGGTAAAAAAATGTAAAAATCAATAAGAAAAATGAATAAAAATGTAGAAAAATATAAAAATGAAATATAAACTTAAATAAAGAAATAAAAACTATTTTTGATTATTTTTGCTATTTTTCGTATAAAAAGATAAATTGCGACAAATTAAAAGAAATAAAGGAAAATGAATAAATTGTAAAACAAAATCATTGAAAAAACTATTTTTGGTATTTCTCATAAAAATAAGAAATAATTTTTAAATAAAATATTTATTTTAAAAAGTGGAAAATTAGGGTATTACAGCTGCCCCTATTTAATTGTCTTATACTCGAATGCGTAAATGACTTGCGGCTTTATGCGTTCGAAGTAAAAGATAATTAAATACAAATACCTTAATTTTGTGGTGTGAAAGTGGTGTAATGATAAAGAATGCATATGGAAGATGAAGGTGGAAACATACCTGAAATAACTAGTAACTGAATACCTGAGAATGAAATGATCATTACCTGCCTTATGAGTGTATAGACCATAAAAAGCTGAGTCGCCTCCCCTCAGGGTGCGTTATCTCCAAAACTGATCATTACTCGCCCTATGAGTGTATAGACCATAAAAAGCTGAGTCGCCTCCCCTCAGGGTGCGTTATCTCCAAAACTGATCATTACTCGCCCTATGAGTGTATAGACCATAAAAAGCTGAGTTATCACCCCCCTATGGGCGTATTACTCAAAAACTGATCATTACTCGCCCTATGAGTGTATAGACCATAAAAAACTGAGTCGTCGCCCCCCCTATGGGCGTATTACTCAAAAACTGGTCATTACTCGCCCTATGAGTGTATAGACCATAAAAAACTGAGTCGTCGCCCCCCCTATGGGCGTATTACTCAAAAACTGAATCTGAAAGTACTCCACTAGTGCTTTGACGTATCTTTGGGTAAAGAAACTTGTTGTGAGTGTAGATCGAATATTCTGCCATTATCTTTGACAAAATTTACAAGACGACTGCTTGACAACTGTTTTGCTGAAGAACTTATTGGAAACACAATGTGTTAACTTCATTAAGGATGCGGTTCAAAAACCAACTTGCTGGGGAAAGTGTTTAACAAACAATTTACTGGAATACAACATTTCAACTATCTTACTGGAGATAACTATCTCAACCAAATCACTAGAGAAATGATTTTTTAACTCTTCTGACCGAGAAAGTTGTATGTAGACCGATCTGCTGTATATAACAATTACTGAATTATTCACTGGGGAAAGGATCATCAACCCTTTCTGGTAGGTGTAGAGTGAAGATTCGTCTGATAAGAATGAAACTCTGTTGACCAACTTGCTGAATATCAGTGATCAGAACCAAATAAGTTTACTGGGTAGATTCAAGATTCACCAATCTTTCTTGTCAAGAAATTACGATTCATCAACCATCTTTCTGAAAATGCGGCGTTCCATCCGACTTACTAGGATGAACAATTATCAACTGCCTCACTGGGGAAAGAAACGACCCCTCAACCTTTCTCATTGAGAATATGATGCACTGACTGATCTGCTTGGGGATGACACTTTGTTGACCAATTCATTGGGGAAAAGATTCATCAATCCTTATTGTTGAGAAGTTACGATTCAATAACTGTCTTATTGGAGAATTAGGTCCGCAGACCTTTATTACTGAACAAAAGATCCAAGTCTGCAACCTGTTAAGACAATCATTTTAAACATGTACTTCATGGATGCATGATTGTGCACCTCTAATGTCTAAATGCAGAACTAATGCAGATGAAATATCTGATTATATGTAGGATTTTGTGTGATTCTTTTCTATGCATGAGCCTATATGCGTGAATGCATGAATTTGTATGCATGAATGCATGAATTTCCGAGTTTGTTTTGAGGAGAGTTTGAATTTCCCGGCACCGAGAATTTGAGTAACTCCATTGAGGTGAAATCCTGAGATGTTGACTGTCGTTACGGGACGAACGTTTAATCAAGCTTCCAAAAAGGATAGCAATTTTCTTCATGAGATGGAATCGAGAGATTGCCATGATTTTCTGTAATGAATTGGGACAGTTTACTGTATGCCACTGGTTTCCCTTCAGATGTTTTAAAAATCAAAACAGTTTGTAATCTTTTCAAATGCGTTTATTTTTCACAATGCTTAAATGCTTTATTTATTAACAAAATGAATAGCACAAACATATGCAATCGGAACATAAAAGCAAGCAGACACAATATGATTGAAAGTGAGAATTTTATTCATTGCGCGAAAATGCGGAAAGTTTCTACCACTGAATGCTAATCCCTCAATGAGATGATTGCAAATTGAAACTAAGATAATGACAATGAAATAAATGAATTCTACTGAATATAACGATACCATTCTTTTTCACGATCTCGAGTTTACAAGGCCTTGCTTTGGTGAAAGGAGACTGAGTCATTCTTTTCTGCCTGAAAGTTTCATCTTCATGTAGAGAGTGGAAACTCTTCATCATCCATGATATTGACAACCAAAGTTCTCCCATATTTAACCACATGTGACTTTTCAGGAAGATATAATCCTGACACAGTATGCCCCAAGCACTTGAATCTAAGACGGATATGCCCCTGACCAACTGGTATTTGCAGTGTAACCAATTCTTGAACCAATTCACTCTTGATTAGCAGGATATTCAACTTGTTTGCCCCTGTTTGGCATAATTTATAGATGGCTTGCCCCTAGCTAGGAGTGCCTCAAATCAGTTTTGCCCTTGATCAGACCATCACTCAGATCTCTTTGATATCAAGTATTAATTTGCGGGTAAAATCATTTCTTTTGAAAATGTATTTTGGATATAATGCACATGCAAGTTTTTGAAACACATATGATGTGTAGAAAAGAGAGATAATTATTAGTTACTCAACAAACTGGAGGAGTCAGCTTAACAATACATTTGTCGAATGCTTTCAAAGTGAACCTAGCTTCAATTAGGTCTTTTAAAGGTCATAGCATGCAATTAGGATTCATGTAAATCAAGCCAAAGGAAGATATAGATTGTGTTATCAAATTCCCCCCATACTTGAACCTTTGCTTGTCATTAAGCACATAAATAGTAACTCTTTATTAGCACTTGTTTGTAAAAAAGACATGACAACTCTAATCATACGTGGTTGCCGGCTAGTAAAGAAAATCAAGTAATAAATATCAATACCACAAGCACTGTAATAACACAGAACCACACATTGCAGTCAAAGACTCTCATCATATGAAGACAAATCTGAAGCATTTTATTGTGACTCTAACTTTTGCTTAAATTTTATTCACCCTTTTCATTCAGGTGCAATCACATTAAGCCTGTTATCTTGTACACACTCATGGTAGAAAAATCTATTAGTGATTATGATCATAAATCGAGGGGAGCTAGTAAAATCAGTTTGGTAAACCCCTCTTTCTCTTCCAAATGCAGTTGTGGGGGATCGGATAGCAACTCGCCCTACCAAGTTCAGAACCAGACTCCTCTGAACCAACTACTGGTATATTTATTATGGTTTTTCAACAACTGCTGGGTTAAACAACCGAGTGAGGGTCATCTAACTCAATAAGTGCATTAACCAAAATATGCAAATTTTCATTTCTGGATCATTCACTTATATTCATCGATTTTCTACTTAGTTTGTGCCCAAGATGGTGCCGACTGCTAAGATAAACTACAGAGGGTTACTTAAAAACTTATGTTCAGGTCTTCGTCAAAATCAGTACTCAAGTTGATCTTACATACTTCAAAGAGTCTAAGATGTTAAGACAGTACCGATTTTATTGAATCATTTCTGAACCTTCATAATAGCCTAAAGTTCAAACAACCTATATACTCTTAAAGTGTCAGGTCAAATATCAAACCAAAATTGCTTATTTTCTTAAAAAAGATATATCTCAAGAAACTGGGAGAATCAGATAACAACAAAACATATGCAAGAATGACTCGATTTAATCTCAATTTTTTTTTATGAAATAATGAAACAATGCCTTACATCATCAAACTAGGTTTATTCACAATTGAAAGCATATATCAGCAAAAATCAGTTATTCGTTTTCATCATCCTCGCTCCAAATTTGCAAGTAATAAGAAAAAGAAGTGAATACAGATGGATTGATTACAAAACATGCATGTGCATTACATAATCTTAAATGCAAACAAATACTTGACAAGAGATAAAATGTCTGATCAACTTTCTCTTTCATATCCTGTTATGGGGAGGCACCCAATTTAACCTCTTTCTTCGTCAGTTCCAGGATCGATCACGTCCACTGGTTATCAATGAAGTTTAAACATCCTTGTTCTTGATCCAACAATCACATTAACTCTTTAACGAAGCTTGCAACTCGAAACCATGAAGAATTACGGCACATTTATGATTCAGTAGATTCACTTCTGAATGATGATTTTTTATTTTATTTTGATTGAATGCAAAAGTGTTTTATGAATGCAAGAAGTTATTGCCATTTTTCATTATCTTTTTAAAACTGTAAAAGAAGAATAAATAAGACAGAAATTGCACAAGAAGTACTTTTTCATTAATTGCAAATTGAACATTAGAACAAAGTGGCCCTACAAGCACAACCATTTGTTCAGGGCTGAACAAAGGTGTTTTGAAAAGGAAACAAATTACTTTGAAATAAAAACAACTTCTGGGATTCCAACAGCCTTCTAGTTTGGAAATAGTGTGTGTCTGAAGAACACACGTGCACCCTATCTTGACTATTTCCATTATTCTCTTTATCCTTTATGACGGCAATCTGGTCATCACTGGAAACCAACATTGGAGTAACTTGTTGAAGGTCTCAACGACTGTTTACACTTCACAACTGGCTTGCCTCCCACAAAAAACAAAAGCTTCAGGTTGATGAGTTCTTGCACCCTGTGTTTGAAAGCCGTGCAATTATCAATGGTGTGGCCTTCAGTACCAGCATGATAGTCGCAATTAGCATTAACATCGTACCAAACTAGGAACGGCGCAGTCATAGGTTTCAAAGCCTTAGGAGTTACTCTTCCACCTTGAACAAGATAAGGGAAAAGTTGACTGTACTGTTAGCCAATATTTTGGCTAAATAAATTATAAAGTTAAAATATTCTTCTGAATATATTTAATATACCTTTAATTATGGAAATTTAGTTTTCCAGTCATTAATTAAATATAAAGGTCAAAATTAAATATATATTTTAATAAAAGTCAAATCAGATGAATATTTATGAGTTTAGAGAACGCACAAGTTACTAAGACTTGGTTCGAATTTACACCATTCGAATGGCTTGAACTCGAACCATAGTTTTAACTTGGTAAATGGTTGTACACTTGTCAGATGGATATATTATAGGCGTTGCTAAAACGTTATAGGCTTTAGTTATAAATAGTAGTTCCTTTGATGTAATTAGGATCACAAATTCACATACTAAAAATCCTTATAATTTCTGAGTACCCAAGCGTTCGAGCGAAAGGAAAACAAGAGGAACAATGTATGATCTTGTGATCACTTCCTTTTAATTCAATGCAAATTACATGTTTTTATTTACATTTTCTGCATTCTAATTCATTGAAATATTTCCTTTTCTTTGTCAAATACGTACTCATTTTGAGTATTTTTACTTTTCTTGTCAAACAAGTTATCTTTTTGTCATTTACTTCACTGTAAATAAATAAACTTGTTCATTTACATTAATGAACATTGTTATTTTCAATCTTGAACAATAAATGCACAAACATGTCCCGAGATTCTCTAGTTGGTCTCTCAAGCATTGCAAACTAGCGCTTGTTTACCAAAAATCAGTGTAAACAAATTGGCACGCCCAGTGGGACTGGTTTTGTGCATTCTTATTTTCAAAGATTTCTTAGAAATTTTCTGAAAATCTTCTTCTTTGTTGTTTTGGAAAGTTGTGTGTGTTGTTTTCAAAGAATCTATATTTTTTAGTGCATGCAATTGAGAAGTGGTAGGATAAAACCAGAGATGGTGAGACCTAGAGGCACTAACGCTAGTAATAGCAATAACAACAATAGTAATGACAAAAATAATGTCAATAACCAAAACAATCAGGATCCTGATGATGTTAACCCATTATTGGGGCATGTAGTCGGTTCGAGTGCTTTAACAACATCAGCCACAGATGCAACGTCTGTGGGGGGCAACATAGGCAATCCCTGTGTCTTTTTCTATGCCCTCATTAACATCCAATGCTGCAACCACAATGGCTGAAAATACAACGACCATGCCTTTACAAACTTCTGTTGGGGTTCCACCTCCATTCTCAGGATCCTCATTTGACTTTCGAAGTCAATCAGGGGGTTTATATCAATCCCAAAGATCTTATCCATATGGAATGCCTACATCTATGATGCAGAACGTGTATTCACATCTAGCAGCATACTCTGATAGGATGGCAGTAAGGTCTCCCTTTCCACAAGGGCAAAACTCTAATAATGCTAGAGTTCGAGTGAACCAACCAGCCCTCATTACAGATTCACTTTTATCTATGAGGCAACAAATGGATGAGAGTAATTATGACATGGTGAATTTACTCACTGAACAAATGGGCACAATAATCAACCCATTAATTCGAGATACCAATCAGACTTACCAAACCCTGGCTACCCAAATGGGTAGAATTGCTTATTTCTTTGGAGGGGCACAAGTGCCCATCCAACAACCACTTCAACCATTACAGGCCCCTAGACCAAGGCCTGGACAAGTTGCTGACAATCGAATCGAGGAAGCTCGAGGACAGCAACAAGAACCCCAGATTGTTAACCAACCTGTACAAAGAAATGTTGAACCTGAAGTGGTGCTTGTTCATCGAAACCAAAATGCTGATGAGGTTTTGAGAAACGCTCAACATAATGATTTTGGACAAAATAACTTATCCAATTTGGTAGAAACCATCCTTGCCCAAAATGGTCTAAATGTAGGTTTGCATAGACCTAATTTTGTATCACCTCTATCTGAATTTGTTTTGCAAACAAAAATTCCAAGGGGTTGGAAAACCCCAAAATTTACCAAGTTTGCTGGTGATACAACAGAGTCTACAGTCGAGCACATTGCTAGGTATCTGACTGAGGCAGGGGACATAGCAAATAATGAGAATTTGAGGATGAAATACTTTCCCAATTCTCTGACCAAAAATGCTTTCACTTGGTTTACAACTTTACCCCTACACTCTGTATTTACTTGGACCCAACTCGAAAGGCTTTTTCATGAGCAATTCTACATGGGTCAAACAAAAATAAGCCTCAAAGAATTAGCGAGTGTTAGACGTAAAACACCAGAGTCTATTGATGACTATCTCAATAGATTTAGGCTTCTCAAAGCTAGATGTTTCACTCAGGTTCCTGAACATGAATTGGTAGAAATGGCTGCTGGTGGCCTAGACTACTCAATTCGAAAGAAATTAGATACACAACATCTTAGAGATATGGCTCAATTGGCTGATAGGGTTAGACAAGTTGAAAGACTTAGAAATGAAAAAGCCAGAAATAATAAGTTCCATAAGAAAGAGAAAATAGCCTATGTTGGGAACTATGAGAGTAATGATGAGTATGAGTTAGGGTCTGGTGAGGGTGAGCCAAATGAAATAGACTTGGCTGAATTAAAACCAAGACCTCCTTATACTTGTAAATTATTGAAACCCTCGAATGGAAAAAATCCTAGTGAACCCAAAAATGAAAAGTATGTTGCTAAGACCTACACATTTGATGTTACCAAATGTGATGAAAATTTTGATTTATTGGTCATTGATGGCCAAATAATTGTTCAAAAGGGATTGAAAGTTCCTGCTCTAGAACAAAGAAAGAAAAGAGGTTATTGCAAATTTCATAACTTTTTGGGTCATAAAACTTCTCATTGTGTTGTTTTCAGGGACTTAGTGCAAAAAGCATTGGATGAGGGGAGATTGAAGTTCGATGAAAAGGCTAAGCAGCCCATGAAGGTAGATACTGACCCCCTCCAAGTGGCTGAGACTTCCTATGTGGAGCCATTCGAGTGCTTAATGATATATGCTATGGAAGCATCCCCAGTTTGAGCTGTTACTGAGGGATAATATGCTGAGAAAATCAAAGTGGTGTATCCTCGAGCTGAAGAGGAACTCATTAATTTTCTGAATAGATGCAAGCTAAGCAACAAGGAAGTGATGCTGTGTCCTCGTTGCAGTGCTGTATGCGACAAAGAGGCTACTGCAGGCCTCAAAAATGTTATGCCATATGTGGATAACAAGAACAAGTGGTCTACTAAAAGACCAAACAAGGGTAAGGCCATAAATCAAGGCCCTACTATCCATGACAGGCTTGGAAGGAGGCAAACATATGTGCCTTCAAATAGAATTCCTGTCAACCAATGGTCATCAGGCCAACACCAGGTCTATCAAAAAAGGAGGATGGACTTAGGTGGCTCGAGTCAAGTTGCTTCGAGGAACAATGCTGAAATTAGTAAGTACTCTTACAACAATAACTATAAGGGGAAAAATCCTATGACTCGAACCCAGTGGCGTAGGTACCAACGCCTTAAGAAATTGGAGAGGGAGAATGCCCAAGCTGGGGGCAACTCGAATTCGAATGCCCATGCTGGGGGCAACTCCCATTCGAATGCCCATGCTGGGGGCAACTCCAATTCGAGTGCCCATGCTGGGGGCAATAACAAAGTTGCCCATGCTGGGGGCAATACCAAGGTTGCATACACTAAAGGCAACCATAGTGTTGCAAGGAACAAGAAGGAGTTTGTTCCTAAAAAGGCTGAAAAAGCCTTGGTAATTGAGGAATGATCCTCTTCAAAGAGGCCAGCCAAAGAAAGACTATCATTCCCAGATGACAACATGGAGGATGATATTCCAGATGAAGACCTGCTCGAATCTGGCTCTGAACCAGACTTCGATGTGTTGGTCAATGTGGTGTCTATTTTGCCACGTGAATATGATCAGAGGTCCACTTCAGACCCTGAAGAAGAGTTTGAAGAGCCTGAATTAGATGATTACACCCCTGTATGCTACTATGTTATAAATAATGGGTGTATTGAACAACAAAAGGCTGCATTCGAGTGGCCTCATGAAGGTATGAAGAATCACCTAAAGCCTTTATACATTAAGGCTAAAGTTGGTATCTTCATTAGTAGTCTTTCAATCTCACTTTTGATCTTTGAGAGGATCTCTGGGTTGAATCTCCTTGGTAATTGTTTGATAGGCTTCTTCCCTGGCTTGAGTGGTAGTCTATGTTCCACCAAATCTCTACTCAATCCTAGCATTTCATTATAGTCCCAGGCAAAGCAATCTTTAAATTCTTTGAGTAGATTAACCAGTTTTTGTTTTAATTCGAAATCAATATTGGCACTAATTTATGTTGGCCTCTTTATCGAGCCATCTCCAATATCAATCTCTTGCAAAGGATCTTGTGCTTGCATTTTAGGATTCGAACTTAATGGATCCTTTTCGAATCCTAGAGGTTCATCATCATAAATGCAATCCAACCTTTGATCATTTAGCAATAACTTGCCATGATTTTCATCCATGGTTTCTTCAACCATATTTTGTTCGAGTGCAGCCTCTAAGGCCGTTTCGATCTTTTTCTCGGCAATATATGTCGTTATCTTGGCCCAAGCAGAGGGCTCAGACATTGCTTGATTCTGCATCATCATCCCATCCAGATGGTGAAATTACTCCATCTCCAGAAGGGAATTCTTCAATCACTTCCCTTTCCCAACAGAAACCATGTGTTGGATGGAGTTTCACAGAATGGTACACATTACTGGTGGCTCGTAGAAATTCTCCTAGAGAATAAACTAATACTACACCATTTCGATTAACATATGGTCATGATGCAGTTCTACCTGTTGAAATCAATATGCAATCATTTCGAATACAAAGACAGATGGAAATACCACATGACAAATATTGGGAAATGATGTTAGATGAGTTAGTTGATTTAGATGAAGAAAGGTTACAAGCTTTAGAGTGTATGACTAGGCAAAAGGATAAAGTTGCCAATGCCTATAATAAAAGGGTTAAGTCGAAAGCTTTTAACTTAAGAGATTTAGTTTGGAAAGTTATTTTGCCTATGGATAAGAAAGATAGAGTTTTAGGCAAATGGTCACCTCATTGGGAAGGTCCATTTAAAATTGTTCAAGTTTTTTCAAATGGTGCTTATGAAATTGAAGATCTAAGCCCTGAAAAACATGTATTGGGGATAAATGGTAAATATTTGAAAAAATATAAACTAGCTCTGCTCGAATTAAATATAAGTACAAAATAAAACTTAGAACGAATGAGAGATATGGCAAACATAAAAAGAAAATATTTTGCCACAGAAGGGCATTGTCAAATTACAACCAAAATGATTCGAATAGCATAATAACCTATAAATTGTTCAAGTAGGATAAAAAGAATTACAAAGCCTCAGCAACATTGCAATACAAGGCATCTAAAGACATTTTTTCTGCCCTAATGACTCGTTTGTTGTCCTCGAGGGCTTTGATTTCTGTTGCCACCACTTCAGAGTCATCTATGGCTCGAACCCCTTCTCTACCCTTAGCATCAATATCTGCTTGAACAGATTGAATCATTTCAGCCTCAATTGTTGCTTGGGTTTGTTGTTCTTCAGCTATCTTTTGCTTATATTCATCAATTTGACGTTGAAGATCCATTATAATAGCTTCCCAAGCAGCAATGTTGTTCCTACAGGCATCAAGTCTAGGTGTCTGGGCTTCAGCAGCTTTGGCTCGAATTGCAGAGACTTCTTGGTTTAATCCAGCAACCTTAGCTATCAAATCATCATGAGCAGCTATTTGAACGTTTAGCCTAGCTTCGTTCTCCCTCTCTTTTTGTACAACTTTGGCATACTGATCAATCAGGCTTTCGAATTGCATGACTTTACATAAAGTAAGAGTATCAGTGGAAGAATTGTGCAATTTTTTCAGGAAAGCCAAGTATTCAAAGGCTTTCGAGGGATTAGCTTCGAGCACGTCCAACACATTCTGCATCCCAAAGTTTGTCTTTAGCCTGTTAAATAAAGAATCTTGCCTAACAGTAGCATTAATGGCAGTAGTTGAAGGGTGAGATGTGCCGTTAGTTTTCTCGCTCGAAGTCTGAGATTGAGACTTGGATTGTAGGAGAAGATTTAGAGCAGCTACTCGGTCAGTCTTGTGGATTTTTGCAAAAGCCTCCTCTGGGACCCCAATGCTGGCAGATAATAATTCAGGCCCACCAGCCTTAGCCTCTTTAATTTTAGTATCATCTTCGATTTCATCTTCTTCTTCTTCCGATTCAGTCTCAATAGATTCACTCGAGTCGCCATTACTAGGGGTTGGAGTTGGCAACTTTGTCTCAGCCTTGCCCGTCCAATCAACTGGTCCTGTTTCCCTTTGGAATATAACGTTGGCTTCAGCTTGAGTCATATACACAGGGGGACCAATATCAGGTTGAATATCAGGTTGAGCACTCGAATTGACCTAGAAGTAGAAATACTTACACAATTAAAACACTACTGGGATCAAAATGTTGAATATATTGGCAAGGATTTAAAAAAATGGTTACCTGGCCATACTTAGCTCCAATATATTTCTCCATTGGGGAAGGACTCCTATTCTTCCCAGCAGAAGTCTCACTAGCAGTTTTCTTCTAAAAAAAAGAGAGAAAAGAGAGGGTGTAAAGATTGAGAAATTGGTTAACATGTTCATTCAAGCATATGAACAAAGAAATGACTTACCTTGTCATTTTCAGCCTTGGTTAAGTTTTCTTTTTCCTCGAGAGCAGGAGTTGGGGAGATTTGTTCTATCACTAGAGAAAGTGGAGGATTGCCTTGATCAGTTGCATCATCATGAATGACTCTCTCAGCATTTTCCTCATTCTCCACAGCGAGGTCATGATCCACTCGAGCAGTACTAGTGGTATCAGACTTAGAAGATCTGAAAGGCTTGGAATGCCCTTTCTTCATCTTCTTTTTCTTCTTCAATTCTTTCACCATTGTGGAGTCTTCTTGTGCTTTTTCAGTGTTTTCTTCTTCTTCTTCTTCCCGTTTCTTACTCGATTCAACATTCGAAGAACTGGTCTTCTTACTGTTGTGACTCTTGTGTTTTTTGGATTGTTGGGGTGCAGGATTTGCTGCAACTGTATTGCCTTGTGCAGTATTATCCTGAGGTAATATGCTTATGTTTCCTTTTCAAAGGTCTTTCAGGTTCAGTTCCCTACAACAAGAGTAAAAAACATAAGTATAATAAAGCATGAGGAAGGGAAAGCTTAATAAAACAGTAGGTATTCGAGTGACTAACTTCATCCTCATGAACTATTACGTGTGGAAGTTTGTTTTCTTTCGAAGACCTAACAGCGCTAGTAGTATGTTTCTCTCGTATTATCTAGCACAAGTTTAGAAGAAAGATTATTTTATGCATGGTTCAAGTCAAAAGAAAAGGTGAAAGATTATTACCTTATCTGTCTTTGCCTTGGTTCTGGTCTCTTCTCTCCAATTCTTTCTTCTTCATCAGCTTGTCTTCTATCCTCATCATCAGCCAGGTGAATGCCTCTATTGTTTTTAGGCTTTACCGTTCGAGCAGTAGGTTGTGATGATCCTCCAGTCACTTCTTTCCCTAAAAGGAGGTAACAGATTAGAATTCGAATAAGGGGAACATAAGAAATAAAAAATTTGGCTTCTATTGCTAAACAACGTACCTTTATTCTTGTGTTGTGCTTGTATGTCATGAATTTGCTGCCTTATGAACCCACTGTTCAACCTTATAATGTTTGATCGAACATCACCAACAATGTACTTATGGTAATGATTGTCCCACCAATTGTGAAATTTTTCAGTACAGTAGTATGAGTGGTTGAATTCGATGGGATTGACATTATAAGCAAAGTTGGCCATCATTTTAAGATATTTGGCAAAAAGGTCTTTGGAAACTTCATTGCCAATGACCATATTCTTTTCTCCCTCGAACAGACTTTTGGGATACACTTGAGATAACCCAAATTGCCTCAAAACCAAGTTTGGTTGGTACCCAACCAAGACTAAGTGGTTCGATTTTGACTCAATCCTGCAACTAAGGACGGTTGGGTGTAAGTAATGCTGCCATAGCTCATTCACATCATCAGCATTGTCTTGGTTATTGGCTGGGAACTCATCCTGCAGCCAAGCTGGTCCTATTTTTCTGCTGACAAATGGAGCATGGTGTGGTAGAAATTTGTTGAAATTAAGAAAAATCTTCTTGTACTTGATAAAAAGCTCTTGAGGGTCAGTTTCATTCGAGCTAGGAGTTAGTACAGCCAACCTAACTACCTCGATCTACAATTGTGGCATTCGGCCATAATTGTAGGAGCCAAAGTGGTCCTGAGACTGGGAAGGGTGCTCCATCTTTAGATTTCTTCAAGTTGTCACAGAATTCACCCATCGATTCATATAGAACACCAAATAGCAAACGACTAAGTGAGAATCCATGACCCTCATGAATTTGGATTGCCAGAGGAATATACATTTGAGTCACTTGAAGTGATCTCGAGCAGAAAACATATTGTCATAACCACAAGGTTAGGAAAGCCACATGTTCCTCAGCAGATACCTCACCTTCATCCTGATGCTCCTCAATGAATTTGGAAAAAGCTGCAGCATTGAGTTTAAAGTAGACATTCTCACTCGATTTGGCTGGATCGAAAGTTTCACCTTCTGGTCTCAAGCCAGTAATTGCTGCTACATCGAGCAGGGTTGGTGTCATCATTCCACAAGGAAAATGGAAGGTGTGGGTGCTCCTCTCATAAAACATCATGGCTGCTGTCAACATTTCATAATGATAAGTTGGGCCAAACTTTGACAATTGGATGATGTCATAAATTCCTGAGCGTTGCCAAAAGGAGCCCTAGTCTTTCTCAACTCGAGCAAGCCACTCGATATAAGCTGAGCTATTACAATTTGGAGCTGATCTCCACATGTTATGAGGCTTTCGAAGGAAAGCAATGTTAAAAGGATCAGTACTAAAGATCTTGGGTTCGCATGTTTTACGCATGGGGAAAAACTCAGAAATGGTGGGCTTTAAAGTGGTTTCATCTGGGAATGGACCTTCGAACGCGTAGACATTGTCAGCAATAGAAAAAGGAATGACCAATTCATCTTCCCAGCGTGTTTGTTCTGCGTTAGTCCCGTGAGGTTCAGGAACAATTTCAACACCATTAGACTTAACAATGGTTTGATTCCATTTTCCAGCAAAGGGAACAGAAATCAGTTCTTGTTGTTGTTCAGCCATTAAAAAAGTTCGAAGAAGATGAACAGTTAAGGAAAAAAAGGGTGATTTTTAAAGAGATCAAATACAGATCTGGAACAACGAAGAGGTTTGCGATCTGTAAAGTAAAGTCAAGTTTTAGTTCAGCAATATGACAAATCAGGCAGATTATGCAATGGCTTTGCAAGATTCAAGAACAGAATTGGTGAAAGTGATTGAAACGGGAGGAGAAAGTGAGTTGAAAGGTTCAGAAAAGTGTTAAAATGGTGACCTAATCCTATTTATAGGGTTCTTTTTCAACTGAATTAAATAAATAAAAAAGAAATTCACTATTTCTTTCAACTTCTGCGCTCGCCACGTGTCCCATAATGGCTGAAAAAGCGAAGTGGTGTCAGTAGTGGGAAACGCGCTGACGGTTATGATCATCATTACTATCATGTGCCATTAAATGTGGAATAAAAAACGCCAAATTCTTCATTCGAATTGCTCGAATCGAAATTGGCATTTGGGGGCAATTTGTTAGCCAATATTTTGGCTAAATAAATTATAAAGTTAAAATATTCTTCTGAATATATTTAATATACCTTTAATTATGGAAATTTAGTTTTCCAGTCATTAATTAAATATAAAGGTCAAAATTAAATATATATTTTAATAAAAGTCAAATCAGATGAATATTTATGACTTTAGAGAACGCACAAGTTACTAAGACTTGGTTCGAATTTACACCATTCGAATGGCTCGAACTCGAACCATAGTTTTAACTTGGTAAATGGTTGTACACTTGTCAGATGGATATATTATAGGCGTTGCTAAAACGTTATAGGCTTTAGTTATAAATAGTAGTTCCTTTGATGTAATTAGGATCACAAATTCACATACTAAAAATCCTTATAATTTCTAAGTACCCAAGCGTTCGAGCGAAAGGAAAACAAGAGGAACAATGTATGATCTTGTGATCACTTCCTTTTAATTCAATGCAATTTACATGTTTTTATTTACATTTTCTGCATTCTAATTCATTGAAATATTTCCTTTTCTTTGTCAAATACGTACTCATTTTGAGTATTTTTACTTTTCTTGTCAAACAAGTTATCTTTTTGTCATTTACTTTACTGTAAATAAACAAACTTGTTCATTTACATTAATGAACATTGTTATTTTCAATCTTGAACAATAAATGCACAAACATGTCCCGAGATTCTCTAGTTGGTCTCTCAAGCATTGCAAACTAGCGCTTGTTTACCAAAAATCAGTGTAAACAACTGCATAGGGATTGGATCAAAAATCTTTCGAGGCTTCGGAGCCTGTTGTGTTTCCATCTGGCTCACATCGGATTTCAAAGACTTTGATAGCTGATTATTTTCCACAAACGGCCTACCTTCCTTGAAAAATAATAATTTCTGATCAATAAGCTCTTGCACTTTGTACTTAAAAGTTTGACAGTTGTTGGTGGAATGACCTTCAGCTCCACCATGATAGTCACATTTAGCATTGGCATCGTACCAGGCTGGCAACGGTGCATTCTTGGGTTTCAAACGTTTGGGTGTCACTTTACCACCATGAATCAGATAAGGGAGCAATTGACTGTACGACATCGGAATCGGATCAAGGAGCCTTCCAGACCATTTCTGAGACTGTTGAGGCACATGATTCACAGGCACTTGGAACTGGGTTGTAGAAAAATAAGGATATGGAAGATAGCGAGACCGGACATGCACTATAAGCGGAACCTTGTCATTTTCGGAAGTAACAACACTAGTTTCTTCCTTTTCTTTTTCCTTGAAGCTATTATCAGGTTTCCTCATATTATTATTCTGTGAACTAGGAGCAGAACGAATTTTCCCATTCTTGATCCCACTTTCAATCAATTCCCCAATTCGGACCAAACTAGAGAAGTCAGAGGAAACATTACAAACCATCCTTTCCAAGTACGTCCCTTGCAAAGTATTGACGAACATGTCCGCAAGCTCTGTTTCTAAGTACGGTGGACGTACTTGAGAAGCCAATGCTCTACACCTTCGTGCATAGGCCATGAAGGATTCTCCTTCATTTTGAGTCATATTCTGAAGTTGAGTACGACTCGGAGCTACGTCTGCATTGTTTTGATTGGTCTCTTCTAGCTGATGGATAGCAGAATCCACTTTTGCCATATCAGAAGGTATCTCAGAACCATGGTGAGCATTCATCGGATCACTCGATTTCCCTTGTGTCAAATTGGGTCCTTGATGAACAGGAGGTTCTTTATTCTGATTCTTAACAGCTTGGGAACCGGATGAAACATCAAACACAAACTGTGTATATTCAGGTAGAGCAAACCAAATTGGTACTCCATGAGGTGGCCAAGTCACAGCTGTCACTGGAGCACTCTCTCGTGGAGCCTGAACAATGGGTGTCATTACCTCATTCACAACCACTCTTTGGTGCAGATTCAAGCTAGACAATATTTCCAGAACTCTGTCCAACTTTCCATTCAGCTTAGTCACTTCGCCTTTCAAGGCGTCAAACTGTTCTTGCACATTATCCATGATGAGGACAATTTCTTGTCTAGATGCTGGTGCCGGGAAGGTAGCTGTTGGAATGAATGGATGAAAATGAGATTTTTAATCGATAAAAATGCATGATTTTTTTTATGAATGAAAATGCATATTTTCATGCGAGAACTTTTCTCATATATTTTTTTTTTGAAATGTATGCGAGATGAATATGCATGATTATTTTCATGAATGCATGGATGTCATGAATGCAAAATGCATGGATATGATCACAGTAACATTATATCATCTGGCGAACTTGATCTCAAAGTCACAAATCTTCCATATTCATAACAACCGGTATTTCAAAATGGAATCTCTGAGGCCAAAAGTTCAAAATCCATCCCTCTCACATGTTGTTCTAGGTTAACAAGGTTACCCAAAATCCTTGATTACTTTTCCTAAAAGCAACCTCATCTGGGCGAGATTATAACGCAACCTGGATGAGTCAACATTGTAACCTCGACACATGTTATAAACGGTGGTCCCTAGACAAAAATTTCGGACATCTAATAAAGGCCACCAGAGTCCCGGACCCAACAAGGAAACATGAAGCCCGCAAGACGTAAGTCAAGGAGTCCAATTATTCCAAGTGAATCTATTCTGGTCGAAACCATCATATCCAAGCCCAGAGACCTACGTCAGGGAGCCCAATATGACAATCCCTCAACTAATCCTGAGTATCACTCAAGCTCGGGTACGGAGCATATCACACTGTAACCAAGAACCAAGCCATGAAGGCAAAAAGAAAAAAAAGGAGTAGAAGAGAAGACAAAGCCAGCAAATCCAGACAATTCAATATTTTGCGGTAACCTGGAATAAGCAAACCAAAAAGCCTTAAACTAGGCTTAAATCTCTACACAAGTATCCCTAGTGAAGTCGCCAGCTGTAGTACCCGGCGCAAAAAAATATACAAATATGAAATGATGAAATGCAATGCACAAATGTAAACAATGAAGCCGCCACCATATTTTATTTATCCCATGAGGGGAAAGGAAAATAATGATAAAACCTTAAAGATCGGGTTCGGGAGTTGGTTATATGAGGGAAAGACGTTAACACCCCCTCATATCCGTTGTAATCAACGGGAACCATTTGAGGAATTTTGGTTTGCATAAACAGAGAATAGCCGCATAAAAGAAAAATATTACCGCAAATTGAACAGAAAAGGGAAAAAAGAAGTTTTTTATTATTTGGCTTGACGAGAGAGGCTCTCGCTCCTACGTATCCCCCAAGTACAATGAGGAAGTCAAAGCTCACGTAGTTCTTCCTGAAAAAGGATTTGTTTGTTGGTTATTTTTAGTGAACGATGCTTAGGTCGTATTCCACTGATATAACAGTATTGCTTGTATACTCAACTGAGGTTTAAGCGTTTGTATGTATCAGGGGAATGGATAAAGCACTATTCATTTAAGAAAACAAAGTTGAAAAAGATTTGAAAGTTTGAAAAAGAGTGACTGCACAAAGCAGTTGAAAAGGTTGACTGCACAGAGGCAGGAAAAAGAATTTGAAGTGAGTTAAGTATTTTTTAGAGATTTTGAGAATTGTTTTGAGAATGAGAATGATCCTAAATCACGAGTCGTCAGTCAGGGACCGGATCATCCGAGCAGAAACGAGTCGTACGACAGGCTCCCTCTTTTCATTCAGTTTATTAATTGAACATTTTTAATTAAAGTGAAACGAGTCGAAGGCGAGTCGTAAGTCAGGCTCCTTCCCATTTCATTTAATTAAAAACGGTTCCGTTTTAAATGGCATGCAAATAATTCGAAGCCAGAGTCGTACGACAGAGACTGATTTATTCACATTCCATATTCAAAGATAAGTTCCAACAGATTTTCAGATCAGAAAAGAAAAGAAAAGAAAAAAGGGTAGAAGATGCGAAGAATGCAAATGCACGATGCATGATAATGACAGTGTAATAATGCGACAATTAAATAATACTCGAAATAAATATGCGGACACATAAATAAATGAGTAATCAGATAATCAGGCATAAAATGAAACTACACATGTCAAGTGGATGATTTATATACGTTATTTAGGTTGTTATAGGATCTATCTATAAATACTAGTTCATTTGATGTAATTTCTATCACAAATTCTCATACTAACAATCCTTACAAATTATGAGTACCTATGCGTTCGAGTGAAAGGAATACAAAAGGCAAAATGAATGATTCTGTGATCACCATTTAATAATTCAATGCAATTTATCTTTTTATGCAATTTACATATTTTCATTTACATTTTTTGCATTTTATTTCATTGAAGCATTTACTTTTTCTTTGTCAATACGTACTCACTTTGAGTATTTTTTTATCTTTCTTGTCATTCAAGTTACATTTCTTGTTATTTAATTTACTTGTTCAAACAAACTTGTTCATTTGCGTTCATGAAAATTGCTATTTTCAATCATAAACAATAAATGCACAAACATGTCTTGAGATTCTCTAGTTGGTCTCTCAAGCATTGCAAACTAGCGGTTGTTTACCAAAAATCAGTGTAAACATATTGGCACGCCCTGTGGGACTGCTTTTGTTTGTTTTATTTTTAAAAGTTTCTTAAATTTTTCTACAAAAACTTCATTTTAGAAGTTAAGGTGTGTGTTTGTAAAATTGTAGACTTTGTTGTTTTTCAAAAATTGTGTTTGTTTAGTGCATGCAATTGAGAAGTGGTAAAATAATACCAGAGATGATGAGACCCAGAGGCACTAACGCTAATAACAATAACAATGACAACAACAATAACAATAACAATACCAATAACAATGATAACCAAGATCCTGATGATGGCAATCCATTATTAGGACGAGTTGGTGGATCTATTCCTATAACAACATCTACCATAGATGCAACAAATGTGGGGGCAACTCAAACCCATCTTGTGTCTGCCAGTATGCCTTCATCAACATCTAATGTTGCAACAACTATGGTTGAAAACACACTAACCATGCCCTTGCAGACTGTAGTACCCGGCGAAAAAAATATACAGATATGCAATGATGGAATGCAATGCACAAATGTAAACAATGAAGCCGCCACCATATTTTATTTATCCCGTGAGGGGAAAGGAAAATATTGATAAAACCTTGAAAAGATCGGATTCGGGAGTTGGTTACATGAGGGGAAGACGTTAGCATCCCCTCATATCCGTTGTACTCAACGGGAACCATTTGAGGAATTTGGTTTGCATAAACAAGAACTAACCGCATAAAAGAAAAGATTACCGCATATTGAACAGAAAAGGGAAAAAAAGAGTTTTTTTATCATTTGGCTTGACGAGATTACGATCTCGCTCCTACGTATCCCCCAAGTACATTGAGGAAGTCAAAGCTCACGTAGTTCTTCCTGAAAAAAGGTTTTGTGTGTTGGTTGTTTTTAGTGAATGATGCTTAGGTCGCATTCCACTGATACAACAGTATGCTTGTATGCTCGCTTCGGAGGCTTAAGCGTTTGTCTGTAGCAGGGGAATGAATAAAGCGTCATCCGTTTAAGAAAAGAATTAAAAGATTTGATAGCTGAAAAAGAGTTGACTTCACAAGGGCAGGAAAAGCAGTTGTGTGGGTTGAGTGTCTTTTAGGTTTTAGGATACTGTTTAGTGAATGTGGATAACTTCAATGTCATAAGTCATCCGTCAAGGACGAGGTTAACCTAGCAGAGGCAAGTCATCCGTCAAGCTCTACCGTTTCATTCAGTTCATTATCGAATTAACTAAAATGTGAGAATAGCCGGAAACGAGTCATCCGTCAAGCTCCTTCTATCTCATTTTTAATAAGTATTTTAAGTTTTTAGAACGAGAATAAACTCAAAGCCGCAAGTCATCCGTCAAGGACTAGTTTATTCTTATTCTATTTTTTAGCCAAAGATTTCCACAAGTTCTAGTTCACATAAACAAAAGAAAAAGAAACGGGTAGAAGATGATAACATGCAAATGAATGCACATGAATGACATATAGTGATGATAATGAACAGTTATAATGTTATGAAATTAAATCATCGAACAAGTATCAATTCAAAGAGTATCAGTCGAACACCTGTTTGAACTTGGTTAGGGAAAATAAAATAAGACGGAAGCGAGTCATCCGTCAGGATCCTCATTATTCTTTTTTAACTAACAAGTCTTTCTTCACTTAAAAAAAAGTTCCGGAAAAAAGATAAATTAAACCGCAAGTCATCCGTCAAGGGCTATTTATCATTATTCTATTTTCAACTAACAAGTTTTTTCTTAGTTTTTAAAAAGTTCCGGAATAACGATAAATTTAACCGCAAGTCATCCGTCAAGGGCTAATTATCGTTACTCTAGTTATTTGTAAAAAAAAAATTTCAAGTTTAAACTATCATAAAATTAATTACCATAAACAGCAGGGGTGCATTACTAATAGTGGTGCAGCCAAACAGTAATAAAAAAAAAACAGAAAAAAACATAAAACTGGGCCCAAAAAGGGATAAGCCCAGATTCCTTCACCAAATGGACCGGATCGGGTCAGATCCAGATCCAAACGGGTCAAACGACCCACTCGCCCAACAGGGGGGCGCGAGTAGCAAACGGGGGGCGCGCGTGAGTAAGCCTTTGGCCACTCACGCAGCGCCACGTCATCACCTTCTTCCTTCACAAAAATTGAAACCAGAGACGCAGAAGTACAGTTGCCGGACGCGAGCGACGCCGGAGAAACCACCGAACCCACTTCTGGTCACCAAAACAAACAAATTAAAATACCATTTCACACGAATTTTCACAAAGATTTTAAATCTAACATCAAAAATCACAAACAAAGCTTGTATTATCAGATTCAAATGAAAAAGAAACGGATCTATGAAAATGGAAACGGCTAAATCACATACAAACGAGCAAAAGCACCAAAAGTAAAACGTCCTAAAGAGCTTCAGGAACACATATGAACCAACGTTTATCACACGGATTGGCCGAATCGAAGCTTCCAAGTTTATCACAATTTCGAGCTCAGCTTTAATGGAGTTCTAAGCCTCTTTTTGCGAAACTGATAGTGGATTTGGACTCAGGAGGGTCGAATTAGTATAGATTGAGTATTTGATTTTGAATTTTGGGAAATTTTTGGGTCGCCGAAAAATGGAATTCCGGTGGTGGTTTAGGGATTCCGGCGGTGGCGCCGGAAAAGTGTTGGTGGAGGGAAGGAGGAGTAGCTTTTCTGATTTTTTTTTGGGATTTGTGACCAATGATTGAGTGATGTGAGATTTGTATTTATAGGGAAAAATTAGGTTGGATGGCATTTGTGTAATAATGGTGTAATTTTGGATTAAAGAAAAAATTATGATAATGATAATGAAAATGAGGTGGAGATGATGAGGTGACACAATCTAATTGGTTTATTGAGAAAATGTTTTTTTGTTGTGAAGTGGAATTAGTTTGATGATTTTATTCTATGTACTTAAAATTAAGATGCGGCGAATAAAAATGAACGAATGAAAATGAAATAGAACTTATTTTTTTGTGATTTTATGCAAAATTAATGAAATCCGCGAAAATACTATTTTTGAAACTATTTTTGGGCGTTTCTTTTAAAAACAAGAAACAATTCTCAAAATAAAATATTTATTTAAAATGTGAAAAATTAGGGTATTACAACTGCCCCTATTTAATTATCTTATACTCGAGTGCATAAATGACTTGCGCTTTTGTGCACTTGTAGTAAAAGGTAATTAAATACAAATGCCCTAATTTTGTGATGTGAAAGTTATGCAGTGAGATGGATGCAGATGGAAGATGAGGGTGGAAAACAAACTTGGAAAGATTAGGAACTGGATACCTGAGAATGAAAATGATCATCTCTCATCCGGGTGCTTTGATCTTAAAAGTGAGTCGTCTCCCTTTTGGGCGCGTTGATCTTTAAAAGAAAAAGTGAAGTCTTCTCCCTTCAGTGTACCTGAACTCCAAAACTGATCGTTACCACTTCAATGGTGTGTCGACCATAAAAGAAAAACAAAGTCTTCTCCCCTCAGGGTATCTGAACTCCAAAACTTATCATCTTGAATCATTCTTCACTTCATTTGAAGAATCGATTACTAATTCGTACACCTATGACGAAAATGAGACTAGTTTGAATCATTCCTCACTTAGTCAGAAGAATTTTAAACTCAACCCATATGCTCGAAAGAAAAACATGAGATCAACTTGAATCATTCTTCACTTGGTCAGAAGAATTGTAGACTCAACCTTCATGCCCATAAACAAAAGATGAGGCCAACTTGAATCCTTCTCCACTTAATCAGAAGAATTGCCTCTCTTCACTGAATCTGAAGAAAAGTCGAGACCAAATGGAAACCTCCTTCACTGAATTTGAAGAAACGTCGAGACCGAATGGAAACCTCCTTCACTGAATCTGAAGACACGTCGAGACCGAATGGAAACCTCCTTCACTGAATCTGAAGGAAAGTCGAGACAGAATTGAATCCTCCTTCACCGAATCTGAAGAAATGTCCTTCACTGAATCTGAAGAAAAGTTGCGAACAAATTGAATCATTCTTCACTGAATCTGAAGAAATGTCCTTCACTGAATCTGAAGGAAAATCGAGACCAAATTAAATCATCCTTCACTGAATATGAAGAAATGTCTTTCACCGAATCTGAAGGAAAGTCCAGACCAAATTAAATAATCCTTCACTAAATCTGAAGAAATGTCCTTCATTGAATCTGAAGGAAAGTCGAGAACAAATTGAATCATTCTTAACTGAATCTGAAGAAATGTCCTTCACTGAATCTGAAGGAAAGTCAAGACCAAATTGAATCATCCTTCACTGAATCTGAAGAAATGTCCTTCACTGAATCTAAAGAAAAGTCGAGAACAAATTGAATCATTCTTCACTGAATCTAAAGAAATGTCTTTCACTGAATCTAAAGTAAAATCGAGACCAAATTGAATCATCCTTCACTGAATGTGAAGAAATGTCCTTCACTGAATCTGAAGGAAAGTCAAGACAAAATTGAATCATCCTTCACTGAATCTGAAGAAATGTGGACCCAACCCGTATACTCAAAAAAAGCTGAGACTAATTTGAACCATTCTCCACTTTAATCAGAAGAATTTTTTATCCAAAACCTTTGCTCGAAATGAAAATGAGACTCATCGGAATGATTCTCCACTTAATTAGAAGAATTGTAAATCCCATGCTCATAGCGAACTGTTACCTAAAATCTTTCGCGTCTGCTTCCCACTCGTTCTGAAAAGCTTTAAGACTGAATTCTTGAAAGGATGAGACTGGCTTGAGTTTAATCTTCACTTAAGTAGAAAAATTAAGAACCCAACCCGTACGCTCACTGAAAACTTGCTGAAGCAATTTGCTGACGAGGTATCTTAAAAAAGAGTACTCACTGGGGAAAGAAAGTTGAACATTCTGCCATTATTCTTGGTAATATTCAGGCACCTGTCTTGTTGAAGAACATGGTTCATCGATCAATTTATTGGAAATGCAGTGTGCTAACTTCATTATGGTTACGGTTCGGAAACCCACTTGCTGAGGTACGGAATATCAACTCTACTTAGGATGCAGTATGCTGACCAGCTTATTGTGGTAATGACTTATTGATCCATTCACTGGGGATGTTGTGCATAAGCCAACTTTATAGGGGAAAACTGCTTAAGTGCTTAACAACCGACTTGCTGAAAATGCAGTGTCCAACCGACTTACCGGGGATGAAATGTCAACTGACTCACTAGGGAAAGAAAAGATTCATCAACCTTTCTCATTGAGAATATGGTGCACTAACCGATCTGCTTATGGATGACACTTTGTTGACCAATTCACTGGGGAAAAGATTCGTCAACCCTTCTTGTTGAGAAATTATGGTTCAATAACCGTCTTGTTGGAGAATTAGGTACATCAACCTTTTTCATTGAATGAAAGATCCAAGTTCGTAACCTGTTAAAACAAAATTTTGAACCTGTGCTTTATGAATGCATGATTATGTATTTCAGATGCCTAAATGCAAAACTAATGCGAAGGAGTTATCTGACAATATGCAGAAGTTTGTATGCATGAATGCATGAATTTCTGAGTTTCCGTCAAAGAGAGTTTGAATTTCCCGGCACCGAGAATCTGAGTAACTCTGACGTTGTTTAGATGAGGACCCTTGCAAGCTTCTGTTGCGGAACAGGTGTTCAAACATGTTTCCAAAGAGGAACATCAGCTTTCTTTGACTATAACAGTGTGCACTGAAAGTGAAAACTCTTCATCATCCATGGTATTGACAACCACGGTTCTGCCATATCTCACCACATGTAAACTTTCAGGAAGATATAATCTTGACATAGTATGCCCCAAGCACTCGAATCTATGACGGATGTGCCCCTGACCAACTGATATTCGAGGTGTAACCAATTCTTGAACCAATTCGACCTTGATAAGCAGGGTATTCAACTTGTTTGCCCCTGATTGGCAGAATACATAGATGGCTTGCCCCTAGCTAGGAGCGTCTCAAATCAGCTTTGCCCATGATCAGACCATAGTTCAAATTTCTTTGATATCAAGTATTGATTTGCCAGCAAAATCATTTCTTTTCAAAAAAGTTTTGGATATAATGCACATGCAAGTTTTTGGAATTGAATATTTTGAAGGGTAACACAGGGTGTGTAGAAAAGAGAGATAATTATTAGTTACTCAACAAACTGGAGGAGTCAGCTTAACAATACATTTTCCGGATGCTTTCAAAGTGAACCTAGCTTCAATTAGGTCTTTTGAGGGTTATAACATGCAATTATGATTCATGTAAATCAAGCCAAAAAGATATAAGTTGTGTTATCAAATTTCCCTATACTTGAACCTTTGCTTGTCCTTAAGCACTTTTTAGCACTGATTTGAAACAAGACACGACAACTCTAATCATACGTGGTTGCCGGCTAGAGAAGAAAATCAAGTAATAAATATCAATACCAAGGGTACTGTAATAACACAAAACAACACAATGCAGTCAAAGACTCTCATCATATGAAGACAAATATGAAGTATTTCATTTGTGACTCTAACTTTTGCTTAAATTTTATTCACCCTTTTCATTCAAGCGCAATCACATTAAGCCCGTTATCTTGTACACGCTCATGGTAGAAAAATCTGTTAGTGATTATGATCATATATCGAGGGGAGCTGGTAAAATCAGTTCGGTAAACCCCTCTTTCTCTTCCAAATGCAGTTGTGGGGGATCAGATAGCAACCCGCCCTACCAAGTTCAGAACCAAACTCCTCTGAACCAACTACTAAATGGGTATATTTACTATGGTTTTTCAACAACTACTGGGTTAAACAACCGAGTGAGGGTCATCTAACTCAATAAGTGCATTCCCACTTTTGAAGTCAACCAAAGTATGCAAATTTTCATTTCTGGATCATTCACTTATGTTCATCGATTTTCTACTTAGTTTGTGTCCAAGATGGTGTCGACTGATAAGATAAACTACTGAGGGCTACCTAAAAACTTATGTTCAGGTCTTCGTCAAAATCAGTACTCAAATTGATCTTACATACTTCTAAGAGTCTAAGATGTTAAGACAGTACCGATTTTATTGAATCATTATTGAACCTTCATGACGTAGCCTAAAGTACAAAACGACCTATAGACTCTTAAAGTGTCATGTCAAGTATCAAACCAAAATTGTTTTTTTTTTTACTAAAAGAATATATCTCAAGAAACTGGGAGAATCGGATAACATCAAAACATGTGCAAGAATGGCTCAATTCAATTTTTTTTTAATGAAACAAAGTGAAACGATGCCTTACGTCATTAACTAGGTTTTTTACCATTGAAGCATAAATCAGCAAAGATCAGTTATTTGTTTTCATCATTCTCGCTCCAAGTTTGCAAGTAATAAGAAAAAGAGATGAATACAAATGGATGGATTCCAAAAACATGCATGTTTATTATATTAAAAATATTTGACAAAATACATAATCTTAAAAGCAAACAAATGCTTGACAAGAAGGAAATGAAAAGCTAGTTTGCAAAGACTATGTTTAAAGAACACAGGTGCAGCCTATCTTGACTATTTCCATTATTCTCTTCATCTTTTGGCATGGCAAATTGTACAAAAACCAAGATTTGAGAAACTTGTTGAATGCCCCACTTACTGCTTATCTTTGATAAGCGGTTCACCTTCCTCGAAGGACAACAATTGTTTATCACGAAGCTCTTGTATCTTATACTTAAAAGATCTGCAGTTATCAGTGGTATGCCCCTCAGTTCCGGCATGATAATCGCACTTAATCACTACGTCATACCAATCAGGGAATGGTTCAGTCAATGGCTTTTGGACCTTAGGAACCACTAATCCATTGTGTACAAGATAAGGAAGGAGTCGACTGAACGACATAGGAAACAGATCAAAGACTTTTCTAGGTCGCTGCTGGGCCTGTTGTGGTTGTTGAGCTTGTTGTGGTACATGATTCACAGGCACTTGAAAAGGATATCCTTGGAACTGATGATGTTGCATTGTTGCCACATATGGATATGGAAAATATGGGAACTGAACAGGAGCCCGATCATTTTCAGAAGTATCAGCATCAATTTCCTTCTCTTCTTCGTCTGTGAAGTTATTACTAGCCTTCCATTTTCCATTCTGAGAACTAGCAGTAAGCTGAATCTTGCCACTTTTCATCCCCATTTCAATTTTTTCCCCAATTCGAACCAAGTCAGAGAAGTCCGAGGAAGTACTAACAATCATACTTTTAAAGTATGCCCCATGCAGAGTGTTGATGAACATGTCCACAAGTTCTGTCTCTAGGAGTGGTGGACGTACTTGAGAAGCCAATGCTCTCCACCTTTGTGCATAGACCTTGAAGGATTCATTATCATTTTGAGTCATATTTGTTGCGGGGATTTTGGTATTTCCACCACTAACATTGACCTTTCATTTCCAAAGAGGGGAAAGTGTCGAAAACCGTTTAAAAAGAGAGATTCTAAGCTCGGGGGTTAGTTACGCCTAGGGAAGGTATTAGCATCCTAAACGTCCATAGTACTCTATGGTAACCTCTAATTTATTACTTTTTATTGCTTTTAATGTGCTTAAGAAAATGAGAGAGAAAGTGGTAAGAATTGGATGGAGAATTTGTTAGAGAGAATTGTGCGTGTAAGTGGAGAGTATAGATGAGAAAAGAAGGTTATTGCATGAAAATAAAGCGTTTAGACTTAAATTTCTAATCGTGCGACTAATTGGGTTTTGGACTAAAGAAATTTTATTTAGAGGGAGAAGAAGTTGTTTATTTGTTTTCTATTGTTTCTAAAGAATTTACTAATCGCACCTCTTTGGAAATGAAAGTTCATTTTTAGTTGGTTTTTTAGCGATTGCGGAAAGCGGTAAAAATAAAATGCATGCAATGCAATTTTCTACATCCACTTTGGGGTTACATTTTGCCTAAATACATTCTAAGAGTTTTGCGATAAAATAAACATGAATGAATGCAACATTTTAATGCAATGCAATTTTACAAGTTAAAGGGAATTATAGACGGAGTAAGAAAATATAGGCTAAACTAATTAAAACAACTAACTAGAACTAAACTAAAAAATCTTAAGTATAGGCTAGGTCCGTCTCCATTAGCATAGGTATAGATTAAGTCCAATGTAACAAAGCAAGCACAAGTAATAATAGGCAATAGTATGATAACATGAAATAAAAACGACTAGAAAATAAATTGCAAGAAATTTAAATGATAAAAAGAAAAAATGCATAATGTAAATGACATAAAGAAGATAAGGAAATTAAACTAACTAAATGCAAAAATTAAAAAAAAAAACATAACAGTAAATAAATAAACAAAAACAGAGGGGGGTGTAATAGCAATAAAGGGAGTATATGTAGTAAAACAGAAAAATAATGAAAGAAAAGGAAACAGAGGCCCAAGGCCCAAAAATGAACTGGATCGGACCGATCCAATTGGGTCAACCCATGGGCTGAACCGGATCAAGGTTCCAGATCCAGTAGATCCTCGCGCGCGTGCGCTCACAGGATGGTAGTATTGCAGCCACTTGATCAAGATCAAACAGATTGAAATTAAAACAGATCTAACGCTTCACATCAAAGTAAACAGATCAAACAAACGTGATTAAAAGTCACAGATCACAGTGTATAATATAGTCCTCCTTCTTAAACCTGACGAGTCACTGACTCAGTGACCGAGTCAGGACTCGCCCGCCATGGACGAGTTGGGAGAAGCTTCGATTCGGAACCAAAAATCGCGTGTGAGTACTTGATTTTGACCAATTTCTCGCGTAGATTCCGAATCTAAACTTAGTTTTCAAGAAAGAGCAATAGTTTTTCAAAAACAAACGAAATAAGTTTGGATCTAAAAATTCAATAACGGTTTGTACGCAAAATTGACAAAAACTAATATGTACATTAGTTTCGTATGTTGTTTGCGAGTTCAATGAGCCAAGAATTTCTGAAAACGGATCTGTAAATCGGTCAAATCGAGTACCTCAAGCTTTGTTTGAAAACTGTTTCGGTTTTGGTGTTTGGACGCGTTTTAGGCTTGTTTCTGAGTTGTTTTCATGAATTGTGATGATGAATGAGTTTATAGATCAAGTAGGAAGGGGTTTGATGAAGGTTTTGTTTGAATTTGTGGGTGAATCGGTGTAGGATATGGAGGAAGGAGATGAGATATGTTGTTGTTGTTGTTACTAGTTCACAACGTGAACCTTCTTCTTTTCTATTTTTTTTTTCTTTTTTTTTTTTTTTGTGAGGTAGAGAGAATGAATGAGAAGTTTTGGGAATTGTGTATGAATGAATGAGTGATGTGAGGTTTGTATTTATAGAAGAAAATTAGGGTAAATGGTATTTGTGTAATAATCATGGTATGATAGGATAATTTGGTAAAATGACAAAATGGTGATATTTTGATTTATTTTTATTATAGAAAATGGTTTATGATGAGAATGAGATGAGGTGGAGAGATATAATTGGTCTAGGTGAAAAAGATGCTTTGAGGTGGAATATGTTATTTTTGATTTATTTTGGAAAAAGAGAAAAAAAAAATAAGGATGAGATAAGATTGATGAGTCATGAGATAGAGCTTGTGCTCTACTCTTTCCTCTCTTGGCATATTTTTTAAAATAAATGTAAATGAAAATAAATTGAACTAAAATATATGGAAATAAAATATAAACGTAAATATTTTTGATATTTTTGAAATATGTAGAAATAAGATATAAAATGCGCGTAAAATAAGAAAAAGACCATTTTTTGATATTTTTGTACTTTTACGCTAATTATGAGAAAAAGATGTAATTATGAGAAAAACATAAAATATGCATGGAAACGGAAATTAAAATATGTATAATAAAAAGGTAAATATTTTTATATATTTTTATGGACGAAATGTGAATTGGATTTATAGGTCCAAAATTGGGGTACAACAATATTCTGAAGTTGAGTACGACTGAGACCCATATCCATGTTGTATTGGTACTGCTTAAGGAAGGCATTAGCCAAATCTCTCTATGAAAGCATACTACCACCCTCGAGTTGCATGTACCAGTTGAGAGGCACCTCAGCAAGACTGTCTTCGAAACAGTGTATCATCAGTTTATCATCATTGGGGTAGGAAGCCATTTTTCTGAAGTACATTGTCAAGTAGTTCTTTGGACAGCTCAGACCTTTGTACTTTTCAAAATTCGGCACTTTGAATTTTGGTGGGAACACCAAGTCGGGTACCAAACACATCTTAGTGAAGTCTAATGGATCACTGCTTGTTTCCACCAGATTCAATCTTTCCTCTAGAGCTTGGTGTTTCTGTTCTAACAGAGGAGCAGAATCAACCTTTGGTTCAATAACCGGGGGCACAAGTCCTTGGTAAGCAAGACTGAGCCTAGGAGGCTCGGGATCCTCGTAGGCATCTCTAGGATCATCAAATGCTTCTCGATTCAGGTCAACAACTTGTTGAACAGCATTAACCCTAGTAGGAACTTCCAAAAATGGAGCAGAGGTCGCAAGCACAAACCCTTGTGGAACATAACCTTCAGGCAAACCAAAGGGTGACCAATCATAACCAGCAGAGGTGTTTCCTTGAGTAACCATAACCACAGGCGCAGGAGCCTCAACCATCCTTGGTTGTACATTCATATTAGCCAACATCTCAATGATTTTATCTAGCTTTCCACCCAACTGAGTTACCTTTCCACCCATCTGGGTTACCTCAGTCTGTAGAGCATCATGCTTTTCTTGCCAGTTATCCATGATATGATGAGCAACTCTTCTTGTCCAGTAACGGTGCGGGGAAGGTAGCTGTTGGAATGAATGGATGAAAATGAGATTCTTTTGTGATTTGAAAAATGCATGATTTTTTATGATTGAAAATGCATGGTTTTGATTTTTTTTCAAAGACTTTTTCCCATATTTATTTTTGTACATGTATGAAAGATGAATATGCATGATTATTTTCATGGATGCATGGATGCATGGATATGATCATTGTAACATTGTATCATATGGCGAACTTGATCTCAAAGTCAAAAATCTTCCATATTCATAACAAATTGGTTCTTTTCAAAGTGGAATCTTTGAGGTCAAAAGTTCAAAGTTACATATAACCCATCCCTCTCACATGTTGTTCTAGGGTTGACACGGTTCCTCAAAATCTTCGATTACTTTTCCCAAAAGCAACCTCATCTGAGTGAGATTGTAATGCCAACTGGATGAGTCAACATCATAACCTCGACAAAGTTTCTAAACAGTGGTCCCTAGACAAAGTTTCGGACACCTAGTAAAGGCCACCAGAGTCCTGGACCCCTCTAGGAAATATGAAGCCCACAAGGCATCCGCCAAGGAGTCCAATTATTCCAAGGGAATCTATTTTGGTCGAGACCGTTATATCCAAGCCCAGAGACATCCGTCAGGGAGCCCAATATAACAATCCCTCATCTAATCCTGAGTATCCCTCTAGCTCGGGTACGGAGCATAGTCACACTGTATCCAAGAACCAAGTCATGAAGGCAAAAAGAAAAAAAAGGAGTAGAAGAGAAGACAAAGCCAGCAAATCTAGACAGTTCAATATTTTGCGGTAAAGTAAAATATAGGACAGATACGGCTAACCTGGCATAAGCAAACCAAAAATCCCCAAATTAGGCTTAACTCACTAATCATATGTCCCCAGTGAAGTCGCCAGCTGTAGTACCCGGCGCAAAAAAATATACAGATATGCAATGATGGAATGCAATGCACAAATGTATACAATGAAGCCGCCACCATATTTTATTTATCCCGTGAGGGAAAGGAAAATAATGATAAAACCTTGAAAATATCGGGTTCGGGAGTTGGTTACATGAGGGGAAGACGTTAACACCCCCTCATATCCGTTGTACTCAACGGGAACCATTTGAGGAATTTGGTTTGCATAAACAAGAATTAACCGCATAAAAGAAAAGATTACCGCATATTGAACAGAAAAGGGAAAAAAAGAGTTTTTTATTATTTGGCTTGACGAGATTACGATCTCGCTCCTACGTATCCCACAAGTACAATGAGGAAGTCAAAGCTCACGTAGTTCTTCGTGAAAAAAGGTTTTGTGTGTTGGTTGTTTTTAGTGAACGATGATTAGGTCGCATTCCACTGATACAACAATATGCTTGTATGCTCGCTTCAGAGGCTTAAGCATTTGTCTGTAGCAGGGGAATGGATAAAGCGTCATCCGTTTAAGAAAAGAATTAAAAGATTTGATAGCTGAAAAAGAGTTGACTTCACAAGGGCAGGAAAAGCAGTTGTGTGGCTTGAGTGTCTTTTAGGTTTTAGGATACTGTTTAGTGAATGTGGATAACTTCAATGTCACAAGTCATCCGTCAAGGACGAGGTTACCCTAGCAGAGGCAAGTCATCCGTCAAGCTCTACCATTTCATTCAGTTCATAATCGAATTAACTAAAAAGTGAGAATAGTCGGAAACGAGTCATCCGTCAAGCTCCTTCTATCTCATTTTTAATAAATAAGTATTTTAAGTTTTTAGAACTAGAATAAACTCAAAGCCGCAAGTCATCCGTCTGTTAGCCCATATTTTCAATGGTTGAGAGCAATCTATGAACGAAGGTGAAAAGTTTTGAGTAGACGGAGAAGAAGAGAGTAAGCTAATGCAAATTTGCAGAAAAATGACTAAATGGTGACCTAATATTATTTATAAGAGTTCTTTTCAATTAAATTAAATAAATCAAAAAGAAATTTAAACTTTCTTTCAACTTCCGCAGTTGCCACGTGTGCCATACTCTCTGTGAAAGCGAAATCGTGTCAGAAGTGGGAAACTGCGTTGACGGTTACACTCATGATTATTGTCACGTGCAATTAATGTGGAATACTAAAAGAAAAAAGGCCAAATTTCTTCTTTCATTCGAATTCGATTCGAAATTGGCATTTTTTGGGGGCAATTTGTTAGCCCATATTTTGGTTAAGTCAAAATATGCCCTAATTATTCTTTGAATATAATTACTAGACCCTTTATTTATGGAAATTAATGTTTCCAAATTATTAATAACGCAATAAAGGTTAAAAGTAATATATTTAAATAATATTCTCATTTGAGAATATTCTAAAACTCTCAGAAGATGGAAAATATTTACAAGTTCAGGAAGCCAGTCAAGATTTGGTTCGAGTTATCAAACAATTCGAATGACATTCAAGGATGACTCGAACTCGAAGACTACTTAAAGACTTAGCATATTTTTAACATTTCTAAATATTCAAAATTCAAACCATTGCAACGTTTCATTCAAAAGTGGCAACTATTGGCATTTAGGAATGAAGATCAGATGGCAAGACACCTGTCAAATGGATGTTAGTTAGTCGTTACTAGATAGCATTAGTTTTTATCTATAAATACTAGTTCATTTGATGTAATTTGGATCACAAATTTACATACTAAAAATCCTTACAAGTTCTGAGTACCCAAGCGTTCGAGTGAAAGGAATACAAAAGGAAACAATGTATGATCTTGTGATCACTTTCTTTTGATCCAATGCAATTTATATTCTTATGCAATTTACGTGCTTTCATTTACATTTCTTGCATTTTAATTCATTGAAGCATTTACTTTTCTTTGTCAAATACGTACTCATTTTGAGTATTTTTACTTTTCTTGTCAAACAAGTTATCTTTTTGTCATTTACTTTATTTTAAACAAACAAACTTGTCCATTTGCATTAATGAACATGGCTATTTTCAATCATGAACAATAAATGCACAAACATGTCCCGAGATTCTCTAGTTGGTCTCTCAAGCATTGCAAACTAGCGCTTGCTTACCAAAAATCAGTGTAAACAAATTGGCACGCCCAGTGGGACTGGTTTTGTGCGTTCTTATTTTCAAAGATTTCTAAATAAATTTCTAAAAATCTTCTTCTTTGTTGTTTTAGAAAGTTGTGTGTGTTGTTTTCAAAGAATCTACATTGTTTAGTGCATGCAATTGAGAATTGGTAGGATAAAACTAGAGATGGTGAGACCTAGAGGCACTAACGCTAGTAATAGCAACAACAACAACAATAGTAATGACAACAATAATGTCAATAACCAAAACAACCAGGATCCTGATGATGTTAACCCATTATTGGGGCATGTAGTCGGTTCGAATGCTTTAACAACATCAGCCACAGATGCAACATCTGTGGGGGCAACACAGGCAATCCCTGTGTCTTTTTCTTTTCCCTCATCAACATCTAATGGTGCAACCACAATGGCTGAAAATACAACGACCATGCCTTTACAAACTTCTGTTGGGGTTACACCTCCATTTTCAAGGTCTTCATTTGACTTTCGAAGTCAATCAGGGGGTTTCTTTCAATCCCAAAGATCCTATCCATATGGAATGCCTACATCCATGATGCAGAATGTGTATTCACATCCTGCAATACATTCTGATAGGATAGTAGTGAGGCCTCCTTTTCCACAAGGGCAAAACTCTAATAATGCTAGAGTTCGAGTGAACCAACCAACCCTCACTACAGATTCACTTTTATCTATGAGGCAACAAATGGATGAGAGTAATTATGACATGGTGAATTTACCCACTGAACAAATGGGCACAATAATCAATCCATTAATTCGAGATACTAATCAGACTTACCAAACCCTGGCTACTCAAATGGATAGAATTGCTGATTTATTTGGTGGACCACAAGTGCCCATCCAACGACCACTTCAACCATTACAGGCCCCTAGACCAAGGCCTGGACAAGTTGCTGACAATCGAATCGAAGAGGCTCGAGGGCAGCAACAAGAACCACAGATTGTCTACGAACCTGTACAAAGAAATGTTGAACCTGAAGTGGTGCTTGTTCATCGAAACCAAAATGCTGATGAGCTTTTGAAAACGTTCAACATAATGATCTTAGGCAAAACAACTTAGCCAATTTGGTGGAAACCATCCTTGCCCAAAATGGTCTAAATGTAGGTTTGCATGGACCTAATTTTGTATCACCCCTATCTGAGTTTGTTTTGCAAACAGAAATTCCAAGGGGTTGGAAGACCCCAAAATTTACTAAGTTTACTGGTGATACAACAGAGTCTACAGTCGAGCACATTGCTAGGTATTGACTGAGGCTGGGGACATAGCAAATAATGAGAATTTGAGGATGAAATATTTTCCCAATTCTCTGACCAAAAATGCTTTCACTTGGTTTACAACTTTACCCCCACATTCTGTGTTTACTTGGACCCAACTCGAAAGGCTTTTTCATGAGCAATTCTACATGGGTCAAACAAAAATAAGCCTAAAAGAATTAGCAAGTGATAGACGTAAAACACTAGAGTCTATTGATGACTATCTCAATAGATTTAGGCTTCTTAAACCTAGATGTTTCACTCAGGTTCCTGAACATGAATTGGTAGAAATGGCTGCTGGTGGCCTAGACTACTCGATTCAAAAGAAATTAGATACACAACATCTTAGGGATATGGCTCAACTGGCTGATAGGGTTAGACAAGTTGAAAGACTTGGAAATGAAAAAGCCAGAAATAATAAGTTCCATAAGAAAGAAAAAATAGCCTATGTTGGGAACTATGAAAGTGATAATGAGTATGAGTTAGAATCTGATGAGGTTGATCAAAATGAAATAGACTTGGCTGAATTGAAACCAGGACCTCCTTATACTTGTAAATTGTTGAAACCCTCGAATGGAAAAAACCTACACATTTGATGTCACCAAATGTGATGAAATTTTTGATTTATTGGTCATTGATGGCCAAATAATTGTTCAAAAGGGATTGAAAATTCCTGCTTTAGAACAAAGAAAGAAAAGAGGTTATTGCAAATTTCATAACTTTTTGGGTCATAAAACTTCTCATTGTGTTGTTTTCAGGGACTTAGTGCAAAAGGCATTGGATGAGGGGAGATTGAAGTTCGATGAAAAGGCTAAACAGCCCATGAAGGTAGATACTGACCCCCTCCAAGTGGCTGAGACTTCCTATGTGGAGCCATTCAAGTGCTTAATGATAGATGTTATGGAAGCCTCCCCAGTTCGAGCTGTTACTAAGGGAGAATATGCTGAGAAAATCAAAGTGGTATATCCTCGAGCTGAAGAGGAACTCATCAATTTTCTGAATAGATGCAAGCTAAGCAACAAGGAAGTGATGTTGTGTCCTCGTTGCAGTGTTGTATGCGACAAAGAAGCTACTGCAGGCCTCAAAAATGTTATGCCATATGTGGATAACAGGAACAAATGGTCTTCTGAAAGACCAAACAAGAGTAAGGCCACAAATCAAGGCCCTACTATCCATGACAGGCATGGAAGGAGGCGAACATATGTGCCTTCAAATAGAATTCCTGTCAACCAATGGTCTTCTGGCCAACACCAGGTCTATCAAAAAAGGAGGACGAATCTTGGTGGCTCGAGTCAAGTTGCTTCGAGCAACAATGTTGAAAATAGGAAGTACTCTTACAACAATAACTATAAGGGGAAGAATCCTATGACTCGAACCCAGTGGCGTAAGTACCAGCGCCTTAAGAAATTGGAGAGGGAGAATGCCCATGCTGGGGGCAACTCGAATTCGAATGCCCATGCTGGGGGCAACTCCAATTCGAATGCCCATGCTGGGGGCAATAACAAAGTTGCCCATGTTGGGGGCAATACCAAGGTTGCATATCATGAAGGCAACCACAGTGATGCAAGGAACAAGAAAGAGTTTGTTCCTAAAAAGGCTGAAAAAGCCTTGGTAATTGATGAAGTGTCCTCTTCGAAGAGGCCTGCCAAAGAAAGAATATCATTCCCTGATGGCAATATGGAGGATGATATTCCAGATGAAGATCTGCTCGAATCTGGCTCTGAACCATACTTCGATGTGTTGGTCAATGTGGTATATATTTTGCCACGTGAATATGATCAGAGGTCCACTTCTGACCCTGAAGAAGAGTTTGAAGAACCTGAATTAGATGATTACACCCCTGTATGCTACTATGTTATGAATAATGGGTGTATTGAACAACAGAAGGCTGCATTCGAGTGGCCTCATGAAGGTATGAAGAATCACCTAAAGCCTTTATACATTAAGGCTAAAGCTGGTGGTGCTGGTGTGAATAAAGTCCTTGTGGATGGGGGTGCTGCAGTTAACTTAATGCCCCACTTCATGTATGATAGTGATATGCATTCTCACAATATTGTTCTCTCTAACTATGAGGGAAAAAGTGGCAAATCGCTTGGTGTCATTCAAATGGATGTTGCTGTAGGTAGCACTACTAGGCCAACTTTATTCATAGTGGTGCCATCAAGGGCTAGTTTCAACTTGCTTCTAGGAAGGGAGTGGATTCATGGAGTGGGTGTTGTGCCCTCCACCCTTCACCAAAGGTTAATACTTTAGAGGGAAGATAAAATAGTTGAAAACATTGAGGCTGGCCAAAGTTTCTATATGTGTGAGGTTGATCACATTACAAAGAAAACTTTTGATAAAAACTTAGCCTCGACCTCTCCTTGTGGTGATAAGGATAGTGGCTTTCGAGGAGCCACCAGTAATAATGTGTACCATTATGTGAAAGTCCATCCAACACATGGTTTCTGTTGGGAAAGGGAAGTAATTGAGGAATTCCCTCCTAAAGATGGAGAAATCCCACCATCTGGATGGGATGATGATGCAGAATCAAGCAATGCCTGAGCCCTCTGCTTGGGCCAAGATTACGACATATATTGCCGAGAAAAAGATTGAAACGGCCTTAGAGGCTGTACTCGAACAAAATATGGTTGAAGAAACCATGGATGAAAATAATGGCAAGTTATTGCCAAATGAGCAAAACTTGGATTGCATTTATGATGATGAACCTTTAGGATTTGAAAAAGATCCATTAAGTTCGAATCCTAAAATGCAAGCACAAGATGCTTTGCAAGAAATTGATATTGGAGATGGCTCTATAAAGAGGCCAACATATATCAGTGCCAATATTGATTTCGAGTTAAAGCAAGAACTGGTTAATCTACTCAAAGAATTTAAAGATTGCTTTGCTTGGGACTATAATGAAATGCCAGGATTGAGTAGAGATTTGGTGGAACATAGACTACCGCTCAAGCCAGAGAAGAAGCCTATCAAACAATTACCAAGGAGATTCAACCCAGAGATCTTCTCAAAGATCAAAAGTGAGATTGAAAGATTGCTGAAAAGTAAATTCATTCGAACTACCAGGTATGTTTACTGGTTAGCAAATATTGTGCCTGTTATTAAGAAAAATGGTAGCTTTAGGGTATGCATAGATTTTAGAGACTTAAATAATGCAACACCTAAGGATGAATATCCAATGCCAGTAGCAGAAATGTTAATTGATTCATCAGCAGGGTTCGAATACTTGAGTATGTTAGATGGTTATTCTGGCTATAATCAGATTTTCATTGCTGAAGAGGATGTGGCTAAAACAGCGTTTCGATGCCCTAGGGCATTAAGGACTTATGAATGGGTCGTTATGCCATTTGGTCTAAAAAATGCTGGAGCCACATATCAATAAGCAATGAATCTTATTTTTCATGATTTCATTGATGCCTTTATGCAAGTATATATTGATGATATTGTTGTGAAGTCCTCATCTAGTGATGCTCATTTGAATCATCTAAGAAAATCATTCGAAAGAATGAGAAAATGTGGATTAAAAATGAACCCACTAAAATGTGCTTTTGGTGTACATGCAGAGGATTTCTTTGGTTTTGTGGTGCATAAAAAAGGCATAGAGATAAATCAAAAAAAGACGAAGGCTATTATGGAAACTCAGCCTCCATAAACAAAGAAACAACTTCAATCCCTATTGGGAAAGATCAACTTTTTGAGGAGATTCATTTTAAATCTAAGTGGAAAAGCTCATCCTTTCTCTCCACTACTTAGAAAACAAAAAGGTGATCAATTTCATTGGGGGCAAGATCAACAAAAAACGTTTGAAGATATCAAAACTTATTTGGCTCATCCACCAACGCTAATGCCTCCTATTCGAAACAAAGCAATGAAGTTGTATATTTCAACATCTGATTCAACTATTGGTAGCATGCTTGCCCAAGAAGATGAAAATGGTGTTGAAAAAGCTATATATTATTTAAGTAGAGTATTAAATGATGCTAAAACTAGATATAGTGCTATAGAAAAACTATGTTTGTGTTTATATTTCTCTTGTATCAAACTTAAGCATTATATAAAGCCTATTGAAGTTTATGTCTATTCTCATTTTGATGTTATTAAACATATGCTTCTGAAACCTATTTTGATAGTAGAATTGGTAAATGGGCTCTAGCCCTAACTGAATACTCACTAACATATAAACCTTTAAGAGATAAAAAAGGTCAAATAGTAGCAGATTTTCTTGTTGATCATTCAGTGATTGAAATGCCACTAAGTTATGTAGAAACACAGCTGTGGATTTTGTATTTTGATGGTTCCAAACATAAACATGGGACTGGAATTGGGATTTTAATAATCTCTCCAATACAAATTCCAACTAAGTTTAAGTATAAAATAAATGGTTTTTGTTCCAATAATGAGGCAGAATATGAAGCCTTAATAGCAGGTCTTGCACTATTGATAGACTTGGGGGCAAAAAACATTATCATTCGAGGTGATTCAGAATTGGTAATTAAGCAATTGACAAAAGAGTACAAATGTATTAAAGAACATTTGGCTAAGTATTTTGTGATTGCAAGTACCTTGCTGGATCGATTCGAGTCTGTGGAATTTGAACATATTCCTAGACTACAGAATCAAGAAGCCAATGATTTGACTCAAATAACCTCTGGTTACAAAGTTTCTCCAGAGAACTTGAATAAATTAGTAGAGATTAAAGAAAAATTGGTTTTTCATGAGCCATTAGCTTCAGAGTTATCAATGGCAAAACATGTGGGGGCAGATTCACCACAAAATGTTGAAGGCTACTCGAATATAGAAGAATATGAGAGTGCTGACATTTTTACCATTGATAACTTAATAGATGGTGATTAGAGAAAACCAATAGTAGAATATTTACAAAACCATGTGGGTCAAGCTGATAGAAAAATCAAATACAGGGCCTTGAGTTATGTAATCATTGGAAATGAATTGTTTTAATAGACGACTGAAGGTGTTTTGCTAAATTGCTTAGTGAATCTGAAGCCTTCATTTCAATTTCTGATGTGCATAGTGGAGTTTGTGGTGCTCACCAAGCAGGCCACAAAATGAAATGGTTATTGTTTAGACAAGGTCTATATTGGCCTTCTATGTTAAAAAATTGCATAGAATTTGCTAAGGGTTGTCAAGAATGCCAAATGCATGCAGGAATTCAACATGTCCCTGCAAGTGAATTACATTCTATAATTAAACCATGGCCATTTCGAGGATGGGCTTTGGATTTAATTGGTGAAATTAAACCTGCTTCATCAAAGTGGATTGAAGCAATACCTTTGCCTAATGTGGATCAAGAGGCAGTAATTAATTTCATTCAAAATCATATTATTTATAGATATGGCATTCCAGAGACAATTACCACTGATCAAGGTTCAGTTTTCACTAGAAGGAAAATGCAAGAGTTCGCTAGAGAATCTAGATTCAAATTGCTTACTTCAACACCATATTATGCTCAAGCAAATGCTCAAGTTGAGGCAGCAAATAAAATTATCATTAATTTGATTAAAAAACACATTGCTCAAAAGCCAAGAAATTGGCATAAAACTTTAGATCAAGTTTTATGGGCATGTAGAAATTCTCCTAGAGAATCAACTAATACTACACCATTTCGACTAACATATGGTCATGATGCAGTTCCACCTGTTGAAATCAATATGCAATCATTTCGAATACAGAGGCAGATGGAAATACCACATGACCAATATTGGGAAATGATGTTAGATGAGTTAGTTGATTTGGATGAAGAAAGGTTACAAGCTTTAGAGTATATAACTAGGCAAAAAGATAGAGTTGCCAAAGCCTACAATAAAAGGGTTAAGTCTAAAGCTTTTAACTTAGGAGATTTAGTTTGGAAAGTTATCTTGCCTATGGATAAAAAAGATAGAGTTTTAGGCAAATGGTCACCTCATTGGGAAGGTCCGTTTAAAATTGTTCAAGTTTTTTCAAATGGTGCTTATGAAATTGAAGAGCTAGGTCCTGAAAAACATGTAATGGGAATAAATGGTAAATATTTGAAAAAATATAAACCAGCTTTGCTCGAAGTAAATATAAGTACAGAATAAAACTTAGGATGAATAGAAATATGGCAAATATTAAAAATAAATTTTGCCACATAAGGGCATTGTCAAATTACAACCAAAGTAAAATAAATGACATTTGTCTCGAGTGGATAATAAAACTTAAGAATTACAGGGTAATGGCTACTTCACGATACAAGGGTTTAATAGAAATTTTCTCAGTCTCAATCACTTGTTAGGCGTCTTCGAGCTCCTGTACTTCAGCAGCAATGACTGCAGAATCGTCAAAAGCTCGAATCCCTTCCCTGCCCGTAGCATCAATGTTAGCTTGAAAAGATTGAGAAATTTCCTCTTCTATAGTTGCTTGGAGAAATTTTTCTGCAGCAATTTTGGTTTGATAATCCTCGATTTGGCGTTGAAGTTCAGCCACATTAGCCTCCCAAGCCGCAATGTTATTTTTGCAAGTAATGAGCCTTGGGGTTTGAACTTCAGCAGCTTTTTTTCTAATCCTAGCAACCTGAAGATGTGCCTCTTTAGCCTTGGCCAATAAAGCAGCATGAGCATGTTTTTTGCTGTTCAACTTGGCCATATTACCTCTTTCCCTTTGTATCACCTTTGCATACTGATCAATCATGTTCTCTATTTGCATAACTTTGCAAAGAGTCAAAGGATCAGTATGAGGATTACGCAGCAAGTGTAGAAATGCTAAGTGACTGAAAGCGTTGGAGGGATTCTCTTCGAGGTCTGCCAGTACATTCTGCAAACCATATTCAATTTTGAGTTTGTTCAGTAAAGAATCTTGCTTCACATTGGCCTTTGCAATAGCGCTGGAAGGATAAGTAAAGCTATCAGTCTTATCACTTGAAGAGTAGGATTGTGATGATTGGATTAGAAGGTCCAAGGCAGCAGTTGGGTTGGTCTTATGCATATTGGCAAACTCCACTTCTGGGACGCCAGCACTGGTTGAAAGCCTCGAGGTAGAGGAGACTGATAGTATTTCTGGGCCACCAGCTTTAGCTTCCTTAATGATGCTATCATCTTCATCCCCATCAATATCCTCCCCTTCTTCAATAGACTCTTCTTATTCCTCTTCAGCAGAATCACTCGAAGCTGCACTTGGGGTAGGTGTTGGTAATTTTGTTTGGATTGGCATTTTAGAGCCACCCACGTGTTCAACGTTCTTCCACCCCCAAGTATTAGCAGGTTGATATGCATCCACAAAAATGGGATCAACTTCAGTTTGAATGGTTACTCGAGGAGAGGATGATTTAGCCTGAAAAAAAATAAGTTGAAATGGAAAAAAGGTTAAAATTGCTACAAAATGAAATATAGTTTGAGACTATATATATGAGAAAGTAAATTAGGCTAAGTAAATTTACTTTGCCATATTTTGCCCATACAAATTTCTCCATTGGAGTTGGACTTACATGCTGGTCCTGTTGAGGGTTATCCCTAGGTAAGTTTTCAGCCTAGCATATTGACAAATCAAGTCAAGAAATTGGCTAAATTTGAAGTTCTATTCGAATGTAACATAAGCCAATTTAATAGCATACCTGATTGTTTTCAAAATCTTCTCCAATCCTTCCTAGAAGGGGATTATTGTCATGACCCTCTTGTGCAGGAATTTCCTGTTGGAAACAGTATTGGTTAGGTACCGAATTCATTCGAATGAATAAATCAAACTAATAAAGAATTATGTACCTCATTCACACTAGTGTCCAAAATTGGCTCTGCTCGAATAGGAGAAGTTTTACCAACATCTGCATCATCATTAGGCCCAGGTTTGCTAACAGCTGGATCTGATTTCGAGGACCTAGAAGATTTGCTTTCCATGTGTTTCCTATGTTTTTTCTTCTTTAGGCCCTCACTCTGCGTTGTTTGTTCAAGATGTTGGGATTTTTCTCCTTCCTGGGCAGTTTCATCCTCAATAGCTGCTTCCACAGTCGAAGAGTTATAATTCTTTTTCTCTTTGTTCTTTTTGTGTTTTTTGGATTTAGGGACAGCTGGATCTGCATCAGAGGGTGCATCCTTGTGCTCACTACTCTCAGTTGTAGTGGTTGATTTGTGCTTCCTCTTCAAAGGTCTTTCTGGTTCATTTTCCTACAAAGAACAAAAGTATGAGAAAAACAACATATGTGAAAAGTTAGTTAAAATGTTTATAATAAGCATTCGAGTGACTAACTTCTTCATCCTCTAATACCACAATGCGTGGGAGCTTGGGTTCCCTTGAAGGTTTTACAAAAGTGTGTTTTTCTCTTGTGATCTAATAAAATTTCAAAAGGGTGTTTTTCTCTTGGGTTCCCTTGAAGCTTTGGCACCCTCATGTATTTGAATTGCTAAAGGAATGTACATTTGAGCTACCTGTAGAGACCTCGAGCAGAAGACGAAGTGTGCTAGCCATATAAAAAGGGAGTTCAATTGAATGATTCGAAACATAAAAATTGATATAGAAATTTACCTTGTCATTTTTTTTTTTGGTTCTTTCTTCATTTCTCCTTCTATCTTCATCATCTTTTAGATGAATGCCTCCAGCATTTGTTGGTTTCACTCGAGCAGTTGGCTTGTTGGATTCATCCTCTATATTTTTTCCTAAGTGTTGGAAGAAGTTAAGTTTAGCAGTTGTTTTCGAGTAAAAGAAAAAATAAAGGACTATTGTCATAATATTTACCTTTGTTTTTAAGAGTGGCTTTCAAGTCTTCAAACTGTTCGTGAAGAAAGCCATTGTTGAGTCTTGCAATGGTAGTGCAAAGTATAATGTTGTTTCCACCAATTGTGGTACTTTTCAGTACAATAGAAAGAAAAGTTGAACTCGATTGGGTTCACATTATAACCAAAATTCGCAGATACCTTCAAGTACTTGGCAAACATGTCCTTTGAAACTTCTGAACCATCCACCATGTTTTTCTCTCTCTTGAATAGACATTTGGGAAAGGTTTGTGATAACCCAAACTTCCTAGAAACCAAGTTTGGTTGGTAACCCACCAGCATGTGGTGGTTCGAGTTGCTACCAATCCTGCAAGAAAGAATGGTAGGATGCAGATAGTTTTGCCATAGTTCATTAACCTCATCAGCATTGTCTGGGTTCGAGGCAGGGAACTCATCTTGCAGCCAGGTAGGTCCTACCAATCTTGTCACAAATGGAGCGTGACGTGGTTGAAAATGAGAGAAATGTAGAAAAATCTTCATATACTTGATGAAGATTTCTTGGGGATCAGTTTCACTCGAGTTGGAGGTTAACACAGCCAACTTAATGCCCTCAATTGAGCGTTAATCCACTATAGCTTGAAATTGAGGAGGAACCACTAGTTCCATCTCTCGAGTGAAAGTGGCGTTGAGCCATAGTTGAAGTAACCATAAGGGTCCTTATACTGGAAAGGGAGCTCCATTTTGTGCTTTTTTCAAGTTGTCACAAAATTCTCCCATAGATTCATACAATACACCTAGCAATAAGCGCCCAAGTGCAACAATGGCACCCTCATGTATTTGAATTGCTAAAGGAATGTACATTTCAGCTACCTGTAGAGACCTCGAGCAGAAGACGAAGTGTGCTAGCCATAGAGTAAGGAAAGCCACATGCTCTTCACCTGAGACTTCACCTTCACCATGATGGAAAAAACTCACTCACTCGAGATGGTTGAGTTGCCTCATCTGGAAAAGGGCCTCCAAATGCAAAAACATCACAACCAACAGAAAAATGGATAAAGAGTTCATCTTCCCAACGTTGTTGTTCTTCTGCTGTGCCAGTTGGTTCAGAAACCACTTCAATATTGTCGGCTTTCAGAATTGTTTGGTTCCATTTGCCAGCGAAAGGAACTGGTTCTTGGTTGTCAGCCATTGAAATGTTTTGAAGATGAACAGTTGAAGGTTAACTAAAAGGTTTGATTTTGAAATGGTTCGTTCTCAAATCTGTTGAATCTAACAGATCTAAAGTTTGTTTAGTCAAATTAGACACTAGTTCAGTGTTAAAAACAAACAAACGGTTTAAACAATGGTTGAGAGCGATCTATGAACAAAGGTGAAAAGTTTTGTGTAGACGGAGAAGAAGAGAGTAACCTAATATTATTTATAAGAGTTCTTTTCAGTTGAATTAAATAAATCAAAAAGAAATTAGAAATTTCTTTCAACTTCCGCAGTTGCCACGTGTGCCATACTCTCTGTGAAAGCGAAATCGTGTCAGAAGTGGGAAACTGCGTTGACGGTTACACTCATGATTATTGTCACGTGCAATTAATGTGGAATACTAAAAGAAAAAACGCCAAATTTCTTCTTTCATTCGAATTCGATTCGAAATTGGCATTTTTTGGGGGCAATTTGTTAGCCCATATTTTGGTTAAGTCAAAATATGCCCTAATTATTCTTTGAATATAATTACTAGGCCCTTTAATTATGGAAATTAATGTTTCCAAATTATTAATAACGCAATAAAGGTTAAAAGTAATATATTTAAATAATATTCTCATTTGAGAATATTCTAAAACTCTCAGAAGATGGAAAATATTTACAAGTCCAGGAAGCCAGTCAAGATTTGGTACGAGTTATCAAACAATTCGAATGACATTCAAGGATCACTCGAACTCGAAGACTACTTAAAGACTTAGCATATTTTTAACAATCTGAAGATTCAAAATTCAAACCATTGCAATGTTTCATTCAAAATTGGCCACTATTGGCATTTAGGAATGAAGATCAGATGGCAAGACACCTGTCAAATGGATGTTAGTTAGTCGTTACTAGATAGCATTAGTTTTTATCTATAAATACTAGTTCATTTGATGTAATTTGGATCACAAATTTACATACTAAAAATCCTTACAAGTTCTGAGTACCCAAGCGTTCGAGTGAAAGGAATACAAAAGGAAACAATGTATGATCTTGTGATCACTTTCTTTTTATCCAATGCAATTTATATTCTTATGCAATTTACATTTCTTGCATTTTAATTCATTGAAGCATTTACTTTTCTTTGTCAAATACGTACTCATTTTGAGTATTTTTACTTTTCTTGTCAAACAAGTTATCTTTTTGTCATTTACTTTATTTTAAACAAACAAACTTGTTCATTTTCATTAATGAACATGGCTATTTTCAATCTTGAACAATAAATGCACAAACAAGTCCCGAGATTCTCTAGTTGGTCTCTCAAGCATTGCAAACTAGCGCTTGTTTACCAAAAATCAGTGTAAACACCGTCAAGGACTAGTTTATTCTTATTCTATTTTTTAGCAAGAGATTTCCACAAGTTCTAGTTCAGATAAACAAAAGAAAAAGAAAGAGGTAGAAGATGATAAAATGCAAATGTATGCACATGAATGACATATAGTGATGATAATGAACAGTTATAATGTTAAGAAATTAAATCATCGAACAAGTATCAATTCAAAGAGTATCAGTCGAACAGGTATTTAAACTTGGTTAGCTAAAATAAAATAAGACGGAAGCGAGTCATCCGTTAAGATCCTCCTTATTCTTTTTTAACTAACAAGTCTTTCTTCACTTAAAAAAAAGTTTCAGAATAACGATAAATTAAACCGCAAGTCATCCGTCAAGGGCTATTTATCATTATTCTATTTTCAACTAACTAGTTTTTTCTTTGTTTTTAAAAAGTTCCGGAATAACGATAAATTTAACCGCAAGTTAATCGTCAAGGGCTAATTATCGTTATTCTAGTTATTTGTAAAAAAAAAATTCAAGTTTAAACTATCATAAAATTAATTACCATAAACAGCAGGGGTGCATTAGTAATAGTGGTGCAGCCAAACAGTAATAAAAAAAAACAGGAAAAAACATAAAACTGGGCCCAAAAAGGGATAGGCCCAGATTCCTTCACCAAATGGACCGGATCGGGTCAGATCCATATCCAAACGGCTCAAACGACCCACTCGCCCAGCTGGGGGGCGCGAGTAGCAAAACAAATTAAAATACCATTTCACATGAATTTTCACAAAGATTTTACATCTAACATCAAAAATCACAAACAAAGCTTGTATTATCACATTCGAATGAAAAAGAAACGGATCTATGAAAATGGAAACGGCTAAATCACATACAAACGAGCAAAAGTACCAAAAGTAAAACGTCCTAAAGAGCTTCACGAACACATATGAACCAACGTATACCTTCATTTGCACACGGATAGGCCGAATCAAAGTTTCCAAGTTTATCACAATTTCGAGCTCAGCTTTAATGGAGTTCTAAGCCTCTTTTCGCGAAACTGATAGTGGATTTGGACTCAGGAGGGTCGAATTAGTATCGATTGAGTATTTGATTTTGAATTTTGGGAAATTTTTGGGTCGCCGGAAAATGGAATTCCGGCGGTGGCGCCGGAAAAGTGTTGGTGGAGGGAAGGAGGAGTAGCTTTTCTGATTTTTTTTGGGATTTGTGACCAATGATTGAGTGATGTGAGATTTGTATTTATAGGGAAAAATTAGGTTGGATGACATTTGTGTAATAATGGTGTAATTTTGGATTAAAGAAAAAATTATGATAATGATAATGAAAATGAGGTGGAGATGATGAGGTGACACAATCTAATTGGTTTATTGAGAAAATGTTTTTTTGTGGTGAAGTGGAATATGCTTGATGATTTAATTCTATGTACTTAAAATTAAGACGCGGCGAATAAAAATGAACAAATGAAAATGAAATAAAACATATTTTTTTGTGATTTTATGCATAATTATTGAAATACGAGAAAATACTATTTTTGAAACTATTTTTGGGCGTTTCTTATAAAAACAAGAAACCATTTTCAAAATAAAATATTTATTTAAAAAGTGAAAAATTAGGGTATTACACAGACTACAATGGTAGTGGGGACAACTTCTCCATTTTCAGGGGCTTCATTTGACTTTAGAAGTCAAACACGAGGTTTATTCCACTCGAATCGAACCTACCCTTATTGAATGCCCACATCTATGATGCAAAACGTGTATACACACCCATCCATGTATTCTGATAGGGCAACAGTTAGATCCCCTTTTCAAGTGGGACAAACTTCAAATAATAACCGTGTTCGAGTAGACCAACCAACCATTACTACAGATTCCTTGTTGTCTATGAGGCAACAAATGGACGAAAGTAATCATGAAATGGTAAATCTACAGACTCCCATGTTTTAATAATTGTCAAAACCCATGAAAATAGTGTAGAACATATTTTGGCAACATTAGAAACAACTTGACAGCGAAAAACTATTTTTAATCTTTGAAAATTGATTTTAAGGTTCTTTGTATCGATACATAAATACTTGTATCGATACAAATGTCCTGAAACTACTTCAGACTGATTTTGAGCATTTTGTATCGATACACACTTCATTTGTATCGATACAAAAACTGGTGTTCAGGGGCAGATAATCACTTGTGTATCGAATCATGCTTGCATGTATCGATACACACCTCGCTCTCTCAAAACACCAGAGAAAGCATTGTGTATCGAATCATGCTTGCATGCTTCGATACATATCAGTCAGGTTTTCAAGAAACTGATATATGTATCGATACATACTCGTGATTGTATCGATACATAGGTCAAATATTTCAAATTTGAACGCTGGTCAAGGTGTTTGTATCGATACATACCATCATATGTATCGATACATGTCTGTTCTGTTTTGCCTAAATTTGCTCAATTCTATTTTCACTATAAATAGCAATGTGAGTGTTTGTTGTAAGTGTGAGAATCCATCTGAAAAACACATTTGATCAAGGTTTAAGAGAAATTTTGGATCAAAGACTTATTCAACACAAGTTCTTCATCTTCTATCAAATCACTTCAAATTTGAGATTAAGTATGAGATCAATCAAGGGTTAGTAGTTGATTCGGTGGATAACGTTCGGTGCAATTCGTGGTGAATCAGAATTGCGATCGAGTTGAGTTGTGTTGGAGGTTTGGATTTTCATCAAGGGTTTCAAGATTGTGCGATATCTTGAAGGTTCAACATCGAGGAAGCGAAGGAATCAGCTGGACGTTCGGTGCGAAGGTTTTCGGTACGAAGACGGCGCAAGATTTGGACGTCGGAATCAGAGGTTGAAGCTTCTAGAGGTGTTGAGATTACTTGGCTCAATTTGCATTAAATTGAATAGAGTTATTCGAGTCTTTGTAAATTGTGCACTATCAAAGCGTTTTTTAATAAATTGCTCAAATCGTCCTTTTGACGATTTGGGGGGAGACGTACCTTGCCCGAAGCGAGGACGACGTGAAAGCCAAGGGAACTCCCTAATCATCTGGTTGGGTCTTTCTATCCCTACACTTTTACTTTTCGTATTGTTGATTAATTGGATCAATTGAATTCGGTGATCGTACGTGTTCATCGTAATTCAATTGATTTGAAACTTGTATTTGTGATTGTGTTTGGTGATTGTGAAACTTGTTGATTTTGTTTGTGTTAGAAATTTGATTACAAAACATAAACCTAAATTCAATTTGTCGCTAATTGTTCTAAGGCTTATACTACATTTCCTTTGATCGAAGGGTGCAAAGTAGACTATCGATCCGGTAGCCTTCCGTGTACTCAAAATATTTTTAAAACCTAGTTGTATAGAAAGAGTCACTTATTCACCCCCCCTCTAAGTGATCGCCATATAGTCTAACAAGTGGCATCAAGAGCCCGGTTTGATTTTAAACAATTAAATCGAGTAATTTGTGCCTATTATTAGAAGACAAGGCGTTTGCACCCAAAGGGGCGTACAATAGGACTCCTATATTCAATGGAGACCATTTCGATTATTGGAAAAGTAGTATGCGCATTCACATCAATTCTTTTGATGGTGATGTGTGGGATGCCATTGAAAACGGTCGCTTTGTTCCAACCACGACCGATAACAATGGTGTCGTCACTAATACGCCTATGGCAAAATGGACGGTTGACGACAAAAAGAAGGTCAATTACGATGCGAAAGATCAAAACATTTTAATCTCATCCTTAGGGATTGAGCAATTCTATCATGTTTCGCATTGTACTACGGCTAAGGGAATATGCTATGAGTGCGGCCAAGTTGGTCACTTCAAGCTGGATTGTCCCAAGCTCAAGAGGAAAGAAAAGGAGTCTCCATCATTCAAGGGAAAGAGCAAAGGCAAAGGAAAGAAAGCCTATGTTGCATTGGATAGTGAAAGCTCCTCTTCATCGTCATCATCAAGCTCTAGTTCATGCGATGACAATGTAGTAGCAAATGTATGCTTAACATCTCATGACCGTAAGAAACTTGCTCCCAAAAAGATAAACCAAGATCCCTCTAGCTCATATACGCTTTTAGAGTATCACGAGTTACAAGTTGCTTTTGAAAAACTTCACAAGGAAACTCAAGAGGCTTTTCAACGCTTAAAGGGTCTTATGCAAGTTAACAAATACCTTGAAGCGAAAGTTTCGGAAACGGAACTTGAATTGAAAACTCTTAAGGAATCCATGATACAAAAGCCAATTGTAACTTTTGATGAATATGGCAACGATAGGACCGGTTGCGACGGGTGTTTCCACTTGTATAGAGATTTGCGAAAACTTCAAGACAAGTTAAACGAACCTCCAAAACCGGAGATTACATATTCGGTGGATTTGACTAAGTTCAACAAACCTTTGAAACCCAAAAATAAAAAGTATAAGTTTGTTGAAAAGAGTCATAAGAAATGTAATCCAAACATTGTGTGTCACTATTGTTGTGATAAGGGTCATACCATTGTCAAGTGCCAAGCAAGAAAAACTTTAGTACCAAAGGGCAAAATGCAATGGATACCTAAATCAAGCAATAGTTTTGTTACTAACCACCTAGGACCCAACACATGTTGGGGACCTATTTCAAATGTCTAAGTTTGTAGGGAAAAAGTCTTGAACCATTGAAAAGAGACACCGACAACAATGGCGTTCAAGACATATGAAGAAGTAAAGTGATGAGAAAAGCTTCAACTACACATTTACAAGGTTATGGAAATTGATCACTTCCTACATCTAACACTTAAGGGAAGATTCTATTCTCTATCTTTGCTTTTATACTTTTACTTAGCATTTGTACATTAGTTTCATATACATATATTTTTCACCTTAATATGAAGTTTGTATTGATAGTTGTCTAATCCTCCATTTCCAAGAATTTTGCTCAAAAATATTTATAAGTTTTTGAGACTCGTATGTTTAAAATGGGGATTTGACAAAAGTCATTACAAATACCATATTAAGTTCATATGTGTTTTGTATATGTTTGTTCTACTCTTATATGTGACCTTGTGTGCATACATACACATATATCTACATATAATTAATCTTGTTACTTTGATACATCTATGTGAATGTTTTATCTTGCATCTATGGTTTAACATGTGTTCTCATGTTATGATATGCTTTGATATGTTTTAGCTCACATGTATAAGTATGTACCTTTGTTGATTATGTGTTTTTCATTCATACATTCTATTTGAAAGTCATAAAAATTATTTTTCAAACCTATAAGTTCATGTGATTTGAGAAAATTTGAAAATAATACATTTTGGATCGATACAAATGAAATTTGTATTGGTACATGTTAGTTATTCTGCAGAATTTCAAAATGAACTGATATGTATCGATACATACAACCATTGTATCGATACATAGCTCTTCAGTTTGGGACAGACATGGTCTGATGCATCAATACATGCACGCATGCTTCGATACATGCTGCAGAACGCTTGATTGTATCGATACATACACGATTTTGTGTCGATACATACGCGCAAAAACAGATATTTGTATCAGTTTTCATTCATTCATCAAACATCACAAATTTCTCTTCCTCTCAACCGAACCAACACATAAACCCTCATTCCCAATTCTCCAATCTCCCTCAAAACTAAACCAAATCACACAATATTTGACTCTAAACCACTTTAAATTCATTACCTATCAACATTCCTTCATCAATTTCATGGTTGAATCTCTTCATTGTGCTCACTCAAGACAAGGTTTTTAAATTGGGGTCTTGAATTCCTTAAAGTTCTTCAACATTTGTCAAGGTAATTCTTACTCCCTTATGGCGCATAGAACTAAGAATGCTGATAGGACTAAGAATAATACTGGAGTGATTAGTGATTTTAGCTCTCCCAAAAACTTTAAGGAAGAGGATTTCATTCATGAGAACTATTCAACCTTCTGTGTTAGAACATGTAAGGAAAGGAAGGTAATTCCTCAAAATGCGGTTAAGGTTGAAAATCTTGAAGAATTACATCTAGGTGAAGTTGCTGAAATCATTAAGAGATAAAACCTTATCACTTTTTGTAACTTGAAGAAACCATACTTGGAAGATTTGGTTAAAATTTTCTACTCCGGTCTACAAGAGCAAAAGGGTGCTGAGTTTGAATTCTGTATAGGAAAGAAGATTTACAAGGTTACTAATAGCATGTGGTTCAAACTATTTGGCTTGGTGACTGATAAGAACTTGAAAAAGTTCACTGACGCCGAGGGTCCTAAGTATAAAATGATTGATTTTGCTAGTACACTAACCAGGAATGGTAAAAGTCCTAGTGGAAAGGCTGGTAAACTTAAGAAAGGTCCGAGAGTTTTACTTTGGATTGTCAATCATATACTAAGACCTAGAGGTGGATCCTACTCTAGGCTTGATTGGAAGGACATTGATCTCATGTATATCATGATGGAGAGAAAGAAAATAGATTGGCCAAACTATATAGTAAGTCGTATGTTTGCTTTACGGGACTCTCAAAAGGATAAATGTTTTGGATATGCAAGCATGATCTCCACCATCTTATCTCATTTCAAAATAGCCGACCAATTAGGAGGATTTTGGATGAAACCAAAAAGAGATCAAATCTTTAGCATAACTCAAATGAAAAAGATGGATTATAAGTGGAATGATGAGATTGAGGATTATGAGTTTTGTGGCAAAGAGGAGGAAGAAGATGATGGTCATCAAGGAAATCAAGAAGGGAAAGGTAAAAGACCAAGAGAAGAGGCATGTGTAAGTGACAACTTGGAAAGTGGTCCCTCAGAAATTAGTAATGTTACAATTATGGAAATGTTGAAAGAAATAAGCTCAAAGCAAGTTGAATTCCAAAATGACATCAACATTAGACTTGATGATATGCATGCATACAACGTCTCAAGGTTTGATCATCTTCAAGGTCAATTGGATGACTACATCAAGCAACAAACTTCCGTTGACCAATACTTCAATCCTAAACCAAACCCGGACAATATGGATGAATGATCGTGATGCATAATTATTGTTTTTGTTGCATTCTATTTTCTTTTACCACATGAACAATATTTCTTTTGTTATTCCTTATGACTTTCTCTATTTCAATTTGGTTGTACGGATAATTTTAATGTTGTCATGGTTTTAGACAACATTACATTTTGGTGTGTATGACTTTATATTTCGGATAATTTGTTTATGTGTGGATTATTTGTTATGTTTATGCATTGGTTGCATGTTTTGTTTATTTCGTCCCGTATTTTGATATGTTAATTCTTTATAATGAAGATGTTGTTACAATATTCATGCTTTGGTTTTGGTTTGTTGTTCTACATTCCATAAGTTGTCATGATATTTGGTTTTTCGTCATTGGATTATACTTGCATATCATGTACGTATTTATATTGATTAGGATATTCATCATAAAGTGCATTTCGATAAATGTAAGTGCACGATATGACCATGTTAAAAACGTTTTAATACTTGATACTTCTAACAAATTCTCTTCTTCTTTTTGATATTGTCAAAGGGGGAGAGATTTGGATTGCACAAGCTAAGGAAAGAACTCTTGATTATGAACATATCAAACGCATTATGGCATCAACTCAGGGGGAGCGTGCTTGTAGTTAGCCTTGATGTTTGCGTCTGTATACATATTGCTATTTTATTGCATATTAGGTATAGGCTTAGTTTAGCTTATGCAAAGTTTTGACAATTATCAAAAAGGGGGAGAATGTAAGTGCACCAGTTCACTCCCATGTTTTAATAATTGTCAAAACCCATGAAAATAGTGTAGAACATATTTTGGCAACATTAGAAACAACTTGACAGCGAAAAACTATTTTTAATCTTTGAAAATTGATTTTAAGGTTCTTTGTATCGATACATAAATACTTGTATCGATACAAATGTCCTGAAACTACTTCAGACTGATTTTGAGCATTTTGTATCGATACACACTTCATTTGTATTGATACAAAAACTGGTGTTCAGGGGCAGAGAATCACTTGTGTATCGAATCATGCTTGCATGTATCGATACACACCTAACTCTCTCAAAACACCAGAGAAAGCATTGTGTATCGAATCATGCTTGTATCGATACATAGGTCAAATATTTCAAATTTTAACGCTGGTCAAGGTGTTTGTATCGATACATACCATCATATGTATCGATACATGTCTGTTCTGTTTTGCCTAAATTTGCTCAATTCTATTTTCACTATAAATAGAAATGTGAGTGTTTGTTGTAAGTGTCAGAATCCATCTAAAAAACACATTTGATCAAGGTTTAAGAGAAATTTTGGATCAAAGACTTATTCAACACAAGTTCTTCATCTTCTATGAAATCACTTCAAATTTGAGATTGAGTATGGGATCAATCAAGGGTTAGTAGTTGATTCGGTGGATAACGTTCGGTGCAATTCGCGGTGAATCAGAATTGCGATCGAGTTGAGTTGTGTTGGAGGTTTGGATTTTCATCAAGGGTTTCAAGATTGTGCGATATCTTGAAGGTTCAACATCGAGGAAGCGAAGGTATTAGCTGGACGTTCGGTGCGAAGGTTTTCAGTACGAAGACGGCGCAAGATTGGGACGTTTGAATCAGAGGTTGAAGCTTCTAGAGGTGTTGAGATTACTTGGCTCAATTTGCATTAGATTGAATAGGGTTATTCGAGTCTTTGTAAATTGTGCACTATCAAAGCGTTTTTTAATAAATTGCTCAAATCGTCCTTTTGACGATTTGGGGGGAGACGTACCTGGCCCGAAGCGAGGACGACGTGAAAGCCAAGGGAACTCCCTAATCATCTGGTTATGTCATTCTATCCCTACACTTTTACTTTTCATATTGTTGATTAATTGGATCAATTGAATTCGGTGATCATATGTGTTCGTCGTAACTCAGTAGCCTTCTGATCGACGATTTGTGTATCAATAAATTTAATTGACCGCAAGTGCACAGTCTCGTCGTGTAGTTTTAAAAGATATCGAATCCACAGGGACCAATAGTTGAACTACCGTAATCCGTTGTCACGGTGTAAATCTAAGGCTATCAGATAGGGGTTTGTTTAGAATTTTAGAATTTAAAATTAAAGAAATTTAATTAAAGAAATTAATTAATTAATAAAAGCGGATATCGGTATGTAACTTAATTAACCATCGGGGATTTATTAAATCAATAGCGCGCGAAAAAGGGTTTATTTTTCAGAAGAACTTTCTCAATTTAAAGGTCTAAACCTCACACTCTCGTTTTGTTGATAAAAACCATACTTTCTAAGCAAGGAGTTTTGCTGTCACTTTTCTACCACCTTGGCTTCGAAAGTATATTTTGAAAATCAATGAGTTCTAATTAATCCTAACGTGGCTCTCGCTCGTTCAAAGATTAATATCAAATTCCTACTATCTAGTTAAAACCTCAAACTCTCGCTCTATTGATTTTAACCTTAGTTGCTTTCTTTTACTTTCGTTCAAAAGCTTTGTATTAAATTAGGAATTTGAATCAGAAAAATAGTTTAATAAATGCGCGCGCTAAATCATTACTAAATCCCCTTCGGAGAATTAGTTTACATACTTATATCTAGGAAATTTAGCTAGACATAATTAAGAAATAAAACAAAAAAAAACAAAAAATTAAATTAAACATAAATAAATAATTAAATAAAAACATTAAATAAAAACCTGGAATAAAATGCTGAATAAACTTGATATAAATAATCGGTACAGAATTCTTGACAGGAAACTGAAAACAGAACTGAAAACAGATTCCCGGTGTGGGAATACCGATACAGTTTCTGTAATTGGAAATAAAAACTGACTGAAAGAAAAGGAAGTAAGGCGTAGAAAAATCTGAGAAATGAGCTTGCTATTTATAGGAGGGGATTGGCTAGTACGATCCACAAAAAGAGGGAGGATAAGCTTCATTTTGATCTCATCCGATTGCCATCCGATTAGGAACAGAAAACGGATCAGACGTGCACTTCTTCCCCACGTCACGCAAATTCAGTTGCTACTGGGCTTTCTCACTGGGTGGCGCTCGCCACCCCCACTGTGGCGCTCGCCATTGTGCAAAAATGGGCCAATGCCCGTTTTTGCTATGCTCCTTTGTGGGCTGCGCGAATTTGGGCTTTGCACCCCCTTTTTGCTCCGTTTTTGACACTTTTTGCTCAATTCTCTTCTCCGGCCTATTTTATTTAACAAAAGTAAAAACAAATCAAATTCTACTATAAAAAGACATAAATGAAATAAATACATATGCAATAAGTGATCGCCATATAGTTTAACACTCACCACACAAATTGTTGATTTCTTTGGGAGGCCACAAATGCCCGTGCAGCAACCACTTCAACGGATCCAGCCTAGGATGCCATAACAAGTGGTTTAGAATCGAGGTCAACCAGAGGCAACAACCATTGCCTCGAGTGGTTGAACAACCTGTACCAAAAAATGAAGAACTAGAAGTTGTGTTAGTGAATCGAAACCAGAATGCTGATGAGGTTTTGAGAAATATTCAACACAATGATTTTGGACAGAATAACTTAGCCAATTTGGTTGAGACCATTCTGGCCCAAAATTGTTTAAATGTTGGCCTACATAGGCCTAATTTTGTGTCACCTCTGTCTGAGTATGTATTGCAAACAGAAATACCAAGGGGTTGGAAAACCCCAAAATCTACCAAGTTTGCTGGTGACACAACTGAGTCTACAGTTGAACATATTGCTATGTATTTGACTGAGGCTTGGGATATAGCAATTCTCTGACCAAGAATGCTTTTACTTGGTTTACCACCTTACCCCCACATTTTGTGTTTACTTGGACCCAACTCGAAAGACTTTTCCATGAACAATTCTATATGGGTCAAACTAAGATAAGCCTCAAGGAATTAGCAAGTGTAAGGCGTAAAACACCAGAATCTATTGATGATTATCTCAATAGGTTTAGGCTTCTTAAAGCCAGATGTTTCACACAAGTTCCTGAACATGAGTTAGTGGAAATGGCTGCTGGTGGTCTGGACAACTCGATTCGAAAGAAGCTGGATACCCAACACCTTAGGGATATGGCTCAACTTGCTGATAGGGTTAGACAAGTTGAGAGACTTTGTTGGAACAAAGGATGTTCAGATCTAACTCTTGGTGTTTTGATGATAACAAAGTATTAATGAACAATAGGGTATTTTAATATTTATCTGAAGTGTGCAAATTAAATGAATAATGTTATATTAAAAGAAGCTCTGAAACAAAGTATTAGCAAGGATATCAGAAGCAATGCTAGTACTATTTTACTCCATAAGGGCGAATATTCTTAAACAAAAGGAATAACAGGATAAGCATTACCAGAATTGGCAAATATCCCATGTTACCTTTATCCTTTCACAGCTGGCTTGAAAATGACCTCTGCAACGGTCATTATCTTCAAACGTCTCTATTTTCTCTTCACATATAAATAGAGAACCTCTTTTTGAAGATTAACGTTACGCACGCATACAACTTTACTCCTTTACATAAGACTGAAAGCACTGCTTCTAAAACTATTTCTGTTGTGCTTCTGACACTCTGTTTTTCTAATTCATTAGGAATTCTGTGTTAGAGTCTTAAGAGTCTTGAGTTGTAATATTGAGAAAACTCTTGATTTTATAATCAAGTGTTTATCACTTTCTATTATTTCATTTGTGTTAGGAAGTCTCTTGCTTTTGTGCTTGAGCAAATAGGAAGTCTCTTACTTGTGTGTTTGAGCATTGTAATAATCTAGGTGATTATAGTGAAATCCCTTGGAAGTGCAAGGGGACTGGACTACTCTCGGTTTGTGAGAGGAATCAGTATAAAATTGCTTGTCTTGTCTCTCTCTTTATCCTTACCCTTGAGTGTGAGTGTGTTATTTGTGTTTCTTTATCCGCTGGTGCTTCTGATAGGTTTCAGAACTTAAAAGAAGTTTTAAAAATACCAAAACACAATTCAACCCCCCCTTCTTGTGTTTTTCACACCTTCAATTGGTATCTAGAGCTCTGGGTTACGCATCACTTAACAGTGAAACAAAAAGATCCTGAAAAAACACTATGTCTAGAGAGTCAAGTCCAAAGAAAACTGTTATTCCATATGATTACAATTCTGAAAAGTTTGAGAAATCTGGTGGAACTTATAGCAAATCACCTAAGTTCAATGGTGATCAATCAACCTTCAACTAGTGGAAATACAAAATCTATCCTCATATCATAGCTGAAGATGAAGGTTTGTGGGACATCATTGAAGAAGGTGTTAGTTTTCAAGACAAGCTTAATGAAGATGGTAAGACTACATCAACTGTCAAGAAGACCTTCACAACTGATCAAAAGAAAGAATGGAAGAGACACAACAGAGCTATTTCTATCCTTGCTAGCTGTATCACTCATGATGAGTTTTTAAAACTTGGAAACAGATCTAGTGCTAAGGGTATTTATGACTCTTTGTGTGCTACTTATGAAGGAAACCAACAAGTGAAAGAAGCAAAGGCTAATCTTCTGGTTCATCAGTATGAAATGTTTAAGATGAAAGACACAGAAAGCATTGAAGAAATGTATGCAAGGTTTAAAATCTTGGTTTCTGGTCTTGGAGTCTTAAAGAAGAGTTATACCACTCCTGATCATGTTAAGAAGATTCTGAGGTGTTTACCACCCAAGTGGAGACCTAAAGTCACTGCTATACAAGAAGCAAAAGATCTCAATACCTTAAGCCTAGAAGAATTAACTAGTTCTCTCATAAGTCACGAGATGGAATTAGCTTCTGATGAGCCCAAGAAGAAATCAAAGTCATTGGCTTTGCCAGCAACTTTGAAATCTCCTAAAGCTTTAAAGGCTAAAGTTATTGAATCTGATGCTGATGAATGTTCTGTAGATGATCAGGAGGATGGATCAGATGAGGAACTCTTTGCTCTGCTTTCAAAGTTCAGAAAATGGAATAAGTACAAAAACAACAAAGCTTCTGGAAGAAGTTCTGGTTCTAAGAGCTATGGGAACAAAAGCTCCAATGTTAAAGACAAGAAAGATGGTTCTAAAAATAGCTGTTTCAACTGTAAAAAGACTGGTCATTTTATTGCCGATTGTCCTGATTTGAACTCCAATGATAAAGGGAAAAAGGGCAACTTCAAGAACAGAATGAAGAAAAGTCTTATGGTAACTTTTGAGGACCTTGAGAAGTTATAAGATGAAGATGAAGATGATGAGGAAGCAAACATAGCACTAATGGCTACAACATCTTCTGATAATGAATCTGATATGGAGAATGAATCTGATACTGATGATATTGATGAGGTTTGCACTCAAAAAGAAAAAAACTCAAGTACATGGTACCTAGACAGTGGCTGCTCTCAACACATGACAGGAGAAAACCATTAATTCCTCACCCTGAATCTGAAAAACGGAGGATCTGTAGGATTTGGTGGGAACCAAAAAGGTTCAATAATTGGTACTGGTACAGTAGGTAATTCCTTCTTAGCATAAGCCAATTATGTGATAATGGTTATGAGGTGGTGTTTAATAATAACACATGCACTGTAAACAGATACTCTGATAACTCTATAGTTTTCAAAGGTAAAAGGAAAGACAATGTTTACAAAATCAATCTTTTTGAATTAGTAGAACAATAAGTTGTTTGTCTTCTGACTCTGAGTGAAGAAAAGTGGGTCTGGCATAAAAGATTAGGTCATGCTAACTGGAGATTAATCTCTAAGCTTAGTAGACAAGATCTTGTGAGAGGCCTACCTGTTCTAAAATATCAGTCAGACACAATTTGTGGTCCCTGTCAAAAAGGTAAGCTTTGGAACTGCTTCATATTGATTTATTTGGACCAGTTAGTACTGCTTCAATAAATGGTAAGAAGTATGGACTTGTCATTGTAGATGATTTCAGTAGATGGACTTGGGTTAAATTCCTTAGATCCAAGGATGATACATATTATGTGTTTAAAACCTTTTGCACTCAAATACAAGTTGAAAAAGACTTGAAAATTGTTAAAGGTTAGGAGTGACCATGGTGGCGAGTTTGAAAATGAACCTTTTGAAATCTATTGTGAAAACAATGGAATTCTTCATGAGTTCTCATCTCCTAGAACTCCACAGCAAAATGGGGTTGTAGAGAGAAAGAACAGATCTTTACAAGAAATGGCCAGAACCATGATGCATGAAACTAACTTAGCAAAATATTTTTGGGCAGAAGCAATAAACACAGCTTGTTATATTCAAAATAGGATCTATATCAGACCTTTATTGAATAAAACAGCATATGAATTGTTCAAAGGAAGAAAACCTGATATTTCTTATTTTCATCAATTTGGCTGTACATGTTACATTCTGAATACTCAAGTTCATTTAAAGAAATTTGACTCTAAAGCTTCTAAGGGTATCTTTATTGGATATTCTGAACGCTGTGTATAATTCTAAAACTAACACTGTTGAAGAATCTATGCATGTAAGATTTGATGACAAAGAGCCTGATGATGATAAGTCAGAGCTAGTTGAAGTTATTGCAGATAATCTAGATTCAGAAGTTGAAACTATAGAAGTTAACAAAAGTTCAGAACTTGAGACAACTTCTGATGATCAAGAAACTGCTCCTTCTGAAGATGTTCCAACTACTCAAATTGATAGTGATTCTGATGCTGAGATTGAAGAAGTAATTAAGAAGAATTCTTTCAAATACAAGTCATCTCATCCAGAAGAATTGATCATTGGAAACAAATAAAGTCCTAGAAAAACAAGATCAAGTTCACAAAAGGAAGATGCAATGGTCAACTTGGTTTCTCTCAATGAACCAAAGACTATTGATGAAGCTCTAAAAGAAAAAACTTGGATCTTAGCTATGAAAGATGAACTACATCAGTTTGATAGAAATGAAGTTTGGAATCTAGTTCCTAGACCAAAAGACAAGACTATTATTGGAACAAAATGGGTGTTCAGAAACAAGCTCAATGAACAAGGAGAAGTAACTATAAACAAAGCAAGATTAGTTGCACAAGGTTACAGTCAACAGGAAGGGATTGATTACACAAAAACTTTTGCTCCAGTTGCTAGATTGGATGCAATCAGGTTATTTCTTTCCTATGCAGTTAAACTTGGTATTACTCTATATCAAATGGATGTGAAGAGTGCATTTCTTAAAGGTTTTATCACTGAAGAAGTATATGTCAAACAACCTCCTGGTTTTGAAAATACTCAAAATCCTGATCATGTTTACAAACTGCAAAAGTCACTTTATGGTCTTAAACAAGCTCCTAGAGCTTGGTATGATAGACTGAGTAACTTTTTGGTTGATAATGGTTTTGAAAAAGGACAAGTTGACTGTACACTATTTAGAAAAACCTTGAAGAAAGACATTCTGATTGTTCAAATCTATGTTGATGATATTGTTTTTGGTTCAACTAATGCTTCTCTATGCAAGAATTTCTCTAAGTTAATGGAAAAAGAATTTGAAATGAGCATGATGGGAGAGATGAAGTTCTTTCTTGGAATTCAAATCAATCAAACAAAGGAAGGAACATACATTCAACAAACCAAGTATACAAAGGATCTCTTGAAGAAGTTCAATCTTGAAGATTGTAAGCCAATGAATACTCCAATGCATCCAACAACAAGCATGAGTCTGGATGAATCTGAAGGCAAAGTTGATCAGAAGTTATATAGAGGTATGATTGGTTCTCTATTCTATCTAACTGCATCCAGACCTGATATTATGTTCTCTGTATGCTTGTGTGCAAGATTTCAATCAGATCCTAGAGAATCTCATCTCACTGCTGTGAAGAGAATCTTTAGATATCTGAAAGCTACTTGTAATTTTGGATTACTTTATAAGAAATCCAAGAATATGAGTTAAATGGATTCTGTGACGCTGATTATGCTGGAGATAAACTTGAAAGAAAATCAACAAGTGGCAGTTGCCAATTTATGGGTGAAAACCTTATCTCCTGGTGTAGCAAGAGGCAGACCACCATTGTTATGTCCACAGCAGAAGCAGAATACATTTCAGCTGCTAAATGTTGTACACAACTTCTTTTGATGAAATATCAATTAGAAGATTATCATATAAGCAGTCACTATATACCTTTATATTGTGATAATACTGCAGCCATTCAGCTTTCCAAAAATCCTATTTTACACTCTAGAGCAAAACATATTGAGATCAAACATCATTTTATAAGAGATTATGTTGAGAAAGGTATTATAGATATCAAGTTTGTTGATACTGAAAAACAATGGGCTGATATATGTACAAAACCTTTAGCTGTTGAAAGATTTGATTTCATAAAGAAAAATCTCAACATGGTGTTTGTTCCTGATTGTTTAGTTCTATTGAGTAAAATTTGTTTTAAAATCTGATAACGATCAGAAGATGTTGAACCTCAGAACCTCAAGGTCAGAAGTTCTGATGTATAACTACTTCTGATAAATATCAAAATCAACAGAATGGTTCTGATGTGGTAGTGGAACAGTTTATATCCTTTTTCATCTAACTGCTGTCCACTAACGCACCAGTTATTTAAATAATTTTCTAATACACGTGTCTCTTTGCAATTAGTTGAGTATTGGTTAATGATGAGTTTAGCGCTTAAAATGAATATGATTATTCTGTCCTTTTTGTGTTGTACTGTTTGTTTGTTTTCTAAAAATATACACTTTTATTCACTTGCACACAAACACGTTCACAACCCACACTTTTTCATATTCTCTCTAAACCTCCAACTCTTCAGTTTTCTTTCCTCCTTCTCTAGCAAAACCAAAACCCTAACCTACAATAATGGCATTGTCAAAGTCTACTACTTCTCAATCAGTTAAACCGATAGTTGATTTGGAAAATCAAAAGAAGTATAGAATCAGAAAAGACATTATGTCCTTCAAGTTTCAAAGTATGAAGTGCATGGTAGAGAAAAGGGTTGATTTCCAGAGTTTAAAAGCGAACGATTTTGACTTACAGAAAATGTTCTACTATCAAGGGTTAGAACGCTACTTCAAAATCCTGAATGGTCCGATTTTTGAAGAGATGGTAAAGGAATTCTGGATGAAAGCTTATGTGTTTGATAAAAAGTCTGCTTATATAGAAGTTCAAAATTTGGTGAAGAAAAATCCTCTGCTGAAAGAGAAGTCAAGAAAAGATTTGGGTCTTCCTGAGTTTACCCAAACTGAAATTAGATCAAACATTGCAGGAATGGATATCAAATTTACTGCTGATCATGTTGCAAAAGCCTTGAATCTACCCAATCAAGGAATTCATCTTGCTGCTTACAAGACCAAACCACAAGATCCAACAGTTCAAGCCACTCTGTTTGAAAATGCTAACTCTAATGGATAAAAAGAGTTGAGACGTTTTTCAAAGGAGTTTACAAGGTGTTGTTTGAATCCATTGCTACTAAGGTTAGTGGTACTGACTGTATTTCTTCAGAACAGAAATATTTCATGTACTATCTTCACAGCTTTGTCAAGATGAATCTGCCAAGATACATCTTTGATCATCTCTGTGAAGTGATCAAGAATAGCATTGAAAAGGGTCACACTAACTGTCATCATGTTAGATTGCTGTCACATATCTTCTATCTGGGCAACTTTCATGAGATTCTTAAAGACAACTACCCTACGTTTGTTAAAGCTACCTATGTGGAATCAAGGATAGTTGATGGAAAATCTTTGAAGAAGATGTTCTTAGTCAAAGGGAAGGTTGTGGTTCCTAACAACCCTTTGCTAATGAATAAAGAAGAAGAAGTGTTTGAATCTTCCTTCCCTGGAGTTGATGTGAAAGAGGGAAAGAAGATAGCTGATGGTTGTTTCAATCATTGGAAGAATGAATATGGTGTTGAGACACCAGGAAATGAAGTGGATATAACCCAACTGGGTTTTGATCAGAAACAAGATTTTGTAATGAAGACTACTATCACTAGAGACAGAGTAAAATTGAAAGCTCCTTCAATTGGTGGTGTCAAGATCTTATCAAAAGAACAGATTGAAAATCTGAGAAGAGAAGAAAGGTCTAAGAAGCTTGGGGACAACAATAAAAACAAGAGGAAGATTATTGTTGAGTCTAATGAAGAAGAAGAGGATGATGGTGAATCACTTTTGATGAAGAAGAAGAAAATAGCCAGAGAAAGAGCTGCTCACAAACGTCAAAAGCATCAAGGTACATCTTCTAATGTTTTTATTAATGAGCCTGCTGAATCTCAATTTAGAAATGATGAACCTACTCCTGAGCCTGACTCTGTTATTCCTTCTCCAACCAAACCATCATCTGAATCTGTATCAGAACCTTCTGTTTTAGATATGGTATCTGAAAATTTGTCACCTCAAACTATTCATGCAGAAACAAATAGCTTACCTGAAACACCTTCTAAGCCTTCTGTTGTTATACCTTCTCCTGTTAAGAAAACAAAACTTGAGAAAATCAAAGAAAAATTTGTTAAAACTTTTAGTGAAGTCAGTTCTGAGTCTGATACTGAATCTGATGATACTTCTCCTATCCCCACTCCAATCCATGTTTACACTCCTCCACCTGTCACTATGCCATATATCCCAACCATAGAAATTGTTAATCCTTTAACTCAATCATCTTCACAACCTGATTTCATTGTCAGCACACCTCCATCACCTCAAAATCCTATTTCTCCTCCATCTAACCTTGAGCAAAATATCAGCCAAACTGTTTTTGAGCCTGAAATTACATATCAATCTATCCTAGAAAGCATTCAAACTCAACACTCTAGCCAAACTGTTTCTAGCATTGAAATTTTGGCAAGACTTGTTAATAATGATGTTAGAAGAATGCACAGCTTAAAATCTGAACGTGGTGTTATGCCAAGTCAGATTATTGAGAAGTTTGATGAGATAGACAATGCTCAAAGATTGATCATGGCTGCTCTGAAAAAGAAATATGTTGATGAGTTAGTTTATGAACATCTGCTCTTCACAGATTCATTTGAAAATGCATTTGGAAGTGCTCTTCAAAAGGAAAGACTGATGTTAACTAACTTATCACATGATGAGATGGAAGCTCTGAAAGCTGAGGAAAGGGAACAGAGGATTCTGAAACAGAAGATGATGATGGATGAAGATGTTAATGTGCTATCTGCTGAAAATACTGATACAAGGATGGTTGAAAGTTCTGATATTGCTACAAATAGGATTCTGAAGGTTGAACAAGTTCAAAGGGAACAAAGAGATAAGCTCTTAGTGTTGGAAGCTGGTTTAGAAGAGGTCAAGACCAATCAGAAGGATCTGAAAGAGACTATTAACAAGAATGCTGAGAAGTCTGACAAAGCTCTTGAGAAGCTGATGATGTTGCTTGAATCAAGACTTCCTTCTAACCCCTCCTCATCTCAACCCTAGGATTCTATGTTTGAGCACAAATTTTAATTTGGTTGTAATATTTGAACAAGTTTTATTTTCTGTTAAATTGCATGAACATCTTATTTGCTTTATTAATTGTTTGATGTTGTTAACTGTTTTCATGATATGTTCAAATATGTTTTTGAAAATTATGTCAAGCACAAAGAACTTATAGAAGAAGATTTCAAAACAGAACCATAAATCTTTATTGATTAAATAGAATATCATTACATAAGATCTTATATCTACTTAGAATCTAAATCTGATTTATGGGAATAACCAGAGCCTGAGGTTTCTGTTGGAGTATGATAATTCTCCAAAAACCTCAGATAATCCAAATATGGCTTATCAGAATCAGAAGAGGAATCTTCTGAGCATTCAAATTGATCAGGATCATATGTTTTGAGAAATTATCTATAATCAAAATTAGTTTCATCAGAATCTGATGAGAGATTGATATAAACTGGTGGTTGTGGTTTTGCCTTTGATCTGGTTCTATAACTTCTTCTCAATGGAACTGAAGAAGATGCTTCACCCTTAACCTTCTTTGTTTTTGGTTTTGTTTTCTGCGGTGATTCTTCTTTCTTCATTTCTTGAGGATCCTTACCTTTATTTGCTCTTTTATCCTTATCCATTATTTCTGATAATAATGTGTGGAAGTGTTGAGTAGATTGAAATGGTAGAGTGTTCTCCTTTTTATAGTCTTTTCATAGAGTCTAAGTCACACAATTCTTGGTATCAGATAAGTCATTTAATGGCTTTGTTGTAACTGTTTTCTGACTTGACTTCTTGAAAGTTGTGTTTTTGACTGATCTGTTTACGCGTTTTTTATTTTTTTAATGTCTTTACTTCTTTTTATACAAACTGTTTTTGTTTGATGACAAAAGGGGGAGTAAGAGTGATTAATTAATGATACAGAAGCGCTAATAACTGAAACCAATTAAAAGAACCTGTTTATTTTTTACGTTACTTTTTATGTTAGTTTATCAAAAATTTTAATTCTGGAGAATAAAATTTTATGTTGAACTGAGTTCTTCATATGATGATGAATGAAAAGAGTGCAATTTTTTCATTGATTATCAGACTCAGGGGGAGAGCTTACAAAACTAGCCTCTAAGAGTCAAAATATGAAAAATTTGAGTCAAAATAAAATTATATTCTTAAACTATTTTAATTTTTTAATGTTACAACTTAGGGGGAGCATGCAAAGCTTATGAACCTCTGTTGTACATAGTAAATTAAAATAACAACCATTGTTAATTAATACTAGATTTGTCATCAATCAAAAAGGGGGAGATTGTTGGAACAAAGGATGTTCAGATCTAACTCTTGGTGTTTTGATGATAACAAAGTATTAATGAACAATAGGGTATTTTAATATTTATCTGAAGTGTGCAGATTAAATGAATAATGTTATATTAAAAGAAGCTCTGAAACAAAGTATTAGCAAGGATATCAGAAGCAAAGGATATCAGAAGCAATGCTAATCAGAAGCAAGTCATCTCAGATGTTATGTTGAATCAGAAGCAACGTATGGAGAAGACCAACAGTTTCAGAAGCTGAAGACTCAGAAGTATATGTCTGATACATAGGCTCTGAATAACAAGCCAAGAATGTCAGTGTTAACTGATAGTGATTCAATGATTGGAAATCATTTGAATTAAAGGTTGTGATTGATTGATACATCATAGTACTACATCCTTATCATCAAGGATAGTGACGTTACTACTATTTTACTCCATAAGGGCGAATATTCTTAAACAAAAGGAATAACAGGATAGGCATTACCAAAATTGGCAAATATCCCATGTTACCTTTGTCCTTTCACAACTGGCTTGAAAATGACCTCTGCAACGGTCATTATCTTCAAACGTCTCTATTTTCTCTTCACATATAAATAGAGAACCTCTTTTTGAAGATTAAGGTTATGCACGCATACAACTTTACTCCTTTACATAAGACTAAAAGCACTACTTCTGAAACTATTTCTGTTGTGCTTCTGACACTCTGTTTTTCTAATTCATTAGGAATTCTGTGTTAGAGTCTTAAGAGTCTTGAGTTGTAATCTTGAGAAAACTCTTGATTTTATAATCAAGTGTTTATCACTTTCTATTATAACATTTGTGTTTGGAAGTCTCTTGCTTTTGTGTTTGAGCAAATAGGAAGTCTCTTACTTGTGTGTTTGAGCATTGTAATAATCTAGGTGATTATAGTGAAATCCCTTGGAAGTGCAAGGGGACTGGACTACTATCGGTTTGTGAGAGGAACCAATATAAAATTGCTTGTCTCGTCTCTCTCTCTATCCTTACTCTTGAGTGTGAGTGTGTTATTTGTGTTTCTTTATCCGCTGATGCTTCTGATAGGTTTCAGAACTTTAATGAAGTTTTAAAAATACCAAAACACAATTCAACCCCCCCCCCCCCCTTCTTGTGTTTTTCACACCTTCAGACTTAAGAGTGAAACAGCCAAGATTACTAAGTTCCATAAGAAAGAAAAGATAACTTATGTGGGGAATTATGAGAGTGATAATGATTATGACTTAGAATATGAGGAGGTTAAAGAAAATGAAATAGATTTAGCTGAATTAAAGCCAGGACCTCCCTATAATTGTAAATTGTTAAAACCCTCCAATGGGAAAAATCCTGTTGAACCCAAAAATGATAAGTATGTTGCTAGAACCTACATGTTTGATGTTACCAAATTTGATGAGATTTTTGACTTACTTGTTAATGATGGCCAAATAGTTGTTCAAAAAGGACTAAAAGTGCCTGCTTTAGAACAAAGAAAGAAAAGAGGTTATTGCAAATTCCATAACTTTTTGAGTCATAAAACTTCTCATTGTGTTGTTTTTAGGGATCTAGTGCAGAAAGCATTGATAGACGGAAGGCTGAAAATTGATGAAAAAGCAAAACCACCCATGAAAGTGGATGTTGATCCCCTCCAAGTGGCTGAAACATCCTATGTTGAACCATTCGAGTGCTTGGTGATTGATGCCATGGAGGCCTCCCCAGTTCGAGCTGTAACTGAGGGGGAATATGCTGAGAAAATCAAGGTGGTGTATCCTCGAGCTGAAGAGGAACTCATTGATTTTATGAATAGATGCAAGCTGAGAAACAGGGAGGTGATGCTATGCCCTCGTTGCAGTGCTGTATGTGATAAGGAGGCTACTGCAGGCCTTAGAAATGTTATGCCTTATATGGATAACAAAAACAAATGGTCTAATGTTAGACCAAACAACACTACTACAAAAAAGGGCTTTTATAGCGCTTTTTTTAGCCTTCCATAGCGCTTTAAAGCGCTATTGATGGAGCCGCTATAATAGGTCCAGAACCTATTATAGCGCTTTTGAAAGCGCTATTGTAACAAAAAAGCGCTATAGTAGTGTTGTTTTGAAGCCCAAAAACGCATACATTTATAGCGTTTTTCATGAAAAGCGCTATTACAGACATAGCGTATAATAGCGCCCACGCAAAAGCGCTAATAAAGATTGAAATTTATAGCATTTTATTAGCGGTTTTTATAGCACCCGCGCAAAAGCGCTATAAAGATTGACATTTAAAGCGCTTTATGAGTGCTTTTTATAGCGCCCGCGCAAAAGCGCTATTATTGACATTTATTAAAAGCCTACATTTATAGCACTTTCTTAGCCTTTTCTATAGCGATTATTGAAAAAACGTTATTATAAATATGTTTTTTTTTTCAGCACAGCTTGAAGCTTTTTTTTTTGAACTAAATATATATTTTTTTTAATACAACCTGAAGCTTTTTTTTTTTTTTACCAATTGGTACCTGTAGCTTACGTTGAAATTTAAATAATATAATAATATTATAAATTAAGATATCAAATAATATTATGTACTTTATAGATAATAAAAAATACTCATCCAATAATAAAAAATACTCAAGAAGCTAAGTACATAACTCTTACCATCAAAACAAACATATGCTAATATGCTAATTAGTCAACCTGAACAATAAGGTTAAAATTACCCTAAACACTACTCCTTTGCCGTTTTCCATACCAAGCCAGCACCCGTACCTCTCATATTTTCAAGAAGTCTCTGAAAAATTAAGAGTATATACTCAACTTTAATATCTTATTAAATAAGAAATCGTCAACAAAACAACTAACTTTGGGAAATATGAGGATATAACACAGACAAACAAATATGTGCAAAATTGAAGATCAATAACCTCGTTGTATGTACAAACAATAGCTCTCATATAAAACTATGTATACAAATTAAATAAATGTAATTTTGGAGAAGAAAAATTGAATTAAGTGAAACTATCTATACAAATCTGAACTCCGAAAGCAATACTACACTAGAAAGGAACACCAAGGCATGATTAAACAGTGGCAAGCTTCCGGCAAACCAGAATTGAAAGCACCGGCCCCTGGAAAGCACCAACAAACTGCACAAGCACCAACTAACTGCACAATACAAAAACATAGAACAATACAAAGCACAACCGTCGAATCAACAAAATTATATGCCCAAATGAATCTAACTACCTTCCAGCAAGAATTTAACAATTTCATTACAAAACAAAACAAGAATACAAAAATGAGAAAATGGAATCATTGTAAGAATAAAAATTTGAAAGAGTTATTGCTTACCTTTAATCTCAATCTATATATGAAATCATTGTAATCAATTCTAACTTATATCTCAATATTAGGAAGTCCTCAAATGATTCTTATCCGAAGTCCCTGTAATACCAATAATGCATAGAGTTATGTGAGGCTGATTACTTTAGTTAGCTGAGGACTGAGATTGAAATTTAACTAGGTAGTTTTACATGTCGACACATGACCCTCTTTACTCAAAAAATAACACCAGGTACTGTAATGAAAGTGGAACATAAGAACAACAAAAATCAAAATGGAGAAAAACCATTAAATTATGTACGCCACAAATATTACATCAGCCATTAATATAAATAAGCGTTTAAATTAATGGCAAGCTTAGGAATTTTAAACACAATCGCATCATCAATGGAACAGCCCAGAGAAGTTTTATGCCTAATTAGTTACCAGCAAGAAGGGTACCACGACGATTGAAAGCAATACATTTTATAACCCCATAAGATACTCTTCTATCACTTTAGGAAAATCACCCTGCAATGGATCTTCAATATAAAATAGGATAATGTTGATGTCAGAACTTCGAAGAAGAATAAGAACTAAAAATTAAATTGACATAAATTAAATCACAACTTCAAAGCCTTCATTTCAATTAAAAATGTAAGTGCGCCAGTTCATTCCCTTGTTTTAATAATTGTCAAAACACATGAAAATAGAGTGGAACATATTTTGGCAACATTAGAAATGACTTGACAGCGAAAAACTATTTTTTAAACTTTGAAAAATTGATTTTAAGGTTTTTGTATCGATACATAATCACTTGTATCGATACAATGCAAATGTCCTGCAACTACTTCAGACTGATTTTGTGCATTTTGTATCGATACATACTTCATTTGTATCGAGACAAAACTAGTATCTCAGGGGCAGAGAGTCTCCTGTGTATCGAATCATGCTTGCATGTATCGATACACACCAAACTCTCTCAAAACACCGGAGAACGCATGGTGTATATAATCATGCTTTCATGCTTCGATACATATTGTAATACCCTAATTTTGCGCTTTTTAAAATAAATATTTTATTTAAATATTATTTCTTATTTTTATGAGAAATACCAAAAAAAAAAATAGTTTTTTTGATAATTTTGTTTTACAATTTATTCATTTTTTTTATTTCTTTTAATTGTCGCAATTTATCTTTTTATACGGAAAATAGCAAAAATAATCAAAAATAGTTTTTATCTCTTTGTTTAAGATTATATTTCATTTTTATATTTTTTTTACATTTTTATTCATTTTTCTTATTGATTTTTACATTCTTTTATCATTTTAAAAAAATATCTTCTCAATCAACCAATAATCACGTGCCACCTCATCTCTTACACCTCATAATCTTTTTTTCATTATCATTTTACCATTAATCTTCCCTTAACCTCAAATCACATCAAAATTACATCAATTGCCACTTAACCTAATTCACACCTATATATACCATTAAAATAATCAGATCAAGAGAGGCACACATCCCAAGAAACCCTAAAAAATCAGTCAGCACAACCCTCATCGGCGCCGCCGCAGGCCACCACAAACCACCTCCGGCCACCACCTCAAAAATCACCTAAAAATCAAAATCAAACACTCATTTCTTACTAATTTGACCGTCCTGATTCCGAATCCGTCGTTATTTTCGTGAAAAAAAACTCAGAGCACTGTTAAAACTGCGACCGAAACAGTGACGAAGTTCAAAGCTTCGATCCGGTCAGTTCAAACGCAATCAAAGGTATCGAGCTCTCAATCCATGCTATTAAGACTTCTCTGAACGTTCCTGTTCATTCTGTTTTCTTTGAAACTTGCCGGAATCGTTGTTTTTGGTTTTGGAGTTCGCTCGGTTCCGAGCCATTTTTAGCGATATCCATGCTTTGATTGTTGGAAATGAACTTAAATATGTGATCTATGCATGATTCCGAGTTGATTGATATAAATTTTGTTGATTTTGGGTCGCCGGAGCCACCGCGCGCGATTGGTTTCTGTTTTGGTGAGGTTGAAGAAGATAAGAGGCTTGACACGTGGCGCGTGCTGAGTGGCCACAAAGCCTTCTCGCGCGCGACCCCATTTTCTCGTTGCACCCCCCTCTGTTTTTTTTTTGTTTGGCCAGACGGGTATGTGACTGGGCGGGTTTGACCCATGGTCACTCGACCCGGTCCAGTTAATTAAGTAGAACTGGGCCAGACTCTGTTCTGGGCCCAGTTTTTGTTTTGTTTGTTTTTATTTTATTTTTTTTCCTGTTTGCACACCCATTTGCTGCCTGCACCCCTGTTGTCTTATAATTATTTTTAGACAATTTTAATTGAAGAACGCTTGTCAATGTGAAAATTTCTTTATAAAAACGATATAAAAAATAAACGGGTCCCTGCGGTACAGTTTGCGTCCGAGAGTTATTTTTTGTATCAAAAATACTAAAGGAAACTAATTAGATAAAGTAAAAATACGAGAAAGTGTCTGCCGCACGGCTTGTCTCCGACTCTATTTTTATTTTAATTAATAAAGTTATAAGAATATTTCATCTGATGTTCAATTAATTATTATGATTTATTTGACTGTATGCGTTATTTAATTTGTCTGAACTGTGATATCATTGAAAAGCTTCGATTGAAATGAGCATAAATGGGTCCCTGCCGAACGGCTTGTGTCCGTGAGTTATGTTCGGATCAATCGGAGGGAAACTTGTTAATTAAAAAGGATTAAGGAAGTGTCTGTCGCACGGCTTGTCTCTGACTTAATTCATTTTAATTAATGAAGTTCATATTTAACTGTTATGTGATGCTTGATCTTTTATTTCGCACTCATTTTTGAACTTGATTATTATCTGTGCATTCTTTATTCTGTGCATTTGATTGTTCAGCATCATCACTGTTATCATATCATTTATGTGCATTCATATATGCATATCTCTCTTCTACCTTTCTTTTTCTTTTCTTTTTGGTTCTGATCTGAAAATTTGAAACTCTTTTCTGTTACAAGAGGAATGAGAATAAATCCAGTCCCTGACGTACAGCTTATGTATGTGAATTATTCTCATCCCGTTTAAACCGGAACTTTGTTAATTAAAGAGAATGAGGAAGTGTCTGCCGAACAGCTTGTCTCTGATTCATCTCACTTTAATTAATAAAGTTTAACTAATTTATTTGAATGTAAAGGGGATGTACGGTGAGTGACTTGCTTCTCTGGATAGTTCAGTCCCTGCTGCACTGCTTGCGTCTGCGACTTATCCTCATTCATTAAACAATCTTGAAAACTCCTAAAAAACATTCAACACACTCAATCAGCATTTGAAACTGCTTTTTTGCAATCAAATCTTTTTTCAACTGTTTTCCTAAACGGACAGTGCTTTATCCATTCCCCTGATACATACAAATGCTTAAACCTCAGTTGAGTATACAAGCAAAACTGTTATATCAGTGGAATGCGACCTAAGCATCGTTCACTAAAAACAACCAACAAACAAAATCTTTCTTTTCAGGAAGAACTACGTGAGCTTTGACTTCCTCATTGTACTTGGAGATACGTAGGAGTAGGAGCCTCTCTCGTCAAGCCAACTAATAAAAAACTCTTTTTTCCCTTTTCAGTTCAATATGCGGTAATTTAATTCTTTTTATACGGTTATCTCTGTTTATGCAAACCAAAAATTCTTCAAATGGTTCCCGTTGAGTACAACGGATATGAGGGGGTGTTAACGTCTTCCCCTCATGTAACCAACTCCCGAACCCATTTTTTTAAGGTTTTATCATTATTTTCCTTTCCCCTCATGGGATAAATAAAACATGGTGGCAGCTTCATTGTTTACATTTGTGCATTGCATTTCATCATTGCATATCTGTATATTTTTTTGCGCCGGGTACTACACATATCAGTCAAGTTTTCAAGAAATCGATATATGTATCGATACATACTCGTGTTTGTATCGATACATAGGTCAAATATTTCAAATTTGAACGTTGGTCAAGGTGTTTGTATCGATAAATACCATCATATGTATCGATACAAGTCTGTTCTGTTTTGCCTAAATTTGCTCAATTCTATTTTCTCTATAAATAGCAATATGAGTTTTTGTTGTAAGTGTGAGAATCCATCTGAAAAACACATTTGATCAAAATTTGAGAGAGATTTTGGATCAAAGACTTATTCAACACAAGTTCATCATCTTCTATCAAATCACTTCCAATTTGAGATTGAGTATGGGATCAATCAAGGGTTTCTTAACTGATTTGGTGGATAACGTTCGGTGCAATTCGCGGTGAATCAGAATTGCGATCAGGTTGAATTGCGTTGGAGGTTTGGGTTCTCATCAAGGGTTCATGATTGTGCGATATCTTGAAGGATCAACATCGAGGAAGCGAGGTAATCAGCTGGACGTTCGTTGCGGGGGTTTTCGGTTCAAAGACGGCGCAAGATTGGAACGTTGGAATCCGAGGTAGAAGCTTCGCGAGGTGTTGAGGTTGCATCGCTCAATTTGCATTAGATTCAATATAAGGTTATTCGAATCTTTGTAAATTGTGCACTATTATCAAGCGTTTTTAATAAATTGCTCAAATCGTTCGTACGATTTGGGGGGAGACGTACCCAGCCGACCGCGAGGACGACACGAAAGCTGCGGGAACTCCCTATTCATCTGTTTGCGTTCTTCTCTCCTTACACTCTTTACTTTTCGTATTATTGTTAATTCGATCAATTGAATTTGGTGATCGTAAGTGTTCATCATAATTCAATTGAATTTGGCTTGAATTGTGATTGTGTGTAACTTGATAATTGGAACTTGTTGTGTTCGTTTGTCGTAGTAATTTGATTGCAAAACATAACCTAATTCAATTTATCGTTAAACGCTCCAAGGCTTATACTACCTTTCCTTTGATCGAAGGGTGCAAAGTAGACCACCGATCCGGTGGCCTTCCGCGTACTCAAAAATATTTTGAAAAGCTCATTGTTTAGAAAGAGTCTCTTATTCACCCCCTCTAAGTGATCGCCAAGTAGTCTAACAAGTGGCATCAAGAGCCCGATTCTATTTTAAATGATTAAACCGAGTAATTTGTGCCTATTATTAGAAACATGGCGTTTTCACCCAAAGGGGCTTATAATAGGGCTCTTATATTCAATGGAGACCATTTCGATTATTGGAAAAGTAGTATGCGCATACACATCAATTCTTTTGATGGTGATGTGTGGGATGCCATTGAAAACGGTCGATTTGCTTCGAATCATGCTTGCATGTATCGATACACACCAAACTCTCTCAAAACACCAGAGAACGCATGCTTCGATACTTATCAGTCAAGTTTTCAAGAAACTGATATATGTATCGATACATACTGTAGTACCCCAATTTTGGACCTACAAATCCAATTTTGCATTTCTTGGATAAAAATATACAAAAAAAATGTTTGATTCCTTTATTATGCATTTTTCGTTCATTTTTCATATTTTTATCATTTTTTTTTAAATTTCTTTTTATTTCTACATATTTCATTTTATTTTAAATAGTTCGCATTTTAGCGTAAAAGTTCAAAAATATCAAAAATAGTTTTTTCTTATTTTACGTGCATTTTATATTTTATTACCATATATTTCAAAATATCAAAAAGATTTACATTTTACACTTTCTCACATTTATTTCAACTTATTTCATTTTCACAATTTATATCTCAAAGTTTACCAAAAATAGTAAAAATTTTATCCTTCCACCTCACCATCTCTATTTCATTTTCATTTATCATTTATTTTTATTTACCATTTCACATGTTATTACAAAAATATCATTTACCCTAATTTTCTCCTATAAATACAAACCTCACATCACTCAATCATTAACAATCAATTCTCACAATTCCCAACACCAAAAAATCAGAGAATAATCACAAACTTGATCAGAAAATCAGATTCCGACGCCACAAGGCCAAATCATTTTTAAAAACTCGTCCAAATCAAAAACCAAACACACCATTAGCTTCCTCGTCTTCCCCTGAGCATGATTCCATTGTTGTTTTCATCAAAAAAGACCCATAAATGAGCAAATCGGAGCTCTACCCTCGGCCGGATTTTCAAACTTCATTTTGACACGATTTAAACTCGAAACGAAGGCGATTCATGTTGATTATCATTCCTGGAACACCATAGAACCATTTTGAGCCGTCGTTTTCGTTCAATTTTGCGCGAGGAGCTGTTATGGTTTTCGGATCCGAGTTTCATGCGTGTTGTTATGGCGGTTCTATGTGTTTGTTGCAAAAACTAAGACCAGATTTAGATTCAGCGTGGAAAATCGTGTAGGATTGTGTCTCGTTTCGCAAGCTTTGGTGTTATGCAAAGCCCTCCGTGAGATCTCCACCACGCAGGAAACGTTGAGGCTCGCCAGAAAAGAAGATGATGAAGGAGATCTGTCATGGCCATGTGGCGCTATCTTAGTGGATCTGGAAGTTTCTCAGCGCGCCCCTCAATTTACTTTGCGCGCCCCCAGATGGGTTTCCGGTCCGGTTCGGTTGGGTACTATTGACCCGGTTCACTTCATATGGGTTTGGGCTGCTGAATTGGACTTGGACTTTTGTGACTTGTTTACTGTTTGCACACGCGAGCTGCTTCTACACCTCCCTCCTGGACAAACTTCAACTAGGCCTTGGGCCTTTTTTTTCTGATCTGTTTTTTCTTCTGCACTCCCCATTTTCAGGTTTGCACCCCCTTTACTCTCTTCACTCATTTGCATGCATTTATTATCAACTTGTTTTTTTTAGCTTATTTGAATAATTGATTTTGGGACAATAGCTTATTTATTGAGTCCAAATTTAACATAAATATTTAGGGAGCTTTTTTGAGACTTATTTTATTTTATTTTTGTTAGTTGCTTATTTTGCTTATGTGTTCGTACTAGCTTATTCAATAAGTGTTTGTTTGGGACAATAGCTTATTTTAAGCTTATTGAGCTTAAACTCTTACACTAATATTTTAGCTTATTTCTAAGTTCTCAATGTTTTGTTCTTGCATATGTTTGATTATCTTTTTTATTTTCTCTTTCATGATATATGTCTCATATTCACATTTTTGCATCATACTTTACATAACATTTTCATGTCACTTTACACCACATTTTACATCATATCATATGCTACATTTTTACATTACACTACATCATACTTTTACATGATATTTTACACTACAACTTCACTTTACCTTTTTTACATGCATACATGCATTTGCATTTAGATTAGGACAATGCATCATTTAAAAATGCATGTTAAAGACAATATTTTTCCTTATAAAATCATTGAGCTCTAGCATTAGCATTAATAATTAAGGACCCTTTTTTGGCTAAATTCATTCTTTCATGTTTGTTAATTGATTCATTTTTTTTCTTGCTAATTTTAAAAGTGTATGCTCATATGTGATGATTTTTTTTACATAACTTTGTGCTCTTTGACATTTTTTTTCACCCTTTGTCACATTCACATTATATTTCACATTGCATTTTCACACACACTTCACATCAATATTTGACACTGTTTTTTTTTTCGTAAGTGCATTTCATGCTCATGTTTATTTCTCCGCTTGCATTTTATTGCCTTTTATTATTTTTTTCATTTGATTCAACATGGCTGTAATAATTATTCGATTTGGTTGTAATAGCGTTGGACTTTATCGCTTTTGACACTTCACACACAACGCTAAAAAACCAAGAAAAAAAATGAACTTTCATTTCCGAAGAGGCGCATTAGTAATTTTCTTTAGAAAAAATAGAAAACAAACAAAAAAATGTCTTCTCTCTCAAATAAAAATTCTTTAGTCCAATACCATTTAGTCGCACGATTAGTTTAGGTAAAAACTTTAAATTTACTTTTTATGTCATAACCTTCTTTTCTCAATCCAATCTCCACATGCACACACTTTTTCTTTCTATACATCTTCTCCCTCCAATTCTTACCACTTTCTCCCTTATTTTCTTAAAGCACATTAAAAGCAACAAAAAAGTAATAAATTAGAGGTTACCATGGAGTACCATGGGCGTTTAGGATGCTAATACCTTCCCTAGGTGTAACTAACCCCCGAGCTTAGAATCTCTCTTTTTAAACGGTTTTCGACATTTTCCCCTCTTTGGAAATGAAAGGTCAATGTAGTGGTGGAAATCCCAAAATCCCTGCAACACATACTCGTGTTTGTATCGATACATAGGTCAAATATTTCAAATTTGAACGCTGGTCAAGGTGTTCGTATCGATACATACCATCATATGTATCGATACAAGTCTGTTCTGTTTTGCCTAAATTTGCTCAATTCTATTTTCTCTATAAATAGCAATATGAGTTTTTGTTGTAAGTGTGAGAATCCATCTGAAAAACACATTTGATCAAAATTTGAGAGAGATTTTGGATCAAAGACTTATTCAACACAAGTTCATCATCTTCTATCAAATCACTTCCAATTTGAGATTGAGTATGGGATCAATCAAGGGTTCTTAGCTGATTTGGTGGATAACGTTCGGTGCAATTCGCGGTAAATCAAAATTTCGATCGGGTTGAATTGCGTTGGAGGTTTGGGTTCTCATCAAGGGTTCAAGATTGTGCGACATCTTGAAGGATCAACATCGAGGAAGCGAGGTAATCAGCTGGACGTTCGTTGCGGGGGTTTTCGGTTCGAAGACGGCGCAAGATTGGAATGTTGGAATCAGAGGTAGAAGCTTCACGAGGTGTTGAGGTTGCATCGCTCCATTTGCATTAGATTCAATATAAGGTTATTCGAGTCTTTGTAAATTGTGCACTATTATCAAGCGTTTTTAATAAATTGCTCAAATCGTCCGTTTGACGATTTGGGGAGAGACGTAGCCAGCCGACCGCGAGGACGACAAGAAAGCTGCGGGAACTCCCTAATCATCTGTTTACGTTCTTCTCTCCTTACACTCTTTACTTTTCGTATTATTGTTAATTCGATCAATTGAATTTGGTGATCGTAAGTGTTCATCATAATTCAATTGAATTTGGCTTGAATTGTGATTGTGTGTAACTTGATAATTGGAACTTTTTGTGTACGTTTGTCGTAGTAATTTGATTGCAAAACATAACCTAATTCAATTTATCGTTAAACGCTCCAAGGCTTATACTACTTTTCCTTTGATCGAAGGGTGCAAAGTAGACTACCGATCCGGTGGTCTTCCGCGTACTCAAAAATATTTTGAAAAACTCATTGTTTAGAAAGAGTCACTTATTCACCCCCCTCTAAGTGATTGCCAAGTAATCTAACAAGTGGCATCAAGAGCCCGATTCGATTTTAAACGATTAAACCGAGTAATTTGTGCCTATTATTAGAAAACATGGCGTTTGCACCCAAAGGGGCTTATAATAGGGCTCCTATATTCAATGGAGACCATTTCGATTATTGGAATAGTAGAATGCGCATACACATCAATTCTTTTGGTGGTGATGTGTGAGATGCCTTTGAAAACGGTCGATTTGTCCCAACCACGACCGATAACAATGGTGTTGTCGCTATTACGCCTATGGCACAATGGACGGTTGACGATAAAAAGAAAGTCAATTACGATGCGAAAGCTCAAAACATTTTAATCTCATCCTTAGGGATTGAGCAATTTTACCATGTTTCGCATTGTACATCGGCTAAGGATATGTGGGATACATTGGTTACTTACTTTAAGGGTACCAATGAAGTCAATATATCTAAGATAAACACACTAAACCAAGAGTTTGAATTGTTTCATATGATTGATGGTGAAACCATCGAAAGTATGCAACAACGATTTGTGAAAATTACCAACAAGTTACAAGGTCTCAGTAGACCAATCACAAATCAAGATGCTACTAATAAAATTTTGAGGTGCTTATCTAGGTCTTGGCAACCAAAGGTCACCGCGATACAAGAAGCGAATAATCTTACTCAACTAAGTCTCACGGTTTTATTTGGCAAACTCAAGGAACATGAACATGTGCTAACGAAAAATACATTAAACCAAAATTAATGAAATGCACACGAAAATTAGAAAGGAAATGCATATACCTGGCTTGAGCTCTATGATGAAACACTTGTTGATTTTTCCTGAAGCCTTACACTGTGCACTTTTGAAAAAATATACTCACTCACAATCACAAAGATTCATATGCTTGGATCTTGATCTACAAAACCAAAAGAACCAAAACAATTAACAATTACAGTTAATTATTCAACTAGGATGACAGATCAAGACCTGGAGCATATGTACAAAAGATATTCAATTGTAGAAAAAAGTACCAAACCATATATTGTGATATAGAACTAGTCATTTTTTTAACACATGTATCTAATGGCTCTATTCTTAAAGCATGCCACAATAAAAGAAAGGGAAGACACATAATATTAAAATATGAAACATAAATTATGACCAATTATAATCATAACAAAAAACAAGTATGCATCTTATTACCAATGGTTAAAGGTACACTATTTTTCTTGCGCTTTTATTTCTATATGATGGCACAATATTTGGACTTCAATTTCAAAATCTATTTTATTTTTAAAAAAGAACTTCAACTATGCAGTTGGAATCTTAAAGTAAGTGACAATAGTCAGTGGGAGGTGTTCCAGTGCTAATTATCTTCCCAGTATCCTTTGTGTCTATCTAGATATAGTATCTTTATCTATAATTTTTCTTCTTCTAGATATACAGATTATGTGCTTGATTCATGCAATCACAAACCAAATAATTAAAAAGTCACACTGAGCACAATTAAAGCAGTAGGTTGAGCCGTCGAGGAATCAAAGTTATAAACAGCCCTTAATAGAGCATTCACTTTTTTATAGTCAAAGTTACACTAAACTTCAATTATAAGTATGTTATGTTGATCTTGTAAAAATAGTACTAGCTAGTACTTGAACTCAACATTACTATATTACTCTAAATATACTGGCTAGGTTATATGATTGTTACATCTATCAATATCAATCATATAGGAGTACTAGGTTATGGATAGATACTTACAAGTTCCTTCTTTGATAACCTCATAGCCATATGACCCTAAAAGCACATCATCATTCACCAAGTAACTTGACCACAACAAAATCAAGAAATACAATCTTAAATTAGAAGTGCTTAAAGTAAAAATTCTGCACATCTACATATCAGCTTCAATATAACAAAACCTGCTATTGTGTTTCCCTCTCATTTATCAAACCTGCAAACTAGTTAAGTAACTTATATGGAATAATAATCTACTAGCTTGATATGGAACAATGAACTAAGTGTAATTTAAAATCACAATTGTAAACACACAAAAACATGTTAAACAACACCACCACAACAGTTGAAAAAATAAAATCAAAGCTAAATAGCCAACACCCAAAAACAACTTTGTCTTCTAATTTAAATCAATTTTGCAAATTCAATTTTTTCAAACTTCTAATGTGAGCTATAATCCAACATATACTGTAACTTGTTCCTAAGCATACCTTAGTGACGGCAGTTTGAGTTGTGACAGCATGGCGACAGACGGGTACCACTTCTAACAGTTAAATTGGTGGGTTATTGGATTAGATTCTTTGAGAGAAAAGGATTTATTGGGTATGGGTTAGGGTTCAAGGTGGTGTCTGGGTTCTTGGATAATAGGATTAACAAAGATTTGCTATTGCAGGAAACAAGTGTGATTGGAGAAGAGGAATGATTAATGGGAAACAATCTCTCTGAGTTCAGATTGCTCTGAGTTGGATTACAGAGAAACGATTTTTCTCAGAGTTCGATTCTTTGAGTTCGAAGCGAGAAGATGATCAATTTTGATTTTAGGGTTTCAGTTTGATGTTTGCTGGTTTGAAGGAACTAAGAGTAGATCGATTTCGTTTCTAGGGTTAGAGTTCAATGTTTGCTGGGAAATAGTTTGAAGATCGCATGTGGGAGAAATTCATGGTGTGGGAAGGATTGGAGATTGATGACCGTATGAAGGTTGAAGAATATTATCTCTGTTTTTTTTTTTTTGGTATAGAGAATATTATCTCTGTTTTGTTTTTATTATTATTACTCCCTCCCTCCCATTATATAAGCACCCTTTTAACAAAAGTTTAATCCCATTATATAAGCACCTTTTCAAATTTCTATACAAATTTAAGATTGTTTTCCAAATATACCCCTAAGTATAACAACAAAAAAGAAATTAAAATAAAAAAAAATCTTAAGCAATTAAAATAAAAATTATGGATAACAACAAAAATAAAAATTATGCAACTAAATTATGCTAAAAAACATATCTAAAAAAAATATAAAAAAAAAAAAATCTGCTTACGTGGCATTCAATTAGAGCTTCTTGAAGATTTTTTTTTAAAAAAATCTACTTACGTGGCATTCAAAAAAGGGCAATTTAGTAATCTTTATACATAAAATACACACACTTTAATTACACTCCTAATATTTCTTAATAAGCGTGATTTTGATCAGAGGGGCTTATATAATAAGACGGAAGGAGTATTATTTATTAATTAAGCAACCAAAGGCCATACAAAAAAAAATTAAGCAACCAAGGGGTTAAAGGTTTGACACCCACGAGCCACACTTTTTTATTTATTAATTTAATTTAGTATAGAAGTTATGTCAAAAGCGCTATTATAAACTACAAACTTTAATAGTACTTTTTCAAAAGCGCTAATATAGAGGATCATGTTTGTGGCTTTAATAGCAGTTTTCCACATAGCGCTATAAAACTATAATCTGGTTCAAGGCTTTATTAGCGTTTTTCCTAACAGCACTATAATAAAGCTCCGTGTTTATGTTTTAATAGCGCTTTTTAATTAAGTGCTATTAAATGGGCGCTATAAAACTCTTTTTTGTAGTAGTGCAAGGGTAAGGCCATAAATCAAGGCCCTACCATTCATGACAGGTTGGGGAGGAAACAAACTTTTGTACCTTCCAACAGAATTCCTGTTAACCAATGGTCTACTGGTCAACATGAAGCTTACTAGAAGAGGAAAATGGACATTGGTGGTTCGAGTCAATCTACTTCGAGAAACACTGCTGAAGTCAAAAAATACTCTTATAACAACAATTATAAGGGTAAGAATCCTATGACTCGAACACAATGGCGCTGGTACCAACATCAAAAGAAGTTGGAGAGAGAGAATGCCCTTGCTAGGGGCAACTCCAATGCAATTGGCCATGCTGGGGGCAGTAACAAAATTGCCCATGCTGGGGGCAATAACAAAGTTGCCCATGATGGGGGCAACCAAATTGATAATGGGAAAAAAAACAAATTGTTCCAAATAAGGCTAAGAAAGCCTTAGTGATTGATCAAGGCTTTTCTTCCAAGAGGCCTGCTAAAGAAAGAATATCACTTCCTGAAGACAATATGGAAGATGATATTGAGGATGAGGACTTACTCGAATCTGGATCTGAACCATATTTTTATGTGTTAGTCAATGTGGTATCCATATTGCCACGTGAATATGATGTTAGGTCCACTTCTGATCCTGAGGAGGAGTTTGTGGAGCCTGAACTTGATGATTACACCCCTGTGTGCTATTATATCATGAATAATGGGTGTATTGAACAATAGAAGGTTGTATGTAAAAAGCCTCATGAAGAAATGAAAAATCACCTCAAGCCTTTATTCATCAAAGCTAAAGTTGGTGGTATTGGTGTTAACAAAGTCTTAGTAGATGGGGGAGCTGCTATAAATTTGATGTCCATTTCATGCTAAGAAGGTTGGGAATGTATGACACTGATATGCATTCTCACAATATTGTTCTCTCAAATTATGAGGGAAAAAGTGGCCAATCTCTGGGGGTCATTCAAATGGATGTTGCTGTAGGCAGCTGTTGTACCCGAATTTTAGACCCATAAATCCAATTTACATTTCATTCATAAAAATATAAAAAATATTTACTTTCTTTTTATCATATATGTTTTAATTTCATTTTCCATGCATATTTTATGCTTTTCTCATATTTTCATCATTTTCTCATAATTACATCGTTTTCAATTATTTTACCCTTTTACTCTATTTTATTTCTAACAGTTCATAATTAGCGTAAAAGTACAAAAATATCAAAAAATAGTCCTTTTCTTATTTTACGCGCATTTTAGATTTTATTACTGTATAATTTCAACTGTGTGGACCGATGGACTTACCAGTCTTGATCGTTATAAAGGACGCTGCTACCACATCGAGCCTGTTGCTGGAGAAGAGAGTCAATTTATTGCTTATGTAGCTTATCCCTTAGACCTTTTAGATTTACATTTTATTACATTTTATCATATTTTATTTCAACTTATTTCATCTTCGACTTTTTATCTCAAAGTTTACCAAAAATAGTAAAAATCATACCCTTCCACCTCACCATCTCTATTTCATTTTCATTTATCATTTATTTTTATTTTACCTTTTCACACATATTACACAAATACCATTTACCCTAATTTTCTCCTATAAATACAAACCTCACATCACTCAATCATTAACAATCAAATTCACAATTCTCCAAAACAAAAAATCAGAGAATAATCAGAATTTGATCAGAAAAATCAGATTCCGGTGCCGGAATCTATCTCCGGTCTCAGGAAAACTCAACCACCACAACCCATTTTTCAAAACTCCTCCAAATCAAAATCTAAAAACACCGTTAGCTTCCTAATCATCTCCTGAACACAAATCCATCGTTAATTTCATCAAAAACAACCCATAAACGGCCAGAAACCACCCAATCCGTCTCCACCCTTCGCCGGAAAACTCAAAATCACAAATACTCACCAAATCTCAAAAACGACTAAACAAAAAGCATCTAAAAGTTGTTCTGAACACGAATTCATCACCATTTTCACCAAAAACTCACCGGAAATCCACGAAATGAGGTCACCGCCGCCGGAGTTTTAGAGTATTCGATTGGAAGTGTTTTAGAGCTCCGTTTTGACTGATTTAAGAGGTTTTGTACTCGCGATGATGCTCTGAATCTTTTCCATGTTTTGATTTTAACCAATCTCGCCGGAATTGTGACTTCCATTTTTGACATCTCGTCGTATTTTCCTTCGTTCTCGACTCTACAAGCTTCCAATACAAAATCTAAGCACGGTTTGGACTCAGAGCGAAAAACCGAGTGGGCTGCTTCATTAACTGAATTACTTCTTGCTGCGCACGTGATTGCTGTTTACACCCCCTCTGGCTGGATTTCTACTTGGGCTTTGGGCCTATTCTTTTCTGATCTATTTTGCTATTCTCACATCTATTTCAGGTTTGCAGCCCCTTCTCTCATTTAATTCATTTGCATGCATTTTATTATTATTTTTATTTTTAGCTTATTTGAATAAGTGATTATTTGGGACAATATAGCTTATTTAAGCTTATTGAGTCCAAATTTTACACTAATATTTTAGATACTTCTTTTGAGATTTAATTTCAACTTTTTTTTTAATTGCTTATCTTTGATTATGTGTTAGTATTAACTTATTCAATAAGTGTTTGTTTGGGACAATAGCTTATTTTAAGCTTATTGAGCTTAAACTTTTACACTAATATTTTAAAGACCTCTTTTAGGGTTAATTTTTAATTTCCAAGTTTCATTGATATGTTTTGTTCTTGCATATGTTTGATTATTCTTGCATATGTCTCATGTTCACATTTTTGCATCATACTTTCCATAACATTTTCATGCCATTTTATACAACAATTTACATCACATTTACATGCTACATTTTCCACATCTCTATATTACACTACATGACATTTGACATTTCAATTTTAAATGCATACATGCATTTGCATTTAGGCTAGGACAATGCACCATTTAAATATGCTTGTTAAGAGACAATATTTTGCCTTATAAAATCATTGAGCTCTAGCACTAGAATTAATAGTTAAAGACCATCTTTTGGCCAAAATTCATTTTTGTCATAATTGTTGATTGATTTTATTTTTTCTTTGTTAGTTTTAAAAGTGTATGCTCATATGCGATGATTTTTACATAACTTTATGCTATTTGCATTTTTCATCCTTTGTCACATTCACATTAAATTTCACATTGCATTTTCACCCACACACTTCATATCAATATTTGACATTTTGTTTTCTTTTTCTTCATAAGTGCATTTCATATTCATGTTTTTTTCTCCGCTTGCATTTTATTTCCTTTTATTATTTTTTTCATTCAATTCGATATGGTTGTAATAATTATTCGATTTGGTTGTAATAGCTTAGGACTTTATCACTTTTGACACGTCACACACAACGCTAAAAAACTAAGGAAAAAACGAACTTTCATTTCCGAAGAGGCGCGTTTAGTAATCTTTAGAAAAAAATAGAAAACAAATAAACAACTTCTTCTCTCTCTTAATACAATTTCTTTAGTCCAAATCTAAATTAGTCGCACGATTAGTTTAGGTTTAAACTAAATTTATTTTTATGTCATAACTTTCTCTTCTCAATCAAATCTCCACATGTACACACTTTTCTATTCTATACAATTTCTCCCTCCATTTCTTACAACTTCTCCCTCATTTTCTTATGCATATTAAAAGCAATAAAAAGTAATAAATTAGAGGTTACCAAGGAGTACTATGGACGTTTAGGATGCTAATACCTTCCCTAGGCGTAACTAACCCCCGAGCTTAGAATCTCTCTTTTTTAACGGTTTTCGACACTTTCCTCTCTTTGGAAATGAAAGGTCAATGTAGTGGTGGAAATCCTAAAATCCCCGCAACAGTAGCACCATAAGGCCAACTCTGTTTATAGTTGTGCCTTCGAGGGCTAGTTTTAACTTGCTTTTAGGATGTGAATGGATCCATGGAGTGGGTGTTGTACCCTTCACCCTTCACCAAAGACTTGTACTTTGAAGGGAGGATAACATGGTCGAAAATATTGAGGCTGATCAAAGCTACTATATGTCTGAAGTTGACCATATCACTAGAACAACTTTTGACAGGAACTTAGCTTCCATAGCCCCTTGTAGTGAAAGGGATGATGGCTTTCGAGGAGCCACAAATTATGTTTATTATTCCGTTAGACATCCAACACATGGAGTTTGCTGACTTCCCTCCTGAAGATGGAGTAATTCCACCATGTGGGTGGGATGATGACAACTCGAACAATGAATGAGCCCTCTGCATGGGCTAAAATTAAGGCATATGTTGCCGAACGGAAGTTCGAAACGGCCTTAGATACTGCGTTAGAACAAAACATCGTTAACGAAACCATTCCTGAAAACAATGGCAATATTTTGCCAAGTGAGCAAAGGCTGGATTGCATCTATGATGATGAACCCTTAGTGTTCGAGAAAGATCCATTAAACTCGAACCCAAAGATGCAAGCACAAGATCCTTTGCAGGAGGTTGACATTGGTGATGGACTTATTAAGAGGCTAACCTATATATGCGCTAATCTGGGCCTCGAAATGAAAACTAAAATGGTAGATCTGCTCAAAGAATTCAAAGATTGTTTTGCTTGGACTATAATGAAATGTCAGGATTGAGCAGAGAAATGGTGGAACATAAACTACCACTCAAGCCAGAGAAAAAGACAATCAAACAACTACCTAGGAGATTCAACCTTGATATCCTTTCAAAGATCAAAAGTGAGATTGAAAGATTGTTAAAGAGAAAATTCATTCGAACTACAAGGTATGTTGAATGGTTAACAAATATTGTTCCTGTTATTAAGAAAAATGGTAGTCTTAGGGTATGCATAGATTTTAGAGATTTAAATAATGCTACACCCAAAGATGAATACCCAATGCTACTAGCAGAAATGCTAATTGATTCTGTTGGAACAAAAGTGGTTCTGACAATTGTCTGCTTAAGTTTTGATGATAACAAAGTATTAATGAACAATAGGGTATTTTAATATTTAATCTAAGTGTGCAGGAACATTAGTGAAAAGTCTTCATGCACTTCAACTTAGATGTTCTGATGGTGATCAGAAGCTGTAACACAAGTTCTGATCAGAAGCACCAATGCGAAGTTTGATGATCTATCAGAAGGATGATCATCAGAAGCATATGTCATCAGAAGAACACAACACCAGAAGCTGTATTGGGAATACAGACTTCTGAGATCAGTCTTGTGCTGGAAATTTCATGAAAGGGAATCACATGTTGGCTTAAGGATTAACAACGGTCAAATTCAAATATGTGTGAAGGAAAATCAAAGCACGTTGTAATATTATCTTGGGAAGATAATACGTGCATTAGTCACTTTCGCATTACCTCATTTAGACACACACAAAGCCTTAACCTGCAAAGTGAAGTCAACAAGTTTCCTTGTTGAGCTTAATCACATGTGACCACCTAGGAACTGCTCCAGCAAACAAAACAACTTGACAACGGTCAAATTAGCAACGTCTCTATCTTGTCATATATATAGAGACCTCGAAGACATAGTCAAGTGTGGATTACAACTTGCAAACTGATCATATTCACAAGAGAGCAAACAGCGCTTCTGATAACAAACAGTCTTGCTTTATCACTTAGCTTTCGTTAGAATCTTAAGTGTAGTTCTTGTGTTTAGTGTTGTAATTTGCCTTGAGTATTTGATTCTTATCAAGTACTCAAAGGTTCTCAAAAACATATATTCATCATCTAGTTTAGGAAGTCTCTTGTTAGAATACTTGAGCATTGTGGAAGTCTCTTACTAGTGAGTTTGAGCAAGTGTAACAAAAGTGTTTTTAGTGAACTCCCTTGGAAGTGCAAGGGGACTGGACTACTCTCAACTTGTGAGAGGAACCAGTATAAATTGCTTGTGTCTTTTCTCTCTCTCTACTCTCCTTATTGTGTTATCCGCTGCTAAATCTGATAAGTTCGAAAGAACTTAGAAGAAGTTTTTTAAAACTATTCAAAACACAATTCAACCCCCCCTTCTTGTGTTTTCGTACCTTCAATTGGTATCAGAGCCCGGTTGTCTTTAAGTCGCTTAACAGTGAGACATAAAGATCTTAAAAAAAAAAAAAACACAAAACTCTGAGTCACTATGTCAGGTGAAACCGAATCCACATCTACTGGTGGTCCTGGTCAAAGAGCTCAGATTCCATATGACTATGACAATGAGAAGTCTGGTAACAATGGCAAGGCACCTAAGTTCAATGGTGATCCTGATAACTTCAGCTGGTGGAAATGGCAAATCTATCCTTACATCATAGCTGAAGATCCTAGTCTATGGGAAATGGTTGAGGAAGGTGTTAGCTTTCATCATTTGCTTGATGAAGATGGCAAAGTGCCAACAGCTGTAATCAAAACATTTACAGCTGATCAGAAGAAAGAATGGAAGAAGCATAGCAGAGCAAAGACCATTATGGCCAGCTGTATCACTCATGATGAATTTCTAAAACTAGGAAACAGGCAAAGTGCTAAAGGCATTTATGACTCTCTTTGTTCTCTATATGAAGGAAACCAACAAGTTAAAGAAGCAAGAGCTAACCTGTTGGTTCAGAAGTATGAGTTGTTTAAAATGAAGGACAATGAGAGTATTGAAGAGATGTACTCAAGATTTCAAATCCTAGTTGCTGGTCTTTCTGTGCTGAAGAAAAGTTATACACCTGCTGATCATGTGAAGAAAATTTTAAGAAGTTTACCTCCTAAGTGGAGACCCAAGGTCACTGCTATACAAGAAGCAAAGAATTTGAACACATTAACTCTGGAAGAGCTAACCAGCAATCTCATCAGTCATGAGATGGAGTTAGCTTCTGATGACATTAAGAAGAAATCAAAAGCTCCAACAACTGTGTCTACTTCCAAGGCTCTAAAAGCTAAGGTAGTAGAGTCTAATGTTGAAGAATCTGTGGGAGAAGGTCCTGAAGACAACTCTGATGAAGAATTCTTTGCTCTAATGACAAGATTCAGAAAGTATGACAAGTTTGTTAATAAGTCTGGTGGTAGAAAATTTAACTCAAAAGGTTCTGGAAGCAGTAACTCAAACTACAAGGATAAGAAGGATGAATCTAAGAACACGTGCTTTAACTGCAAGAAACCTGGACATTTCATTGCTGATTGTCCAGATCTAAGCTCCAAAAATAAGGGAAGAAAGAGCAGTGTTAAAAACAATTTGAAGAAGAGTTTAATGGCTACGTTTGAGGATCTGGATAAATTGTCAGATGATGAAGCAGATGATGAAGAAGCAAATCTGGCATTGATGGCTACAACTGCTTCTGACAATGATAATGAATCTGGAGATGAATCAGAAACAGATGACATTGATGAGGTAACTTCTAATATTCCTCATGAAAAGCTATTACCTACTCTTAGAGACACAATGAGACAATACATAAGCAAAGTTAAAAGTGTCAAGAGTTTGAAAAATGATGTTGGCTTGCTTGTTAAGAGATTTGATCAACTTCAAGCTCAATATGATAAATCTGTTTTAAAAATACAAGAGCTTGAAAGTGGTTGTGTCTCTTGCAGCAAATCTCATGACGTGCATGAAGTTGCATTGCATGAATTTGTTAATCAAAATGTCAATAAGAGTAAGGTAGCTTCCATGATCTATAGCACTACAAAGAACAAAGGTGAAGGACTTGGTTATTCTGCCTCTGATGATAAAGGACAACCAAGTTCATCAGTCTGCATTAGCAGAACTCCACCTCATTTGTATTCCACTTTTACACCAGCTACTGGTAGAGTTGAGAAGGTTGATCAAACCAAAGCCTTGAATAAAGGTAAGTCTAAAGTTTTAGAAGTGAGAACTTCAGAAACTAAGACCAGCACTTATTCAAAGCAGAAGCATGCTAAGGTCAGAATTCTAAAGAGACCAGAACCTAAGGCAACTAAGGTTCTGAGATCATCAGAAGCTAGCACCTCTAAAGCTAGGTTTGCTCAGCCAACTACAAACTCAGGCAAGAAGGAGTATGAACCAAAAAAGATTTTCAAAAAGTCATACTTCAAGAAAGCCTACACTAACCCAAACGGACCCAACAAGTTGTGGGTACCAAAATCTGAGTTTGTTTGTCTTTCAGGTTTGCACACTAAGAAACAAGAAGCCAAGTACTTGGTACTTGGACAGTGGGTGTTCGCATCATATGACGGGCGAGAAGGATATGTTCCTCACCCTAACTCCCAAAGAGGGAGGGAGTGTAGGGTTTGGTGGGAACCAAAAAGGAAAGATAGTTGGTATTGGTACAGTTGGTAACTCCTCTGCCTCTATTTCTGATGTACTTTTTGTAGATGGACTATTTCATAATCTTCTGAGCATAAGCCAATTATGTGACAGTGGATATGAAGTAATGTTCAATAAGAATGCATGTACTGTAAGCAAAGCATCTGATAAATCCACTGTGTTTAGAGGAAAGAGACAAGGCAATATGTATAAAATAAATATCTTTGAATTAATAGAACAAAATGTTTTATGCCTTCTGACAGTGAGTGATGAAAAATGGGTCTGGCACAAGAAACTTGGCCATGCTAATTGGAGATTAATTTCTAAACTTAGCAAGGACAACCTTGTAAGAGGCCTGCCTGAAATTAAATATCACTCAGAATCTCTTTGTGGAGCATGTCAGAAGGGCAAGATTTTCAAAAGCTCTTTCAAAACTAAAAACTTTGTCTCTACCTCAAAACCACTAGAATTACTTCATATAGATTTATTTGGGCCTGTTAGCACAGCCTCAATAAATGGAAAGAAATATGGATTAGTCATTGTTGATGATTACAGTAGATGGACTTGGGTAAAGTTCCTAAGAACAAAGGATGAGACATATGAAGTGTTTAGCACCTTCTGCCTTCAAATACAAAATGAAAAGGTTTTAAAAATTATCAAAGTTAGAAGTGATCATGGTGGTGAATTTGAAAACGAACCTTTTGAACTTTTTTGTAATGAGCATGGAATTCTCCATGAGTTCTCATCTCCTAGAACTCCACAGCAAAATGGAGTTGTAGAGAGAAAGAACAGATCACTACAAGAAATGGCCAGAACCATGATGCATGAAACTAACTTGGCTAAATATTTCTGGGCAGAAGCTGTTAACACTGCATGTTATATTCAAAATAGGATTTACATCAGACCTAAGTTGAATAAAACAGCATATGAATTGTTTAAAGGAAGAAAACCAAATCTCTCTTATTTTCATCAATTTGGTTGTACTTGTTACATTCTGAATAATAAGCTCCATCTAAAGAAATTTGACTCTAAAGCATTTAAAGGTATCTTTATTGGATACTCTGAACGCTCCAAGTCATACAGAGTGTATAATTCTGAAACTAAAACAGTTGAAGAATCTATGCATGTTAGATTTGATGACAAAGAGCCTGACAACAAAAAGTCAGAGCCTGTTAAAGAACATGCAGGTAGTGAAGAATCAGATGATGAATTCCCAGAAGTGGTTAGAAGAACAGACAGAACAGAACAAGAACCTGTTACTATGTCAGAATCTGCAATTGCTTCTGATGTAACAACTGCTTCTGAGAACAATGCTTCTGATATTCACCCAGAACTGCAGACAGATGAAGCTGAGTCTGATTCTGAAGAAGTTCCCAAGAGATCCTTCAAATATAAATCATCTCATCCAGAAGAACTAATCCTTGGAAACAAAGATAGTCCAAGGAAAACAAGATCAAGCTTCAGAAGTGAAGAATCATTGTTTGGTCTAATATCATTCATAGAACCAAAAACTATTGATGAAGCTCTAAAGGATGATTCATGGATTCTAGCCATGCAAGAAGAACTGAATCAGTTTGAAAGGAATGATGTCTGGAATCTGGTTCCAAAGCCTAAAGGGAAAAACGTCATTGGAACAAAGTGGGTCTTCAGAAACAAATTAAATGAACAAGGAGAAGTAACTAGGAACAAGGCTAGACTTGTTGCACAAGGGTACAGTCAGCAAGAAGGAATTGACTATACAGAAACTTTTGCTCCAGTTGCAAGACTGGAAGCAATAAGGTTACTTCTATCCTATGCAGTTAATCATAATATAAAACTATATCAAATGGATGTTAAAAGTGCCTTTCTTAATGGTTTCATAACTGAAGAAGTATATGTCAAACAACCTCCTGGTTTTGAAAATATACAATTTCCTGAACATGTCTTTAGACTAAAGAAATCACTATATGGTCTCAAACAAGCTCCCAGAGCTTGGTATGATAGACTAAGTAATTTCTTAGTTGAGAATGGATTTGAAAAAGGAAAAGTTGACAATACCTTGTTTAGAAAAACATTAAAGAAAGACATTTTAATCATCCAAATTTATGTTGATGATATAATTTTTGGTTCAACTAATGCTACTTTGTGCAAGAGTTTCTCTAAGCTTATGCAGGACGGGTTTGAAATGAGCATGATGGGAGAACTAAAGTTCTTTCTTGGTATTCAAGTGAATCAAAAGGAGAATGGCACCTATATTCATCAATCCAAGTATACTAAGGAACTTCTGAAGAAATTCAATTTGGAAGAATGCAAACCAATGAACACTCCAATGCATCCCACATCAAGTCTAAGCTTGGATGACTCTGATGGAAAAGTTGACCAGAAGCAATACAGAGGTATGATTGGTTCACTTCTCTATCTGACTGCATCTAGACCTGATATTCTGTACTCAGTATGCTTGTGTGCGAGATTTCAATCAGATCCTAGAGAATCTCATCTCACTGCTGTGAAGAGAATCTTTAGATATTTAAAAGGAACAACAAATCTTGGATTACTTTATCAGAAATCCAACAATTATCAACTCAATGGATTCTGTGATGCTGACTACGCAGGAGATAAATTAGAAAGAAAATCCACAAGTGGCATTTGTCAATTTGTTGGTGAAAACCTTGTCTCCTGGGGTAGTAAAAGGCAATCTACCATAGCATTGTCTACAGCAGAAGCAGAATACATATCAGTTGCTAAATGTTGCACACAACTACTGTGGATGAAATATCAATTAGAAGACTATCAAATTAGCAGTCACAGTATACCTTTGTACTGTGATAATACTGCAGCCATACATCTTTCCAAAAATCCTATTCTTCATTCAAGGGCCAAACATATTGAAATAAAACATCACTTTATAAGAGACTACGTTCAGAAAGGTGTCATTAATATTAAGTTTGTTGAGACTGAAAATCAATGGGCTGACATATTTACAAAACCTTTAACAATTGAAAGATTTGATTTCATAAAGAAAAATCTGAACATGGTCCTTGCTTCTGATTAAGTTTGGTTCTGGAATGATGAAGCTTCTGAGATAGATCAGAAGAGATTGATGTCAGAAGCCACTGGTAAAGACTTCTGATAACAAGTGCTTCTGATATAACTCAGAAGCTAATGTATGGTTCTGACACGGAAGTGGTAAAGATTGTAACTTCTTTCTTTTCAACTGACACCCACTAACGCGTCAGTTACTAAAATAGTCTCTAATGCACGTGTCTCTATGTGATTTGATGGGGAAGACAGTTTATGATGATTAAGTGCGGTTATCTATGCATAAAGTTAATTATCTTTTTCCCTCCTTTTGTGTGTACCTTGGTTCATGTTTTTCAAAACCTTTGGTTTTCCAAAAAGCACTTTACACTCGCACACAAACACTTCACAACCTACACGCTTTTTCATTCTCTCTCAAAACCTCAGAAAATTTCTTTCCTCCTCAAAAACTCTTAGCTTTCCCAGTAACCCTAACCCACAACCATGGATTCAGAATCGCTTCCTCCTCTTGTCAACATCTTCAAGGAGAGTGATCGTTTTCTAGTAGACACTGGGAATGTGTTAAGTTTTCCAGAAAAAGACCTAACCCTAACTACTGAGAAGTTGGTCGATTTCGAAAGCCTGGAGATAAATGGGTTTGATGTGAAATCGTTCTTCTCTGCGCAAGGATGGGACAGATACTTTGAAATTCTCAACGGAATCATCTACAAGGATCTATGTACTCTATTTTGGATGAAGGCACAAGTGTACGATGATGTAACAGCTCAAGAAGAAGTTGATGCTATGGTAAAAGACAATCCTGACCTAGAAGGAAAAACCAGAGAAGAAATGGGTCTGAGACCTTATGTTGGAAAAGAAATAAGGTCAGTGATACTTGGAACGTATATGGCTATAAGACCCGAACATATAGCAAAGATACTCAACACTGGTATGGAAGGGAAGATTTTTACTCCAAAAGTTGCTGAGAAAGGTACTCAGTTTCCTAAAGAGATGATGGAGTTACTTTTTGATCCTGTTAAACTAAATGATTGGTACGAGAAGAAAGGAAAAGGCACAAAGCCTACTTCTGCTCAACTCTTTTCTTTGTACAACATTATGTATCATGTTCTTATCTGCTCTATCTGGACGAGAGAAGGTGGTGTAGAGTACATGTCTCTTGACAGCGTCTCGTTTCTGTATGCTATTGTAACTGGTCAGAAGGTAGACCTTGCTGGATGTTTGTTTGAGCATTTGTGTGATGCAATCAAGAAGAGTAAAACAAAGAACAGAAAAGCAGTACATCATCCAAGACTGCTGTCAGAGCTTTTTCATCAAAGCAAGTTCTTAGAAATGATTAAACAAATTGACTCTGAATATGCTCAAGTTCTGAGTGCACCCTACACAGTTGAAAAGAAAGTAATCAATGAGTTTACCTTAAGTCACAAGAAACTGGTAGAGAGCACTGCATTAATTCATCCAGCTCAGCCCTTGATTCAGAGTAAGAATTCTTTCATCTACAATGATGACTTCCCTATGATCTCAGAGGCTGATGCTGAGCATGTGATCCAAGCTATGATCCTAGATGCTGCTGCAGAAGGGGTTTACATTGCTAGAGATGAAATTCCTTCAAAAGAAGTTTTTGAAGAAGCTTGTGAAAAAGCTGGTATTGGTGAGAAGAAGAAAAGAAAGAGAGTGGTAAAGGTAGACAAGCCTGCTGCCAAACCTCAACAAAGAAGAGGAAAGAAGCCTAGTATTGAAGAATCTATTGTGGAAGATAGGACTTTAAGGTCTGGTAGAACAATTCGTCTTGCTTCTGAGCAAGAGAATGAGGCAAAAGCTAGAGAAGCTGCTGAGAATAAGAGAAAGGCTGCAGAGATGCTATCAAGGAAAGAAGGAAAAAGGATTCCTAAGCTAATTCTGCAACCCAGCAGTGATGAATCAACTGATGATGAAAGACCTTTAACTCAGAGGAGAAGAACTGAAGGGAACACATCAGGTATATCTACTAATCTCATTTCTGATAAGACTGTTACTGATCAAAATGAGACTGATAACTTGAATCCTAGGGTAGAAACCTTAATTGATATACCTGTTGAGTCTGACTATGGTGAGGCTAACCCACAACCTGATGAAGCTATTCCTAACTCATCCCCAGATGACACTTTACCAATTAGAACACTGATAAACAACTCACCTATTGTTGTCCAACCATTGAATGTAGCAGATGCTTCTGACATTCCTGAACAAGTTGTTGATCAGTCTCCTGTCATCACAGTTACCCCTGTATCAGATTCCCAAACCCCTCACTCACCTCCACAAACTCAACCACTACCGTCCACACAACCTCTAAATTCTAATACTCTGGTAGCAAAACCATTCAACTTTACTGATGAAACACCTGTGTCTCCAAAAGATACATGCCCTGACCCTGAGCCAGTAATAACTCATCCTCTTATCACTGAACCTGAAGGAACTAACCAACTAGAAAAAGTTGTTGATGAACCAGTGAGTGAACATGTTGCGGATGAAACAAGTTCACAACCAACTGAAACCATCCCACAAACACTTCAATCTCCAGCCATTCACAATGTGTCTTCTGACTCATCATCATCTGAGTCAGAATCCTCAGAATCCTCAGAATCTTCATCGTCTTCATCAAATCTTCCAATGATCTCTAAGCTTGCCAAAACTCATGCTGAACCACTTTCTTTAGAAATCCCTCAACCTCCCACTGAACCAAACATTCATGACCTCATCTTTCACCAAGCCCTACCCTATGAGGCATTGATTGATAGAATCAATGACTTCTCAGTTGAACCATCAGTTTCATTTTATGATCAGTTAACAGAACTTATTCACAATGATGGTTACAAGGTAGAATTCTTTGCTTCCAAGATGAAAATTGTTCCTGATCAAGTTGCTTGGAAGATGGAGGAGCTGTCTGAATGTGTGACCAAGGTTGTACAAGCTATTTCAAGAAGGACTATCAGAAAGCTTGTGCTAGCCAAGAAAAGAAAGCTGGAGGAATTGGAGAAAGAAAGTGTTGCTTCAACAAGTCAAGTGCTGTTGCTAACAGACAAATCTCATGAAGAGATTGAAAAAGAAAGAGTTGAAGAGGCTGAAAGGCGTGCTGCTGAGTTAGAAGCTAAGCTGGCTGAAGAGGCTAGACTAGCTGAAGAAGCTAGACTGGCAGAAGAAGCTAGGATAGCAGAAGAGGCCAGACTGGCAGAAGCGAGATTAGCAGAAGAGAGGTTAGCAGAAGCTGCCAGATCAGAAGAAGTGATTCAATCAGAAGGAGGTCAAGATACTTCTGTTGATGAAAAGATTGCAGCTATGGAAGCTAGACAGGAGCAAAGGTTTGCTGCATTGGAAGCAAAACAGGATGCCCAAGGTGCTGAAATCTCTAACATGAATCAATCCTTGAAGGCCATTCTAGACATCTTGCAGAACAAACATACCTAACCCTTCTCTCATCTCCTACCAAACCTAGGATCTCTATGCACTTAATTACGTATTTGGATATTCTTTTGTGTGTTTTGTTGAAACTTATTGGTTGTGTTAAAACTGAATGCTGTTTCTTTTAAATGCATGTGTGTTAAATGCTTGGTCTGTTTAGTTATTTTTTTTATATGTATTATAAAGCCAGAAGTATCTAAAGTACGAATCAAAGATAACTTTTTATTGCAAATAGTAGAATTTAAAGTACATAAGAGTTCTAAAGCTACTACTTAGAATCTAATTCAGACACGGCCGATCCTTCAGATGAAGAGGGTTCCTCTGGAGGAACATAAGTCTCCAGAAACCTTGCATAATCAGGATCTACGCTTGTTGAGTCTGAAGCGGATGATGAGCCTTCAGCAGCTATAGGATCATATGTCCTCAAAAATTCTGCATAATCAGAATCAATCTCATCTGAATCTGTTGAGGAACAGATAGTGATTGGTTCTGACGGTTGTATCTTTGAACGAACTCTACTGCTTCTTCTGATTGGCCTAGATGAAGATGCTCCACTTTTTCCTTTGCCATTTATTGGTTTTGGACTTGGTGGTTTCTTAGCCTTCTTCTTCTCTGCCAACTTCTTTCCATTGATATCTCTTCTATCCTTATCCATTTTCCTACCTTAATGAAAATATGGAAGTGTTGAGATACATGATATGGGAAGCGCTTTTATAGAGTTTTGGTTTTACTTGAGTCAATCGTGGTCAACAATGTCATTTATGACATAGTTGTAACCAACTCTTGACTTTATCTTTTTGAAACTCTTTCTTTGACTGCATTTATTTCACTTTATACCAAGTTTTTAACGAAAAGAAAAGCGGGTACATAGGTAAATAATAAAGGTTGAGTACGGATCATTTTTTATTCCAAATATGTTTATTCCAACAGTACAGTTCTGATTTCTATTCAGAAGAGAAATTTGATCCTACACTCTCCTCCTTAATTATAAGCCTATCTCCTTCCAACACGAGACTAAGCCCATTATCATCCTTTGGCTTCTTCTCCTTAGCTTTTGAGCGTGCTGTTGATTCCACTGATGTAGTCTTGCCATCTTCACGATTGGCTTCTGTTGATTTTCTGTCAACTGGATTCTTCTTTCTTGCACTCTCAGATGCTGTATCCAAAAAGATTCTAATTTCATTATTCATTGCTACTCTGAATATGTTTTCTTGCAATGAATATGGTTTCTTCATGGTCATTTGTTTTTATAGAACAATATCTGTTGTTTTTCAATACACACCGCTTTTAATGTCCAATAGTTTGCGTTGACTGTTCTTCCTTGTATCTTCTTTTCACGTAAATTTTTTTTTGTTGATGACAAAAGGGGGAGAATGAGGAATTAATTTGACTGAAGAACTTAAATGCACTTTACTGAAACTGTCATTACATTTAAGTTCATGCCTTACGCAAATGTTTTTATTATGGGGAATATATGTTAAACTTGAAAGAATTGAACATATGATATTTCAAGAAAAAGTGCAATTTTTCTAGAAGTATCAGACTTAGGGGGAGAGCTTGCAAAACTCTTTTCCCAAGAGTCAAATATGTGAAAATTAGTTCAAATTTAAAATATAATCTTAAACTGAATTTAATTAATCAATGTTTGACTCAGGGGGAGTGTGCAAAACTCACAAACCGGTTTTGAAACTTGATAAATTAATTCAACAACCATTGTAAATTAATACTTAGTTTGTCATCATCAAAAAGGGGGAGATTGTTGGAACAAAAGTGGTTCTGACAATTGTCTGCTTAAGTTTTGATGATAACAAAGTATTAATGAACAATAGGGTATTTTAATATTTAATCTAAGTGTGCAGGAACATTAGTGAAAAGTCTTCATGCACTTCAACTTAGATGTTCTGATGGTGATCAGAAGCTGTAACACAAGTTCTGATCAGAAGCACCAATGCGAAGTTTGATGATCTATCAGAAGGATGATCATCAGAAGCATATGTCATCAGAAGAACACAACACCAGAAGCTGTATTGGGAATACAGACTTCTGAGATCAGTCTTGTGCTGGAAATTTCATGAAAGGGAATCACATGTTGGCTTAAGGATTAACAACGGTCAAATTCAAATATGTGTGAAGGAAAATCAAAGCACGTTGTAATATTATCTTGGGAAGATAATACGTGCATTAGTCACTTTCGCATTACCTCATTTAGACACACACAAAGCCTTAACCTGCAAAGTGAAGTCAACAAGTTTCCTTGTTGAGCTTAATCACATGTGACCACCTAGGAACTGCTCCAGCAAACAAAACAACTTGACAACGGTCAAATTAGCAACGTCTCTATCTTGTCATATATATAGAGACCTCGAAGACATAGTCAAGTGTGGATTACAACTTGCAAACTGATCATATTCACAAGAGAGCAAACAGCGCTTCTGATAACAAACAGTCTTGCTTTATCACTTAGCTTTCGTTAGAATCTTAAGTGTAGTTCTTGTGTTTAGTGTTGTAATTTGCCTTGAGTATTTGATTCTTATCAAGTACTCAAAGGTTCTCAAAAACATATATTCATCATCTAGTTTAGGAAGTCTCTTGTTAGAATACTTGAGCATTGTGGAAGTCTCTTACTAGTGAGTTTGAGCAAGTGTAACAAAAGTGTTTTTAGTGAACTCCCTTGGAAGTGCAAGGGGACTGGACTACTCTCAACTTGTGAGAGGAACCAGTATAAATTGCTTGTGTCTTTTCTCTCTCTCTACTCTCCTTATTGTGTTATCCGCTGCTAAATCTGATAAGTTCGAAAGAACTTAGAAGAAGTTTTTTAAAACTATTCAAAACACAATTCAACCCCCCCTTCTTGTGTTTTCGTACCTTCAGATTCAGCAGTAGGGTTCGAGTACCTGAGCATGCTAGATGGCTATTCTGGCTATAGCAAAATTTTCATTGCTGAAGAGGATGTGGCTAAAACAGTGTTTAGATGTCTTGGAGCATTAGGGACTTATGAATGGGTTGTAATGCCATTTGGTCTAAAAAATGCTGGGGCCACATATCAAAGAGCAATGAATTCTATTTTTCATGACTTTATCTATGCCTTTATGCAAGTATATATTGATGATAATGTTGCGAAATCCTCTTCTAGTGATGATCATTTGAATCATCTTAGAAAATCATTCGAGAGAATGAGAAAATGTGGATTAAAAATGAATCCACTAAAACCTGCTTTTGGTGTACATGCAGGGGATTTTCTTGGTTTTGTGGTGCATAAAAAAGGCATTGAAATAAATCAAAACAAGACAAATGCAATTATGGAGACACAACCTCCAAGTACAAAGAAACAACTTCAATCCCTATTGGGAAAGATCAACTTTTTGAGAAGATTTATTTCGAATCTAAGTGGAAAAGCACATCCATTTTCTCCATTACTTAGAAAATTAAAAGGTGATCAATTTTATTTTGGGCAAGATCAACAAAAAGCGTTTGAAGACATTAAGAGTTATTTGTCAAATCCACCAACGCAAATGCCTCCTATTCAAAACAAAAGTATGAAGTTGTATATCTCAGTATCTGATTCAACAATTGGTAGCATGTTAGCCCAAGAAGATGATGATAATGTTGAAAAAGCTATCTATTATTTAAGTAGAGTGCTAAATGATGCTGAAACTAGATATAGTGCTATAGTAAAGCTTTGGCTTTGTTTATATTTCTCTTGTATTAAACTTAAGCATTATATAAAGCCGATTGAAGTTTATGTCTATTCTCATTTTGATGTTATTAAACAAATTCTTTCAAAATCTATTTTACATAGTAGAATTGGTAAATGGGCCTTGGCTTTAACTGAATATTCACTAACTTACAAACCCTTAAGAGATAAAAAGGGTCAAACAGTGGCAGATTTTCTTGTTGATCATTCAGTGATTGAAATGCCACTAAGTTATGTGAATATTCAACCTTGGACATTATATTTCGATGGATCCAAACATAAACATGGAACTGGAATTGGAATTTTAATAATTTCTCCAATACTAATTCCAACTAAGTTTAATTATAAGATTAATGGTTTTAGTTCCAACAATGAGGCAGAATATGAAGCCTTAATAGCAGGTCTTGCGCTTTTAATAGACTTGGGGGCAAAAAACATTATAGTTAAAGGTGATTCAGAATTGGTAATTAAGCAGTTAACAAAATAATTCAAGTGTATTAAAGAACATTTGGCTAAGTATTTTCTAATTGCAAGTGCCTTGCTAGATCGATTTGAGTATGTGGAATTCGAGCATATACCCAGATTACAGAATCAAGAAGCCAATGACTTGGCTCAAATAGCTTTTGGTTATAAACACTAGTACAAAAATACCTTTATAGAAAAAGGTTTAAGTCAGTTTGACTTGCCACCTGACTTAACAAGTCATGCGGTGGCAAATCTGTAAATATTTGCAAGTTTGTTAGGTCCGGTGTACTTGAAACTGACTTGACAAAGATTAAATAAAAAATATATACTTCGTATAAAATTGCTTAAGTCGGATATATTGAGCAACTGACTTAAGAAACTTATTTGTTAAGTCAGGTATCTCTCGCCTTACCTAAGATGTATTAATTACATTTAACAAATTAAATTTCAATGTGTCCTTAATAGGATTCGAACCCGGTACCTTTTTTCATAATTCGTATAAAATTATGCTTAAGTCGGGTATATTGAAATTAAAACTAGATATAGTGCTATAGTAAAGCTTTGTCTTTGTTTATATTTCTCTTGTATTAAACTTAAGCATTATATAAAGCCGATTGAAGTTTATGTCTATTCTTATTTCGATGTTATTAAACAAATTCTTTCAAAATCTATTTTACATAGTAGAATTGGTAAATGGGCCTTGGTTTTAACTGAATATTCACTAACTTACAAACCCTTAAGAGATAAAAAGGGTCAAACAGTGGCAGATTTTCTTGTTGATCATTCAGTGATTGAAATGCCACTAAGTTATGTGAATATTCAACCTTGGACGTTATATTTCGATGGATCCAATATAAACATGGAACTGGAATTGGAATTTTAATAATTTCTCCAATACTAATTCCAACTAAGTTTAATTATAAGATTAATGGTTTTAGTTCCAACAATGAGGCAAAATATGAAGCCTTAATAGCAAGTCTTGCGCTTTTAATAGACTTGGGGGCAAAAAACATTATAGTTAAAGGTGATTCAGAATTGGTAATTAAGCAGTTAACAAAATAATTCAAGTGTATTAAAGAACATTTGGCTAAGTATTTTCTAATTGCAAGTGCCTTGCTAGATCGATTCGAGTATGTGGAATTCGAGCATATACCCAGATTACAGAATCAAGAAGCCAATGACTTGGCTCAAATAGCTTCTGGTTATAAACACTAGTACAAAAATACCTTTATAGAAAAAGGTTTAAGTCAGTTTGACTTGCCACCTGACTTAACAAGTCATGCGGTGGCAAATCTGTAAATATTTGCAAGTTTGTTAGGTCCGGTGCACTTGAAACTGACTTGACAAAGATTAAATAAAAAATATATACTTCGTATAAAATTGCTTAAGTCGGATATATTGAGCAACTGACTTAAGAAACTTATTTGTTAAGTCAGGTATCTCTCGCCTTACCTAAGATGTATTAATTACATTTAACAAATTAAATTTCAATGTGTCCTTAGTAGGATTCGAACCCGGTTTCTTTTTCATAATTCGTATAAAATTATGCTTAAGTCGGGTATATTGAGCAACTGACTTAAGAAATTTATTTGTTAAGTCAGGTATTGCTCACCTGACCTAAGAAGTATTAATTATATTTAATAAATTAAATTTCAATGTGTCCTTAGTAGGATTTGAACTCGATACCTTTTTTTGAAAATTTAATTAAATTGTTTAAGTCGCGTATATTGAGAAACTGACTTAAGAAATTTATTTGTTAAGTCAGGTATCGCTCACCTGACCTAAGAAGTATTAATTATATTTAACAAATTAAATTTCAATGTGTCTTTAGTACGATTCGAACCCGATATCATTTTTTAAAAATTTATTTAAATTGCTTAAGTCGCATATATTGAGTAACTGACTTAAGAAATTTATTTGTTAAGTCAGGTATCGCTCACCTGATCTAAGAAGTATTAATTATATTTAACAAATTAAATTTTAATGTGTCCTTAGTAGGATTCGAACCCGATACATTTTTTTGAAAATTAAATTTCTTAAGTCACGTATATTGAACAACTGACTTAATAAATTTATATGTTAAGTCAGGTATCGCTCACCTGACCTAAGAAGTACTATTTATAATTAACAAATTAAATTTCAATGTATTCTAAGTAGGATTTGAACCCCATACCTTTTTCTCTTCAAAAAAAAAAACCACATTCCTTTTAATTTTTTAAGTACGTACCTTTCAAAAAATTTAACAATATATAAATAAATAAAAAAACGCAGCACTTAAAAAAATATAGAAACACTTAGAAAAAAAAAGAGGCTTTTTGTTACAAAAAATAAAATTTGTGTTCTTATCTTCTTTCTGAAAATAATACACCCTCCGTTCCTTTTTACTTGTCGTTTTAGAAAAAAAAGACCAAAATAGAAGAGTGTATTTTTTCATCTTATTTTACTATTATGCCCTTTTTTGAATATATATATATATATATATATATATATATATATATATATATATATATATATATATATATATATATATATATATATATATATATATCATATTTTTAATCCACCAATAAATTCCTACTTTTTCAAAAACATTATCTATTTCCAAAAATTAGTAACAAACTTTATTTAAAAACAAACAAAATTTGTATACAATAAAAAGATTATATTGTTTCAACAATAAAAAGTATACAAAATTTAGTCAATAAAATAAAATAGGAAGGAGGGCATAATAGGCAAAATATAAATTACTAAAACGACAAGTAAAAAGGAACAAATATTTCTTTCTTAAACGACAAAGGTTATAAAACTCTTCTTTTCCTCAAAAGGTATAAAACCTTCAATCTAATACACGCAAAACCCAAAGTTCAATCGACGGAAAACCTTCTCTTCTCTCGCGATCTGAAACGCAGCACAATTCACATCTGAAAATGCAAACCATAACTCTTCTCGAACAAGTTCTCACAGAAAATGCAAAACGCTTCTTGTCGACAAACTTTGATCTGAAAATAAAGTACCCAAGCAACATTCTATTGCTGCAACAAAGTCCAAACCATTCGATTAAGGAAACGCAGAACCAAGAGTTCAACCGCTTCAATTAGGAAAAACAGAAACACAAAGTTTAATCGCTGCAACATTAGCAACAAACCGTTCCAATCACTATGAATCATTCTATCTATCGCTGCAAGCTGTTCTACTGCTGATAAATAAATCCCCACACTTTCTGGAAGGACCTACTCATTCATAGGTATGTAATTTTTAACACTTACTTTTAACTTTTTGTTCAATTTCTATTTTTAGTTGCTATTTATGTTGTTGTTGCTGTGGATATTATTATTATTTTGCTATTCTAGTTGTTCTATAGTGATTAAAGTTGTTGATTTGTGAAATAGGTAATAATAGTAACCAACTATAACAAAGTTTGAATGTATATTTGATTGACTTGAATAGACTGAAATATTAGATTACGTAAGTGCAGAGTACGAGAAAGAAGATGTATGATGATAAAAAAGATTGTTATCTTGCTCCTTATTTTAACAAGTAAGATGTTTTTAATACTTGTTATAGCCAATCACTTATAGTAAGTAAAAATAATTAATTTAACACATTAAATTTATGTTTTCCTTTGTTGTCATCATTGGCAATTGCTCATCATTAGTCCTAAGAAGCTTGAAGTGACTTTTTTATGTTCATTGGAAAAGAAGCCGGATAAAAAAACCTATGAAATTGTTGAAATGTAAGTATTCAACATGATCTTTGTGATATGTTTTATGATAGATATCTATAATGAATATTTCTTTATTGTAGAACTTTGGGAGCTTATAATAAGTTACAAGGTGTGAGAAAGCAGAAGAAAGTAGAATGGTTATATCCGATCGTAAGTTGTTGACTTAATATTTATATGAATGATTAATTGATATATATCCTATAACAATTTTTGAATAATATTTACTGACGTTCATATATGATCATATTCAATTTTAGCGTCAAAAGCAACAAGTTAGTTATGAGTGCGGCTATTATGTAATGATTCACATGTTAAACATCGTTTCCGCTAGTATTGTTGGTTCATAGACCCAAGTAAGTAATAGAAATTTTGTATCAAAGTTGTATCAATTAATTAATACTATTGTTTATCTAATTTATGTAAACATTTAATTTCTTAGATATTTCGTGACTCAAATCCATTTGATAAGGAAGAAGTTAAAAATGTTCAAGAACACTGTGCAAAGATGATTTTGGAATGTGTTGAAGCAAGTGCGGATATATGATCTTTTGTGGTCTTTAAGGTTTCTTGTTTTGATTGTATCTTGACAAGTACTTAGTTATTGTTTCATATACGTAGTTTTTTTTTTTGATAAAGTTTCATATAAGTAGTTAATTACTCTTATTTATGCTTTTTTGATAAGACAAACGTTTATCTAAGTGTAACAAACCTTACCCTACGTGGTTGCTTATCTACTTTGATCACAATGTTATGATTTAAGTTGGTATGACATTATTTTTACTTCTATAGTTTTATTATGAACTGTTGTTGGTTGCAGTAAATTCAGCACATAAATGTGATATTATAAATAGAGGAAAAAAAACTGCCCAAGAATAATAATAAAAAAACAACATCTTAGGTCGGTTAAACATATCCGACATAAAAAACAATCTTCTTAAGTCAGTTGTACGTGCCATAGGTTGTTCTAAAAACTAAAGCTTCTTAAGTCGCATAGACTTTACCTGATCTAACAACTATTTGTTAAGTCAGGTCAAAATCCGACTTAACATGTCAAAACTTGTTATGTCAGGAATTGTTAAGTCACACGCGGAACTGATTTAAAAGTCACTTTTAAATGACTTAACAAGCGTTTTTTTAAGTCAGGTCAAAATCCGACTTAACATGTCAAAACTTGTTATGTCAGAAATTGTTAAGTCATGCGCGGAACTGACTTAAAAAGTCATTTTTAACTGACTTAACAAGTGTTTTTTGTACTAGTGAAAGTATCTCCTGAAAATTTGACAAATTTAATTGAGATCAGGGAGAAATTGGTTTTTAATGAGCCTTTATCTTCAAGTTTGTCAATGGCAAAACTTGTGGGGGTAGATGTTAGACTACTTGGCTAGACCACTTAGAAGGGGGGGGTTGAATAAGTGGCCCTTTTAAACAATGTCGTTTTTAAAAAATTTGTTTAAGGTATGCGGGGAAGTTCCACCGGATTGGTAGTCTCTTTGCACCCACTTGATCATTGAAAATGTAGTATAGCCTCGAACTTACGATGATAACAAATAAGAAACGATCGTGTATAAAATATCCAATTCAAACAATCTAAACACAAATCAATCAAATTACACAAGTTCAATTCCAAATCAATTACAATCAAGATATATGTCAATTGAATTTCTATGAACACTTACGAACACAAAAATTCAATTGAATCGGAAAATTAAAGCGATTGCGTAAAGTAAAAGATTAAGGAAGAAAGACACAAACGATTGATTAGGGAGTTCCCAACGGCTTTCACGTCGTCCTCGCTTCGGGCCGGGTACGTCTCCCCCCAAATAACCAAACGGGTTATTTGAGCGTTTATTGATTAAAAACGATTTGATACTAGTGCACAATTTACAAAGACTCCAATAACCCTATATCGAATCTAATGTAAACTATGCGAAATAACCTCAACAAGTAATGAAGCTTCTCCCTCTGATTCCAACGATCTTATCCGTACGCAAAACCTCGCACCGATCGTCCAGCTGAGTACCTCGCTTCTTCGTTGTTGAACCTTCAAGATATCGCACAATCTTGAATCATCGTGAAAACCAAAACCTTCTTCACAAATCAACTCGATCAAGAACTCTGATTCACCGCAAGCCGTACTGAACGTTATCGATCAATTGTACAATCTTTATCCAAATGATCCCATACTCACTCTTCAATGAATTACAATTTGATGGAAGATGATGATCTTGTGAAGAATGTCCCTTTGATCCAAATTATTCACCAAATTTGATATCCAAAGAGTTTTTCAAAGCTATTTCACTTTATCACAGGTTCTCTCTCTTTACATCAACAAAGCACATTGCTATTTATAGAGAAAATAGAATTGAGCAAATTTAAGCAAAACAGAACAGACATGTATCGATACAAATGATGGTTTATCGATACAAACACCTTGACCAATGTTCAAATTTGAAATATTTGACCTATGTATCGGTACAAACACGAGTATGTATCGATACATATATCAGTTTCTTGAAAAACTGACTGATATGTATCGAAGCATGCAAGCATGATTCGATACATCATGCGTTCTTTGATTTTCAGAGAGAGTTAGGTGTGTATCGATACATGCAAGCATGATTCGATAAACAAGTGACTCTCTGCCCTTGAGAGACCAATTTTGTATCTATACAAGTGATTATGTATCGATACAAAACACCTCAAAATCAATTTTCCAAAGTTTAAAAATGGTTTTTCGCTGTCAAGTGATTTATAATGTTGCCAAAATATGTTCTACTCTATTTTCATGTGTTTTGACAATTATTAAAACATAAGGGTGAACTGGTGCACTTACATTCTCCCCCTTTTTGATAATTGTCAAAACTTTGCATAAGCTAACTAAGCCTATACCCCATAAGCACGCTCCCCTTGAGTTGATTCCATAACGCGTTTGATATGTTGATAAGATTCAAAACTTTTTTAGCTATTCATCCTTAGCTTGTGCAATCCAAAGCTCTCCCTCTTTGACAATATCAAAAAGAAGAAGAGAACTCGTTAGAAGTATCAAGTTCAAAACGTTTTAACCATAGTCATATCGTGCAATTACATTTGTCGAAATGCACTATATGATGAAATTTCCTAAACAAAATAAATACATACAAAGATATGCAAAAATATATCAATGAGGAATACCAATATCATGACAAATATGGAATGTAGAACAACAAACCAAAACCAACGCATGAGTATTATAAAACATTGACATTTTAAACGGAATATCATATCCAAATATGAGACGATATAAAAAAAACAATGCAACAAATGCATAAACATAACCAATAATCCATACATGAACAAGATTATCCAAAATATAAAGTCATACAAACCAAAATGTAATGTTGTCCAAACCATGACAACATTAAAATTATCCGTACAACCAAATCGAAATAAGAAAGTCATAAGAAATAACAGTGTAAAATTGTTCATGAGTTAAAGAAAATAAAATGCAACGAAAACAAAGTTAAACATCAAGATCATTATTCATTCATGCCATCCGCGTTTGGGTTAGGATTGAAGTATTGGTCAACGAGAGTTTGTTGCTTGATGCATTCATCCAATTGATTTTGTAGATGATCAAACCTTGAGACGTTATAAGCATGCATATCATAAAGTCTAATGGTGACTTCATTTTGGAACTCAACTTGTCTTAAGCTCATTTCTTTTAACATTTCCATAATTGCACCATTACTAATTTCCGAAGGACCACTCTCCATGCTTTCATTTTCATGAGTTTTCACTCTTGGTCTCTTACCCCTTCCTTCTTGATTACCATGAATTGGTTCTTCATCTTCATCTTCCTTTCCACAAAACTCATAGTCTTCAATCTCATCATTCCATTTATAATCCATCTTTTTCATTTGAGTCATGCTGAAGATTTGATCTCTTTTTGGTTTTATCCAATATCCTGCTACTTGGTCTATTTTGAAGTGATCTAAGATAGTCGAGATCCAGCTTGAATATCCGAAGCAATGATCCTTTTTAGAATCTCTTAAAGAAAATAGACGGCTCACAATGTAGTGTGGCCAATCCATTTTCTTTCTTTCCATCATAATGTACATAAGATCAATGTCCTTCCAATCAAGTCTAGAGTAAGATCCACCTCTAGGTCTTAGAATGTGATTCACAATCCAAAGTAAGACTCTTGGACCTTTCTTAAGTCTACTTACCTTTCCATTAGGACTTTTACTGTTTCTAGTTAGAGGGCTTGCAAAGTCAGTCATCTTGTACTTAGGACCATCAACATCGGTGAACTTTTTCAAGTTCTTGTCAGTTACCAAGCCAAATAGTTTGAACCAAAGATTGTTAGTGCATTTGTAAATTTTCTTTCCTATACAAAACTCAAACTCAGCACCTTTTTGCCCTTGTAATCCAGAGTAGAAAATTCTAATTAAGTCCTCCATGTAAGGTCTCTTCAAGTCACAAAAGGTAATAAGGTTTTCTCTCTTAATAATCTCAGCAACTTCACTTAGATGCAATTCCTCAAGGTCCTCAACCTTAACAGCATTTTGAGGAATTACTTTCTTTTCCTTGCAAGTTCTAATATAGAAGTTCAAGTAATTCTCATGGATAAAATTTTCTTCCCTAAAATCATTATCAGAATCAGGATCACTTATTATCTTAGAGGTATTCTTGGTCCTACCACCATTTTTACTTCTATTGCTAGTAGACATTCTTAAAGAGAAGATTAGAACAATGTTACCTTGATGAATGTTTGAAGAACTTGAAGAATCCTTAAACCCAAGTTGAAACCCTTGTCTTGAATGTGAGGATTTTGAATCTTGAACCACGAAATTGATGAGGGAATGTTAATGGGTATTGAATTTGAAGTGGTTTAGGGTCAAGTTTTGTTGAATTTGGTTGAGTTTTGAGGGAGATTGAGAATTTGAGAATGAGGGTTTTGGTTTATGTTCGTGTAGAAAAATGAGAAGAGTGAAGTTTGATGAATGAATGAATGAAAACTTATACAAATAACTGTTTTCGCGCGTATGTATTGATACAAACTCGTGTATGTATCGATACAAGTAAGCTTTCTGTAGCATGTATCGAAGCATGCGTGCATGTATCTATACATCAGACCTTGTCTGTCCCAAACTGAAGAGCTATGCATCGATACAACAGATATATGTATCGATACATATCAGTTCATTTTGAATTTCTGCAGATTAACTAACATGTATCAATACAAATTTTATTTGTATCGATCCAAAATGCATTATTTTCAAATTTTCTCAAAACACATGAACTTATAAGTTTGAAAAACAATTTTATGCATGTATGAACAATTTTCCCAAATTGTATGTATGTATGAACAACATATAATCAACAAGGTACATACTTATGCATGTGAGAAAAACCATATCAAATCATTTCATAACATGAGAACACATGTTAAACCATAGATGCAAGATAAAACATTCACATAGATGTATCAAAGTACCAGATTAATTACATGTAGATATATGTGTATGTATGCACACAAAGTTACATATAAGAATAGAACAAACATATACAAAGCAAATATGAACTTAATATGGCATTTGTAATCATTTTTGTCAAATCCCCATTTTAAACATATGAGTCTCAAAAACTTAAAAATATTTTTGAGCAAAATTCTTGGAAATAGAGGATTAGACAACTATCAATACAAACTTCATATTAAAGTGAAAGATATATGTATATGAAGCCAATGTACAAATGCTAAGAAAAAGTATAAAAGCAAAGATAGAGATTAGAATCTTCCCTTAAATGTTAAGTGGAGGAAGTGATCAATTTCCAAGACTTTGTAAGTATCGAGTTGAAGCTTTTCTCATCTTTTTCCTTTTTCATATGTCTTGAACTCCATTGTTGTCGGTGTCTCTTGTCAGTGGTTCAAGACGCTTCCCTACTGTTTACACTGATTTTTGGTAAACAAGCACTAGTTTGCAATGCTTGAGAGACCAACTAGAGAATCTCGGGAAAAGTAAAAATACTCAAAATGAGTATGTATTTGACAAAGAAAAGGAAATATTTCAATGAATTAGAATGCAGAAAATGTAAATAAAAACATGTAAATTGCATTGAATTAAAAGGAAGTGATCACAAGATCATACATTGTTCCTCTTGTTTTCCTTTCGCTCGAACGCTTGGGTACTAAAAAATTATAAGGATTTTTAGTATGTGAATTTGTGATCCTAATTACATCAAAGGAACTACTATTTATAACTAAAGCCAATAACGTTTTAGCAACGCCTATAATATATCCATCTGACAAGTGTACAACCACTCCATCCTTATCCTAAATGCCATAAGCCATCAGTCTTGAATGAAGCATTGCAATGGTTTGAAATTTGAATTTGAATCTTCTGACAACTCTCAACTATTTACCAAGTTAAAACTATGGTTCGAGTTCGAGCCATTCGAATGGTGTAAATTCGAACCAAGTCTTAGTAACTTGTGCGTTCTCTACAGTCATAAATATTCATCTGATTTGACTTTTATTAAAATATATATTTAATTTTGACCTTTATATTTAATTAATGACTGGAAAACTAAATTTCCATAATTAAAGGTATATTAAATATATTCAGAAGAATATTTTAACTTTATAATTTATTTAGCCAAAATATTGGCTAACAAATTGCCCCCAAAACATGCCAATTTCGATTCGAGCAATTCGAATGAAGAATTTGGCGTTTTTTATTCCACATTTAATGGCACATGACAGTAATGATGATCATAACCGTCAGCGCGTTTCCCACTACTGACACCACTTCACTTTTTCAGCCATTATGGGACACGTGGCGAGCGCAGAAGTTGAAAGAAATAGTGAATTTCTTTTTTATTTATTTAATTCAGTTGAAAAAGAACCCTATAAATAAGATTAGGTCACCATTTTAACACTTTTCTGAACGTTTCAACTCACTTTCTCCTCCCGTTTCAATCACTTTCACCAATTCTGTTCTTGAATCTTGCAAAGCCATTGCATAATCTGCTTGATTTGTCATATTGCTAAACTAAAACTTGACTTTACTTTACAGATCTCAAACCTCTTCGTTGTTCCAGATCTGTATTTGATCTCTTTAAAAATCACCCTTTTTTTCCTTAACTATTCATCTTCTTCGAACCTTTTTAATGGCTGTACAACAACAAGAACTGATTTCTGTTCCCTTTGCTGGAAAATGGAATCAAACCATTGTTAAGTCTAATGGTGTTGAAATTGTTCCTGAACCTCATGGGACTAACGCAGAACAAACACGCTGGGAAGACGAATTGGTCATTCTTTTTTCTATTGCTGACAATGTCTACGCGTTCGGAGGTCCATTCCTAGATGAAACCACTTTAAAGCCCATCATTTCTGAGTTTTTCACCATGCGTAAAACATGCGAACCCAAGATCTTTAGTACTGATCCTTTTAACTTTGCTTTCCTTCGAAAGCCTCATAACATGTGGAGATCAGCTCCAAATTGTAATAGCTCAGCTTATATCGAGTGGCTTGCTCGAGTTGAGAAAGACTGGGGCTCCTTTTGGCAACGCTCAGGAATTTATGACATCATCCAATTGTCAAAGTTTGGCCCAACTTATCATTATGATATGTTGACAGCAGCCATGATGTTTTATGAGAGGAGCACCCACACCTTCCATTTTCCTTGTGGAATGATGACACCAACCCTGCTCGATGTAGCAGCAATTACTGGATTGAGACCAGAAGGTGAAACTTTCGATCCAGCCAAATCGAGTGAGAATGTCTACTTTAAACTCAATGCTGCAGCTTTTTCCAAATTCATTGAGGAGCATCAGGATGAAGGTGAGGTATCTGCTGAGGAACATGTGGCTTTCCTAACCTTGTGGTTATGCCAATATGTTTTCTGCTCGAGATCACTTCAAGTGACTCAAATGTATATTCCTCTGGCAATCCAAATTCATGAGGGTCATGGATTCTCACTTAGTCGTTTGCTATTGGGTGTTCTATATGAATCGATGGGTGAATTCTGTGACAACTTGAAGAAATCTAAAGATGGAGCACCCTTCCCAGTCTCAGGACCACTTATGCTCCTACAATTGTGGCTGAATGCCACATTTACTAGAGAAATGGGATTAAAGATTCCCAAAAAATTCAAGGATGATGTGAACAATCGTTCGATCGAGGGAGTTAGGTTGGCTGTACTAACTCCTAGCTCGAATGAAACTGACCCTCAGGAGCTTTTTATCAAGTACATGAAGGTTTTTCTTAATTTCAACAAATTTCTACCACAGCGTGCTCCATTTGTCAGCAGAAAAATAGGACCAGCTTGGCTGCAGGATGAGTTCCCAGCCAATAACCTTGACAATGATGATGATGTGAATGAGCTATGGCAGCATTACTTACACCCAACCGTCCTTAGTTGCAGGATTGGGTCAAAATCGAACCACTTAGTCTTGGTTGGGTACCAACCAAACTTGGTTTCGAGGCAATTTGGGTTATCTCAAGTGTATCCCAAAAGTCTGTTCGAGGGAGAAAAGAATATGGTCATTGGCAATGAAGTTTCCAAAGACCTTTTTGCCAAATATCTCAAAATGATGGCCAACTTTTCTTATAATGTCAATCCCATCGAATTCAACCACTCATACTACTGTACTGAAAAATTTCACAACTGGTGGGACAATCATTACAATAAGTACATTGTTGGTGATGTTCGATCAAACATTATAAGGTTGAACAGTGGGTTCATAAGGCAGCAAATTCATGACATACAAGCACAACACAAGAATAAAGGTACGTTGTTTAGCAATAGAAGTGACTGGAGGATCATCACAGCCTACTGCTCGAACGGTAAAGCCTAAAAACAATAGAGGCATTCACCTGGCTGATGATGAGGATAGAAGACAAGCTGATGAAGAAGAAAGAAGGAGAGAAGAGACCAGAACCAAGGCAAAGACAGATAAGGTAATAATCTTTCACCTTTTCTTTTGACTTGAACCATGCATAAAATAATCTTTCTTCTAAACTTGTGCTAGATAATACGAGAGAAACATACTACTAGCGTTGTTAGGTCTTCGAAAGAAAACAAACTTCCACATGTAATAGTTCATGAGGATGAAGTTAGTCACTCGAATACCTACTGTTTTATTAAGCTTTCCCTTCCTCATGCTTTATTATTCTTATGTTTTTTACTCTTGTTGTAGGGAACTGAACTTAAAAGACCTTTGAAAAGGAAACATTAGCATATTACCTCAGAGGATAATAGTGCACAAGGCAATACAGTTGCAGCAGATCCTGCACCCCAACAATCCAAAAAACACAAGAGTCACAACAGTAAGAAGACCAGTTCTTCGAATGTTGAATCGAGCAAGAAACGGGAAGAAGAAGAAGAAAACACTGAAAAAGCACAAGAAGACTCCACAGTGGTGAAAGAATTGAAGAAGAAAAAGAAGAAGAAGAAGAAAGGGCATTCCAAGCCTTCCAGATCTTCTAAGTCTGATACCACTAGTACTGCTCGAGTGGATCATGACCTCACTGTGGAGAATGAGGAAAATGCTGAGAGGGTCATTCATGATGATGCAACTGATCAAGGCAATCCTCCACTTTCTCCAATGATAGAACAAATCTCCCCAACTCCTGCTCTCGAGGAAAAAGAATACTTAACCAATGCTGAAAATGACAAGGTAAGTCATTTCTTTGTTCATATGCTTGAATGAACATGTTAACCAATTTCTCAATCTTTACACCCTCTCTTTTCTCTCTTTTTTTTAGAAGAAAACTGCTAGTGAGACTTCTGCTGGGAAGAATAGGAGTCCTTCCCCAATGGAGAAATATCTTGGAGCTAAGTATGGCCAGGTAACCATTTTTTTTAAATCCTTGCCAATATATTCAACATTTTGATCCCAGTAGTGTTTTAATTGTGTAAGTATTTCTACTTCCAGGTCAATTCGAGTGCTCAACCTGATATTCAACCTGATATTGGTCCCCCTGTGTATATGACTCAAGCTGAAGCCAACGTTATATTCCAAAGGGAAACAGGACCAGTTGATTGGATAGGCAAGGCTGAGACAAAGTTGCCAACTCCAACCCCTAGTAATGGCGACTCGAGTGAATCTATTGAGACTGAATCGGAAGAAGAAGAAGATGAAATCGAAGATGATACTAAAATTGAAGAGGCTAAGGCTGGTGGGCCTGAATTATTATCAGAATCTTCTACTTCGAGATTATCTGCCAGCATTGGGGTCCTAGAGGAGGCTTTTGCAAAAATCCACAAGACTGACCCAGCAGCTGCTCTAAATCTTCTCCTACAATCCAAGTCTCAATCTCAGACTTCGAGCGAGAAAACTGACGGCACATCTCACCCTTCAACTGCTGCCATTAATGCTACTATTAGGCAAGATTCTTTACTTAACAGGCTAAAGACAGACTTTGGGATGCAGAATGTGTTGGACGTGCTCGAAGCTAATCCCTCGAAAGCCTTTGAATACTTGGCTTTCCTGAAAAAATTGCACAATTCTTCCACTGATACTCTTACTTTATGTAAAGTCATGCAATTGGAAAGCCTGATTGATCAGTATGCCAAAGTTGTACAAAAAGAGAGGGAGAACAAAGCTAGGCTAAACGTTCAAATAGCTGCTTATGATGATTTGATAGCTAAGGCTGCTGGATTAAACCAAGAAGTCTCTGCAATTCGAGCCAAAGCTGCTGAAGCCCAGACACCTAGACTTGATGCCTGTAGGAACAACATTGCTGCTTGGGAAGCTATTATAATGGATCTTCAACGTCAAATTGATGAATATAAGCAAAAGATAGCTGAAGCACAACAAACCCAAGCAACAATTGAGGCTGAAATGATTCGATCTGTTCAAGCAGATATTGATGCTAAGGGCAGGGAAGGGGTTCGAGCCATAGATGACTCTGAAGTGGTGGCAACAGAAATCAAAGCCCTCAAGGACAACAAACGAGTCATTAGGGCAGAAAAAATATCTTTAGATGCCTTGTATCGCAATGTTGCTGAGGCTTTGTAATTCTTTTTATCCTACTTGAACAATTTCTATGTTATTATGCTATTCGAATCATTTTGGTTGTAATTTGACAATGCCCTTCTGTGGCAAAATATTTTCTTTTTATGTTTGCCATATCTCTTATTTGTTCTAAGTTTTATTCTGTACTTATATTTAATTCGAGCAGAGCTAGTTTATATTTTTTCAAATGTTTACCATTTATCCCCAACACATGTTTTTCAGGGCTTAGATCTTCAATTTCATAAGCACCATTTGAAAAAACTTGAACAATTTTAAATGGACCTTCCCAATGAGGTGACCATTTGCCTAAAACTCTATCTTTCTTATCCATAGGAAAAATAACTTTCCAAACTAAATCCCCTAAGTTAAAAGCTTTCGACTTAACCCTTTTATTATAGGCTTTGGCAACTCTATCCTTTTGCCTAGTCATACACTCTAAAGCTTGTAGCCTTTCTTCATCTAAATCAACTAACTCATCTAACATCATTTCCAAATATTTGTCATGTGGTATTTCCATCTGCCTTTGTATTCGAAATGATTGCATATTGATTTCAACAGGTAGAACTGCATCATGACCATATGTTAATCGAAATGGTGTAGTATTAGTTAATTCTCTAGGAGATTTTCTACATGCCCATAAAACTTGATCTAAAGTTTTATGCCAATTTCTTGGCTTTTGAGCAATGTGTTTTTTAATCAAATTAATGATGATTTTGTTTGCTGCCTCAACTTGACCACTTGCTTTAGCATAATATGGTGTTGAAGTAAGCAATTTGAATCCAGTTTCACTAGCGAACTCTTGCATTTTTCTTCCAGTGAAAACTGAACCTTGATCAGTGGTAATTGTCTCTGGAATGCCATATCTATAAATAATATAATTTTTAATGAAATTAATCACTGCCTCTTGATCCACATTAGGCAAGGGTATTGCTTCAATCCACTTTGTGAAATAATCAATACCAACTAAAATATAACGTTGGTTTTTTGATGAAGCAGGTTTAATTTCACCAATTAAATCCAAAGCCCATCCTCGAAATGGCAATGGTTTACTTATAGAATGTAATTCACTTGCAGGGACATGTTGAACTCCTGCATGCATTTCGCATTCTTGACAACCTTTAGCAAATTCTATGCAGTTTTTTAACATAGAAGGCCAATATAGATCTTGTCTAAACAATAACCATTTCATTTTGCGGCCTGCTTGGTGAGCACCACAGACTCCACTATGCACATCAGAAATTGAAATGAGGGCCTCAGATTCACTAAGACATGAGGAACACAAATTCATCGTTAGTTTCATCAAAAACGACCCACAAACGGCTGGAAAACACGGAATCCGTCACCACCCTTCGCCGGAAAACTCAAAACCACAAATCTCTCAACCAAATTCAAAACCAAATACATCAATAAGCATCTAAACGATGTTCTGAACACGATTCCATCGTTGATTTCGTAAAAAAACGACCCATAAACGAGCAGATCATAGCCCTTTTTCTCTGTCTGAAATTCAATCTTCTTTTTGGCATGATTTGAGCATGAAACAAAGTTAATTAGTGTTGATTATCACTTATGGAACTCATTAGAACATATTACAATCGCCAATTTTGTTCAATTTCGCTCGAATCGCCGTCATGAGTTTTTTGGGTCCGGTGATGTTTTGATTCGTTTTCATATTTGTAAGGTTCTATTGCGAAATTGGAACTTGGATTCAGATTCAGTGGATGATTTCAAGTGGAATGGACTTTTGAATCGCGAGTTTTGGCGTTGTTTAGAAGCTTTACGAATTTATCAATGGAGGACGGAGCGGAGGGAGCTCACCGGAGAAGACAGACGCGAGGAAGAACAAGGTGGAGTCACGGTCGCCACATGTCAAGTTTTGATTAGCCAGATTTTGTACTCGCGCACCCCCCCTTTTGTTCTCAACGCGCTCCCCACCAGTTGGTTTGTGTGGACCGGGTTTGGGTCATCTAACCGACCCGGTTCATCCCTTTATTTTGACTTGTTATGATTGGGTTGGGCCTTACTGCATTTTCTGGACTTATGACTTATTGATTGCTATTTGTTGCTGCTGTTTGCACCCCTTCTGGCCGGTTCATGAATTGGGCTTTTGGACTCTTATTTCTGATGTATTTTGCTTGTGTGCTGCACCTATTTTCAAGTTTGCACCCCCTTTACTCTCTTAACTCATTTACACGCATTTATTATCATCATGTTTTTTTTTTAGCTTATTTGATTAAGTGATTTTGGGACAATAGCTTATTTAAGCTTATTGAGTCCAAATTTTACACTAATATTTTAGGAACTTTTTTTTTTTTTGAGATTTATTTTCTTAACTTTTTTTTTTTAGTTGCTTATTTTGATTACTTGTTAGTACTAGCTTATTCAATAAGTGTTTGTTTAGGACAATAGCTTATTTTATGCTTATTGAGCTTAAACTCTTACACTAATATTTTAAAAAACTCTTCTAGGGTTTATTACTTTAATTTCTAAGTTCTCATTGATGTGTTTTGCATAGATTTGATTAACATTTATTTGCTCTTCTCATGATATGTGTTTCATGTTCACATTTTTGCATCATATTTTACATTACATTTTCATGTCACTTTACATCACAATTTACATGACATCTACATGCTACATTTTTTTACATGACATTTGACACTACAATTTCACTATACAACTTCTTTTTTTTTTACATGCATGCATGCATTTGCATATAGGTTAGGACAATGCATCATTTAAAAATGCATGTTAGAGACAATATTTTGCTTTATAAAATCATTGAGCTCTAACATTAGCATTAATAGTTAAGGACCACTTTTTGGCCTAAATTAATTTCTTTCATGCTAGTTAATTGATTCATTATTTCCTCTCTAGTTTTAAAATTTTGTGCTCATATGCGATGATTTTTTTGCATAACTTTGTGCTCCTTTGCATTTTTTCACTCTTTGTCACATTCACATTATATTTACATTGCATTTTCACACACACTTCACATCAATGTTTTACATTTTGTTTTCTTTTTTTTGTAAGTGCATTTCATACTCATGTTTATTTATCCGCTTGCAATTTTATTACCTTTTATTATTTTTTTCATTTGGTTCGATATGGTTGTAATAATTATTCGATTTGGTTGTAATAGCGTAGGACTTTATCGCTTTTGACACATCACACACAACGCTAAAACACCAAGAAAAAATGAACTTTCATTTCCGAAGAGGCGCGTTAGTAATTTTCTTTAATAAAAAATAGAAAAACAAATAAACAACTTCTTCTCTCTCCAATAAAAATTCTTTAGGCCATAACCCATTTAGTCGCACGATAAGATTTAGGTTAAAGCTTTAAATTTATTTTTATGTCATAACTTGCTCTTCTCAATCCAATCTCTACATGCACACACTTTTCTTTCTATACATTCTCTCCCTCCATTTCTTACAAACTTCTCCCTCATCTTCTTAAGCAATAAAAGTAATAAATTAGAGGTTACCATGGAGTACCATGGGCGTTTACAATGCTAATACCTTCCCTAGGCGTAACTAAAACCCAAGCTTAGAATCTCTCTTTTTAAACGGTTTTTGACACTTTCCCCTCTTTGGAAATGAAAGGTCAATGTAGTGGTGGAAATCCCAAAATCCCCGCAACAGAAAAATGGCGACTTCACTGGGGATACTTTCATTAAGAGGGTTGAAACTATCTAATATATGCTTCTTTTTTGCTTTCCTATGTGCTTAATTGTTTACATGCTTTATATATTATGAAGGGATTTTGAGTGAGACAAGCTTGACCCGAGCTTGAGTGTACCATGAGATAGATTGTGGTAGGATCATAGTGAGTGGGCGGAAGGCAAAACTCCGCACATATCCACATGTGATGAAACCACGCACAGTTGAGGGTCATGTTTGTAGTATTCTTTTCGACGTGATGGTTCGTGTAGATTGTTGCTATGACATGTATCCAAGGATGTTGTGGACCTTTTAGTCACCTTTAACCCATCTTGGCCTTTTTTAGGGTGTGGTGCGATAGCTAAAGCCGAGAGTAAAGTCTTGGAATAGTTGAATCCGCGATACCACGCTTAATCGAGACTTTCCCTTGGATATTTCAGTTAGCCGTGAGTTTTTTCGTGGACATTGGTATTCAAGAAGGAAAGTTGATGACGTTGGGAACTTTGTAGAACCCGTGTTACGAAAAGAAGAAAACCAATAGTTCATACATTGTGGGTGATTTACCTTTGGACTCCAACTTTGTGATATCTCAACCAACCATGTTTGCTTATCTTTGTGGTTGTTGCATCCATGAAAATCTCTTTCCATTGGTTTTCAACGGATTTAGAGGAATTTCTTTATAAACTTCACAACCATCATGGACCTTGAAAAAAAGGGGAGATTGTTTTGAATTTTTTTTTTGATCATTTACGAACAAAAAAATAAGGTCCATTATGATTCATATCCTAAAGTCCTTTGAAAATCAAAGACAAAACAAAACTTTCTTTACATGCATCATTCTACATTCATGGTCCTATTTCCAAAAGTTTGAGTCTCACACCTTATTCTGTCAGAAATCAAGTTGTCTTGTTTGAAAGTGGTCCGACGCTCTTGTCAAAAGTCAACTCGTCAGTACAACACTTGTGCCAACAAAAGAAAAGAATGGAAGTATTATGCAAGAGAACATTCAGATTCGTGAGGAAGTCATCACAATTCGGGCAGGATTGGAAAAGAAAAGGCCCTGATCACTTCATTAATGGTGGCACAAAATAACCACCATCTCCTCCTCGAGCAACTGTTTTTGCCTTTCCAATCTCAATAAAGGCATTAGATTCAACAACAGTCTCGACAACAGGTTCCACATCAGATTCAATAACTGGTTCCACAAAGGTCAAACAAACAGGATCCTAATCCAAAGAGGGCACCTCAATATGGCCTGATTCCTATGTTGTTTGCAGATTTGTTTCCAGTTTTGATTGAGAGGAAATTGATTCAGAGTAGAGCATCACTTCATATACCTACAAAATTGCCATATTAGTACAAACCTGAGCTGTCTTGTGCTTTTCATCAAGAGGCACCTAGCCACAGTATTGAATATTGTTTGACTTTGAAGGGTGAAGTCCAAAGGTTGTTTGAAGCTAACAAGTTTTCTTTTGAGGATATAGACTCAGCTCTGTTATGCATGGATATGGTTTGATAATATTGGGTTGTTATTGTTGATGTTACCTCTGCTACTCTTTTATTCAGTTGAAATTGGTGATACTAGGAAGCTCATCCCTATGATCGCTAGACTTCTCATTTCTTTCTTGTCAAGCATTTGATTGTTTTTAACAATATGTCTTTAGTCAAGTACTTTTAATGTAATAAACATGCATGTTTTTTGAAATTAATCCATTTGTGTTCCCTCTTTTCTTGCTTTATTACTTACAAACTTGAAGTGAGGATGATGAAAACAAATAACTGATGTTTTGCTGATCTATGCTTTCAATGGTGAAAAACCTAGTTGATGATGTAAGACATTGTTTCACTTTCTTTCATTGCTTCATGCTTAAAAAAAAACTACAAAAAGAGTTCATGCTAAGTTGAGCCTTGCATATGTTTTTGTTGTTATTTGATTCTCCCAGTCTCTAGAGATATATTCTTTTAGAAGAAAAAAAACAATTTTGGTTTGACACTTGCCATGACACTTTAAGAGTATATAGGTTGTTTTTACACTTTTAGGCTACATTATGAAGGTTTAGTAATGATTCAATAAAATCAGTACTGTCTTAACACCTTAGACTCTCAGAAGTATGCAAGATTAATTTGAGTACTAATTTTGACAAAGTCTTGAATTTAAGTTTTAAAATAACCCTTGGTAGTTTATCTTAGCAGTCGGCACCATCTTGAACACAAACTAAGTGGGAGATCGATGAACATAAGTGAATGATCCAAAAATTAAAGTTTACATACTTTGGTTGATTTTAAAAGTAGTAATGCACTTATTAAGTTAGACCACCCTCACTCGGTCGTTTAATCCAACAATTGTTGAACATACAAAGAAAAACCATTGTAAATAAACCCATTAGTAGTTGGTTCAAATGAGTCTGATTCTGAACTTTGTAGGGCGGGTTACGATCTGATCCCCCACAACTGCATTTGGGAAAGAGAAAAAGGGGTTTACCAAACTTATGTTATCAGCACCCCTCGGAATATGATCATAATCCCTAACAGATTTTCTCACCATGAGCGTGTACAAGATAACGGGCTTAATGTGATTGCACTTGAACGAAAAGGGTGAGTAAAACTTAAACAAAAGTTAGAGTTACAATAATATACTTCAGATTTGTCTTCATATGATGGAAGTCTTTGACCGCAATGTTTGGTTTTGTGTTACTACAGTACCCTTGGTTTTGATATCAATTACTTGATTTTCTTATCTAGCCGGTAACCACGTATGATTAGAGTTGTCGTGTCCTGTTTCAAACTTGTGCTAAAAAGAGTTACTATTTTTATGCTTAAGGACAAGCAATGTACAAGTATGGGGAAATTTGATAACACAAATCTATATCACTTTTTGGCTTGATTTACATGAATTTTTGCATACTATAATACTCAAAAGACCTAATTGAAGCTAAGTTCACTGTGAAGGCATGCTCAGCAAGTTTATTATTATGCTGACTCCTCCTGTTTGATTAATCAGTAATTATCTTTCTTTTGCACACATCATATGTGTTTCCATTCAAAAAATACAAAATAATATCCAATTTCAAAAAACTTTCATGTGTATTTTATCAAAAATACTTTTCAACATAAATAATTTCACTTGCAAATTAATACTTGACATCAAAGAGATTTGAGCTGTGGTCTGATCATGGGCAAAGCTGATTCGAGACACTCCTAACCAGGGGCAGGTTATCTATGGATTCTGCCAATCAGGGGCAAACAAGTTGAATATTCTTCTTATTGTAATACCCTAATTTTTCACTTTTGTAAATAAATATTTTATTTAAAAATTATTTCTTATATTCCTTAAGAAATACCAAAAAATAGATTTTAGATAATTTTGTTTACAATTTATCCTTTTTCTTTCATTTCTTTAAAATATAGCAATTTATACGAAAAATAGCAAAAATAATCGAAAATGATTTTTATCTCTTTATTTAAGTATATATCTCATTTTTACATTTTCTATAGTTTATTTACATTTTTATTCATTTGCATTTTTATCCCTTTAGAGTTTTTCTTTGACCAATCAAACAATGCCACCTCGCCTCCTTCACTTTTTTTTATTTCCATTTTATCTCCTAAAATAATCAAATTTGACCCCATTTCCATTTTCACTTTTTTACCATTTAGAACCCTTTATTACAAAAAATACCCTTTTTTTTAGTTGATAGTATAAAAGGAGAAGTTTCCTACAAACTCTATGGGGAATCACTGTAGCACAAAAAATTTCATTTCTCATTTTCTTTCTCTCTTACTGCGCGCCTCCTAACCCTCTTCTAACCCTAATTCCATTTTTCTCAAATTCATCCAAAACTCAAGTTCAAACCCACATTTCCAAAGCTCAGGACCTTATTGAACTCGAATCTAAAACCAAAATCACGAAACAAGCAACGGAATCGCGTTTTTTAGAGGTTCAAAGTTTGAGTCTGAAACCCAAATTCGCCAAAACAAAGAAGGTAGTAACTGAGGCGTTTTTGAACGAGTTTTTGTGCATTTTCGTTTGATTTGAGGTTTGAATCATGTTTAAAACCTTTTCCGTTAACTAATTTGTGTGAATCACGACTGAAAAACGTATTTTAAAACTCACCCCGTTTCGGATTTTCGATCATCTGTGTTGATATAAGCTTCGATTGTGTTTTATGACCCTCGATCTGTAATCGATGCGAAAAACCGTGCGAAATGATATATTTATTTGTCCGATTTGGTTGAGTTTTGGGTTTGTTGGACGCGACCGAGTCTGACTCGCCAGCTTCCATGGAAGCTTCAGAGTCGCTGAGTCCTGCGACTCGGTCTCTAAAGAAGAAGAAGGTCCCGCGCACGTGGCAGCCTGCGATTGGCGCCCGCGCGGGTTATGATTTTGATTTTTGGGTCGGCCCGATCCGGATCCGACCTGGTTTGTGTGAAAACGGGCCTTAGGCCCAACGTTCCTTTTTTGTGTTGTTTTTTACACCTCCCAGCGCTGCTATTCGCACCCCCTGATGGGTGTGAATTGGGCCTTAAGCCCATCGTTTTTTCTTCTGTTTTTTTTTTGTTTTACTGCACAAACCCCCTGGGTTGCTTTTTGCACCCCCTGCTGAATGGTATAGACTGGGCCTTAAGCCCATTTTTATGATTTCTGTTTGTTTGAGAATTTTCCTACTTTCTGCACCCATTTTGCATTTGGTTGGGTTTTGGGCTTTTGAAGTCCATTTTCTGCATTACTGTTACTTGGTTATAATTCAATTAATTTTCGTAATGTTTCGTTAGTTTGATTGATTTTGCGACAATATTTTGATATGAAAAACTTTTGTTTAAAAATTTACTAGAATAACGATAAATAAGCCCATGACGGATGACTTGTGGTTTAATTTATCGTTATTCCGGTTTTTTTTAAAGGTGAAGAAAATTGCTAGTAAAAAATGAATGATGATAAATAAGCCCATGACGGATGACTTGCGGTTTAATTTATCATTTTTCCGAAATTATTAAAAAGTGAAGAAAGACTTGTTAGTTAAAAATAATAAGGAGGAGCCTGACGGATGACTCGCTTCCGTCTTATTTTATTTTAACTAATCAAGTTCAAATAGTTGTTTGACCCATACTTGTTGAATTAATTATTGTTTCGATGATTTAATTTTGCGTCATTATAACTGTTCAACATCATCATTATTTGTCATTCATGTGCATTCATCTGCATCTCTATCATCTTCTACCTTTCTCTTTTTCTTTTGTTTGTCTGAACTGAATTTGTGAAAATCTTTTTTTCAAGAAGTAGAATAAGAATAAACTAGTCCTTGACGGATGACTTGCGGCTTTGAGCTAATTTTTATTCTAAAACCTAAAATACTTATTAATTAAAAATGAGATAGAAGGAGCTTGACGGATGACTCGTTTCCGGCTATTCTCACTTTTTAATTAATTCGATAATGAATTGAATGAAACGGTAGAGCTTGACGGATAACTTGTCTCTGCTAGGGTAACCTCGTCCTTGACGGATGACTTGTGACATTGAGGTTATCGACATTCACTAAATAATATCCTAATGCTTAAAAGACATTCAACCCACACCACTGCATTTCCTGCCCGTGTGCAGTCAACTCTTTTTCAACTTTCAAACTTTTTTTTATCTATTTTCATCAACGGATGGTGCTTTATCCATTCCCTTGATACAAGCAATATTGTTGTCTCAGTGGAATGCGACCTAAGCATCGTTCACTAAAAATAACAAACAAACAAACCTTTTTCAGGAAGAACTACGTGAGCTTTGACTTCCTCATTGTACTCGGGGGATACGTAGGAGCCAGTGCCTCTCTCGTCAAGAAGAATAATAAAAAACTCTTTTTTTCCCTTTTTTGTTCAATATGCGGTAATCTTTCTTTACATGCGGTTAATTTCTGTTTATGCAAACCAAATTCCTCAAATGGTTCCCGTTGAGTACAACGGATATGAGGGGGTGTTAACGTCTTCCCCTCATGTAACCAACTCTCGAACCCGACTCCGAAAGGTTTTGTCGTTATTTTCCTTTCCCCTCACGGGATAAATAAAATGCGGTGGCGCCTTCATTGTTTACATTTGTGCATTGCATTTGATCATTGCATATCTGTATTTTTTTTTTGCGCCGGGTACTACACTTATCAAGGTTGAAAATGTTCAAGAGTTGGTTTCTCTACAAACATCAGTTGGTCAAGGGCATACCCTTCAAGGTTTCAAACACTTGGCGCATACTATGTCAAGATCATATTTTCCTGAATAGTTACATGTTGTGAAATATGGCCGGATCTTGGTTGTCAAATATCATGGATAGAGAAGAGTTTTCCCTCTCAGTGCACGCTGCTGCAGTTAACAGATACAATGCCTAAGTGTAAAAGGTCAACCAGTCAAGCTCTTCGAGTAATTCTTTGAAAGATTTATCAAACTGCTGCAAGAATCTAAAGCGAGGGGCAAAGTTGTCTCCGTTTTCTCAAGTTATTTAATAACATCAAACATGTTTTCTCTAAGGGAATGTCAACAATCATCTCAATAAAAGGGTACATCCCCAATGAAGGTTGACAATTTTGTCTTGAGTACTGTTTGTCATACCCCAAATTTTACCCTCCAATGTTGGTACATATATATTTTAATTCATTCGAATATCAAAAAAGTGACTGCAGTTTAGTTGGTAAGGTTGGGGCGCGTGTAACAGTTCTTTGAGGCTAGGGTCAGGGGTTCAACTCCGTCTGGAGGCATTTTGCCTTATTTTTTTAAGACTTCTTTTTATTTTATTTTTTGTTTGTTCAGTTTTGTCCAATTATTGTGACAGAATAAAAAAAACAAACGAAAATATATTCTAGAAGGGAAGGTCACGTGTGCAGTAAGCAAAAGCCCAGTACAAACATATTTCCAAAACCAATATCTGATCTTGAAGGCCAAGCAAACAAATTTACACTGATTTATAAAATTACAGCAAATCAAACATAAAAATCTGATGAAATTTCTCAAGTAAATTTACAAAACAAATCTTCCAAGATTCTCACTAATTTTACAACCCTAATTCTGACACTATAAATACATAACAAACTTTATGAGTTCAGACAGAAATTCAGACACACTGAATACATAAAAAATTCAGAACAAGCTCTGAACACAAATACATTCACGCTCCCTGCAACAAAACCCTAGGTTAATTTTTCTACACACTGTAGAAAAATTAACACCGAATAAGCCTTCCTCCAGCAGTAACTTGCACGCATAGAAACCAAACATACAGAACAAAAAATCAGAAGTCAGAACCGAACCGGGAGGATGGAAAAACAGAAAACAGAAAACACACGGGAAGGAATTCTTATGCGGCGGGAGTTCACGGCACACAAGGTAGGTTTATTCCACCCCTTTTAGCCATGTAGGACGATTTTCTGCTTCATGCTTACATAATACTTGCTGTTATGTTATTTTGCTTTTGTTCTGCTGTTGCTATCATGTTTATGTAGTCATGTTGAACAAATATACCCTCTGTAACACAGTGAGAAAAACAGAATATAAAAAAGGCTTAAGGAAGAAAATAGATCGAAATTTGTACATAAATTTTTGGTCTTTTTAATTCTATTTAAGGGTTTGTTTGGGTGATTGGAAAATTAGATTTAGGGATTAAACAAAAAATAAGAACAGAAACAAAAGACAGAAAAGAAAAAGAACGAAATAACAGAAACCATTTCAGATCTAAAAGTTTCGGACGAATTTTTTGGTTTTGAGGCCCAATTGGTGTTTAGAAACGAATTAATCATGTTAAAAAAACATTATAAAAACAAGTTTTGTTCGGTTTCGGGGGTATACAAATTTTCTGGAAAATCACTATGAAGGTATGAGTTTTCCGGTTGAAACTCAACCGAAAAACTCATCGGTTTCTGAAAAGCACGGTGGCGGGTGCGACGGCGCGCCTGCAGAGTCGCCGGAAACTAGGTTTAGTGCGGCGGCTCCAGTTGAAGCTCAACCAGAGTTCTTCATTTGTGAAGAACAATATGAATGTGTTCTTGAACAAGGAAGAGAGAGAAGAGAGCGAATGAGAGAGAAAGAGAAAGAAGAGAGAGAAAAACATGTGAGAAATGAGAAAATTCTGAAGGAAATAAATATATATACCTCCCCCCGAATCTTGTACGCGCGCGCGCACTGCAGCTGTTGTGCTCCCCTCTGTTGATCAAAGATCAAACAGGTCCTGGAGCCCCACGCGCGTTGTGCCTGACCATGTGAATTTGGCCCTGTTTTTTTGCATCTGTTTGTTGTTTGCACCCCAGTTTTACTGTTTACACTATTCTGTGTATATAACTCATCTAATTTATTTTAATGTAATATATTTTCATTGTAAAAAAAATGAATAAAATAAATTTTTAAGATATTGTGGATTAAAAAGGAGAGGACGGATGCACTTTCGTTTTTCTCCTTAATTATTGGTGGCTTTGTGTACACTTAGTTTACCAATAATTTGTCTTCCACCTAAACTCATAAAAAGGACATTAAAAAATATCAACAAATCCAATCTAATTTTTCGTCTTCGGGTCAATTCTCAAAAGTCATTTTAAGAGGCAAAAACAAAACACTTTTCATAAAAAACACCAACCAACAAGGTACCCAGAACTACGTAGCTTTGATTTCCTCATCGCACCGGAGGATACGTAGGAGCAAGAGTCATCTTGTCAAGCATTATAATAAAAAACTTAACTTTTCCCCTTTTTTGTAAATATATTTAATAGTAAATAAAAATTTAATAAATAAAAAACATGTAAATAAACTCGAAAAAATATTTTAATACCCTAGAACTAATTAGGAGGTTCCCGTTGAGTACAACGGATGTGAGGGGTGCTAATACCTTCCCCTTGCATAATCAACTCCCGAACTTGGAAATGGTTGCGATGACCATCTTTCCTTAGTTTTTAGGTTTTATCAATATTTTCCTAATTAAATAAAATTTGGCGGCGACTCTGTGTCATGCCGTGTGTCCTAAACGCTCGGGCGATTTTCGCGGCGCGACACTGTTATCAACAAAATTATAATATTTATGATATCGAGAATGTATTGATGTTAGAATTTGGAAAAGAAGGAAAAACTCATTTTGACTAGCCATGTGAGTATTTCGACTAAGATTTGTCGAAATTATCCATATTAAGGGAAATTCTACTACACTCTTTTGTGATGCTCGACGAATTATATCCAACAGATTGATGTATGACGAAGAATTCGAGTTGGTGCAATAGAAAGTAGGGTGCTTTCGAAGACTTCATTTTCAACAAGAAGTGACATATGATTCGAAGAAGTCATTGAAGAATAGTCATTCCAAGGGACAAGTGTCAAACTTGGATTAAAGAAATTATTAGTTTTAATGTCTATGTACAAAGGGTTGGATCCTATTTTCTACAAACTCTACAATGCCCACGCCACGCTGCAAACGGGTTCAAAGAGTACAAAGAAGATGGATTCCATCCACCATTTACATTTCTTGTAATTTCCCTTTTTGTTTTGCAATTTATGCATTACTTTCCTTTAATTTTCTTATGCATTTCCTTTTCATCTTCTTTATTTTTCTTTCTTTTCGATACTCACTTGAGTATCTTTCTTTGATGTTGTCATGAGACAACATGTTATTAAAAGTTGTTGGATGCAATTCTAACACAAAAAAGAACAACAATCTTGTTCTTAAAGACGCATGAAGTACATCATAAATCCTTAGGCTTGAACGGACCTTTAAAAATAGGATTTTACTAGTTGATCCTGCAAGCATTGCAAACTAGCGGTTGTTTACCAAAAATCAGTGTAAACAAATTGGCACACCCAGTGGGACTGGTTTTGTGCGTTATATTTTTAGAAATTTGTTCAAGTTTTTCTATAAAAACTTCATTTCTAAAGTTAGGTAGTGTGTTTGTAAAATTGTGAACTTTGTTGTTCTTCAAAATTCGTGTTTATTAGTGCATGCAATTAAGAAGTGGTAGAGTAATACCAGAGATGGTGAGACCCAGAGGCAATAACACTAACAACAATAACAACAACAACAATGCCAATAATAATAATAACCGGGAGTCAGATGAGGACATCCCAGTACTCGAAGAGATTGGCATGTCCATTCCTATGACAACATCAACCACAGATGCAACAACTATGGGGGCAACCCAAAAATTCCTGTGTCTATGAGTATGCCCTCATCGTCATCCACTATTGCATCAACCATGGTGAATACAACACCAACCATGCCCTTGCAGACTTCAATGCCAGTAGGGATAACTTCCCCACTTTCATTGTTATCCATGGGACAACAAATGGATGAGAGTAATCATGAAATGGTAAATTTACTCACCACACAGATGGGTACAGTAATTTACTCAAGATACGAATCGAAGTTATGCGGCTTTAACCACCCAAATGGGAAGAATTGCTGATTTCTTTGGGGGGCCAAAGATGCCTGACCAACAACCACTTCGAGCAATCCCACCTAGGATACTAGAACAAGTGGTGGAAAATCGAGTCGAGGCCAACCAGAGACAACAACCTTTGCCTCAAATGGTTGAACAACCCGTACCAAAAAATGATGAACCAGAAGTTGTGTTGGTAAATATAAACCAGAATGTTGATGAGGTTTTGAGAAATGTCCAACACAATGATTTTGGGCAGAGTAACTTAGCCAATTAGTTGAGACTATTTTAGCCCAAAATGGTTTAAATGTTGGCCTACATAAGCCTAATTTTGTGTCACCTTTGTCTGAATATGTGATGCAAACAGAAATACCAAGGGGTTGGAAAACCCCAAAATTTACTAAGGTTGTTGGTGACACAACTGAATCTATAGTTGAACACATTGCTAGGTACTTGACTGAGGCTGGGGATATAGCATACAAAGAAAATTTGAGAATGAAATACTTTCCCAACTTTCTAACCAAGAATGCTTTCACTTGGTTTACAACCTTACCCCCACATTCTGTGTTTACTTAGACCCAACTCGAGAGGCTTTTCCATGAACAGTTCTACATGGGTCAAACCTAAATAAGCCTCAAAGAATTAGCAAGTGTAAGGCGTAAAACACCAGAATCTATTGATGATTATCTAAATGGGTTTATGCTTCTCAAAGCCAGATGTTTCACATAAGTTCCTGAACATGAGTTAGTAGAAATGGCTACTGGTGGGTTAGATTACTCGATTCGAAATAAACTAGATACCCAACACCTTAGAGATATGGCTCAGCTTGCTGATAGGGTTAGACAAGTTGAAAGACTTAAGAGTGAGAAAGCCAGAAACACTAAATTTCATAAGAAAGAAAAGATAGCTTATGTGGGGAACTATGATAGTGACAATGATTATGACTTAGATTGTGAGAAGGTTGAGGAAAATGAAATAGATTTGGCTGAATTAAAGCCAGAACCTCCCTACACTTGTAAGTTATTGAGACCCTCGAATGGAAAAAATCTTGTAGAACCCAAAAATGATAAGTATGTTGCAAAGACCTAAACATTTGATGTTACCAAATGTGATGAAAATTTTGATTTATTGGTTACTGATGGCCAAATAATTGTTCAAAAGGGACTTAAGGTTCCTGCTTTAGAACAAAGAAAGAAAAGAGGTTATTGCAAATTTCATAACTTTTTGGGTCATAAAACTTCTCATTGTGTTGTTTTTAGAGACTTGGTGCAAAAAACATTGAACGAGGAAAGGTTGAAATTCGATAAAAAGGCTAAACAACCTATGAAGGTAGACACTGACCCTCTCCAAGTGGTTGAAACTTCCTATGTGGAGCCATTCGAGTGCTTGGTGATAGATGCCCTGGAGGCATCCCTAGTTCGAGTTGTAACTGAGCGAGAATATGCTGAGGAAATCAAGGTGGTGTATCCTCGAGCTGAAGAGGAACTCATTGATTTTTTGAATAGATGCAAGCTAAGCAACAAGGAGGTTAGGAAGGATAAAGAGGCTACTGCAGGCCTTAAAAATGTTATGTCATATGTGGATAACAAAAACAAATGGTCTACTGAGAGACCAAGCAAAGGTAAGGCCACAAACCAAGGCCCTACCATCCATGACAGGTTAGGAAGGAGACAAACCTATGTACCTTCCAATAGAACTCCTGTTAACCAGTGCCCTGGCCAACATCAGGCCTATCAAAAAAGGAGGATGGATGTTGGTGGTTCGAGTCAAGTTGCTTCAAGCAACATTACTGAAACTAGGAAATACTCTTATAACAACAATTATAAGGGTAAAAACTCTATGACTCGAACTCAATGGCGTAGGTATCACGCCTAAAGAAATTGGATAGAGAAAATGCCCGTACTAGGGCAACTCCAATGCAATTGCCCATGCTGGGGGCAATAACAAAATTGTCCATGTGATCGACGATTTGTGTATCAAAAATATTTTATTGACCGCAAGTGCACAGTCTCGTCGTTGAGTTTTAAAAGATATCGAATCCACAGGGACCAATAATCGAACTACCGTATTTCTGTTGTTACGGTGTAAATCTAAGGCTAATGTTTTTATGGTTTTAAGATTGTTTTAGAATTTAAATGAAAATTAAAAAAGAAGAATTAAATTAATTAAAGCGGGATATCGGTATGTAACTTAATTAACCATCAGGAATTTAATAAATTAATAGCGCGCGAAAAAGGTTTATTTTTCAGAAGAATTTTCTCAATTTAAAGGTTTAAACCTCACACTCTCGTTTTGTTGATAAAAACCATACTTTCTAAGCTAGGAGTTTTACTGTCACTTTTCTACCACCTTAGCTTCGAAAGTATATTTTGAAAATCAATAAATTCTAATTAATCCTAACGTGGCTCTCGCTCGTTTAAAGATTAATATCAAATTCCTACTATCTAGTTAAAGTCCAAACTCTCGCTCTATTGACTTTAACCTTAGTTGCTTTATTTAACTCTCGTTCAAAAGCATTGGATTAAATTAGGAATTTGAATCAGAAAAATAGTTTAATAAGTACGCGCTAAATCATTATTAAATTCCCTTCGGAGAATTAATTCACATACCGATATCTAGGAATTTAGCTAGACATAATTAAGAAATCAAACAAACAAAAACAGAAAATTAAATAAAGCATAATTAAATAATTGAATAAAAACATTAAATAAAAAACCTGGAATAAATGCTGAATGAACTTGATATAAATAACTGGAATAATATTCTTGATAGGAAAGTGAAAACAGAACTGAAAACGGATTCCCGGTGTGGAAATACCGTTACAGTTACTGTAACAAGAAATAAAAACTGGCAGAAAAGTAAAGAAAATAATGCGTGATCAGATCTGATTTTTGAGCTTCTATTTATAGGGAAATTTTTGACTTGCACGATCCTCTTTTTAGGGAAAGGATAAGCTTGTTTTTGGTCTCATCCCATTACCGCACGATAGGAACAGAAAACGGATCAGACGAGTGCCACTTCCCCACGTTACGCGAAAAGTTGTTTTGCTGGATTTGGGCTTCTGTGGCGAGCGCCACAAAGTGGTGGCGAGCGCCACCAGGCCAAAATCTGAGCTTGGCTGATTTTGCTTGATTTGCACCCCTTTTCGCTCCATTTTTGACCCTTTTTGCTCAATTCTCTTCTCCGACCTATAGGATTATTCGAGTCTTTGTAAATTGTGCACTATCAAGCGTTTTTAATAAATTGCTCAAATCGTCCGTTTGCCGATTTTGGGGGAGACGTACCCGGCCGACCGCGAGGACGACACGAAAGCTGTGGGAACTCCCTAACCATCTGTTTGCGTTCTTCTCTCCTTACACTCTTTACTTTTCGTATTATTGGCTAATTGGATCAATTGAATTTGGTGATCGTAAGTGTTCATCACAATTCAATTGAATTGGACTTGAATTGTGATTGTGTGTAACTTGGTAATTGAAACTTGTTGTGTTCGTTTGTCGTAGTAATTTGATTGCAAAACATAACCTAATTCAATTTATCGTTAAACGCTCCAAGGCTTATACTACCTTTCCTTTGATCGAAGGGTGCAAAGTAGATTACCGATCCGGTGGCCTTCCGCGTACTCGAAAATATTTTGAAAAACTCATTGTGTAGAAAGAGTCACTTATTCACCCCCTCTAAGTGATCGCCAAGTAGTCTAACAGTGGTCCTTTCACTAGACAAGTTTCTAGTTGTAAGATACCCAGATCCCTGGAGAAACCCCCTAAGCTTGATAGATACGATGGAGTCGGCGGCCCGGATGAACACATTGAGAACATAGACGTTGTGCTAGACTATTACGGCACACGTGGCGCCGTGAAGTGTAAGTTGTTCGTCCTCACTTTAAAGGGAACCGCCTTGACGTGGTTCAAAATGCTCCCGGAAGGATCCATCGACTCATGGAAAACACTATGCAGAAAATTCACATCTCATTTGACCTCTAGACGGAAACAACCGAAGACGGTATCCGTGTTGAGCGCCATTGTACAGGGGAAGAAGGAAATACTCAGAGAATACATTGAAAGGTTTACACGAACTGCTGTAGACGTCAAAAATGATGATGATAAGCTGTTATGTTGGATCTTTGAAAGAGGCCTGAAGCCGGATTCAATGTTTAAGGAAAAGTTAGGATTGGAGGCCCCACTCAACATGCACGATTTACTAACATGTGCCCAACCTTATATCAATTATGAGGAAAAACTTTTAGCCGAAGTTCTGGCTAAACAACCAGAAGGGAAGAAGAAAGAAAATCCTGAAAAGAACAATGGAAGAAGTTAGGAAAGAAGACTGAGAATTCCGAAGCCAAGATTCTCTGAATACACTTCATTGAACACCTCCATAGATAGGATTCTTGTAGAGTGTATCAACGCGGAATTCAAATATTTTTCCGTAAAGTTTCCTCATGTCGTAAAAGAGTCACCACATGCAGACAAAACGAAGTATTGCCGTTTTCACAGATGTTATGGCCATGATACAGACGACTGTATCCATCTTAAAGATGCCATAGAAGATCTGATCAAGAAGGGGAAACTAGGCCGTTTTACCAAAGACGGACAAAGAGGTTGAGACGGACGAGACAACAGGCGTTCCCGGGGACATGATGAGCGAAGCCGGAAGCGAAGCCAATCTCCTAAACGGAGACGCTCTCCCAGAAAAGAAGAGTCTTCCCGGAAAGTTGTTGATGCTGTTTCAAAAAGAAACAAAGACAAAGAAGATTCGAGCAGTAGTGATGATGAAACAACGAAAAGCAAAGGCAAACGTCCCCATATTGCATCCATTATTGCGGGATTCCATATTGCATCTATCATTGGAGGGTTTCTCGCCTCAAATAAACCTTCCAAGAGAACCATGAAGAGAAGGATAGACGAAATGTTTGCTGTTTCCACTGGTTCGATTCCGTCTACATAGTCCAAATGCAAAAGACCAATGCTTGGATTTACTGATGATGAAATGCTAAATAACAAACCCAACGAAATTTTCCCATTGATTATTATGGATACGCTTGATAGTTTTGACGTATCAAGGATCTTGGTTGACGAGGGAAGTTCATGTGATATAATGTACCAAGATCTCTTTGAGAAAATGGGATTGAAGAAAGAAGACTTGGCCCCGTATGAAGGATCGGAGTTACAGGGATTTAATGGAGCCTTAACGACACCTTGGGGACTTGTTACCATGCCGGTAACCTTCTGGGATGAAAAAACAGCAGGATCAGAAATGACCATACCAGTACAATTCCTAGTGATTCCCTGTAAATCCGTTTACAATTGTATTTTGGGGAGAACCACACTTGCTGCTTTAGGAGCAGTCCCGTCTACAGTTCATCTAACGATGAAATACCATGCTAAAAATAACCAGGTAGTCACTGTGTGGGTGGATTTGGTGGGGGCTAAGAGATGCCACAGAGCCCTGAAGAAGCTGGTTGATGCTGAATTGACCCAACGGGTGGATGTGCCGGAGCAGGCAACACCATCTAGATCCCAATCAATGGACGTAACTGTCGCAAGGTTCGACACACGATCAAAATATGGTGAATCTAACGATGAAAGTTGCCAACAGAAATTGCCACCTGGCGGGTACAGTAGGCCAACCCATGACGGGGACTTTGATGTGATACAGCTAGACGATAATCCGGAAAGAAATGTGAAGATTGGTCTCAACCATCCCGTTAAGGTGAAAGAGGACCTGATCGAATGTCTAAAGAAAAATGTTGATCTTTTTGGTACTTCTCTTAGCAAAATGCCTAGAATTGATCCTAAGGTAGCATGTCATGAGCTGAACGTGAATGAAGCATTCTTGTACATATCCCAGAGAAGGAGAAGACAATCACCAGAGAAAACGAAGGCAACACAAAGTATCGTTGACGGATTGTTGAAGGAAAATTTTATCTCAGAACGTCACTATACGGAATGGCTCTCAAACGTTGTTCTAGTCAAGAAATCGGCAGGAAAATGGAGAATGTGCGTTGACTACACATATCTGAACAGAGCCTGTCCCAAAGACTCATATCCACTTCCCAACATTCATAAATTGGTTGATGATTCAGCAGGCTACAAGCTCTTAATCTTTCTAGATGCTTATTCCGGATACAATCAGATCCATATGTCCGTCAAGGATAGGGAAAAACAACTTTCATGACGAAATGAGCTAACTACTGTTATAACGTGATGCCATTTGGACTAAAGAATGCAGGAGCCACATACCAAAGGATGATGAACAAGGTTTTTAAAGATGAGACAGGAAAGATGCTGGAAGTGTACATGGGTGATATGATCGTTAAATCTGCTGAAGAAACCTTACATAGCTCCCACTTGGAGGCTATTTTCAAGCGAGTTAGAGAATTCAGTATGAGATTGAATCCAGGGAAGTTTACCTTTGCAGTGAAGGCGGGAAAATTCCTAGGATTTTACTTGACGGAGAGAGGCATTGAGGCCAATCCGGACAAGTGTGATGGCGTTATCAACATGGAGGCCCCATCTACAAAACAAGGAGTTTTGAGGCATAACAGAATGTTAATCGCCTTGAATAGATTCATTTCCCGATCAACACAACATGCATTACCGTTCTACAAACTATTGAGGAAGGAAACAGAATTTGCATGGAGGGAAGAAAGCCAAAATGCTTTTGATCAACTGAAGACGGTGTTGTCTCAACCACCAGTACTATCGAAGCCTATGAAAGACGAAGTGTTATTCCTATACTTGGCCATATCAGTTGAAGCAAGAAGTGTAGTCCTGGTGAGAGAAACGAGAGCCATTCAGAACTCGGTATATTTCATCTCTAAAGCTCTTGCCGGACCAGAAGTGAAATACCAAAGAATTAAGAAAGTAGCTTTGGCCTTAGTGACAGCTGCAAGGAAGTTGAGGAGGTATTTCCTTGCCCACTCAATTGTTGTAATAACTGACCAACCATTGAAACAGGTGCTCTTTAGACCGGATTTGGCAGGAAGAATGATGAGATGGTCAGTTGAATTATTAGAATTTGATGTTTCATTTGAGTCAAGAAAAGCATTGAAGGCTCAGACTTTCGCTGATTTGTTAGCGGAAATGACTCCAGCTACGAATGACCCATGTACACAGTGGATCATATTCACTAATGGGTCATTCAACAGCAAGGGAAGTGGAGCAGGTTTGATACTAGAAAGTAGCTAAGGATTAATTGTTGAAGTCTCCTTGAAGTTTTCATTCACCACCACGAACAATCAAGCCTAGTACGAAGCTTGCATTGCCGGATTGAAAATGGCCCATGAGATGGGAGCTAGAAGTGTGAAGCTGAGGAAAAATTCTCATTTGGTGGTGACGCAGGTCAAAAGAGAGGCACAAGCCAAGGAACCATTGCTATAGAAATACTTGGCGGTAATAAAAGAAATCATCACCATGTTTGAAGAATTTGAGATCATGCATGTTCGTAGAGAACAAAACACTAGAGCAGACGTTCTAACTAAACTTGCAAGTACAAGAAAAAGCGGCGTGAACCATTCTTTCATACATGAACTCTTGAGAAGCCTAGCATTGCAGAGAAGGTCACTAGAAAGCGGCGTGAACCATTCTTTCACTGTTATGGTTCTTGACGGAGGAAGTGGCAATAACTCTTGGATCCTGCCCGTCATGAAATTTATTGAAACCGGGGAGTTACCAACGGATAGGATAGAAGCCTCCTTAGTAAAGAGAAGGGCACCGTCTCATACTATCGTTGCTAGACAACTCTACAAACGAGGATTTTCCACACCACTTCTGAAATGCATTGAAGGAGAAGAAGCTGCTTACACTTTGGAGGAAGTCCATAAGGAATTGCTGGCCAACATCTTGGCGGAAGGGCACTTGCAAAGAAAGTGCTCAGTGCTGGATATTATTGGCCTACAATGGCCACTAACGCCAAGAATTTCGTCAAAGCTTGCGAAAAATGCCATAAATACGGAGACGTCCACAACTCTCCACATGCATAACTCCACAACCTGACCATCCCTTGGCCTTTTCGTCAGTGGGGAATGGATATCTTGGGACCTTTCCCAATGGCATCTGGGAAATTGAAATTCTTGATAGTAGCTGTGGATTACTTCACAAAATGGATAGAAGTAGAACAATTGGCAAAGATAACAGCAGCCAAGATCATAAAATTCTCCAAGAGAAATATCTTGGCGAGGTTTGGAGTTCTTCATTCCGTTGTCACCGATAACAGAACATAGTTTGCCGACAAGAAGATGAAAGAGCTCGTGGAAGATTTCAAAATTAAACAACACTTCTCATTAGTAGAGCACCCTCAGACCAATGGTCAAGCTGAAGCAGCTAACCTAGTCATTCTTAGAGGATTGAGAAGGAGGCTTGAAACCGCCAAAGGAAACAGGGCCGAAGAGCTCTGCCATGTTTTGTGGGCTTACAGAACCACACCCCACTCCACGACGGGTGAAACCCCGTTTAGATTGACATACGAAACTGTAATCCCCGTGGAGATCGGCGAATTAAGCTGGAGAACTGCTTACCCTCTGAACGAGGAAGACAATACCATGGCAATTCAACTGGAGCTGGACTTCTTGGATGAAAAGGGATGCTATGCTGCATTGAAAGAAGTTGCCGTCAAGAAACTAACGGCTTCAAGCTACAACAAGAAGGTTCGATCCCGGGATTTCCTTCCCGGAGACCTTGTACTCCCCCGTGCTGATGTAGGCGGAAAAAATTCCTCTGACGGGAAACTTGCTGCAAATTGGGAAGGCCCTTACAGAGTCAAAACTTCCACCGGCCAAGGCGCCTATAAGCTGGAAACACTCAAGGGAGAACCTATCCCAAGGACTTGGAACGCAGCAAAGATGAAGAAATATTATATTTGAAGAAATACCGTCAAGACGATGAATTGCTTGTTTAGTTGAAATATTTTGATTGTATCGCGTCAAAGAACGGAAGTTTTATTAGTGAAATTCATGTTGAAGTCATGTAACCATTTTGAAGAACCAATATTCAAGGAAATACATGATGATTATTCAGATATATTAGTTTCATACATTCTCAAACTTTACAAGTTTCATACATTCTCAAACTTTCATTTACATCACGACTAAGGTGTTAAAATAAAATCCAAAAACATAGAAAAGACCCTCTCTCAACAGGGGCAAAAGACCCTCTCTCAACGGGGGAAAAAGACCCTCTCTCAACGGGGGCAAAAGACCCTAAACGGGCCACTAAATAAATGGCTTTTCCGGTTAGCCACCGGAAAGTAGCGCACGTTCATAGGGGAAAAGGGAACTCTTGGCTAGATTCTCCTTCTACTCCAGTAAGACCTTAAACGATAAAGGCCAAAGAACTAAGACCTATAAAGATTAGGCACGAAGATCACTCAAAACGGAACTTGATTCCATAAACAAAAAACTTACAAAGATCCTTCAAAGGAAAGGCAAGTAATAAGTTATATACAAACACAACGAATATTCCTAAGATGGAATCATATATCAATACTTATAGATCATAGCATTTATAGAGTAAAGACTCACACGCGGAGTCAAAACCTCTGGAAACGGCTAAAAATAAAACCGTTTAATTTCAAAGCGAGGTACCCGTATTATTTCCTGAACGGAAATCGTACCTATATTATTTCCTAAACGGAAATCAAAAACATACACCTGCAAAAGGAGATGTCCGTGAAACGGGAAAACAATAGCAGTAAACCATGCAAAACAAAAGAAATGTGAAGGAGAAATAAAATTCCATACATATGGAATAATTGTGCTATGGTTACAAAAACCACAAATTGTACTTAAGTTACAAACCAACAAAAATCATCATACTGCAATTACAATGCAAGCCGGGAGCACTCTCACCGGTTCAAGGAAACAAGTCAAAATCACAAAATTAAACTTCATTAGGGATTTGCTTCTCAACGGGAACCTGATTTTCTTGGCTCTGATCAGCAATCTTGGCCACATCATCTACCTGAACAGGATCACTTTGCTCAACCGCCTTTGATTCAGAAGGAGGATCATCCTTACTTTTCTCTTCACTAGGATGAGCAGAAATGGTAGCTTCCGAATCCACAACCTCAGCAGGAGGAGCATCTTGACCATCATCTTCATCCGGGACAAGCTTACTGTCCACAACTTTGCTAAGAGGTTGAAGAAGACTCCTATCATTTCTCAGCCCGGGATGGAACAATTCAACTTGATCAGCAATGCGTTCAGCAACCAGATCAATGAAGTCAGCCGTATCATCAAGTTGTTTTTCCATCTCCTTGTCCTTCTTCAATATCTCCATATCTTTCTGCATCACTTTCTCCGCCAAGGTAGCAGGGTCACCATAAAGCTCATAAGCTCTGACGAACTTAGCAAGAGAAGCTGTAAACCCCTCATTGGCCACCCGCAATGCTTTAAACTCCTTCGCATATCTTTCCCGTTTAGCAGCAAGGACTTCTTCATGCTTTTTCCTACTAGCATTAAGATCCGATTCATGTTTCTTCTTGGCTTCTTCCTATTTCTTCGTTGCACTAGCAAGCTCTTCATCTTTCTTCGCCAAAATGGCATTTCCAACCTTGACATCATCACGAGCAGTTTGAAGTTGAACATTAGCCGTCTTCAGTTTACTGTAGACAAGAATATACCTAGAAAATTAGCTCTCTTCAACTCATCTTTCAGATCATCAATAAGTTGATTTTTCTTCTGGATTTCTGAAATAGCTTGGTTGCTAGAAAAAATGTCCCACTTCTCGCCAGCCATCATAAACATTAGCTCAGCAGCCCTTAACTGCTGAACGACTATGTTAACTAATTCCTCTTGACGGGCATCTGGGGGCAAACTTTCCAAGTATTATAATTCAGAGCGAGGAATCGTATCCTGAAAGTATCGCTTCTCTAAATTGAAGGAACCTATCCTCAAAATAGGAGGAAAACGGAGAGGAAAGCTCGGAGGGGAAGGTCCAGAGGATACATTCCTCTCTTCACGATTAACAAGTGAAGAGTTAGATTCCCGGCTACACAAACTTCCGGTACCACGCCTACTCCTCTTGGGGGACTTGTCAACAGCATGAGAGTCCATTTCCCTCCTTTTATGGGTATCACCTTTAGGAGCAGTATGTTTAGGATCTTTACCCCTATGGCGATGACGGAGATCTTGGGCAGGTTTCTCCACATATTTGTTCACAAACAACAAACCTATAGGGGAAGGATTTTTGGTTAAAACAACAGGAGGGTTTTGAACAGAAGGAGGATTCTCAAGAACACTTGCAACTTCTTTTTCCTTCAGATTCTCAACAGTGACTTCTTTCCCAGGCTCCATCACACTGATAGTTGGAGCAACATTTTGACTTTCACCGGCATTGGAAAGGCCAACACCAACATTAAGATTTCCAGCATCAGCAAGTTCTTGCTATCTTTTAAGTTCCCTTTCCGCAACCAATTTGGCTTTACGATCCCTGATACCGGCAGCTGTAACCTTCATTTTTTCTGAAAAGCAAAAAGAAAAAAAAAACAATATAGTCAGTACCACCAAAATGGTAATTACAACAAAAACAATAATGACAGAACCTCACCAAAAGCATCATTACGGGTTGCAAGAGATTTGCAACCCATCAATTTCTCCGTGTCAATATATCCACGGTATCTTACTATTTGACCATCTTCTTCCTCCTCCCTATAAAGAGAGTCACAAAAACCTTCCAACATAGACTTCATGTTTTGGTCATCATCAGACAAATTTTTTTCATCAAACAAATATTCTTTAGAAGCAAGTTTAAAGTGATGTTGATACCAACTCTTTGGAAATTTAGACTTACAAGCAGAAATCTCCTCCTCATCAACCAGAACGGACTAAGCTTTCCCAACGCTTTGACGGGGGGGAACCACTGCGGAACTTTCACAAACTTTCTTCGTGCCGTCATCATTATCACCTTCGTTAATATGATCAATAACGGAATAATTGTCATAATCTGATGAATCTCCATCGCATTCATAACCATCAGGGCTAAGACGACACAGATTTCGATGAGTCGTTTTAGAAATAGGGACCACAAAGTAAAATCTATCCCGGGACCATTTATAAGAGTCTTGGACACATTGAAGAATTTTGATCTTTGACGGAAAGAAACGTATCCTTACAGGTGGTCCACATTTTGACTAGTTCTCAAAAGGAGACACAAAGACATAAAATCTGAAATGATTTTATGAAACACCAGGACAAGGGATGAATTTGAGAGGGGGCTAACCGGAGGTGAGCCATCAAAGCTACTTCAAAATTAGAAAACGGAAGTACAACTTGGAACACCTTTACAAGTACTTCCGGCATAACAATTCTGCATTAAACAAAGTTAGAACATAACTGATGACACGAAATCATATCGTATTTTTAGCTTAATTTATGTGAACTTTAGTTGCATTTTCATTCGATTTTATTTCTTTTATCTGTTTTTATGTTGGTATTTGTTTTCTTTTCAGTATTGTCGAATAAAATAGGTCGGTGAAGAGAATTGAGCAAAAAGTGTCAAAAACGCAGCAAAAAAGGGGGTGCAAAGCGCAAATTCGCGCGACTCTCAAAGGAGCCTAGCTGAAAGGGGCAAATGCCCCCATCAGCCTTGTGGCGTGCGCCACAGAATGCAAGCCCAATTGAAACAACATTTTGCGAGACGTGGGGAGTTGGCATGCGTCTGATCCGTTTCAGTTCCTAATCGTACGGCAATTGGATGAGATCAGAAGTGAAGCCTATCCCTCCCATTTTTGTGGATCGTACGAGGCAAAAATCCCCTATAAATAGAAGACTCAAAATCAGATCTCGGGACGCCTTTCTTTTGTTTTTAGTCAGTTTTACCTTTCAGATCAATAAACTGTAACGGTATTTCCACACCGGAAATCCGTTACGAATTCTAATTTCATATTCCTGTCAAGAATTCTGTACCGATTAATTCCAGCAATTGTTATTCAAGTTTTCAGCATTTTCTATTTCCAAGTTTTTTATACGCTTATTTAATTATTTATTTATCATGTACAATTTAATTTACTGTTTTTATTTATTTGTTTCCTTCTTCATGTCTAGCTAAATTGCTAGATATCGGTATGTAATTTAATTCTCCGAAGGGGATTTAATTATGATTTAGCGCGCGCACATAAACTATTTTTCTGATTCAAATTCCTAATTTAACTTAAAGCTTTTGAACGAGAGTAAAATAAAGCAACTAAGGTTAAAATCAATAGAGCGAGAGTTTGCGGTGTTAACTAGATAGTAGGAATTGGATATTAATTTTTGAACGAGCGAGAGCCACGTTAGAATTAATTAGGACTTATTGATTTTTAAAATATACTTTCGAAACTAAGGTGGTAGAAAAGTGACAGTAAAACTCCTAGTCTAGTTAGTATGGTTCTTATCAATAAAACGAGAGTGTGAGGTTTAAACCTTTAAATTGAGAAAGTCCTTCTGAAAAATAAATCCTTTTTCGCGCGCTATTAATTTACCAAATCCCCGATGGTTAATTAGTTACATACCGATATCCCGTCTTCAATTAATTAATTCAAATCTTTAATTTAATTTCTTCTAAATTCTAAACATTCTTAAAACTCTAAAACAATCATTAGTCTTAGATTTACACCGTAACGACCAAAATACGGTAGGTCTACTATTGGTCCCTTTGGATTCGATATCTTTTAAAACTCAACGACGAGACTGTGCACTTGCGGTCAATTAAATATTTTTGATACACAAATCGTTGATCAATAACCTCTTCTCAGCAGCGGGAATAACAACCTTCCAATCAGCAGAAGGACCAACATCCGTGTAGACTCCATCTAAAGAATTCGTCTGGGTAAAAAAAAAGGAACCCTAAGGATTTCCTCCAAAACCTAGGGGTATTTACAACGGTCAGCAGGGAGATCAAGATCCTTCTTCATAGTTTTAGCTTTCTTAACCATGCTACCGTCTGATTCTTCTGATACTTGCTTCAGCCTGGCAGATTCAGCAGCAGTGTTAGCAGCATCACGGAGATATCGTGCGTACTCACGAATATTGAAATTCCTACCCTCACTCAACTCCACTTTTTCCCTATGACGTCGAATCCTATCATTGCTAAACTTAATCTCACACATCTCAAAATCACCCTCATAGTAACAAAGGGTCAAACCATCAGTGATAATCACCTCAGCATCATCAAGGAAAACCCTCCTTATACTTATCGCACTCATGATAAAGGTATAAATTTCATTACAACGGGCTTGTTCATAGGGCATCCCCTCATCATCATCACTCAAAACTATGAAATTTCCTGTATTGGCCATAACGATACAAACAGGAAAAGAAAAAGCGATGAAAGAAAAGAGAAAACGAAAATACCTTTGTGATAACGAAGACCCTTCGGAAGAAAGTAGTGATTACGGGTTAAAGAAACCGAAATCAACGAAATCGCCGGAGAAAAAGAGACCGAATCGCCGCAACTTATGAAATAAGGATTCAAGAAAGCAGAGAATCCGAAAAGAAATAAACGAAATACCCAACAGGTATTTATAGTACCGTTGGAGCCACCCTCGACGGACCAGATCAAAAGAATATGAAAAATTCAAATCAACGGCCAGGATTCAACCTCGATACAACGTAAACTTGAGTGCTCTAGTAATAGCTAGCGACACACGCGCAGTAGAAGCGCAGAAAAGATACACTTGCCCGCATCAAAACCAACAGCTGCCACCAATTCAGCCAAAAGACAAGACGTTTAAAACTTTACAAATTCCAAACAATACAACTGGCGACAAGGACCCGGGTATAAATTTCATATCTTCCTAAACGGAATCACAAGCATTTCTCAATTCAACGAACACGGATACTGTACCCGGAGGCATATAAATAGGGTAGAGTTATCCCAAAGGTACGTCTAAGTTCCTCAACCCTTTTTCTTTTATTATCATTATTTTTGGGTCATTCTTCTTGCATGAAATTTCTTAACGGAAATTCAACCATTCAAGTCAACAATTGACTTCGGGGGCAACTGTTCTGGACTGGCCAAAGGCCCAATGTTCCAAATATACCACAAAGCCCAAATCACAACAAAGACCCGTCACGCGGCCCAATCACAGCTGTGTCTCGTCACGCAAATCGAGGGCTTTGCACAGTAAAGCTATTGTGCACTCGCCCTACACGGAACGCTGCGCAGCTGCTCATGGACCGTTGGATAAACCGCCCTCTAGTTCAACGGTCACGATTCCTACACGAAATCTGTCCTCATCCACTCCAACTTTTGCCTATAAATATGTGGTTTGACACCACATTTTAGGTACGATTCTCTTCCACCCTAATCCTCCATATTGATCACATACTAACTTGAGCGTCGGAGTCCCTTTCTTTGCAGGCACCCCCGCCGCGTCTCCAGGAGGCTGAGCTGCTGCTTGCCACCGCACGCCACCGTATTATTCTTCACTAGAGTTAAGACCCTTTGGACCGTTCACAAAAGAATCTGAAGAAATGTCCTTTACTGAATCTGAAGGAAAGTCGAGAACAAATTGAATCATCTTTCACTGAATTTGAAGAAATGTCCTTCACTGAATCTGAAGGAAAGTCGAGAACAAATTGAATAATCCTTCACTGAATCTGAAGAAATGTCCTTCACTGAATCTGAAGGAAAACCGAGACCAAATTGAATTATCCTTCACTAAATCTGAAGAAATGCCGAGAACAAATTGAATCATCCTTCACTGAATATGAAGAAATGTCGACCCAACCCGTATACTAAAAAAAACCTGAGACAAATTTGAACCATTCTCCACTTTAATCCGAAGAATTTGTGATCCAAAATCTTTGCTCGAAATAAAAATGAGACTCATCGGAATGATTCTCCACTTAATTAGAAGAATTGTAAATCTAATGCCCATAGTGAACTGTTATTTAAAACCTTTCACGTCTGCTTCCCACTCTTTCTGAAAAAATTTAAGACTGAATTCTTGAAAGGATGAGACTGGCTTGAGTTTATTCTACACTTAATTAGAACAATTATGATCCCAACCCGTATGCTCACTAAAAGCTTGCTGGAGTAATTTGCTGATGTTTCAGGTCTCTTGAAAAAGAGTACTTGCTGGGGAAAGAAAGTTGAACATTCTGCCATTATTCTTGGCAAGTGTCACGCACTTGTCTTGTTGAAAAACATGGTTCATCGATCAATTTATTGGAAATGCAGTGTGCTAACTTCATTATGGATATGGTTTGGAAACCAATTTGTTGAGGTACGGAATACCAACTCTACTTAGGATGCAGTATGCTGACCAGCTTATTGTGGTAATGACTTATTGATCCATTCACTTGGGATGACGTGCATAAGCCAACTTTACTGGGGAAAACGGCGTAACAACCGACTTGCTGAAAATGCGGTGTTCCAACCGACAAACTAAGGATGAAGTGTCAACTAACTCACTAGGGAAGGAAATGATTCATCAACCTTTCTCATTGAGAATATGATGCACTGACCGATCTGCTTGGGGATGATACCTCGTTGGCCAATTCACTGGGAAAAGATTCACCAAGCCTTCTTGTTGTGAAATTACAATTCAATAACAGTGTTGTTGGAGAATTAGGTACATCAACCTTTTTCACTGAATGAGAGATCCAAGTTTGCAACCTGTTAAAACAATATTTTGAACCTGTGTTTCATGAATGTATGATTATGTATATCTGATGCCTAAAAGCAAATTTAATGCGAATGAATTGTCTGACAATATGTAGGAGTTTATATGCATGTATGCATGAATTTCTGAGTTTTTGTTGAGGAGACTTTGAACTTTCCGGCACCGAGAATCCAAGTAACTCTGACATTGTTGAGTTGAGGACCCTTGCAAGCTTCTGTTGCAGGACAGGTGTTCAAACAGGCTTCCAAAGAGGAACAACAGTTTTCTTTGACTACAACAGCGTGCACTGAGAGTGGAAACTCTTCACCATCCATGGTATTGACAACCACGGTTCTGCCATATTTTACCACATGTAACTTTTCAGGAAGATATAATCTTGACATAGTATGCCCCAAACACTTGAATCCATGCCGGATATGCCCCTGACCAACTGATATTTGCAGTGTAACCAATTCTTGAACCATTTCACCTTGATAAGCAGGGTATTCAACTTCTTTGCCCCTGATTGGCAGAATTCATAGATAACTTGCCCTTAGCTAGGAGCGTCTCAAATAAGCTTTGCCCGTGATCAGACCATAGCTCAAATCTCTTTGATGTTAAGTATTAATTTGCAAGCAAAATTATTTCTTTTGAAAAATGTTTTGGATATAATGCACATGCAAGTTTTTGGAATTGAATATTTTGAAGGGTAACACATGGTGTGTACAAAAGGTAATTACTGATTAATCAAACAGGAGGAGTCAGCCTAACAATAAATTTGCTGAATATTCTTTCATAGTGATCCTAGCTACAATTAGGTCTTGCAACCAGAATTCATGTAAACCAAGCCAAGAAGATATAAATGTGTGTTATCTGATTCCCCCTACTTGAACCTTTGCTTGTCCTTAAGCACAAAAATAGTAACTCTTTTTAACATAGGTTTGAAACAGGACACGACAACTCTAATCATACGTGGTTGTCGGCTAGTAAAGAAAATAAAATAATAGATATCACTACCAAGGGTACCGTAATAACACAAAACCACACATTGCGGTCAAAGACTCTCATTATATGAAGACAAATTTGCAGTATTTTATTGTGACTCTAACTTTTGCTTAAATTTTATTCATGATCGAGGATTTGTGTATCAAAATATTTTAATGACCGCAAGTGCATAGTCTCGTCGTTGAGTTTTAAAAGATATCGAATCCACAGGGACCAATATTCGAACTATCGTAATCTGTTGTCACGGTGTAAATCTAAGGCTAATATTTTTATGGTTTTTAGAATTGTTTAGAATTTAGATGAAATTAAATTAAAGATTTAAATTAATTAAAAGCGGGATATCGGTATGTAACTAATTAACCTTCGGGGATTCGGTAAATTAACGGCGCGCGGGAAAAGTATTTATTTTTCAGAAGAACTTTCTTGATTTAAAGGTCTAAACCTCACACTCTCGTTTTATTGATAAAGACCATACTCTCTAGACTAGAAATTTTACTGTCACTTTTCTACCACCTAATTTCGAGAATATATTTTGAAAACCAATGAGTTCTAATTAATTCTAACGTGGCTATCGCTCGTTCAAAAATTAATTTCAAGTTTCTACTATCTAGTTAAAACCTCAAACTCTCGCTCTATTGATTTTAACCTTAATCGCTTTATTTTACTTCCGTTCAAAAGCTTAGGAGTTTTAAAATTAGAAACTAGAATCAAATAAATAGTTCAATATGTGGCGCGCCAATTCATCACTAAATCCCCTAAGGTGAATTTAGATTACATACCGATATCAAGGAATTTAGCCGGACATGGAAACATAAATAAATAAATTAAAACAGAAAATTAAATTAAACATAATAAGTAAACAGGAAATTAAATGCGTATAAACCTGGAAAAGAAACTGAACTGAATACTTGAATTAAATTGCTTGAAATAAACCGGTACAGAGTTCTGAATTAAAAACTGGAATTTAAACTGCCTAAAACTATGTACAAGGCAGGGAAAAAGAGAGAGACTAATGAAGAAGTCCCTTCTATTTATAGTAGATTTCTATTGGATAAGACTCCTCCGTTTCCATAATTTTAGGAGATGAGCTCTAAATTTTGGGCTGACTTTAAGAGTGAAAATAAGATCTGTTTGTTGTCGCATGGATAAGCCCTGGTAATCTCTTACGATCCATAAAAATAGTAACAAATATGTCTTGCTTTTAGGAGGACCGATAGGGATCACATGATAAGCATCACACGTTGCTGCAAAGAAGGAAAAAGTTGTTTCTTGTGTTGCAAATTCTGTGGCGGGCGCCACAGACTTCATGGCGGGCGCCATGACCTCCTGGGAGGCAAATGCCCTTTTTTTGCTGGGCTTTGTGTGGGCTACGTGAATTTGTGCTTTGCACCCCCCTTTTTGCTCCATTTTGAGTGCTTTTTGCTCAATTCTCTTCTCCGACCTATTTTATTTAACAAAACTGAAGAGGAAATAAATACTGGCATAAAAAGAGACAAATGAAATAAAAACATATGAAAATGCAACTAAAGTTCACATAAATTAAGCGAAAAATACGATCAACTAAAGTTCGTGTCATCAATTCACCCTCTTCATTCAAGCTCAATCACATTAAGACCGTTATCTTGTACACGCTCATGATAGAAAAATCTGTTAGTGATTATGATCATATATCGAGGGGAGCTGGTAAAATAAGTTTGGTAAACCCCTCTTTCTCTTCCAAATGCAGTTGTGGGGGATCAGATCGTAACCCGCCCTACTAAGTTCAGAACCAGACTCCTCTGAACTAACTACTAAATGGGTATATTTACTATAGTGAGGGTCATCAAACTCAATAAGTGCATTCCCACTTTTGAAATTAACCAAAGTATGCAAATTTTCATTTCTGGATCATTCACTTATGTTCATTGATTTCCTACTTAGTTTGTGCCCAAGATGGTGCCGACTGCTAAAATAAACTACTGAGGGTTACTTAAAAACTTATGTTCAGGTCTTCGTCAAAATCAGTACTCAAATTGATCTTACATACTTCTAAGAGTCTAAGATGTCAAGAAAGTACCAATTTTATTCAATCATTTCAGAACCTTCATAATGTAGCCTAAAATGCAAAATAACCTATATACTCTTAAAGTGTCAGGTCAAGAATCAAACCAAAATTGATTTTTTTTTTTTAAAAAAAAATGTCTCCAAAAACTAGGAGAGGCAGATAACAAAAAAACATGTGCAAGAATGGCTCAATTCAAATTTTCAAATATTTTTTTTTATGAAATAATGAAAGAAAGTGAAACGATGCCTTACATCATCAACTAGGTTTTTTGTTTACCATTAAAAGCATAAATCAACAAAGATCAGTTATTTGTTTTCATCATCCTCGCTCCAAGTTTGCAAGTAATAAAATAAAAAAGAGGTGAACACAAATGGATTGATTCCTAAAACATGCATGTTTATTATATTAAAAATAGTTGACGAAGTACATAATCTCAAAAGTAAACAAATGCTTGACAAGAAAGAAATAAAAAGCCTAGCGATCATAGGGATGAGCTTTCTAGTATCACCGACTTTGACTAGATAAAGAGAAGCATAAGTAATCATCAACAACAACCCAATTCAATCAAACCATTCCATGTGCCCCAAAGTTGGAACCTCCTTCAATCACAATGACTGATTATTTTTCATAACTGGCTCACCTTCCTCGAAGGACAATAGTCGTTTGTCAAGAAGCAATTGTACTTTGTACTTAAAGGAAATGCAGTTATCAGTAGTGTGACCCTCAGTACCAACATGATAATCACAATTAGCATTGGCATCATACCCAGCTGGGAACGGTGTAGTCATTGGCTTTAGAGCTTTAGGAATCACCATTCCACTATGTACCAGATGGGGAAGAAGTTGACTATATGACATAGGAATTGGATCAAAGATCTTCTCGGGCATTTGCTTAGCCATTCGTTCCTTTTGAGTTTGTTTAGGCACATTATTCATTTGCATTTGATATGGATATCCGGGAAATTGCTGATGTTGGGCAACAGCCAAGTACGAAAACTGCACAGGCATCAGTTGTGGAGCTTTTTCATTCTCAAAAGTGACAACACTAGTTTCATCCTCTTCTTTTTCTCTGAAACTATTAGATGGCTTCTCTGTATTGTTCTTAGAACTAGCAACAGATGGAATCTTACCGCTCTCGATCCTTATCTCAATTCTTTTACCAGCTCGGACCAAATCAGAGAAGTTTGAGGAAATACTACCAATCATATTTTCAAAGTATGCCTCTTGCAGAGTATTGATGAACATGTCCACAAGTTCTATTTCTAGGAGTGGTGGACGTACTTGAGAAGCCAAGTTCCTTCATCCTTGATCATGAACCTTAAAAGATTCACCATCCTTCTGAGTGGTGTTCTGAAGCTGAGTGCGGCTCGGAGCCATATCCATATTGTATTGGTACTGTTTGACAAAAGCATTAGCCAAATCTCTCCATGAATGGATGTTACTTCCTTCAAGTTGCATGTACCATTTGAGAGGCACATCAGCAAGACTGTCTTGGAAACAGTGTATTAAAAGTTTATCATTATGAGAATAAGAAGCCATTTTCCTGATATACATGACCAGATGGTTCTTTGGGCAACTCAGACCCTTGTACTTTTCGAAGTCAGGCATCTTGAACTTTAATGGGAGCTCCATATCAGAAACCAAGTACATCTTTGTGAAATCTAATGGATCACTGCCTGTATTCACCAGATTCAATCTTTCCTCTAGATCTTGGTATTTCTGTTCTAACTGAGGATCAGAATCAACCTTTGGTTCATTAACCGGGGGCACGGGTCCTTGGTAAGCAAACCTAGGCCCACGCAGTTCAGGACCCTGATAAGCATCTCTGGGATCATCAAATGCTTCCTGATTCAGATCAATCACTTGTTGTACAGCATCAACCCTGGCAAAAGCTTCCACAAGTGGAGCAGAAGTCACACGTACATACCCTTGTGGAACATAACTTTCAGGCAAACCAAATGGTGGCCAATCATAACCAGTAGAGGCGCTTCCTTGAGTAGCCATAACCACAGGCGCAGGAGCCTCAACCATCCGTGGTAGCACATTCATATTAGCCAACGTCTCAATGACTTGATCTAGCTTTACACCCAACTAGGCTACCTTTCCACCCATCTGGGTTACCTCTGTCTGTAGAGCATTGTGTTTTTCTTGCCAATTATCCATGAAATTGATGAGCAACTCTTCTTGTCAGTAATGGTGCCGGGAAGGTAGCTGTTGGAATGAATGAATGAGAATAAGATTCTTTTTGATCATTCAGAATTTCTTGTTGATAAACCCTTGAGAGATAGAAAAGGTCAAATAATGGCAGATTTTCTTGTTGATCATTCAGTGGTTGAAATGCCACTAAATTATGTTGATACTCAGCCATGGACATTGTATTTCGATGGATCCAAGCATAAACATGGGAATGGAATTGGGATATTGATAATTTCTCCAACCCAAATTCCCACTAAGTTTAAATACAAGATAAATGGATTTTGTTCCAATAATGAGGCAGAATATGAAGCCTTAATAACAGGTCTTGCCCTTTTAATTGACTTGGGGGTAAAAAATATCCTAGTCAAAGGTGATTCAGAATTGGTACTGAAGTAATTGACAAAAGAATACAAATGTATTAAAGAACATCTAGCTAAGTATTTTGTGATTGCCAGTTCATTATTAGACCAATTCGAGTCAGTGCAATTCGAGCACATACCCAGGTTACAAAATCAAGAAGTCAGTGCAACTAACACTACACCATTTCGATTAACATATGGTCATGATGTTGTTCTTCCTGTAGAAATTCACATGCAATCATTTCGAGTGCAAAGACAGATGGAAATACCAACTGAACAATATTGGGAAATGATGTTAGATGAATTAGTTGACCTAGATGAAGAAAGGTTACAAGCTGTTAAATAGTTAAAGAAATCCGCATTCCAAGGAAAAGCGTTCTTCAATGAGAGGATTTCTCTCCTTTGTTCTGGGGTACTGGATTCGTTTGAAGATAGCTTAGCTGTATTGATTTCCAATTGTTCTAAGGGAGGGTTTAAGTTCGGTTTTGTTCTATCTTCCCTAACATTTGTCATACTGTCATCAATTTGGTGAGTTAAAGGGGTAGTTTTTCTAATTTCAGAATATTTTAACTAATCATTTTCCAGTTTATCGTCGATGACCTTCATCATGCAGCAGCTATCATATAAGTTTGGTGCCTTTTGAAATTGTGTTAAAATAAATTCTACTTTTTCTTCACCTACTTCAAAACTAAGTTTGCCTCTTTTCACATCTATTATGTCACCGACTGTTGCTAAGAATGTCCTTCCTAGAGTGATAGGAGTATTTGAATATTCCCTTATGTCCATTACTATGAAATCAGTTGGGATATAGAATTTACCTACACGTACTGGTACGTCTTCTAGTATACCTAAGGGGTATTTAACAGAACGGTCGGCAAACTGTATTGACATATTAGTTGGGATTAATTCTCCTATGTTTAGCTTCATGTATATGGCCACGGGCATTAAGCTGATATTAGCTCCTAAATCACATAGGGCCCTATCTATGACATATTTCTCAATTACGCAAGGTATTGAAAAACTTCCTGTATCTTCTTATTTAGGAGGCAGTTTGTTTTGAAGAATAGCACTACACTCGGCAGTAAGTGTAATTGTTTCATTATCCTCTATTTTTCTTTTATTGATTAATATATCTTTTAGGAATTTAGCATATGAGGGCACTTGGGTGATAGCTTCGGTCAAGGGTATTGAGACATTTAAATGTTTAAGAATCTCCACGAATCTATTAAATTGCCCTTGATTTGAAGATCTTTCTAACCTTTGAGCATAAGGGATAAGTGGTTTATAAGGTGGCGGAGGCACAAATTTCGCAATTTGGAGTCACGGCAGCCACGGTGGTTGCGGATGTAGCGGCTATGGTTTCGTACTTTTGGGTTAGAGCCTCAATTTGGGCTTTAATATGGTCTAGCTCGCTTATCTCATGCATACCCCCTTTCGCTTGAGGTTTCCCAACAGTATCTCTCTCACTCTCCCACTGGTAATAGTTTTGAGCCATACTTTCTATAAGCTGGTAAGCTTAGGTATAAGGTTTATCCATTAATGCACCACTGGCAGCAGAGTCTATTGTCATTCTTGTTTGATACAAGAGACCATTGTAATATGTATGGATAACAAGCCATTCCTCTAGACCATGATGTGGGCAGAGCCTGATCAGGTCTTTGTATCTTTCCCATGCTTCGAATAGAGACTCGTCTACTTTTTGTTTAAATCCATTAATTCGGCCTCTAAGCATAGCAGTTTTGCTAGGTGCGAAATATCTTGCTAAAAAGACTTTCTTCAACTCATCCCATGTGGTGATTGAGTTGGATGGTAGAGATTGGAGCCAAGCTCTAGCTCTATCTCTTAATGAGAAAGGGAATAAACGTAGTCTTATAGCGTCGGGACTGACACCATCATTTGCTTTTATTGTATCCGCATATTGCAGAAATATAGATAAATGAAGATTAGGGTCGTCCGTAGGATTTCCTGAGAATTGGCTTTGTTGCACAGCTTGCAACAATGAAGGTTTAAGCTCAAAATTATTTGCTTCAATATTAGGGGGAGCGATGTGTAGGAAAATAGGATTAGTAAAGCAGTGAAATTTAAAAATTTTCTTAAGAGATCCTTATGAAGGGGCATGATCATGTGTTTAGGGTTTTACCTCTTGAAGCGTAGAACCCTTGAATCACGGACAAAACGATCACGAACGTTGAAGGTTGAACCACAACGTCTCTAACTAGTCCACACGAACAACTTTTCTTCAATCCAAGTGCTAGCTTGTGAATGAAGAACTATGTGAGAGAGATAGAATATTGAGAGAAAATATTAGGATTCAAGTAACCCAATATTGTTATGAAAATCTCTTGATTGATTTTCTCTTATGTGTAAAACTCTTTTACTAGATCTCTATTTATAGATATTTCTTTTCTTGGTCTGCAAGATAAGAATTAAAACAAAAAGCCCACCATATCTTTTAATTAGGGCGCGTGCCTTATGAGTCGTCATACTCATGTGTGCGCGCGCCCACCATAGCTTATGGTGTACCGCCTTTCATTAATTTGTGATACTTTATCAAAATGCATATTTCTCTCAAGTGTACCGTACCTTACGGTGTTCTCTATTTCTCACTACATTGTCCTTATGTGTGTGACCCTGTAGGTTTCCGTAACGTTGACAATAATATTAAATCAACTATTTAACATTATAAAAATTGAGAGGTTTCTAGCAATACATCAATGCTACTCAAGTTACGGAATGTTTATGTGATCTTTAACAAAAGATTCAGTGATAATATTAGTCTGTATAATTACCCCTTTTCCCTTATGTCTATATTGAACACAAGGCATAGACTGTGTCATCCTTGTCCAGTTCAATATTGGGCCCATAGACATTTATCATGTTATGTAGGATTGGCAAATTCCATCTAGGACATTATTGTCCCTCAGCATGCTTTATAAAGTACCCATCAACTGCCTTTATGATTATCCAATTACGGATAACATTAGATCAGTGATAAAGCACTTGACTCCACATTTAGGGTACATAGTGGTTTCAGGTCTAAGGGTGGTTTACACCATTATCACCATGAGAGTTACTTATGACACATTACATAACATCCCATGTAGTACTCTCATAGCGGGTCAATCTAATATAAATATTACTCATAATATTTATATCTATGTCAAGACTTGATAACTCCTTATCCTATGATCCATGAGATGCGATCATCAGTCTATCTTCATAATAGTCTTTATGCTTTAAGGTTATCCCACATCACCTTAAAGTTTGACTACGGATACTTTAAGAATAACGTCCTTATGTTTGATTTAATCTCACGATTAAATCACACTTAATTTTAAACGGACTATTTATTATAGGGACTTTATTACTTTGGACTCATACAAACATAATAAAGAAATTCCTCATATTATTAATAAATAAAACATGATATTATTAATAAATAATCCGATACAAGTACTTAAAAGTATTGACCTCTAGGGCTTCTAACAACAACACGATGCTATTGTGTGGTTCAGCTTCTGAAGCAATAACATAGAACTTAAGGGGTTTATCTTGTGGAAAGTCTTCCATTTCTACTTCTATGTTTTGCTCTACTATTTGTTCTTCAATTGTTTCGACAGTTAAATTTCCAAAAAGATTTTCTAATTGATTTTCTTGTAAATTTGGGATCCGGCGTCTTAGGAAGGGTTCAGGATTGTCAATTGGTTGCTCGATGTCCTCGCCTCGAGAGCGGGTACTTGGCATACAACGGACCAACTAAAAGGGTAGAATATTTTTTTAATTTTTAGATTTTAAATTTTTTTTGTATTTTTTAAATAAATTGCCTTAGTCTCTACAGTGTAACACTAGAGTTACGATATCGACTAAATTGGTCCCCGGCAACGGGGCCAAAAACTAACTGCGTATATAAAATCAATTGACTGCAAGTACACAGTCGCGTCGTGTAGTTTTAAAAAGATATCGAACCCAAGGGACCAATGTGAGTACCGTATTCTATTATTACGTTGTAAATCTAAGGCTATGATTAAATGGAGTTTAGTTGTCACGTTTTAAAATAGAAATTTAAAATTAAGATTTAATTAATTAATAAAAGGAATTACTAGGATGTATTCTTAGTGATTCAACAGGGCTAAAGTAATTAATTTGTGCTTAGATAAAAGTATAGTTTTCTCAAAATTACCATGACTTAAAAATACTAATCTCAGCTCTCGCTAATTTTGAGTAGCACGGTATCCTATAAACTCATCCTTTGCTCTCGCTCACTCATTTGTTTATAAAATACTTTTTGGAAATCAGGAGTAGTTAAATTATATTGTTTTTAAAAACACTAATCGCAGCTCTCGCTAATTTGGCTTAGTATCACACTCATATAAATAAATAACGGCTCTCGCTCATTCCACCTACCTATATAAATGCTTTTAGGAAAACAATATAATTTCACTAATCCTAAATAGCTCTCGCGGTGTTTAGGACTAGTGTATCAGTTTTTACTATCTGGTGTAAACCGCAGCTCTCGCTAATTTGGCCTACACCTTAGTTAACTCTCACTCTCGTGACGAATTATGGTAACTCTCACTCTCGTGATGAATTACGAAACATATACTTAAAAACTGATTATAGAAAACTCATTAAAAGCGATCGCACAAACTATTTACCTAGCCCTATTGGCTCCTAATCCTACATCCAAGCAATATTAAATTAGCTAGACATAATTAAAACTAAAACTAAAGACATAAATAAATTGACGGAAAATAAACTAAACATAATAAATAAAAGCAATAAAATAAAAGCAATAAATAAAAATAAAGACAAAGCAAAAATAAATAAAAAGAACCTGAATAAATAAAGGAAAAGACTTCTAGTACAGACACCGGAACAGCAACTAAACAATTACAAATTCAGGATTATACAAAACAAAGAACAAAAGTTCTAAGTTTATCTCCCGAACACTCAACGGAGCGGTAATTGTGGTGTGTTTTGAAATGAAAATATGAGGACCTATTTATACTAGTTGGAGACTACAAAAACCACAATTTTGTCCAATATGGGACTAAATGCGTGTGGCACGAGAGCCACACGATTGATCTTAATGGGCGGAAGGCATGTGGCTGCTGGTAGGACCAGCGCGCGCGTGGGATGCTGGCGGGGCGCGTGAGAACGTGGCTAGGATCCATACGGCGCGCGTGCGGTGTGGGCCCGACTTTGTTTTCGCGTGCCTTTTCATCTTTTTGATCCAATTTTCTTCGTTTTGTTCAATGTGTACTTTTTAGCTGCTTCTGGGACAAATGACTGAAAAACATAAAAAAAAAACCAACGTGATACGACGAAAAAGTAGAAATAAATAGTAAAAACATATAAAAATGACTAAATAAATAGCACTTTTTCCGGTGTATCACGTTCTCAATGGCATTCCACACTTCACCCTCAAAAGAATTGATGTGTATGCGCATACTACTTTTCCAATAATCAAAATGGTCTTCATTGAATATAGGTGCCCCTTTAAACAATGTAATTTTCAAAATTGTTTTTAAAATGAATGCGCGGAAGTCCCACTGGATCGGTAGTCTCTTTGCACCCACTTGATCAAAGGAAAGGTAGTATAGCCTTGGAGCGTATGATGATAACAAATAAGCAAATGCTTCGAATTCAATATATCCAAAATGATGTTCCAAACAAGTTGCACAATTCAGACCTAAATCAATCACAATCAAGTCTTAACACAATTGGATTTTTATGAACACTTACGAACACAAAAATTCAATTGATTTGAAATTAAAAGCAATTGCGTAAAGTAAACAGATAAAGGAAGAGAGACACAAACGATTGATTAGGGAGTTCCCAACGGATTTCGTGTCGTCCTCGTGGTCGGCTGGGTACGTCTCCCCCCAAATAACCAAACGGGTTATTTCAGCGTTTATGGATGAAATTCTGGCAACCAGACAGACAAATGCTGTGCACAATTTTAGCACTAGTGTCCGAGCATTTGTCACACAATGATAAAATAACTTAGCGTAGCAAAGTAAAATAAGCGTGACTGTAAAGTAAAGAACACAATGAGTTTGTTAACCCAGTTCGGCGCAACTTGCCCTAGTCTGGGGGATACCAATCCAGGAATGAACCCACTATAATAGCTCTAGTGAAATATACCAACGTAGCCTCACTACTTGGTTATGCACCTAAACCCTATCCCGTGCGTCTCTACCTAGGAACTCCTAGATATGAGACCCCGTCTCAATTCCTACCAAACAGTACAAACAACACTGTTATCAATTGTTCTTTTTGGTTGAAGAGTCACACTCTCAAGACACAACTAACTCCGTACTTCACAGCTTAGGAGTAGTACACAATTACAACTCAAAAACACAGAGTACTTGAGATGAATCAACAGATACAAGCAAGACTCACACTAACAAGAAAACCTAATACTCACGCTTTAGTACACACACGGTTTTCAACACGCCAAACTTAGGGTTTGTCTTCATACATATATAGTACTTAGCAAGCACGGGTTTGGGCTTCAAAACATAGCTTGGACGTTGTAAGATCCAGCTAACAATTCTTCATGAGCAAGAATATTATTTTCAAAAATATATAAAGATTGATTATGGAAATACAAAGGCCTGTAGCCTTATGACAGCTCAGCAAACCTGCGCGTCTTGATCAGCACGCTAGGTTAAATATAAAACTCCATAAAATCTCTAGAAGATCTTCAACATAAATATAGCGCGTGTTTGCGCGCAACAATAAGGTCACACAATGCTGTGCCACATGCTACAGCATTTGTCTCACCATTTGGCTAGTAGTTGTTTTTGCAAAATGTAGCCAACATACAAAAACCCAACAATGGATAAAAACGTTTGATACTAGTGCACAATTTACAAAGACTCCAATAACCCTATATCGAATCTAATACAAATTATGCGATACAACCTCAAAACATAGCATAGCTTCTACCTCTGATTCCAACGATCAAAACCTTGCGCCGTCTTCGACCCGAAAACCCCCACAATTATCTTGTGTTGAATGAACCCTTTGATTCAAATTCTCTTCCAAAATCTGATCACAAGTGTTTTCTCTAATGGTATTTAACATTTACAATGGTTTCTCACACTTACAACAAAAACTCATATTGCTATTTATAGAGAAAATGGAATTGAGCTAATTTAGGCAAAACATAACAGACTTGTATCGATACATATGATGGCATGTATCAATACAAACACTTGACAGCATACAAAATTTGAAATATTTCAGGTATGTATCTGTTAGCCAATATTTTGGCTAAATCAAAATAAAGTTTGAATATTCTTCTGAATATATTTAATACGCCTTTAATCATGGGATTTTATATTTCCCAGTTATTAATTAATTATGAAGGTCAAAATTAAATATATTTTAAATATACAAGTCAAAAGAATATTCACAACTCTGAAAAGAGTAAAAATAATCAAGTCCTAAGACTTGATTCGAGTTATCACTCATTCGAGTAAAGACCAAGTTGTCTCGAGCTCGAATACTGATTTTTTTTACTTAGCAAATGGTTAATGATTTGTCTGAAGATTCAAGCAACAAGGAAGTGATGCTGTGTCCTCGTTGTAGTGCTGTATGTGACAAAGAGGCTACTGCAGGCCTTAAAAATGTTATGCCATACGTGGATAACAAAAATAAATGGTCTACTAAAAGACCAAACAAGGGTAAGGCCACAAATCAAGGCCCTACCATTCATGACAGGCTTGGAAGAAGGCAAACATATGTGTCTTCCAACAGGATTCCTGTTAACTAATGGTCCTCTGGCCAACATCAGGTCTATCAAAAGAGGAAAATAGACGTTGGTGGCTCGAGTCAAGTTGCTTCGAGTAACAATGCTGAGAATAGGAAATACTCCTATAACAACAATTATAAGGGGAAGAACCTTATGACTCGAACTGAATGGCGCATATACCAACGCCTTAAGAAATTGGAGAGAGAGAGAGAGAATGCCCATGCTGGGGGCAACTCCAATTCATTTGCCCATGCTGGGGGCAATAACAAGATTGGCCATGCTAGGGGCAATGCCAAGGCTGTCCATGCTGAGGACAACCACAATGATGCTGGGAACAAAAAAGAGTTTGTTTTAAAGAAGGCTGAAAAAGCCTTAGTGATTGATGAAGGCTCTTTTTCAAAGAGGTCTGCCAAAGAAAGAATATCATTCCCTGATGACAATATGGAGGATGATTTTCCAGATGAAGACATACTCGAGTCTGGTTCTGAGCCAGATTTTGATGTCTTGGTCAATGTGGTATCTATTTTACCACATGAGTATGATGTGAGGTCCACTTCTGATCCTGAGGAGGAGTTTGTGGAACCTGAACTTGAGGATTACACCCCTGTTTGCTACTATGTTATGAACAATGGGTGTATAGAACAACAGAAGGCTGTATTCGAACGACCTCATGAAGGAATGAAAAACCATCTTAAGCCTTTATACATTAAGGCTACGGTTGATGGTATTGGAGTAAATAAAGTCCTGGTAGATGGGGGAGCTTCTGTGAATCCAATGCCCCATTTTATGCTCAGGAAATTGGGAATGTATGACACTGATTTGCATTCCCACAATATTGTTCTCTCGAATTATGCGGGAAAAAGTGGTCAATCTTTAGGTGCCATCCGAATGGATGTTGCTGTAGGCAGCACCATAAGGCCCACTCTGTTTATAGTGGTGCCTTCGAGGGCTAGCTTTAACCTACTCTTAGGAAGAGAATGGATTCATGGAGTGGGTGCTATACCTTCCACCCTCCACCAAAGACTTATACTTTGGAGGGAAGATAACATGGTGGAAAATATAGAGGCTGATCAAAGCTTCTATATGTCAGAAGTTGATCACATAACTAAAGCAACTTTTGACAAACACTTAGCCTCCATAGCACCATGTGGAGAAAGAGACAGTGGCTTTCGAGGAGCCACCAATAATGTATACAATTCAATGAGACTCCATCCCACTCATGGGTTCTGTTGGGAGAGGGAAGAAATCGATAATTTTCCCATCTGGGTGGGATATAGACTACCCAGATAATGACTAAGCCCTCTTCTTGGGTAAAAATAACGGCATATATTGCCGAACATAAGCTCGAAACGGCCCTAGAGGCTGCTGTAGAACAAAATATGGTTAATGAAACCATCACTTAAAATAATGGCAACATGTTGCCAAATGAACAAAGGTTGGACTGCATTTATGATGATGAACCTTTGGGTTTCGAGCAAGATCCATTAAACTTGAACCAAAAACTGTAGGCTCAGGACCCTTTGCAACAGGTGGATATTGGCGATGGCTCAATTAAAAGGCCAACTTATATAAGCGCTAATCTGGACCTCGAATTTAAAACTAAAATGGTTAACTTGCTTAAAGAATTCAAAGATTGTTTTGCTTGGGACTACAATGAAATGCCAGGATTAAGCAGGGAAATGGTGGAACATAGGCTACCACTAGAGCCAGGGAAGAAGCCAATAAAGCAATTTCCAAGGAGATTCAACCCAAAGATCCTTTCAAAGATCAAGAGTGAGATTGAAAGATTGCCGAGAAGAAAATTCATTAGAACTACAATGTGTGTTGAATGGTTAGCTAATATTGTTCCTGTTATTAAGAAAAATGGTAGTCTTAGGGTATGCATAGAATTTAGAGATTTAAACAATGCTACACCTAAGGATGAATACCCAATGTCAGTGGCAGAAATGCTAATGGATTCAGCAGCAGGGTTCGAGTACCTGAGCATGCTAGATGGCTATTCTGGCTATAACCAAATATTCATTGTTGAAGAAGAAGTGGCTAAAACTGCATTTAGATGCTCTGGGGCATTAGGGACCTATAAATGGGTTGTGATGTCATTTGGTCTAAAAAAGGCTAGTGCCACATACCAAAGAGCAATGAATTCTATATTTCATGACTTTATTGATGATATTGTTGTGAAATCCTCTTCTAGTGATGATCATTTGAATCATCTTAGAAAATCATTCGAAAGAATGAGAGAATGTGGATTAAAGATGAATCCACTAAAATGTGCTTTTGGTGTACATGCAGGGGATTTCCTTTGCTTTGTAGTGCATAAAAAAGGCATTGAAATAAATCAAAACAAGACAAAAGCTATTATGGAGACTCAGCCTCCAAGAACAAAAAAGCATTTTCAGTCCTTGCATGGGAAGATTAACTTTTTGAGAAGATTCATTTCGAATCTAAGTGGAAAAGCTCATCCTTTCTCTCCACTGCTTAGAAAACAAAAAGGTGATCAATTTCAATGGGGGCAAGAGCAAGAGAAAGCGTTTGAAGACATTAAGAATTACTTATCACATCCACCAACGCTAATGCCTCCTATTCGAAACAAAAATATGAAGTTGTACATAGCAGCATCTGATTCGACCATTGGTAGCATGCTTACCCAAGAGGATGATAATTATGTTGAAAGAGCTATCTATTATTTAAGTAGAGGGCTCAATGATGCTGAGACTAGATATAGTCCAATAGAAAAGCTTTGTCTTTGTTTATACTTTTCTTGTATTAAACTTAAGCCATATATTAAGCCTATTGAAGTGTATGTGTATTCTCATTATGATATTATTAAACATATGCTTTCAAAACCTATTTTGCATAGTAGAATTGGAAAATGGGCTCTAGCTTTAACTGAATATTCACTAACTTATAAACCCTTGAGAGATAGAAAAGGTCAAATAATGGCAGATTTTCTTGTTGATCATTCAGTGGTTGAAATGCCACTAAATTATGTTGATACTCAGCCATGGACATTGTATTTCGATGGATCCAAGCATAAACTTGGGAATGGAATTGGGATATTGATAATTTCTCCAACCCAAATTCCCACTAAGTTTAAATACAAGATAATTGGACTTTGTTCCAATAATGAGGCAGAATATGAAGCCTTAATAACAGGTCTTGCCCTTTTAATTGATTTGGGGGTAAAAAATATCCTAGTCAAAGGTGCTTCAGAATTGGTACTGAAGCAATTGACAAAAGAATACAAATGTATTAAAGAACATCTAGCTAAGTATTTTGTGATTTCCAGTTCATTATTAGACCAATTCGAGTCAGTGCAATTCGAGCACATACCCAAGTTACAAAATCAAGAAGCCAGTGACTTGGCTCAAATAGCTTCTGGCTATAAAGTGTCTCCTGAAAACTTGACAATGTTGATTGAGATTAAGGAGAATTTGGTGTTCAATCAACCTTTATCCTCAAGTTTGTCAATGGCAAAACTTGTGGGGGCAGATTCACCACACAGTGCAGATTCACCATACAGTGATGAAAATGACTCGAACAAGGAATTAGATGATGAAAATGCTAAGATTTTTACCATTGACAACTTGATAGATGGAGATTGGAGGAAACCAATTGTAGAATATTTACAAGATCCTAATGGTCAATATGATAGAAACACCAAATATAGGGTTTTAAGCTATGTTATAGTTGAAAATGAATTGTTGAAAAAAACAGCTGAAGGTGTTTTATTAAAATGCCTAAATGATTCTGAGGCTTTAATAGCTATCTCTGACATACATAGTGGAGCATGTGGTTCTCATCAAGCAGGCCACAAGATGAAGTGGTTATTGTTTAGACAAGGTTTGTATTGGCCTTCTATGTTAAAAAATTGCATAGATTTTGCCAAAGGATGTCAAGAATGCCAAAAACATGCAGGAATACAACATGTACCTCCAAGTGAATACAACATATAGTAAAACCATGGCCATTCAGAGGCTGGGCATTAGATTTGATTGGTGAAATTAAGCCTGCTTCTTCAAAAAATCAACGTTACATTTTAGTTGGTATTGACTACTTTACAAAATGGATAGAAGCAATACCTCTACCTAATGTAGATCAAGAGGCAGTAATTTGTTTCATTCAAAATTGCATTATTTATAGATATGGTATTCCAGAAACAATCATCATTGATCAAGGATCAGTCTTCACTGGAAGAAAAATGCAAGAGTTTGCTAGTGAAACTGGTTTCAGATTGCTTACTTCAACACCATATTATGCTCAAGCAAATGGTCAAGTTGAAGCAGCCAACAAAATAATCATTAATTTGATTAAAAAACACATTGCTCAAAAGCTAAGAAATTGGCATAAAACTTTAGTTCAAGTTTTGTGGGCATGTAGAAATTCCCCTAAGGAATCAACTAACACTACACCATTTCGATTAACATATGGTCATGATGTTGTTCTTCCTGTAGAAATTCACATGCAATCATTTCGAGTGCAAAGACAGATGGAAATACCAACTGAACAATATTGGGAAATGATGTTAGATGAATTAGTTGACCTAGATGAAGAAAGGTTACAAGCTGTTAAATAGTTAAAGAAATCCGCATTCCAAGGAAAAGCGTTCTTCAATGAGAGGATTTCTCTCCTTTGTTCTGGGGTACTGGATTCGTTTGAAGATAGCTTAGCTGTATTGATTTCCAATTGTTCTAAGGGAGGGTTTAAGTTCGGTTTTGTTCTATCTTCCCTAACATTTGCATATTGTCATCAATTTGGTGAGTTAAAGGGGTAGTTTTTCTAATTTCAGAATATTTTAACTAATCATTTTCCAGTTTATCGTCGATGACCTTCATCATGCAGCAGCTATCATATAAGTTTGGTGCCTTTTGAAATTGTGTTAAAATAAATTCTACTTTTTCTTCACCTACTTCAAAACTAAGTTTGCCTCTTTTCACATCTATTATGTCACCGACTGTTGCTAAGAATGGCCTTCCTAGAATGATAGGAGTATTTGAATATTCCCTTATGTCCATTACTATGAAATCAGTTGGGATATAGAATTTACCTACACGTACTGGTACGTCTTCTAGTATACCTAAGGGGTATTTAACAGAACGGTCGGCAAACTGTATTGACATATTAGTTGGGATTAATTCTCCTATGTTTAGCTTCATGTATATGGCCACGGGCATTAAGCTGATATTATCTCCTAAATCACATAGGGCCCTATCTATGACATATTTCTCAATTACGCAAGGTATTGAAAAACTTCCTGTATCTTCTTATTTAGGAGGCAGTTTGTTTTGAAGAATAGCACTACACTCGGCAGTAAGTGTAATTGTTTCATTATCCTCTATTTTTCTTTTATTGATTAATATATCTTTTAGGAATTTAGCATATGAGGGCTCTTGGGTGATAGCTTCGGTCAAGGGTATAGAGACATTTAAATGTTTAAGAATCTCCACGAATCTATTAAATTGCCCTTGATTTGAAGATCTTTCTAACCTTTGAGCATAAGGGATAAGTGGTTTATAAGGTGGCGGAGGCACAAATTTCGCAATTTGGAGTCACGGCAGCCACGGTGGTTGCGGATGTAGCGGCTATGGTTTCGTACTTTTGGGTTAGAGCCTCAATTTGGGCTTTAATATGGTCTAGCTCGCTTATCTCATGCATACCCCCTTTCGCTTGAGGTTTCCCAACAGTATCTCTCTCACTCTCCCACTGGTAATAGTTTTGAGCCATACTTTCTATAAGCTGGTAAGCTTAGGTATAAGGTTTATCCATTAATGCACCACTGGCAGCAGAGTCTATTGTCATTCTTGTTTGATACAAGAGACCATTGTAATATGTATGGATAACAAGCCATTACTCTAGACCATGATGTGGGCAGAGCCTGATCAGGTCTTTGTATCTTTCCCATGCTTCGAATAGAGACTCGTCTACTTTTTGTTTAAATCCATTAATTCGGCCTCTAAGCATAACAGTTTTGCTAGGTGCGAAATATCTTGCTAAAAAGACTTTCTTCAACTCATCCCATGTGGTGATTGAGTTGGATGGTAGAGATTAGAGCCAAGCTCTAGCTCTATCTCTTAATGAGAAAGGGAATAAACGTAGTCTTATAGCGTCGGGACTGACACCATCATTTGCTTTTATTGTATCCGCATATTGCAGAAATATAGATAAATGAAGATTAGGGTCGTCCGTAGGATTTCCTGAGAATTGGCTTTGTTGCACAACTTGCAACAATGAAGGTTTAAGCTCAATATTATTTGCTTCAATATTAGGGGGAGCGATGTGTAGGAAAATAGGATTAGTAAAGCAGTGAAATTTAAAAATTTTCTTAAGAGATCCTTATGAAGGGGCATGATCATGTGTTTAGGGTTTTACCTCTTGAAGCGTAGAACCCTTGAATCACAGACAAAACGATCACGAACGTTGAAGGTTGAACCACAACGTCTCTAACTAGTCCACACGAACAACTTTTCTTCAATCCAAGTGCTAGCTTGTGAATGAAGAACTATGTGAGAGAGATAGAATATTGAGAGAAAATATTAGGATTCAAGTAACCCAATATTGTTATGAAAATCTCTTGATTGATTTTCTCTTATGTGTAAAACTCTTTTACTAGATCTCTATTTATAGATATTTCTTTTCTTGGTCTGCAAGATAAGAATTAAAACAAAAAGCCCACCATATCTTTTAATTAGGGCGCGTGCCTTATGAGTCGTCATACTCATGTGTGCGCGCGCCCACCATAGCTTATGGTGTACCGCCTTTCATTAATTTGTGATACTTTATCAAAATGCATATTTCTCTCAAGTGTACCGTACCTTACGGTGTTCTCTATTTCTAACTACATTGTCCTTATGTGTGTGACCCTGTAGGTTTCCGTAACGTTGACAATAATATTAAATCAACTATTTAACATTATAAAAATTGAGAGGTTTCTAGCAATACATCAATGCTACTCAAGTTACGGAATGTTTATGTGATCTTTAACAAAAGATTCAGTGATAATATTAGTCTGTATAATTACCCCTTTGCCCTTATGTCTATATTGAACACAAGGCATAGACTGTGTCATCCTTGTCCAGTTCAATATTGGGCCCATAGACATTTATCATGTTATGTAGGATTGGCAAATTCCATCTAGGACATTATTGTCCCTCAGCATGCTTTATAAAGTACCCATCAACTACCTTTATGATTATCCAATTACGGATAACGTTAGATCAGTGATAAAGCACTTGACTCCACATCTAGGGTACATAGTGGTTTCAGGTCTAAGGGTGGTTTACACCATTATCACCATGAGAGTTACTTATGATACATTACATAACATCCCATGTAGTACTCTCATAGCGGGTCAATCTAATATAAATATTACTCGTAATATTTATATCTATGTCAAGACTTGATAACTCCTTATCCTATGATCCATGAGATGCGATCATCAGTCTATCTTCATAATAGTCTTTATGCTTTAAGGTTATCCCACATCACCTTAAAGTTTGACTACGGATACTTTAATTGATTTAATCTCACGATTAAATCACACTTAATTTTAAACGGACTATTTATTATAGGGACTTTATTACTTTGGACTCATACAAACATAATAAAGAAATTCCTCATATTATTAATAAATAAAACATGATATTATTAATAAATAATCCGATACAAGTACTTAAAAGTATTGGCCTCTAGGGCTTCTAACAACAACACGATGCTATTGTGTGGTTCAGCTTCTGAAGCAATAACATAGAACTTAAGGGGTTTATCTTGTGGAAAGTCTTCCATTTCTACTTCTATGTTTTGCTCTACTATTTGTTCTTCAATTGTTTCGACAGTTAAATTTCCTAAAAGATTTTCTAATTGATTTTCTTGTAAATTTGGGATCCGGCGTCTTAGGAAGGGTTCAGGATTGTCAATTGGTTGCTCGATGTCCTCGCCTCGAGAGCGGGTACTTGGCATACAACGGACCAACTAAAAGGGTAGAATATTTTTTTAATTTTTAGATTTTAAATTTTTTTTGTATTTTTTAAATAAATTGCCTTAGTCTCTACAGTGTAACACTAGAGTTACGATATCGACTAAATTGGTCCCCGGCAACGGGGCCAAAAACTAACTGCGTATATAAAATCAATTGACTGCAAGTACACAGTCGCGTCGTGTAGTTTTAAAAAGATATCGAACCCAAGGGACCAATGTGAGTATCGTATTCTATTATTACGTTGTAAATCTAAGGCTATGATTAAATGGAGTTTAGTTGTCACGTTTTAAAATAGAAATTTAAAATTAAGATTTAATTAATTAATAAAAGGAATTACTAGGATGTATTCTTAGTGATTCAACAGGGCTAAAGTAATTAATTTGTGCTTAGATAAAAGTATAGTTTTCTCAAAATTACCATGACTTAAAAATACTAATCTCAGCTCTCGCTAATTTTGAATAGCACGGTATCCTATAAACTCATCCTTTGCTCTCGCTCACTCATTTGTTTATAAAATACTTTTTGGAAATCAGGAGTAGTTAAATTATATTGTTTTTAAAAACACTAATCGCAGCTCTCGCTAATTTGGCTTAGTATCACACTCATATAAATAAATAACGGCTCTCGCTCATTCCACCTACCTATATAAATGCTTTTAGGAAAACAATATAATTTCACTAATCCTAAATAGCTCTAGCAGTGTTTAGGACTAGTGTATCAGTTTTTACTATCTGGTGTAAACCGCAGCTCTCGCTAATTTGGCCTACACCTTAGTTAACTCTCACTCTCGTGACGAATTATGGTAACTCTCACTCTCGTGATGAATTACGAAACATATACTTAAAAACTGATTATAGAAAACTCATTAAAAGCGATCGCACAAACTAACTACCTAGCCCTATTGGCTCCTAATCCTACATCCAAGCAATATTAAATTAGCTAGACATAATTAAAACTAAAACTAAAGACATAAATAAATTGACGGAAAATAAACTAAACATAATAAATAAAAGCAATAAAATAAAAGCAATAAATAAAAATAAAGACAAAGCAAAAATAAATAAAAAGAACCTGAATAAATAAAGGAAAAGACTTCTAGTACAGACACCGGAACAGCAACTAAACAATTACAAAATCAGGATTATACAAAACAAAGAACAAAAGTTCTAAGTTTATCTCCCGAACACTCAACGGAGCGGTAATTGTGGTGTGTTTTGAAATGAAAATATGAGGACCTATTTATACTAGTTGGAGACTACAAAAACCACAATTTTGTCCAATATGGGACTAAACGCGTGTGGCACGAGAGCCACACGATTGATCTTAATGGGCGGAAGGCATGTGGCCGCTGGTAGGACCAGCGCGCGCGTGGGATGCTGGCGGGGCGCGTGAGAACGTGGCTAGGATCCATGCGGCGCGCGTGAGGGCGCGTGCGGTGTGGGCCCGACTTTGTTTTCGCGTGCCTTTTCATCTTTTTGATCCAATTTTCTTCGTTTTGTTCAATGTGTACTTTTTAGCTGCTTCTGGGACAAATGACTGAAAAACATAAAAAAAAAAACCAACGTGATACGACGAAAAAGTAGAAATAAATAGTAAAAACATATAAAAATGACTAAATAAATAGCACTTTTTCCGGTGTATCATGTTCTCAATGGCATTCCACACTTCACCCTCAAAAGAATTGATGTGTATGCGCATACTACTTTTCCAATAATCAAAATGGTCTTCATTGAATATAGGTGCCCCTTTAAACAATGTAATTTTCAAAATTGTTTTTAAAATGAATGCGCGGAAGTCCCACTGGATCGGTAGTCTCTTTGCACCCACTTGATCAAAGGAAAGGTAGTATAGCCTTGGAGCGTATGATGATAACAAATAAGCAAATGCTTCGAATTCAATGTATCCAAAATGATGTTCCAAACAAGTTGCACAATTCAGACCTAAATCAATCACAATCAAGTCTTAACACAATTGAATTTTTATGAACACTTACGAACACAAAAATTCAATTGATTTGAAATTAAAAGCAATTCCGTAAAGTAAACAGATAAAGGAAGAGAGACACAAACGATTGATTAGGGAGTTCCCAATGGATTTCGTGTCGTCCTCGTGGTCGGATGGGTACGTCTCCCCCCAAATAACCAAACGGGTTATTTCAGCGTTTATGGATGAAATTCTGGCAACCAGACAGACAAATGCTGTGCACAATTTTAGCACTAGTGTCCGAGCATTTGTCACACAATAATAAAATAACTTGGCGTAGCAAAGTAAAATAAGCGTGACTGTAAAGTAAAGAACACAATGAGTTTGTTAACCCAGTTCGGCGCAACTTGCCCTAGTCTGGGGGATACCAATCCAGGAATGAACCCACTATAATAGCTCTAGTGAAATATACCAACGTAGCCTCACTACTTGGTTATGCACCTAGACCCTATCCCGTGCTGCTCTACCTAGGAACTCCTAGATATGAGACCCCGTCTCAATTCCTACCAAACAGTACAAACAACACTGTTATCAATTGTTCTTTTTGGTTGAAGAGTCACACTCTCAAGACACAACTAACTCCGTACTTCACAGCTTAGGAGTAGTACACAATTACAACTCAAAAACACAGAGTACTTGAGATGAATCAACAGATACAAGCAAGACTCACACTAACAAGAAAACCTAATACTCACGCTTTAGTACACACACGGTTTTCAACACGCCAAACTTAGGGTTTGTCTTTATACATATATAGTACTTAGCAAGCACGGGTTTAGGCTTCAAAACATAGCTTGGACGTTGTAAGATCCAGCTAACAATTCTTCATGAGCAAGAATATTATTTCCAAAAATATATAAAGATTGATTATGGAAATACAAAGGCCTGTAGCCTTATGACAGCTCAGCAAACCTGCGCGTCTTGATCAGCACGCTAGGTTAAATATAAAACTCCATAAAATCTCCAGAAGATCTTCAACATAAATATAGCGCGTGTTTGCGCGCAACAATAAGGTCACACAATGCTGTGCCACATGCTACAGCATTTGTCTCAGCATTTGGCTAGTAGTTGTTTTTGCAAAATGTAGCCAACATACAAAAACCCAACAATGGATAAAAACGTTTGATACTAGTGCACAATTTACAAAGACTCCAATAACCCTATATCGAATCTAATACAAATTATGCGATACAACCTCAAAACATAGCATAGCTTCTACCTCTGATTCCAACGATCAAAACCTTGCGCCGTCTTCGACCCGAAAACCCCCACAATTATTTTGTGTTGAATGAACCCTTTGATTCAAATTCTCTTCCAAAATCTGATCACAAGTGTTTTCTCTAATGGTATTTAACATTTACAATGGTTTCTCACACTTACAACAAAAACTCATATTGCTATTTATAGAGAAAATGGAATTGAGCTAATTTAGGCAAAACATAACAGACTTGTATCGATACATATGATGGCATGTATCAATACAAACACCTGACAGCATACAAAATTTGAAATATTTCAGGTATGTATCTGTTAGCCAATATTTTGGCTAAATCAAAATAAAGTTTGAATATTCTTCTGAATATATTTAATACGCCTTTAATCATGGGATTTTATATTTCCCAGTTATTAATTAATTATGAAGGTCAAAATTAAATATATTTTAAATATACAAGTCAAAAGAATATTCACAACTCTGAAAAGAGTAAAAATAATCAAGTCCTAAGACTTGATTCGAGTTATCACTCATTCGAGTAAAGACCAAGTTGTCTCGAGCTCGAATACTGATTTTTTTTACTTAGCAAATGGTTAATGATTTGTCTGAAGATTCAAGCAACAAGGAAGTGATGCTGTGTCCTCGTTGTAGTGCTGTATGTGACAAAGAGGCTACTGCAGGCCTTAAAAATGTTATGCCATACGTGGATAACAAAAATAAATGGTCTACTAAAAGACCAAACAAGGGTAAGGCCACAAATCAAGGCCCTACCATTCATGACAGGCTTGGAAGAAGGCAAACATATGTGCCTTCCAACAGGATTCCTGTTAACTAATGGTCCTCTGGCCAACATCAGGTCTATCAAAAGAGGAAAATAGACGTTGGTGGCTCGAGTCAAGTTGCTTCGAGTAACAATGCTGAGAATAGGAAATACTCCTATAACAACAATTATAAGGGGAAGAACCTTATGACTCGAACTGAATGGCGCATATACCAACGCCTTAAGAAATTGGAGAGAGAGAGAGAGAGAATGCCCATGCTGGGGGCAACTCCAATTCATTTGCCCATGCTGGGGGCAATAACAAGATTGGCCATGCTAGGGGCAATGCCAAGGCTGTCCATGCTGAGGACAACCACAATGATGCTAGGAACAAAAAAGAGTTTGTTTCAAAGAAGGCTGAAAAAGCCTTAGTGATTGATGAAGGCTCTTTTTCAAAGAGGTCTGCCAAAGAAAGAATATCATTCCCTGATGACAATATGGAGGATGATTTTCCAGATGAAGACATACTCGAGTCTGGTTCTGAGCCAGATTTTGATGTCTTGGTCAATGTGGTATCTATTTTACCACATGAGTATGATGTGAGGTCCACTTCTGATCCTGAGGAGGAGTTTGTGGAACCTGAACTTGAGGATTACACCCCTGTTTGCTACTATGTTATGAACAATGGGTGTATAGAACAACAGAAGGCTGTATTCGAACGACCTCATGAAGGAATGAAAAACCATCTTAAGCCTTTATACATTAAGGCTACGGTTGATGGTATTGGAGTAAATAAAGTCCTGGTAGATGGGGGAGCTTCTGTGAATCCAATGCCCCATTTTATGCTCAGGAAATTGGGAATGTATGACACTGATTTGCATTCCCACAATATTGTTCTCTCGAATTATGCGGGAAAAAGTGGTCAATCTTTAGGTGCCATCCGAATGGATGTTGCTGTAGGCAGCACCATAAGGCCCACTCTGTTTATAGTGGTGCCTTCGAGGGCTAGCTTTAACCTACTCTTAGGAAGAGAATGGATTCATGGAGTGGGTGCTATACCTTCCACCCTCCACCAAAGACTTATACTTTGGAGGGAAGATAACATGGTGGAAAATATAGAGGCTGATCAAAGCTTCTATATGTCAGAAGTTGATCACATAACTAAAGCAACTTTTGACAAACACTTAGCCTCCATAGCACCATGTGGAGAAAGAGACAGTGGCTTTCGAGGAGCCACCAATAATGTATACAATTCAATGAGACTCCATCCCACTCATGGGTTCTGTTGGGAGAGGGAAGAAATCGATAATTTTCCCATCTGGGTGGGATATAGACTACCCAGATAATGACTAAGCCCTCTTCTTGGGTAAAAATAACGGCATATATTGCCGAACATAAGCTCGAAACGGCCCTAGAGGCTGCTGTAGAACAAAATATGGTTAATGAAACCATCACTTAAAATAATGGCAACATGTTGCCAAATGAACAAAGGTTGGACTGCATTTATGATGATGAACCTTTGGGTTTCGAGCAAGATCCATTAAACTTGAACCAAAAACTGTAGGCTCAGGACCCTTTGCAACAGGTGGATATTGGCGATGGCTCAATTAAAAGGCCAACTTATATAAGCGCTAATCTGGACCTCGAATTTAAAACTAAAATGGTTAACTTGCTTAAAGAATTCAAAGATTGTTTTGCTTGGGACTACAATGAAATGCCAGGATTAAGCAGGGAAATGGTGGAACATAGGCTACCACTAGAGCCAGGGAAGAAGCCAATAAAGCAATTTCCAAGGAGATTCAACCCAAAGATCCTTTCAAAGATCAAGAGTGAGATTGAAAGATTGCCGAGAAGAAAATTCATTAGAACTACAATGTGTGTTGAATGGTTAGCTAATATTGTTCCTGTTATTAAGAAAAATGGTAGTCTTAGGGTATGCATAGACTTTAGAGATTTAAACAATGCTACACCTAAGGATGAATACCCAATGTCAGTGGCAGAAATGCTAATGGATTCAGCAGCAGGGTTCGAGTACCTGAGCATGCTAGATGGCTATTCTGGCTATAACCAAATATTCATTGCTGAAGAAGAAGTGGCTAAAACTGCATTTAGATGCTCTGGGGCATTAGGGACCTATAAATGGGTTGTGATGTCATTTGGTCTAAAAAAGGCTAGTGCCACATACCAAAGAGCAATGAATTCTATATTTCATGACTTTATTGATGATATTGTTGTGAAATCCTCTTCTAGTGATGATCATTTGAATCATCTTAGAAAATCATTCGAAAGAATGAGAGAATGTGGATTAAAGATGAATCCACTAAAATGTGCTTTTGGTGTACATGCAGGGGATTTCCTTTGCTTTGTAGTGCATAAAAAAGGCATTGAAATAAATCAAAACAAGACAAAAGCTATTATGGAGACTCAGCCTCCAAGAACAAAAAAGCAAACCTTTGGTTCATTAACCGGGGGCACGGGTCCTTGGTAAGCAAACCTAGGCCCACGCAGTTCAGGACCCTGATAAGCATCTCTGGGATCATCAAATGCTTCCTGATTCAGATCAATCACTTGTTGTACAGCATCAACCCTGGCAAAAGCTTCCACAAGTGGAGCAGAAGTCACAGGTACATACCCTTGTGGAACATAACTTTCAGGCAAACCAAATGGTGGCCAATCATAACCAGTAGAGGCGCTTCCTTGAGTAGCCATAACCACAGGCGCAGGAGCCTCAACCATCCGTGGTAGCACATTCATATTAGCCAACGTCTCAATGACTTGATCTAGCTTTGCACCCAACTAGGCTACCTTTCCACCCATCTGGGTTACCTCTGTCTGTAGAGCATTGTGTTTTTCTTGCCAATTATCCATGAAATTGATGAGCAACTCTTCTTGTCAGTAATGGTGCCGGGAAGGTAGCTGTTGGAATGAATGAATGAGAATAAGATTCTTTTTGATCATTCATAATTTCTTGTTGATAAACCCTTGAGAGATAGAAAAGGTCAAATAATGGCAGATTTTCTTGTTGATCATTCAGTGGTTGAAATGCCACTAAATTATGTTGATACTCAGCCATGGACATTGTATTTCGATGGATCCAAGCATAAACATGGGAATGGAATTGGGATATTGATAATTTCTCCAACCCAAATTCCCACTAAGTTTAAATACAAGATAAATGGATTTTGTTCCAATAATGAGGCAGAATATGAAGCCTTAATAACAGGTCTTGCCCTTTTAATTGACTTGGGGGTAAAAAATATCCTAGTCAAAGGTGATTCAGAATTGGTACTGAAGTAATTGACAAAAGAATACAAATGTATTAAAGAACATCTAGCTAAGTATTTTGTGATTGCCAGTTCATTATTAGACCAATTCGAGTCAGTGCAATTCGAGCACATACCCAGGTTACAAAATCAAGAAGCCAGTGACTTGGCTCAAATAGCTTCTGGCTATAAAGTGTCTCCTGAAAACTTGACAATGTTGATTGAGATTAAGGAGAATTTGGTGTTCAATCAACCTTTATCCTCAAGTTTGTCAATGGCAAAACTTGTGGGGGCAGATTCACCACACAGTGCAGATTCACCACACAGTGATGAAAATGACTCGAACAAGGAATTAGATGATGAAAATGCTAAGATTTTACCATTGACAACTTGATAGATGGAGATTGGAGGAAACCAATTGTAGAATATTTACAAGATCCTAATGGTCAATATGATAGAAACACCAAATATAGGGTTTTAAGCTATGTTATAGTTGAAAATGAATTGTTGAAAAAAACAGCTGAAGGTGTTTTATTAAAATGCCTAAATGATTCTGAGGCTTTAATAGCTATCTCTGACATACATAGTGGAGCATGTGGTTCTCATCAAGCAGGCCACAAGATGAAGTGGTTATTGTTTAGACAAGGTTTGTATTGGCCTTCTATGTTAAAAAATTGCATAGATTTTGCCAAAGGATGTCAAGAATGCCAAAAACATGCAGGAATACAACATGTACCTCCAAGTGAATACAACATATAGTAAAGCCATGGCCATTCAGAGGCTGGGCATTAGATTTGATTGGTGAAATTAAGCCTGCTTCTTCAAAAAATCAACGTTACATTTTAGTTGGTATTGACTACTTTACAAAATGGATAGAAGCAATACCTCTACCTAATGTAGATCAAGAGGCAGTAATTAGTTTCATTCAAAATTGCATTATTTATAGATATGGTATTCCAGAAACAATCACCATTGATCAAGGATCAATCTTCACTGGAAGAAAAATGCAAGAGTTTGCTAGTGAAACTGGTTTCAGATTGCTTACTTCAACACCATATTATGCTCAAGCAAATGGTCAAGTTGAAGCAGCCAACAAAATAATCATTAATTTGATTAAAAAACACATTGCTCAAAAGCTAAGAAATTGGCATAAAACTTTAGTTCAAGTTTTGTGGGCATGTAGAAATTCCCCTAAGGAATCAACTAACACTACACCATTTCGATTAACATATGGTCATGAAGTTGTTCTTCCTGTAGAAATTCACATGCAATCATTTCGAGTGCAAAGACAGATGGAAATACCAACTGAACAATATTGGGAAATGATGTTAGATGAATTAGTTGACCTAGATGAAGAAAGGTTACAAGCTGTTAAATAGTTAACGAAATCCGCATTCCAAGGAAAAGCGTTCTTCAATGAGAGGATTTCTCTCCTTTGTTCTGGGGTACTGGATTCGTTTGAAGATAGCTTAGCTGTATTGATTTCCAATTGTTCTAAGGGAGGGTTTAAGTTCGGTTTTGTTCTATCTTCCCTAACATTTGTCATATTGTCATCAATTTGGTGAGTTAAAGGGGTAGTTTTTCTAATTTCAGAATATTTTAACTAATCATTTTCCAGTTTATCGTCGATGACCTTCATCATGCAGCAGCTATCATATAAGTTTGGTGCCTTTTGAAATTGTGTTAAAATAAATTCTACTTTTTCTTCACCTACTTCAAAACTAAGTTTGCCTCTTTTCACATCTATTATGTCACCGACTGTTGCTAAGAATGTCCTTCCTAGAATGATAGGAGTATTTGAATATTCCCTTATGTCCATTACTATGAAATCAGTTGGGATATAGAATTTACCTACACGTACTGGTACGTCTTCTAGTATACCTAAGGGGTATTTAACAGAACGGTCGGCAAATTGTATTGACATATTAGTTGGGATTAATTCTCCTATGTTTAGCTTCATGTATATGGCCACGGGCATTAAGCTGATATTAGCTCCTAAATCACATAGGGCCCTATCTATGACATATTTCTCAATTACGCAAGGTATTGAAAAACTTCCTGTATCTTCTTATTTAGGAGGCAGTTTGTTTTGAAGAATAGCACTACACTCGGCAGTAAGTGTAATTGTTTCATTATCCTCTATTTTTCTTTTATTGATTAATATATCTTTTAGGAATTTAGCATATGAGGGCACTTGGGTGATAGCTTCGGTCAAGGGTATTGAGACATTTAAATGTTTAAGAATCTCCACGAATCTATTAAATTGCCCTTGATTTGAAGATCTTTCTAACCTTTGAGCATAAGGGATAAGTGGTTTATAAGGTGGCGGAGGCACAAATTTCGCAATTTGGAGTCACGGCAGCCACGGTGGTTGCGGATGTAGCGGCTATGGTTTCGTACTTTTGGGTTAGAGCCTCAATTTGGGCTTTAATATGGTCTAGCTCGCTTATCTCATTCATACCCCCTTTCGCTTGAGGTTTCCCAACAGTATCTCTCTCACTCTCCCACTGGTAATAGTTTTGAGCCATACTTTCTATAAGCTGGTAAGCTTAGGTATAAGGTTTATCCATTAATGCACCACTGGCAGCAGAGTCTATTGTCATTCTTGTTTGATACAAGAGACCATTGTAATATGTATGGATAACAAGCCATTCCTCTAGACCATGATGTGGGCAGAGCCTGATCAGGTCTTTGTATCTTTCCCATGCTTCGAATAGAGACTCGTCTACTTTTTGTTTAAATCCATTAATTCGGCCTCTAAGCATAGCAGTTTTGCTAGGTGCGAAATATCTTGCTAAAAAGACTTTCTTCAACTCATCCCATGTGGTGATTGAGTTGGATGGTAGAGATTGGAGCCAAGCTCTAGCTCTATCTCTTAATGAGAAAGGGAATAAACGTAGTCTTATAGCGTCGGGACAGACACCATCATTTGCTTTTATTGTATCCGCATATTGCAGAAATATAGATAAATGAAGATTAGGGTCGTCCGTAGGATTTCCTGAGAATTGGCTTTGTTGCACAGCTTGCAACAATGAAGGTTTAAGCTCAAAATTATTTGCTTCAATATTAGGGGGAGCGATGTGTAGGAAAATAGGATTAGTAAAGCAGTGGAATTTAAAAAATTTCTTAAGAGATCCTTATGAAGGGGCATGATCATGTGTTTAGGGTTTTATCTCTTGAAGCGTAGAACCCTTGAATCACGGACAAAACGATCACGAACGTTGAAGGTTGAACCACAACGTCTCTAACTAGTCCACACGAACAACTTTTCTTCAATCCAAGTGCTAGCTTGTGAATGAAGAACTATGTGAGAGAGATAGAATATTGAGAGAAAATATTAGGATTCAAGTAACCCAATATTGTTATGAAAATCTCTTGATTGATTTTCTCTTATGTGTAAAACTCTTTTACTAGATCTCTATTTATAGATATTTCTTTTCTTGGTCTGCAAGATAAGAATTAAAACAAAAAGCCCACCATATCTTTTAATTAGGGCGCGTGCCCCATGAGTCGTCATACTCATGTGTGCGCGCGCCCACCATATCTTATGGTGTACCGCCTTTCATTAATTTGTGATACTTTATCAAAATGCATATTTCTCTCAAGTGTACCGTACCTTACGGTGTTCTCTATTTCTCACTACATTGTCCTTATGTGTGTGACCCTGTAGGTTTCCGTAACGTTGACAATAATATTAAATCAACTATTTAACATTATAAAAATTGAGAGGTTTCTAGCAATACATCAATGCTACTCAAGTTACGGAATGTTTATGTGATCTTTAACAAAAGATTCAGTGATAATATTAGTCTGTATAATTACCCCTTTGCCCTTATGTCTATATTGAACACAAGGCATAGACTGTGTCATCCTTGTCCAGTTCAATATTGGGCCCATAGACATTTATCATGTTATGTAGGATTGGCAAATTCCATCTAGGACATTACTGTCCCTCAGCATGCTTTATAAAGTACCCATCAATTGCCTTTATGATTATCCAATTACGGATAACGTTAGATCAGTGATAAAGCACTTGACTCCACATCTAGGGTACATAGTGGTTTCAGGTCTATGTGGCAACAATGCAGCATCAGCTGCACCTAGGATATCCTTTTCAAGTATCTGTGCCTCAACAACCACAACAGGCTCAGCAAAAGCCGAAGAAGGTCTTTGATCCGGTTCATATGCCATATAGTCAACTCCTTCCGCATCTTATTCGTGGTGGAAGAGTGAAACCCAAAGCTTTGAAACCTATGACTGCGTCGTTTCCATCTTGGTATGACGTCAATGCTAATTGTGATTATCATGCCGGAACTGAAGGTCACTCCACTGATAATTGCATGGCTTTTAAGTACAAGGTGCAAGAACTTATCAACAAGAAGTTTTTGTACTTCAAAGACGGTGAGCCAATTGTGAAATATAAACATTCATTGATGCATTTAGGAACCGATGCGAATCAAGTTGAAACTTATGAAAGTTGAAGAAAAGTTTGAAGAATGTGTCAGCTTTGTGGCAGATGGAACAATTTGATTTAATTAGGTTTGCTGTTGATGATTACTTCTGCTACTTTTTAGTCAGTGATATTAGGAAGCTCGTCCCTATGAACGCTAGGCTGTTTATTTCTTTCTTGTCAAGCATTTGTTTGCTTTTAAGATTATGTACTTCGTCAAGTATTTTAAATATAATAAACAAGCATGTTTTTGAAATCAATCCATTTGTGTTCATCTCTTTTTCTTATTTTATTGCTTACAAACTTGGAGCGAGGATGATGAAAACAAATAACTGATCTTTGCTGATTTATGTTTTCAATGGTAAAAAACCTAGTTGATGATGTAAGGCTTTAAATTCACTCTCTTTCATTATTTCAAAAAAAAAATTATTATTGAATTGAGTCATTCTTGCATATGCTTTGTTGTTATCTGATTCTCCCAGTTTCTTGAGATATTTTCTTTTACAAGAAAAAACAATCAATTTTGGTTTGATTCTTGACCTTACACTTTAAGAGTATATAGGTTGTTTTGCACTTTAGGCTATATTATGAAGGTCCAGTAATGATTCAATAAAATCGGCACTGTCTTAACACCTTAGACTCTTAGAAGTATGTAAGATCAATTTGAGTACTAATTTTGACGAAGACATGGACATAAGTTTTTCAGTAACCGTCAGAAGTTTATCTTAGCAGTCGGCACCATCTTGAGCACAAACTAAGTAGGAAATTGATGAACATAAGTGAATGATCCAGAAATGAAAATTTGCATACTTTGGTTAATTTCAAAAGTGGGAACACACTTATTGAGTTAGATGACCCTCACTCGGTTGTTAAACCCAGCAGTTGTTGAAAAACCATAGTAAATATACCCATTTAGTAGTTGGTTCAGAGGAGTCTGGTTCTGAACTTGGTAGGGCGGGTTGCTATCCGATCCCCCACAACTGCATTTGGAAGAGAAAGAGGGGTTTACCAAACTGATTTTACCAGCTCCCCTCGATATATGATCATAATCACTAACAGATTTCTCTACCATGAGCGTGTACAAGATAACGGGCTTAATGTGATTGCGCTTGAATGAAAAGGGTGAATGAAATTTAAGCAAAAGTTAGAGTCACAATAAAATACTGCAGATTTGTTTTCATATGATGAGAGTCTTTGACTGCAATGTGTGGTTTTGTGTTATGACAGTACCCTTGGTATTGATATTTATTACTTGATTTTCTTCTCTTGCCGGCAACTACGTATGATTAGAGTTGTCGTGTCTTGTTTCAAACCCGTGACTAAAAAAGAGTTACAATTTATGTGCTTAATGACAAGTAAATGTTCAAGTGTAGGAAATCAGATAACACAAATTTATATCTTTTTTGGCTTGATTTACATGAATCATAATTGCATGTTATAACCCTCAAAAGACCTAATCGAAACTAGGTTCACTTTGAAAGCATCTGGCAAATTTATTGTTACACTAACTCCTCTTGTTTGATTAATCAGTAATTACCTTTTGTACGCACCACGTGTTTCCTTTCAAAATGTTCAACTCCAAAAACTTGCATGTGCATTATGTTCAAAATACTTTTCAAAAGAAATGATTTTACTTGCAAATTAATACTTGACATTAAAGAAATCTGAGCTGTGGTCTGATCAGGGGCAAAGATGATTTAAGACGTTCCTAGCTAGGGGCAAGTCATCTATGGATTCTGCCAATCAGGGGCAAACAAGTTGAATACTCCGCTTATCGAAAGTGAATTGGTTCAAGAGTTGGTTACACTGCAAATATCAGTTGGTCAAGGACATACCCTTCAAAGATTCAAGTGCTTGGGGCATACTATGTCAGGATTATATCCTTCTGAAAAGTTACATGTGGTGAGATATGGCAGAACCGTGGTTGTCAATACCATGGATGGTAAAGAGTTTCCACACTCAGTGCACGCTGTTGTAATCAAATAAAGATGTTGTTCCTCTTTGGAAGCCTGTTTGAACACCCGTCCTGCAACAGAAGCTTGCAAGGGTCCTCATCTCAACAATGCCAGAGTTACTCAGATTCTCGGTGCCGGGAAATTCAGACTCTCTTCAACAGAAACTCATAAATTCATGCATACATGCATTCACGCATTCACGCATACATGCACACAAACTCCTGCATATTATCTGATAATTCATGCGCATTAGTTTTGCATTTAGGCATCAGATATACATAATCATGCATTCATGAAGCACATGTTCAAAATTTTGTTTTAACAGGTTGCGAACTTGGATCTCTCATTCAGTGAAAAAGGTTGATGTACCTAATTCTCCAATAAGACGGTTATTGAATCGTAATTTCTCAACAAGAAGGGTTGACAAATCATTTCCCCAATGAATTGGTCAACAAAAGGTCATCCTCAAGCAGATCAGTTAGGGCATCATATTCTCAATGAGAAAGGTGGAGGAATTGTCCCTTTCCACAATGAGGCAGTTGATAATTGTTCATCCCCAGTAAGTCGGTTGGAGCACCGCATTTTCAGCAAGACGGTTGGTGAATCATGACTTTTTGACAATAAGGATTGGCGGATCTTTAACTTCCCAAGTAAACTTATTTGGTTTTACCTTTGTCACTGATGATTCAGCAAATTGGTCAACAGAGTTTCATCCTCGTCAGATTGGTCAACATTCCACACCTAGCAAAAGGGGTTGATGATCCTTGTCCCAGTGAATAATTCGACAAGTGTTATCTACAGCAGATTGGTCTACATACAACTTTCTCAATCATAAAAGTTAAATAGACCTGTTCTCCAGTGTTTTGTTCGAGATCGTTATCTCTAGTAAGACGGTTGAAATACTGTACTCCAGTAAATCGGTTGACAAACAATTTCCCCAACAAAGTTGGTTTATGCACAGTATTCCCAGTGAATCATTCGATAAATCATCTACCCCAGTAGGTTGGACAGCATGCCCAATTCTCAATGAAGTTGGTATTCCGTACCTCAGCAAGTTGGTTTTAGAACCATATGCTCAATGGAGTTAGCACACTGCATCTCCAATAAATTGATTGATGAATCATGTTCCTCAGCAAGACAGTTGATTGATAGTTGTCAAGAATAATAGCCGAACATTCAATTATCTCTTTACAGTGAATACTCTTTTTCAAGATACCTCAAACTTCAACAAGTTTTCAGTGATCGCAGAGTTTGGATCGCAGCTTCCTCAGTTGAGGATGGATTCAAGTATATCTCAATGGAATTAGATGTTTGGATCGCTGCTTCCTCAGTTGAGGATAGATTTAGATAGATCTCAGTGGGCGCAAAATTTGGATTGCAGTTTCTTCAGGATGAAGGATAGATTCAAATCAGTCTCATGCTTTTAGTGGAAGTAGATGTTTGGATCGCAGTTTCCTCAGTAGAGGATAGATTCAAATAGATCTCAGTGGGCGTAGAATTTGGATTGCAGTTTCTTCAGGATGAAGGATAGATTCAAATCAGTCTCATGCTTTTAGTGGAAGTAGATGTTTGGATCGCAGCTTCCTCAGTAGAGGATAGATTCAGATAGATCTCAGTGGGCGCATAATTTGGATTGCAGTTTCTTCAGGATGAAGGATAGATTCAAGTCAGTCTTAATGTCTCAGTGGACGTAGAATTTGGATTGTAGTTTCTTCAGCATGAAGGATAGGTTCAAATCAGTCTCATGTTTTAAGTGGAATTAGATGTTTGGATCGCAGCTTTCTCAATAGAGGATAGATTCAGATAGATCTCAGTGAAAATAGATGTTTGGATCACAACTTCCTGAATAGAGGATAGATTCAGATAGATCTCAGTGGACGCATAATTTGGATTGTAGTTTCTTCAGGATGAAGGATAGATTCAAGTTTGTCTTAATGTTTCAATGGGCGCAATATTTGGATTGTAGTTTCTTCAGAATGATGGATAGATTCAAATCAGTCTCATGTTTTCAGTGGAAGTAGATGTTTGGATCACAACTTCCTCAATAGAGGGTAGATTCAGATATATCTCAGAGGACGCAGAATTTGGATTGTAGTTTCTTCGGAATGAAGGATAGATTCAAATCAGTCTCATGTATTCAGTGGAAGTAGAGTTTGAAGGTATGAAAAACACAAGAAGGGGGGGGGGTTGAATTGTGTTTTAGATAGTTTAAAAACTTCTTCTAAGTTCTTTCGTACTTATCAGATTTGGCAGCGGATAACACAATAAAGGAGAGTAAAGAGAGAGAGAGAGAGAGACACAAGCAATTTTATACTGGTTCCTCTCACAAGTTGAGAGTAGTCCAGTCCCCTTGCACTTCCAAGGGAGTTCACTAAAAACACTTAGATTACAAATGCTCAAACACACTAGTAAGAGACTTCCAAATGCTCAAGTATACCAACAAGAGACTTCCTAAACTAGATGAGAAAATATATGGTTTTTGAGAAACTTAGAGTATTTGATAAAATCAATTACTCAAGGCAAATTACAACACTAAACACAAGAACTACACTTAGGAATCTAAAGAACAATAAGTGAATAAAGCAAAGCTGTTTTGTTATCAGAAGCGCTGTTTGCTTTCTTGTGAGTATGATCAGTTTGCAAGTTGTAATCCACACTTGACTTCAAGTACGAGGTCTCTATATATATGACAAGATAGAGACATTGCAGATTTGACCGTTGTCAAGCTGTTTTGTCCGATGGAGCAGTTTCTAGGTGGTCACATGTGATTAAGCTTAACAAGGAAACTTGTTGACTTCACTTTGCAGGTTAAGGCTTTGTGTGTGTCCAAATAGGGTAATGGGAAAAAGACTAATGCATATATTATCTTCCCAAGATAATATTATAACGTGCTTTGATTTTCCTTCACACAAATTTGAACTTGACCGTTTGAATCTTCCAGCGCAAGACTGATCTCAGAAGCTTGTACTCCCAATAGAGCTTCTGGTGTTGTGTACTTCTGACTTGTGCTTCTGATGATCATCCTTCTGATAGCTCATCAGAACTCGCATTGGTGCTTCTGATCAGAACTTGTGTTAATGCTTCTGATCATCATCAAAATTTCTAAGCTTCAGTGCATTGTTGATTTTTCACTAATGTTCCTGCACGCTTAGATTAAATATTAAAATACCCTATTGTTCATTAATACTTTGTTATCATCAAAACTTAAGCAGATAATCGTCAGAACCACTTTTGTTCCAACAATCTCCCCCTTTTTGATGATGACAAACTAAGTATTAATTTACAATGGTTGTTGAAGTTATTTATCAAGTTTTAAAACAAGTTTATGAGTTTTGCACACTCCCCCTGAGTTAAACATTGATTAATTAAATTTAGTCTAAGATTATATTTTAAATTTGAACTAATTTTCACATATTTGACTCTTGGGAAAGGAGTTTTGCAAGCTCTCCCCCTAAGTCTGATACTTCTAGAAAAATTGCACTTTTTCTTGAATTATCATATGTTTATTTCTTTCAAGTATAACATATATTCTCCACAATAATAAAAAAGCGTTTGCGTAAGGCATAAACTTAAATGTAATGACAGTTTCAGTAAAGTGCATTTAAGTTTTTCATCCAAATTAATTTCTCTTTCTCCCCCTTTTGTCATCAACAAAAACATTTACGTGAAAAGAAGAGAAGAGTTGAAAACAGTCAACGCAAACTATTGGTCATTGAAACGGTTTGTATAGAAAAACAACACATAAGGTGCTATAAAGGCAAATGACCATGAAATAAACGTATTCATTGCAGGAAAACATTTTCAGAAGAGCAATGAATAAGGAAACTAAAATCTTTTTGGATACAGCTTCAGAAAGTGCAAGAAAGAAGAATCCAACTGATAGAAAATCTACAGAAGCCAAACGTGAAGATGGCAGAACTACATCAGTGGAATCAACTGCACGCTCAAAAGCTAAGGAGAAGAAGCCAATAGATGATAATGGACTTAGTCTCGTGTTAGAAGGAGATAGGCTTATAATTAAGGACGAGAGTGTAGGATCAAATTTCTATTCTGAGTAGAATTCAGAATAGTACTTTTATAATAGACATGTTTTGAAATAAAAATGATCCATTCTCAGCCTTTATTATTAACCTATGTACCTGCTTTTCTTTTCGTTAAAAACTTGGTATAAAGTGTAATAAATGTAGTCAAGAAAATGAGTTTCAAAAAGGATAAGGTCAAGAATGGTTACAACCATGTCATAAATAACATTGTTTACCACGACTGACTCAAGTAAAAACAAAACTCTATAAGACGCTTTTCCCATCTCATTTATCTCAACACTTCCATATTTTCATTAAGGTAGGAAAATGGATAAGGATAGAAGAGATATCAATGGAAAGAAATTGGCAGAGAAGAAGAAGAATCAGAAACCACCAAGTCCAAAACCAAGAGATGGCAAAGGAAAGGGTGAAACTTCTTCATCTAGGCCACTCAAAAGAAGCTATAGAGTTCATTCAAAGATAAAATCGTCAGAACCAATCACTATCTGTTCCTCAACAGATTCATATGAGATTGATTCTGATTATGCAGAATTTTTGAGGGCATATGATCCTATAGCTGCTGAAGGCTCATCATCCTCTTCAGACTCAACAGACACATATCCTGATTATGCAAGGTTTTTGGAGACTTATGTACCTCCAGAAGAACCCTATTCATCTGAAGGATCGGCCGTGTCTGAATTAGATTCTAAGTAGTAGCTTTTGAATTCTTATGTACTCTAAATTCTACTGTCTTCAATAAAAAGTTTTCTGCGCTTCATACTATAGATACTTCCTACTTTATAATGCATGTTTAAAAACCAGTTAAAAATAAACACAACCAAGCAAATAAACAACATGCAATTAAATGAAACAGCATTCAGTTTTAACACAAATAACAAGTTTTAACAAAACACACAAAATATCCAAAGAAATAAATAAGTGCATAGATATCCTAAGGTTTGGTAGGAGATCAGAGAAGGGTTAGGTAGGTTTGTTCTGCAAGATGTCCAAAATAGCCTTCAAGGATTGTTTCATATTTGAGAATTCAGCAGCTTGGGCATCCTGTTTTGCTTCCAATACAGCAAACCTTTGTTCCTGTCTTGCCTCCATTTTAGCAATTCTGGTATCCACAGAAGTACCTTGACCATCTGGTATGACCTCTTCTGGTTGAGCTACTTCTAGTGTGACATCTTCTGGTTGAAGCACTTCTGCTAACTTAGCTGCATTTGCTAACCTGGCCTCTTCTACTAGTCTAGCCTCTTCTACTAGTCTAGCTTCTTCTGCTAACCTAGCCTCTTTTGCCAGCTTAGCTTCCAGTTCAGCAACACGTCTCATAGCTTCCTCAAGCTTTTCTTTTTCAATTTCTTCATGAGACTTATTAGTCATCATCAAAACCTCACTTGTAGAAGTGACATCAACACTTTCGAATTCCTCACGCTTTCTTTTCTTTTCCAGTACTAGCTTTCAGATAGTTCTCCTTGATATGGCTTGCACAACCTTAGTCACACTTTCTAACAGTTCCTCCGTTTTCCAGGCCACTTGATCAGCAACAAGTAATGATTTTGAAGCAAAAAATTCTACCTTATAACCATCATTTTTGATAAGTTCTGTCAATTGATCATAAAAAGGGATAGATGGTTCAGTAGAGTAGTCATTGATTCTAGCAATCAAGGCCTCATAAGGTAGGGCTTGTCTGAAAAGAAGGTCACCAATTTGGGATTCAGAGTGGTTTTGATGAAGTTCTAGTGCAAGGTTTTCATTTTGAGCTAGTTCAGTTGGAGGAGAGATTTCAGCATCAGTTTGAATTTTCTTGGGAAATGGTGGAGGTGTTCCAAGAGATGATGATGATGATGAGGAGTCAGACTGAGATGATGATGAGTCAGAGGACAGGGCATGAATGACAGGAGACTTAGGTGGAGGTTGGATGGTTTCATTAACACCTAGTTCTTCAACATGTTCCATAGCAAGTTCATCAACAGCTATTTCTGGTTGATTGGTCTTTTCTGGTTCATTTGTAAGTAAGGGAGTTATAATTGGATCAGGATAAGGACATGTTTCATATTGATGATCAAGTGAGTCATCAAAGGGGTTGAAGGGTTTTGCTAGATGAGTATCAGAATCAACAGTTTGTGGAGGTGAATAAGGTGGTTGATTTTCTGGTATAATGGTATCAGCAATGATATGAGGCTGTTCAACAACTGGTTCAGGAATGATAAATGCATCTGCTACATTCAAAGGTTGGACAATTATGGGTGAATTGCTTAACAGAGTTTTAATTGGTAAGTTGTCATCTGGTGATGTATCAGGAGTTATTCTACCAGATTGTTGGTTTGACTTATCATAGTCAGAACCAACAGGTACATCAACCAAGGTTTCTACCCCAGGATTTAAGTGTTCAGACACATTATGATCAACAACAGTCTTATCAGAAGTGAGGTTAGAAGGTATACCTGAGGTGTTTCCTTCAAATCTTCTCTTTTGATGAAGAGGTTCTTCATCATCAGTTGATTCATCACTGCTTGATTGTACAATCAGCCTAGACGTGGGAGGCTTCTTTCCATCCTTCTTTGACAACATCTCATCAGCTTTTCTTTTGTTGATTGCAACTTCTCTAGTCCTTATTGCAATTTCTTCTTCTAAAGCAAAATGAATCTTTTTACCATACCTCAAGGTCTTGTCTTCCACTACAGGAGCAGGCACTGTAGGTTTTCTGCTAGGTTTTGGTTTCACAGTTGGCTTGCTTTCCTTAACAGTCTTCTTTCTCTTCCTTGTTTTGAGACCAAATCCTGCTTTTTCCAAAGCCTCTTCATACTCTTGTTGTGAAGGAATTTGACTTCTGTCAATGTGAACTCCCCTTGATGCAGCATATTTAATCATGAATTGAATTACATGCTCAGCATCACCTTCAGAGATCATTGGAAAATCAGGATTATATAAGAAGTCTTCCTTGCTTGGAACTAAAGGATGGTCAGGATGTTTGATGACACGAAATCATATCGTATTTTTAGCTTAATTTAGGTGAATTTTAGTTGCATTTGCATATGTATTTATTTCATTTATGTCTTTTTATGTTAGAATTTGATTTGTTTTTAGTTTTGTCGAATAAAATAGGTCGGAGAAGAGAATTGAGCAAAAAGTATCAAAAACGGAGCAAAAAGGGGGGTGCAAAGCCCAAATTCGAGCAGCCCACAAAGGAGCCCAGCAAAAATGGGCATTTGCCCAAATTTGCTCAGTGGCGAGCGCCACAGGAGGGTGGCGAGCGCCACCCAGTGCAAGCCCAAAGTGGCGAGCGCCACCAAATGTGAAGCCCAGTAGAAACTGTTTTGCGCAACGTGGGGCGCACGCACGCGTTGGATGGTTTTCTGTTCCTGATCGTGTGGCTATTGGATAGAATCAAAAAGAGAGCTTATCATCTTCTATTTTTGTGGATCGTAACCAGAAAGTTCCCTCTATAAATAGAGGACGAAATTATGTTCTACGTACGCCTTAATTTTATTTCTTTCAGTCAGTTTTTATTTCTAGTTACAGTAACTGTATCGGTATTTCCACACCGGGAATCCGTTTTCAGTTATGTTTTCAGTTTCCTGTCAAGAATTTTGTACCGATATTTATATCAAGTTTATTCAGCATTTACTTCCAGGTTTTTATTTAATTATTTAATTATGTTTAATTTAATTTTCTGTTTTTGCTTATTTAATTTCTTTAATATGTCTAGCTAAATTTCTTAGATATCGGTATGTAAACTAATTCTCCGAAGGGGATTTAATAATGATTTAACGCGCGCATTTATTAAACTATTTTTCTGATTCAAATTTCTAATTTAATCCAAAGCTTTTGAACGAGAGTAAATTAAAGCAACTAAGGTTAAAGTCAATAGAGCGAGAGTTTGAGGCTTTAACTAGATAGTAGGAATTTGATATTAATCTTTGAACGAGCGATAGCCACGTTAGGATTAATTAGAATTTATTAATTTTCAAAATATACTTTCGAAGCTAAGGTGGTAGAAAAGTGACAGTAAAACTCCTAGCTTAGAAAGTATGGTTTTTATCAACAAAACGAGAGTGTGAGGTTTAAACCTTTAAATTGAGAAAATTCTTCTGAAAAATAAACCTTTTTCGCGCGCTATTAATTTATTAAATTCCCAAAGGTTAATTAAGTTACATACCGATATCCCGCTTTTAATTAATTTAATTTCTTTCAATTTCTAAACAATTCTAAAACCATAAAAACATTTGCCTTAGATTTACACCGTAACAACAGAAATACGGTAGTTCGATTATTGGTCCCTGTGGATTCTATATCTTTTAAAACTCAACGACGAGACTGTGCACTTGCGGTCATTAAAATATTTTTGATACACAAATCGTCGATCAATGTTTCACTTCACTTTTCTCAATGAATTTCTTATTGATCAATGTTGCTTCATTAATTATCTTCTTGTCCACTTTGTATGGCTCACTCAGAATTCTTGCATACTCAGGATCAACTTTTTGAAACATTTCCAAGAATCTGCTTTGATGAAACAGTTCAGAAATCAGTCTTGGATGATGCACATTCTTAAGACCCTTTATCTTGCTTTTCTTCAAAGACACACACAAGTGTTCAAATAAACATCCAGCAAGATCAACTTTTTCACCAGTTACGATATCAAACAGAAAGGCAGCATTGTCAATAGAGATATATTCCAAACCACCATCTCTAGTCCAAATACAGTTTATGAGAATGTGATATATAACATTGTACAGAGGATAAAGCTGAGAATTTGTTGGTCTTTCTTTTCTTCCTTTCTTTTCCCAATACTCCTTCAGTTTCTCAGGATCAAACAAATAGTCTGCTATTTTCTTAGGTATAGGAGTACCTTTCTCAGCCACCTTTGGAGCATGAACATTTCCTTCCATCCTGTGAAAGGTTTCAAACCCATCTCTTCTCTTGATTTCCCAACAAGATCTGGGTTGTTTCTCACCAAAGCATCAACTTCTTCTTGCGCTTCAACTTCATCATAGACACCCGCCTTCATCCAGAACATTGTGCACAACTCCTTGTATGTGATACCATTGAGAAGTTGAAAGTAGGAGTCCCATCCTTGCGCAGAGAAGAAGGCTTGAACTGGGAAACCATTCATCTCCAAACTTTCAAAATCCACGAGTTTCTCTGAGTTTAGAATTAGATCCTTTTCTGGAAAGCTTAAGACATTCCTAGTGTCTTCCAAAAAGTTATCGTTTTCCTTGAAGATGTTGATGAGAGAATCGACGTTTTCATTTTCCATTGTTAGGGATTAGGGTTGGAGAAACTAAGGGTTTGAGAGAGAAAGAAATATTTCTGATAGTTTAGAGAGAGTAAATCGTGTGGGTTGTGAAGTGTTCGTGTGATTGTGAAAAAGTGGTTTTGGAATACCAAAGGTTTAAACACAAATCGATGCACACGCAAAGGGAGGGAAAAAGGTGATTAACTTTATGCATTGATAACCGCACTTAATCATCATAAACTGCCTTCCCCATCAAATCACATCGAGAGACGTGCATTAGAGACTATTTTAGAAACTGACGCGTTAGTGGTTGTTAGTTGACAAGAAAGAGGTTACCAACTTTTCCACTTCCATGTCAGAACCATACATTAGCTTCTGAGCTATATCAGAGGCTCTTGTTATCAGAAGTCTTTACAAGAAGGCTTCTGACATCAATCTCTTCTGATCTATCTCAGAAGCTTCATCATTCTAGAACCAAACTTAATCAGAAGCAAAGACCATATTCAAATTTTTCTTTATGAATAGAGGACGAAACTGTTTTGCGCAACGTGGGGCGCACGCAGGCGTTGGATGGTTTTCTGTTCCTGATCGTGTGGCTATTGGATAGAATCAAAAAGAGAGCTTATCATCTTCTATTTTTGTGGATTGTAACCATAAAGTTCCCTCTATAAATAGAGGACGAAATTTTGTTCTCCGTACGACTTAATTTTATTTCTTTCAGTCAGTTTTTATTTCCAGTTACAGTAACTGTATCGGTATTTCCACACCGGGAATCCGTTTTCAATTATGTTTTCAGTTTCCTGTGAAGAATTTTGTACCGATTATTTATATCAAGTTTATTCAGCATTTACTTCCAGGTTTTTATTTAATGTTTTTATTTAATTATTTAATGATGTTTAATTTAATTTTCTGTTTTTGCTTATTTAATTTCTTTAATATGTCTAGCTAAATTTCTTAGATATCGGTATGTAAACTAATTTTCCGAAGGGGATTTAATGATTTAGCGCGCGCATTTATTAAACTATTTTTCTGATTCAAATTTCTAATTTAATCCAAAGCTTTTGAACGAGAGTAAAATAAAGCAACTAAGGTTAAATTCAATAGAGCGAGAGTTTGAGGCTTTAACTAGATAGTAGGAATTTGATATTAATCTTTGAACGAGCGATAGCCACGTTAGGATTAATTAGAATTTATTAATTTTCAAAATATACTTTCGAAGCTAAGGTGGTAGAAAAGTGACAGTAAAACTCCTAGCTTAGAAAGTATGGTTTTTATCAACAAAACGAGAGTGTGAGGTTTAAACCTTTAAATTGAGAAAATTCTTCTGAAAAATAAACCTTTTTCGCGCGCTATTAATTTATTAAATTCCCAAAGGTTAATTAAGTTACATACCGATATCCCGCTTTTAATTAATTTAAGTCTTTAATTTAATTTCTTTCAATTTCTAAACAATTCTAAAACCATAAAAACATTTGCCTTAGATTTACACCGTAACAACAGAAATACGGTAGTTCGATTATTGGTCCCTGTGGATTCTATATCTTTTAAAACTCAACGACGAGACTGTGCACTTGCGGTCATTAAAATATTTTTGATACACAAATCGTCGATCAATGTTTCACTTCACTTTTCTCAATGAATTTCTTATTGATCAATGTTGCTTCATTAATTATCTTCTTGTCCACTTTGTATGCCTCACTCAGAATTCTTGCATACTCAGGATCAACTTTTTGAAACATTTCCAAGAATCTGCTTTGATGAAACAGTTCAGAAATCAGTCTTGGATGATGCACATTCTTAAGACCCTTTATCTTGATTTTCTTCAAAGACACACACAAGTGTTCAAATAAACATCCAGCAAGATCAACTTTTTCACCAGTTACGATATCAAATAGAAAGGCAGCATTGTCAATAGAGATATATTCCAAACCACCATCTCTAGTCCAAATACAGTTTATGAGAATGTGATATATAACATTGTACAGAGGATAAAGCTGAGAATTTGTTGGTCTTTCTTTTCTTCCTTTCTTTTCCCAATACTCCTTCAGTTTCTCAGGATCAAACAAATAGTCTGCTATTTTCTTAGGTATAGGAGTACCTTTCTCAGCCACCTTTGGAGCATGAACATTTCCTTCCATCCTGTGAAAGGTTTCAAACCCATCTCTTCTCTTGATTTCCCAACAAGATCTGGGTTGTTTCTCACCAAAGCATCAACTTCTTCTTGCGCTTCAACTTCATCATAGACATCCGCCTTCATCCAGAACATTGTGCACAACTCCTTGTATGTGATACCATTGAGAAGTTGAAAGTAGGAGTCCCATCCTTGCGCAGAGAAGAAGGCTTGAACTGGGAAACCATTCATCTCCAAACTTTCAAAATCCACGAGTTTCTCTGAGTTTAGAATTAGATCCTTTTCTGGAAAGCTTAAGACATTCCTAGTGTCTTCCAAAAAGTTATCGTTTTCCTTGAAGATGTTGATGAGAGAAACGACGTTTTCATTTTCCATTGTTAGGGATTAGGGTTGGAGAAACTAAGGGTTTGAGAGAGAAAGAAATATTTCTGATAGTTTAGAGAGAGTAAATCGTGTGGGTTGTGAAGTGTTCGTGTGATTGTGAAAAAGTGGTTTTGGAATACCAAAGGTTTAAACACAAATCGATGCACACGCAAAGGGAGGGAAAAAGGTAATTAACTTTATGCATTGATAACCGCACTTAATCATCATAAACTGCCTTCCCCATCAAATCACATCGAGAGACGTGCATTAGAGACTATTTTAGAAACTGACGCGTTAGTGGTTGTTAGTTGACAAGAAAGAGGTTACCAACTTTTCCACTTCCATGTCAGAACCATACTTTAGCTTCTGAGCTATATCAGAGGCTCTTGTTATCAGAAGTCTTTACAAGAAGGCTTCTGACATCAATCTCTTCTGATCTATCTCAGAAGCTTCATCATTCTAGAACCAAACTTAATCAGAAGCAAAGACCATATTCAAATTTTTCTTTATGAATAGAGGACGAAACTGTTTTGCGCAACGTGGGGCGCACGCAGGCGTTGGATGGTTTTTTGTTCCTGATCGTGTGGCTATTGGATAGAATCAAAAAGAGAGCTTATCATCTTCTATTTTTGTGGATTGTAACCATAAAGTTCCCTCTATAAATAGAGGACGAAATTCTGTTCTCCGTACGACTTAATTTTATTTGTTTCAGTCAGTTTTTATTTCCAGTTACAGTAACTGTATCGATATTTCCACACCGGGAATCCGTTTTCAATTATGTTTTCAGTTTCCTGTGAAGAATTTTGTACCGATTATTTATATCAAGTTTATTCAGCATTTACTTCCAGGTTTTTATTTAATGTTTTTATTTAATTATTTAATGATGTTTAATTTAATTTTCTGTTTTTGCTTATTTAATTTCTTTAATATGTCTAGCTAAATTTCTTAGATATCGGTATGTAAACTAATTTTCCGAAGGGGATTTAATAATGATTTAGCGCGCGCATTTATTAAACTATCTTTCTGATTCAAATTTCTAATTTAATCCAAAGCTTTTGAACGAGAGTAAAATAAAGCAACTAAGGTTAAAGTTAATAGAGCGAGAGTTTGAGGCTTTAACTAGATAGTAGGAATTTGATATTAATCTTTGAACGAGCGATAGCGACGTTAGGATTAATTAGAATTTATTAATTTTCAAAATATACTTTCGAAGCTAAGGTGGTAGAAAAGTGACAGTAAAACTCCTAGCTTAGAAAGTATGGTTTTTATCAACAAAACGAGAGTGTGAGGTTTAAACCTTTAAATTGAGAAAATTCTTCTGAAAAATAAACCTTTTTCGCGCGCTATTAATTTATTAAATTCCCAAAGGTTAATTAAGTTACATACCGATATCCCGCTTTTAATTAATTTAATTTCTTTCAATTTCTAAACAATTCTAAAACCATAAAAACATTTGCCTTAGATTTACACCGTAACAACAGAAATACGGTAGTTCGATTATTGGTCCCTGTGGATTCTATATCTTTTAAAACTCAACGACGAGACTGTGCACTTGCGGTCATTAAAATATTTTTGATACACAAATCGTCGATCAATGTTTCACTTCACTTTTCTCAATGAATTTCTTATTGATCAATGTTGCTTCATTAATTATCTTCTTGTCCACTTTGTATGGCTCACTCAGAATTCTTGCATACTCAGGATCAACTTTTTGAAACATTTCCAAGAATCTGCTTTGATGAAACAGTTCAGAAATCAGTCTTGGATGATGCACATTCTTAAGACCCTTTATCTTGCTTTTCTTCAAAGACACACACAAGTGTTCAAATAAACATCCAGCAAGATCAACTTTTTCACCAGTTACGATATCAAACAGAAAGGCAGCATTGTCAATAGAGATATATTCCAAACCACCATCTCTAGTCCAAATACAGTTTATGAGAATGTGATATATAACATTGTACAGAGGATAAAGCTGAGAATTTGTTGGTCTTTCTTTTCTTCCTTTCTTTTCCCAATACTCCTTCAGTTTCTCAGGATCAAACAAATAGTCTGCTATTTTCTTAGGTATAGGAGTACCTTTCTCAGCCACCTTTGGAGCATGAACATTTCCTTCCATCCTGTGAAAGGTTTCAAACCCATCTCTTCTCTTGATTTCCCAACAAGATCTGGGTTGTTTCTCACCAAAGCATCAACTTCTTCTTGCGCTTCAACTTCATCATAGACACCCGCCTTCATCCAGAACATTGTGCACAACTCCTTGTATGTGATACCATTGAGAAGTTGAAAGTAGGAGTCCCATCCTTGCGCAGAGAAGAAGGCTTGAACTGGGAAACCATTCATCTCCAAACTTTCAAAATCCACGAGTTTCTCTGAGTTTAGAATTAGATCCTTTTCTGGAAAGCTTAAGACATTCCTAGTGTCTTCCAAAAAGTTATCGTTTTCCTTGAAGATGTTGATGAGAGAATCGACGTTTTCATTTTCCATTGTTAGGGATTAGGGTTGGAGAAACTAAGGGTTTGAGAGAGAAAGAAATATTTCTGATAGTTTAGAGAGAGTAAATCGTGTGGGTTGTGAAGTGTTCGTGTGATTGTGAAAAAGTGGTTTTGGAATACCAAAGGTTTAAACACAAATCGATGCACACGCAAAGGGAGGGAAAAAGGTGATTAACTTTATGCATTGATAACCGCACTTAATCATCATAAACTGCCTTCCCCATCAAATCACATCGAGAGACGTGCATTAGAGACTATTTTAGAAACTGACGCGTTAGTGGTTGTTAGTTGACAAGAAAGAGGTTACCAACTTTTCCACTTCCATGTCAGAACCATACATTAGCTTCTGAGCTATATCAGAGGCTCTTGTTATCAGAAGTCTTTACAAGAAGGCTTCTGACATCAATCTCTTCTGATCTATCTCAGAAGCTTCATCATTCTAGAACCAAACTTAATCAGAAGCAAAGACCATATTCAAATTTTTCTTTATGAATAGAGGACGAAACTGTTTTGCGCAACGTGGGGCGCACGCAGGCGTTGGATGGTTTTCTGTTCCTGATCGTGTGGCTATTGGATAGAATCAAAAAGAGAGCTTATCATCTTCTATTTTTGTGGATTGTAACCATAAAGTTCCCTCTATAAATAGAGGACGAAATTTTGTTCTCCGTACGACTTAATTTTATTTCTTTCAGTCAGTTTTTATTTCCAGTTACAGTAACTGTATCGGTATTTCCACACCGGGAATCCGTTTTCAATTATGTTTTCAGTTTCCTGTGAAGAATTTTGTACCGATTATTTATATCAAGTTTATTCAGCATTTACTTCCAGGTTTTTATTTAATGTTTTTATTTAATTATTTAATGATGTTTAATTTAATTTTCTGTTTTTGCTTATTTAATTTCTTTAATATGTCTAGCTAAATTTCTTAGATATCGGTATGTAAACTAATTTTCCGAAGGGGATTTAATGATTTAGCGCGCGCATTTATTAAACTATTTTTCTGATTCAAATTTCTAATTTAATCCAAAGCTTTTGAACGAGAGTAAAATAAAGCAACTAAGGTTAAATTCAATAGAGCGAGAGTTTGAGGCTTTAACTAGATAGTAGGAATTTGATATTAATCTTTGAACGAGCGATAGCCACGTTAGGATTAATTAGAATTTATTAATTTTCAAAATATACTTTCGAAGCTAAGGTGGTAGAAAAGTGACAGTAAAACTCCTAGCTTAGAAAGTATGGTTTTTATCAACAAAACGAGAGTGTGAGGTTTAAACCTTTAAATTGAGAAAATTCTTCTGAAAAATAAACCTTTTTCGCGCGCTATTAATTTATTAAATTCCCAAAGGTTAATTAAGTTACATACCGATATCCCGCTTTTAATTAATTTAATTTCTTTCAATTTCTAAACAATTCTAAAACCATAAAAACATTTGCCTTAGATTTACACCGTAACAACAGAAATACGGTAGTTCGATTATTGGTCCCTGTGGATTCTATATCTTTTAAAACTCAACGACGAGACTGTGCACTTGCGGTCATTAAAATATTTTTGATACACAAATCGTCGATCAATGTTTCACTTCACTTTTCTCAATGAATTTCTTATTGATCAATGTTGCTTCATTAATTATCTTCTTGTCCACTTTGTATGCCTCACTCAGAATTCTTGCATACTCAGGATCAACTTTTTGAAACATTTCCAAGAATCTGCTTTGATGAAACAGTTCAGAAATCAGTCTTGGATGATGCACATTCTTAAGACCCTTTATCTTGATTTTCTTCAAAGACACACACAAGTGTTCAAATAAACATCCAGCAAGATCAACTTTTTCACCAGTTACGATATCAAATAGAAAGGCAGCATTGTCAATAGAGATATATTCCAAACCACCATCTCTAGTCCAAATACAGTTTATGAGAATGTGATATATAACATTGTACAGAGGATAAAGCTGAGAATTTGTTGGTCTTTCTTTTCCCAATACTCCTTCAGTTTCTCAGGATCAAACAAATAGTCTGCTATTTTCTTAGGTATAGGAGTACCTTTCTCAGCCACCTTTGGAGCATGAACATTTCCTTCCATCCTGTGAAAGGTTTCAAACCCATCTCTTCTCTTGATTTCCCAACAAGATCTGGGTTGTTTCTCACCAAAGCATCAACTTCTTCTTGCGCTTCAACTTCATCATAGACATCCGCCTTCATCCAGAACATTGTGCACAACTCCTTGTATGTGATACCATTGAGAAGTTGAAAGTAGGAGTCCCATCCTTGCGCAGAGAAGAAGGCTTGAACTGGGAAACCATTCATCTCCAAACTTTCAAAATCCACGAGTTTCTCTGAGTTTAGAATTAGATCCTTTTCTGGAAAGCTTAAGACATTCCTAGTGTCTTCCAAAAAGTTATCGTTTTCCTTGAAGATGTTGATGAGAGAAACGACGTTTTCATTTTCCATTGTTAGGGATTAGGGTTGGAGAAACTAAGGGTTTGAGAGAGAAAGAAATATTTCTGATAGTTTAGAGAGAGTAAATCGTGTGGGTTGTGAAGTGTTCGTGTGATTGTGAAAAAGTGGTTTTGGAATACCAAAGGTTTAAACACAAATCGATGCACACGCAAAGGGAGGGAAAAAGGTAATTAACTTTATGCATTGATAACCGCACTTAATCATCATATACTGCCTTCCCCATCAAATCACATCGAGAGACGTGCATTAGAGACTATTTTAGAAACTGACGCGTTAGTGGTTGTTAGTTGACAAGAAAGAGGTTACCAACTTTTCCACTTCCATGTCAGAACCATACTTTAGCTTCTGAGCTATATCAGAGGCTCTTGTTATCAGAAGTCTTTACAAGAAGGCTTCTGACATCAATCTCTTCTGATCTATCTCAGAAGCTTCATCATTCTAGAACCAAACTTAATCAGAAGCAAAGACCATATTCAAATTTTTCTTTATGAATAGAGGACGAAACTGTTTTGCGCAACGTGGGGCGCACGCAGGCGTTGGATGGTTTTTTGTTCCTGATCGTGTGGCTATTGGATAGAATCAAAAAGAGAGCTTATCATCTTCTATTTTTGTGGATTGTAACCATAAAGTTCCCTCTATAAATAGAGGACGAAATTCTGTTCTCCGTACGACTTAATTTTATTTGTTTCAGTCAGTTTTTATTTCCAGTTACAGTAACTGTATCGATATTTCCACACCGGGAATCCGTTTTCAATTATGTTTTCAGTTTCCTGTGAAGAATTTTGTACCGATTATTTATATCAAGTTTATTCAGCATTTACTTCCAGGTTTTTATTTAATGTTTTTATTTAATTATTTAATGATGTTTAATTTAATTTTCTGTTTTTGCTTATTTAATTTCTTTAATATGTCTAGCTAAATTTCTTAGATATCGGTATGTAAACTAATTTTCCGAAGGGGATTTAATAATGATTTAGCGCGCGCATTTATTAAACTATCTTTCTGATTCAAATTTCTAATTTAATCCAAAGCTTTTGAACGAGAGTAAAATAAAGCAACTAAGGTTAAAGTTAATAGAGCGAGAGTTTGAGGCTTTAACTAGATAGTAGGAATTTGATATTAATCTTTGAACGAGCGATAGCGACGTTAGGATTAATTAGAATTTATTAATTTTCAAAATATACTTTCGAAGCTAAGGTGGTAGAAAAGTGACAGTAAAACTCCTAGCTTAGAAAGTATGGTTTTTATCAACAAAACGAGAGTGTGAGGTTTAAACCTTTAAATTGAGAAAATTCTTCTGAAAAATAAACCTTTTTCGCGCGCTATTAATTTATTAAATTCCCAAAGGTTAATTAAGTTACATACCGATATCCCGCTTTTAATTAATTTAAGTCTTTAATTTAATTTCTTTCAATTTCTAAACAATTCTAAAACCATAAAAACATTTGCCTTAGATTTACACCGTAACAACAGAAATACGGTAGTTCGATTATTGGTCCCTGTGGATTCTATATCTTTTAAAACTCAACGACGAGACTGTGCACTTGCGGTCATTAAAATATTTTTGATACACAAATCGTCGATCAATGTTTCACTTCACTTTTCTCAATGAATTTCTTATTGATCAATGTTGCTTCATTAATTATCTTCTTGTCCACTTTGTATGCCTCACTCAGAATTCTTGCATACTCAGGATCAACTTTTTGAAACATTTCCAAGAATCTGCTTTGATGAAACAGTTCAGAAATCAGTCTTGGATGATGCACATTCTTAAGACCCTTTATCTTGCTTTTCTTCAAAGACACACACAAGTGTTCAAATAAACATCCAGCAAGATCAACTTTTTCACCAGTTACGATATCAAACAGAAAGGCAGCATTGTCAATAGAGATATATTCCAAACCACCATCTCTAGTCCAAATACAGTTTATGAGAATGTGATATATAACATTGTACAGAGGATAAAGCTGAGAATTTGTTGGTCTTTCTTTTCTTCCTTTCTTTTCCCAATACTCCTTCAGTTTCTCAGGATCAAACAAATAGTCTGCTATTTTCTTAGGTATAGGAGTACCTTTCTCAGCCACCTTTGGAGCATGAACATTTCCTTCCATCCTGTGAAAGGTTTCAAACCCATCTCTTCTCTTGATTTCCCAACAAGATCTGGGTTGTTTCTCACCAAAGCATCAACTTCTTCTTGCGCTTCAACTTCATCATAGACACCCGCCTTCATCCAGAACATTGTGCACAACTCCTTGTATGTGATACCATTGAGAAGTTGAAAGTAGGAGTCCCATCCTTGCGCAGAGAAGAAGGCTTGAACTGGGAAACCATTCATCTCCAAACTTTCAAAATCCACGAGTTTCTCTGAGTTTAGAATTAGATCCTTTTCTGGAAAGCTTAAGACATTCCTAGTGTCTTCCAAAAAGTTATCGTTTTCCTTGAAGATGTTGATGAGAGAATCGACGTTTTCATTTTCCATTGTTAGGGATTAGGGTTGGAGAAACTAAGGGTTTGAGAGAGAAAGAAATATTTCTGATAGTTTAGAGAGAGTAAATCGTGTGGGTTGTGAAGTGTTCGTGTGATTGTGAAAAAGTGGTTTTGGAATACCAAAGGTTTAAACACAAATCGATGCACACGCAAAGGGAGGGAAAAAGGTGATTAACTTTATGCATTGATAACCGCACTTAATCATCATAAACTGCCTTCCCCATCAAATCACATCGAGAGACGTGCATTAGAGACTATTTTAGAAACTGACGCGTTAGTGGTTGTTAGTTGACAAGAAAGAGGTTACCAACTTTTCCACTTCCATGTCAGAACCATACATTAGCTTCTGAGCTATATCAGAGGCTCTTGTTATCAGAAGTCTTTACAAGAAGGCTTCTGACATCAATCTCTTCTGATCTATCTCAGAAGCTTCATCATTCTAGAACCAAACTTAATCAGAAGCAAAGACCATATTCAAATTTTTCTTTATGAATAGAGGACGAAACTGTTTTGCGCAACGTGGGGCGCACGCAGGCGTTGGATGGTTTTCTGTTCCTGATCGTGTGGCTATTGGATAGAATCAAAAAGAGAGCTTATCATCTTCTATTTTTGTGGATTGTAACCATAAAGTTCCCTCTATAAATAGAGGACGAAATTTTGTTCTCCGTACGACTTAATTTTATTTCTTTCAGTCAGTTTTTATTTCCAGTTACAGTAACTGTATCGGTATTTCCACACCGGGAATCCGTTTTCAATTATGTTTTCAGTTTCCTGTGAAGAATTTTGTACCGATTATTTATATCAAGTTTATTCAGCATTTACTTCCAGGTTTTTATTTAATGTTTTTATTTAATTATTTAATGATGTTTAATTTAATTTTCTGTTTTTGCTTATTTAATTTCTTTAATATGTCTAGCTAAATTTCTTAGATATCGGTATGTAAACTAATTTTCCGAAGGGGATTTAATGATTTAGCGCGCGCATTTATTAAACTATTTTTCTGATTCAAATTTCTAATTTAATCCAAAGCTTTTGAACGAGAGTAAAATAAAGCAACTAAGGTTAAATTCAATAGAGCGAGAGTTTGAGGCTTTAACTAGATAGTAGGAATTTGATATTAATCTTTGAACGAGCGATAGCCACGTTAGGATTAATTAGAATTTATTAATTTTCAAAATATACTTTCGAAGCTAAGGTGGTAGAAAAGTGACAGTAAAACTCCTAGCTTAGAAAGTATGGTTTTTATCAACAAAACGAGAGTGTGAGGTTTAAACCTTTAAATTGAGAAAATTCTTCTGAAAAATAAACCTTTTTCGCGCGCTATTAATTTATTAAATTCCCAAAGGTTAATTAAGTTACATACCGATATCCCGCTTTTAATTAATTTAAGTCTTTAATTTAATTTCTTTCAATTTCTAAACAATTCTAAAACCATAAAAACATTTGCCTTAGATTTACACCGTAACAACAGAAATACGGTAGTTCGATTATTGGTCCCTGTGGATTCTATATCTTTTAAAACTCAACGACGAGACTGTGCACTTGCGGTCATTAAAATATTTTTGATACACAAATCGTCGATCAATGTTTCACTTCACTTTTCTCAATGAATTTCTTATTGATCAATGTTGCTTCATTAATTATCTTCTTGTCCACTTTGTATGCCTCACTCAGAATTCTTGCATACTCAGGATCAACTTTTTGAAACATTTCCAAGAATCTGCTTTGATGAAACAGTTCAGAAATCAGTCTTGGATGATGCACATTCTTAAGACCCTTTATCTTGATTTTCTTCAAAGACACACACAAGTGTTCAAATAAACATCCAGCAAGATCAACTTTTTCACCAGTTACGATATCAAATAGAAAGGCAGCATTGTCAATAGAGATATATTCCAAACCACCATCTCTAGTCCAAATACAGTTTATGAGAATGTGATATATAACATTGTACAGAGGATAAAGCTGAGAATTTGTTGGTCTTTCTTTTCTTCCTTTCTTTTCCCAATACTCCTTCAGTTTCTCAGGATCAAACAAATAGTCTGCTATTTTCTTAGGTATAGGAGTACCTTTCTCAGCCACCTTTGGAGCATGAACATTTCCTTCCATCCTGTGAAAGGTTTCAAACCCATCTCTTCTCTTGATTTCCCAACAAGATCTGGGTTGTTTCTCACCAAAGCATCAACTTCTTCTTGCGCTTCAACTTCATCATAGACATCCGCCTTCATCCAGAACATTGTGCACAACTCCTTGTATGTGATACCATTGAGAAGTTGAAAGTAGGAGTCCCATCCTTGCGCAGAGAAGAAGGCTTGAACTGGGAAACCATTCATCTCCAAACTTTCAAAATCCACGAGTTTCTCTGAGTTTAGAATTAGATCCTTTTCTGGAAAGCTTAAGACATTCCTAGTGTCTTCCAAAAAGTTATCGTTTTCCTTGAAGATGTTGATGAGAGAAACGACGTTTTCATTTTCCATTGTTAGGGATTAGGGTTGGAGAAACTAAGGGTTTGAGAGAGAAAGAAATATTTCTGATAGTTTAGAGAGAGTAAATCGTGTGGGTTGTGAAGTGTTCGTGTGATTGTGAAAAAGTGGTTTTGGAATACCAAAGGTTTAAACACAAATCGATGCACACGCAAAGGGAGGGAAAAAGGTAATTAACTTTATGCATTGATAACCGCACTTAATCATCATAAACTGCCTTCCCCATCAAATCACATCGAGAGACGTGCATTAGAGACTATTTTAGAAACTGACGCGTTAGTGGTTGTTAGTTGACAAGAAAGAGGTTACCAACTTTTCCACTTCCATGTCAGAACCATACATTAGCTTCTGAGCTATATCAGAGGCTCTTGTTATCAGAAGTCTTTACAAGAAGGCTTCTGACATCAATCTCTTCTGATCTATCTCAGAAGCTTCATCATTCTAGAACCAAACTTAATCAGAAGCAAAGACCATATTCAAATTTTTCTTTATGAATAGAGGACGAAACTGTTTTGCGCAACGTGGGGCGCACGCAGGCGTTGGATGGTTTTCTGTTCCTGATCGTGTGGCTATTGGATAGAATCAAAAAGAGAGCTTATCATCTTCTATTTTTGTGGATTGTAACCAGAAAGTTCCCTCTATAAATAGAGGACGAAATTATGTTCTCCGTACGCCTTAATTTTATTTCTTTCAGTCAGTTTTTATTTCCAGTTACAGTAACTGTATCGGTATTTCCACACCGGGAATCCGTTTTCAGTTATGTTTTCAGTTTCCTGTCAAGAATTTTGTACCGATTATTTATATCAAGTTTATTCGGCATTTACTTCCAGGTTTTTATTTAATTATTTAATGATGTTTAATTTTAATTTTTTGGTTTTGCTTATTTAATTTCTTTAATATGTCTAGCTAAATTTCTTAGATATCGGTATGTAAACTAATTTTCCGAAGGGGATTTAATAATGATTTAGCGCGCGCATTTATTAAACTATTTTTCTGATTCAAATTTCTAATTTAATCCACAGCTTTTGAACGAGAGTAAAATAAAGCAACTAAGGTTAAAGTCAATAGAGCGAGAGTTTGAGGCTTTAACTAGATAGTAGGAATTTGATATTAATCTTTGAACGAGCGAGAGCCACGTTAGGATTAATTAGAATTTATTGATTTTCAAAATATACTTTTGAAGCTAAGGTGGTAGAAAAGTGACAGTAAAACTCCTAGCTTAGAAAGTATGGTTTTTATCAACAAAACGAGAGTGTGAGGTTTAAACCTTTAAATTGAGAAAATTCTTCTGAAAAATAAACCTTTTTCGCGCGCTATTAATTTATTAAATTCCCAAAGGTTAATTGAGTTACATACCGATATCCCGCTTTTAATTAATTTAAGTCTTTAATTTAACTTCTTTCAATTTCTAAACAATTCTAAAACCATAAAAACATTAGCCTTAGATTTACACCGTAACAACAGAAATACGGTAGTTCGATTATTGGTCCCTGTGGATTCGATATCTTTTAAAACTCAACGACGAGACTGTGCACTTGTGGTCATTAAAATATTTTTGATACACAAATCATCGATCAAGTTTTTGGCGCCGTTGCCGGGGACCAATTTAGTCGATATTGTAACTCCGTCGTTACAACGTAAAGACTAAGCCAACTTTTAATTTTCTGTTAAAAATTTAAAAAAGAAAAAAAAAAATTACCCTTTTTGGTTTGTCTATTGTATGCCAAGTACCCGCTCTCATAGCGAAGAATTAGAAACTCCAGTCGACAATCCAGAGCGTCTACTAAGTGTAAGACGCCGAATTGAAGAGTTTAGGGAAAGATACATAGTGCCCCAAAGTCAAATCATCTTTCCCGAAACAGACGAAGACTCGGAACAATCCGAAGAGGAATTAGAAATGGAAATAGGTCCTCAAAACCGCCCTCTAAAGTACTATGCTAGCCCTACGGATGCTGAACCGCATAACAGCATTGTTGCCCCTACGATAGAGGCTAACAATTTTGAGCTTAAACCTTCCCTGCTCTCAGCTGTTCAGCAAAGTCAATTCTCGGGTGGTCCTTTAGAAGACCCTAATCTCCACCTCTCTGTCTTCTTACAATACGCCGATACAGTGAAAGCTAATGGCGTAAGTCCCGAAGCGATTAGGCTTCGTCTTTTCCCCTTCTCTCTAAGAGATCGAGCCCGTGCTTGGCTCCAGTCCCTACCTTCCAACTCTGTCACTACATGGGAAGGGTTGAAGAAAGTCTTTCTGGCTAGGTATTTCCCACCTAGCAACACTGCTATGTTAAGAGCCCAAATCAATGGATTTAAGCAGAAAGACAACGAATCTATTTATGAAGCGTGGGAGAGATTTAAGGACATGTTGAGGCTCTGTCCACATCATGGTTTAGAAGAGTGGCTAATTATCCACACCTTCTACAACGGTCTCCTGTACAATACAAGGATGACCATAGACGCTGCCGCGGGCGGCGCCCTCATGGACAAGCCCTACAATGATGCCTATCAGCTCATCGAGAGCATGGCTCATAATCACTACCAGTGGGGAGGCGAAAGAACCTCCGCAGAAAAAACCTATATCGAGAGGAGGAATGCACGAGATAAGCGGCCTTGACCACGTCAGTGCAAAGGTTGATGCATTCACTCTGAAATTAGACAGCTTACTCAATGCTCCTGCTGCTATCGTAGCAGCAACCGTCTCTAGTTGTGAAATATGTGGCGCTCCAGGGCATGCTACAGCTGAATGCCAACTCTTGGCCGGAACTCCCTCCGATCAAGTGAACTACGCCCAAGGAGGCCCATATTCCAACAACTACAACTCAGCTTGGAAGAACAGTCCCTATCTTTCATACAAGAACAACAATGCATTGTATCCACCTAGACAAGGACAATCCTCTGGTCCACCGGGTTTTCAAAAGGCTCATGTGCTAAATCAAGAAAACTCTGGGAAGTCTAGCCTTGACGTCATGTTTGAAACCTTCATGGCGTCCCAAATGCAAACTAACAAGGGGATTGAAAATCAAAACCTGCATTTCGCTAAGATGTTCGAGCAATTGAACAGTAAAGTTGATGTTTTGACCACCCATCATAAGATACTAGAAACTCAAGTTGCACAGGTGGCTCAACAACAATCATCCATGTCCGCTCCTGCAGGAACATTTCCTGGCCAACCTCAGCCCAATCCTAAAGCCCATGTGAACGCTGTGACACTGCGAAGTGGAACACAATATGATGAACCAGTTGATCCTATGACTGAGAGGCCTGCCATGCAGCAAAAGCCAGATGAACCAGCTGAGAAAGAGAGTGAACCCAAAGAGAAAGAAGGAAATGGCGTCGAGGCAAAAGAAAAAGAAACACCCTATGTGCCTCCGCCACCTTACAAACAACCCATTCCTTATCCTCAGAGGTTGGAAAAGACCAAAAGCATGGGGCAATTCAAGAAATTTGTGGAGCTTCTCAAGCAGTTAAATATTACCATCCCATTCACTGAAGCTATCACACAAATGCCCGCATATGCTAAGTTTCTCAAGGAGATCCTAACCAAGAAAAAGAGGATTGAGGATAACGAAACTGTTACACTCACTGCCGAGTGTAGTGCTATCCTTCAAAACAAAATGCCTCCTAAACTCAAAGATCTAAGAAGTTTCTCCATACCCTGTGTCATTGGGAAGTTTGTTATTGATAAAGCCCTATGTGATTTAGGTGCCAACATTAGTTTGATGTTCATGACCATATGCGAGAGACTCAAGCTAGGCGAGCTAAGACCCACCAGAATGTTTATCCAGTTTGCCGACCGTTTGGTCAAGATGCCTATAGGAGTCTTAGAAAATGTTCCGGTGCGTGTAGGTCAGTTCTTCATTCCAACCGACTTCATAGTCATGGATATTAAGGAAGAATCTAACACGCCGATCATTTTAGGAAGGCCATTCCTTGCTACAGCCGGTGCGATAATTGATGTCAAAAAGGGAAAGCTCACCTTTGAAGTGGGAGATGAAAAAGTTGAATTCATCTTGACTCAATTCCTAAGCGCGCCTGCTATATATGATACTTGCTATCTGCTTGACGTCATTGACGAATGCAGAAAAGAAATGGAGAATGATCAAACTGTTTACACTGAAATTCTAACATCTTCTCCAACTCCTACTCTCGAAGTTCAGGATGACGAGCTCGGTGAATGCTTTGAGATTACACCAAACCCGACGCCGTCTCCTGATCAATCCACTCTCGAACTAAAACCTCTACCTGAGAGTCAAAGTTATGAATTCCTTGATCAAGAGCTTAAGCGCCCTGTGATTGTGTGCGCCAATCTAGGACAGTCAGAGACCGACAAGTTGCTGAATGTCCTAAGAAAATTCCCAGCTGCTTTAGGCTATAGCATATCTGATCTTAAAGGGATAAGTCCCTCTCTTTGCGTGCATCGCATCTATCTCGAGGAAGATTGCAAGACCTCTCGAGAACCGCAAAGAAGGATAAATCCCATTCTTACTGAAGTAGTTAAGAAAGAAGTTGAAAAACTTCTGGATGCAGGAATCATATACCCGATCTCCGACAGTAAATGGGTCACTCCCGTTCATGTCGTTCCTAAGAAAGGTGGAGTGATTGTAGTTACCAATGAGAAAGGAGAGTCTGTAGCACAAAGAGTCGTAACGGGTAGTAGAATGTGCATTGACTATAGGAAACTCAACAAAGCCACGCGCAAGGATCATTTCCCTTTGCCCTTCATTGATCAAATGCTTGAGCGTTTGGCGAATCATTCCTATTTCTGCTATCTAAACAGTTATTCGGGATTCTTTCAAATCCCTATTCATCCCGATGACCAAGAAAAAACAACCTTCACCTGTCCTTTTGGCACATTTGCATATAGGCGAATGCCATTTGGATTATGTAATGCCCCCGCAACTTTCCAAAGATGTATGACAGCAATCTTTGCCGATTACATCAATGACATTATGGAGGTCTTCATGGATGATTTCTCTGTATGCGGGAAAAGTTTTGAAGGATGCTTGACAAATCTAGAAAAGGTACTTGAAAGATGTGAAAAAGTCAATCTTGTGCTTAATTGGGAAAAGTGTCATTTCATGGTGCGTCAAGGAATTGTTCTTGGGCATATAGTGTCCAAAAAAGGAATTGAGGTAGATAAAGCTAAAATCCAATTTATAGAGAATCTACCGCCTCCCAAATTTGTGAGAGAAGTTCGAAGCTTTTTGGGACACGCCGGTTTCTATCGGCGATTTATTAAAGACTTCTCCAAAATTACAAAGCCGTTAACCGGGCTGCTAATGAAAGATGCCGAGTTCATTTTTGATGAGGAGTGCCTAACGGCAATCAAGCAATTAAAGGCAGCTCTCATTTCTGCCCCCATCATGCAGCCACCTGATTGGAGTCTACCATTTGAGATCATGTGTGACGCTAGTGACTATGCTATAGGCGCAGTCTTAGGTCAAAGGAAAGATAAGAAGCTTCATGCTATTAACTATGCTAGTAGGACCTTAGACCCCGCACAGATGAACTACGCCACCACAGAAAAAGAGCTCCTGGCTGTTGTGTTTGCGTTGATAAATTTTGTTCCTACCTAATAGGGGCCAAAATCATTGTCTATACAGATCATGCCGCAATTAGGTACCTAGTGAACAAGAAGGATGCCAAACCAAGGCTCATGAGATGGATCTTGCTCCTTCAAGAATTTGATTTAGACATCCAAGATAAGAAAGGGATTGACAACACAGTCGCGGACCATTTGTCAAGAATGGAGGGAATGGTGCCTGAAACGGTACCTATAAATGATGACTTCCCGTATGAGAGGCTAGTAGCCTTATGGAGAGTGTCGCCTCCGAGTACCCTTTGTTTCAAGACGACATCGAAGTTGTCAACTCTGTCTTCACAAGAGACTCTTTGCCATGGTATGTTGATTTTGTTAATTACTTAGCAGCAAGAGTCCTTCCGCCAGATTTAACTTACCAGCAAAAGAAGAAGTTCTTCAGCGATCTGAAACATTACTATTGGGATGACCCTCTTCTTTTCAAGAGGGGTGCCGATGGAATCTTCCGTCGATGTGTCCCCGAAGATGAGGCGCAAAGCATTATCACTCATTGTCATTCTACGCCCTATGGAGGACATGCAAGTACTTCCAAAACTTGTGCTAAGATCTTACAAGCCGGCCTCTTTTGGCCCACTCTTTGGAAAGATGTCCATGCTGCCATAAAGAGTTGTGATCAGTGCCAACGCGCTGGTGGCATCTCTAGGCGCGATGAAATGCCTCAACATGGCATCCGTGAAGTGGAAGTATTTGATGTATGGGGGATAGATTTCATGGGACCATTCCCAACTTCTTTTGGGAACAAATACATACTTGTAGCTGTTGATTACGTGTCCAAATGGATCGAGGCTGTTGCCTCTCCAACTAATGACGCCCAAGTAGTGATTAGACTGTTTAAGAACCAGATCTTCCCTAGGTTCGGTGTGTCGAGACTTGTCATCAGCGATGGTGGCTCCCATTTCATTTCTAGGATCTTTGAAAGATTGTTATCTAAATATGGAGTCCGACACCGTGTAGCAACTCCCTATCATCCACAAACAAGTGGGCAAGTGGAGGGCTCCAACAGGGAGATCAAGCAAATTCTTGAAAAAACAGTTGCAAGTCTTTAAAACTGAATGAGGCATTGTGGGCATATAGGACAGCCTATAAGACCCCAATTGGGACCACTCCCTTCAAGCTTGTTTATGGCAAATCATGTCATCTGCCGGTGGAACTAGAACACAAAGCTTATTGGGCTATCAAAGTCCTCCATTTTGATTACACCACCGCCGGTAGGAAGAGGACCTTGGATATCCATGAGTTGGAAGAGCTTAGGTTAGATGCTTATGAGAATGCCAGAATCTATAAGGAAAGAACTAAAAAATGGCATGACAAGCGTCTATCTAGGAGAGAGTTTAAGGTAGGAGAACTAGTACTTCTTTTCAATTCAAGACTTAAACTCTTTCCCGGAAAACTTCGCTCCAAGTGGTCAGGCCCCTTTACAATTTCTAAGACATATCTTCATGGGGCGATTGAGATAAAGAGTGACTCTGGTGATACATTCACAGTTAATGGGCAGCGGTTGAAACATTACAACCTTAGGGATAGTGACACTAATCTTGCAAAATTTAACCTATCCGCCTTGTCCGCTGTCATGTGAACTAAGTCACCGTCTTTGAAGTCGAGCTAACCGACCCTAAACAAAGCGCTTGGTGGGAGGCAACCCGCTGATTTTGAATTTACTGTTTTTCTTTTTAGTTCATTTTATTTTGCAGGTAATAAAGAGATAGCACGCTCGACGACTTTACAAGTTATGAAAGCTTAGCTACTCAGGTTGTACCCTTCCAAGCTCACCTTTAGTCGTTGCATTGGGGACAATGCTCGATTTAAGTGTGGGGGAGGAAGCTTTATCGCTTTCCCTTTATTTTTCAGTCATTTAGTTTTGCATGCATAATAAAACTTTAGGTTAGTTCACTTAGATTGAGTCGATTTTGCGTGTTGGTTTTGATATTGTCTGATTTTCCCATTTCTTGAGCCATACCAAAAATTTTCTTGTGCAAAGCAAGTGTTGAGTTATGATGCTTGATGTTGATTGTCCGAAAGTATATAGGTTGTTTGCACTATCTAGGCTATTTTGTGGAATTTGGGTAACGGTTAGATAAAAGCAATACCGTTTTAACACCTTAGATTCCCTGAAGTGTGTACAACTGATTTGAGTATTCGTTTTGATAAAGCTTTGAACCTGAGTTTTAATGAACCCTTAGTAGTTTATCTAGCAGTCGGCACCATCTCAAGGCACAACCTAAGTGGGAAACCGAAGAATATAAGTGAATGATTTTAATTATAAATGTAAAGAATGCTATTGGTTGATTCCTTGAAATAATTGATGAAAATTCAGCAAATGTTGAAACATGAGAAGGAAAAAAATACCATAGTTTAGAAACTCATTAGTAGTTGGTTCAGAGGTGTCTGATTCTGAACTTGGTAGGGCGGGTTACGATCCGATCCCCCGCAACTGCGAAGTGGGTAAAGCAAATAGGGGTTACCAAACTTATGTTATCAGCACCCCTCGCTATATGATGATCATAATAACTAACAGGTTTCCTACCATGGGCGTGAACAAGATAACAGGCTTAATGTGATTGCGCTAGAATGAAAAGGGGGAATGAAACTTAGGTGAGAGGTAAGAGTCAAGAGGAAATGCTTCAGGTCTGTTTTCACATAACGGGGATCTCTTGTGTCATTACAGTATTCTTGTTATTTGCACTGTCACCTGATTTTCATGGCTTAGCCGGAAACCACGTACGAGTAAGATGATCGTGTCATGTGTTTTTACTTATGCTTTGCGATTCACTATTCTTTTATGCTTGAGGACAAGCAATGGTTCAAGTGTGGGGGAATTTGATGACACGAAATCATATCGTATTTTTAGCTTAATTTAGGTGAATTTTAGTTGCATTTGCATATGTATTTATTTCATTTATATCTTTTTATGTTAGAATTTGATTTGTTTTTAGTTTTGTCGAGTAAAATAGGTCGGAGAAGAGAATTGAGCAAAAAGTATCAAAAACGGAGCAAAAAGGGGGGTGCAAAGCCCAAATTCGCGCAGCCCACAATGGAGCCCAGCAAAAATGGGCATTTGCCCAAATTTGCTCAGTGGCGAGCGCCACAGGAGGGTGGCGAGCGCCACCCAGTGCAAGCCCAAAGTGGCGAGCGCCACAGAATGGGTGGCGAGCGCCACCAAATGTGAAGCCCACTAGAAACTGTTTTGCGCAACGTGGGGCGCACGCACGCGTTGGATGGTTTTCTGTTCCTGATCGTGTGGCTATTGGATAGAATCAAAAAGAGAGCTTATCATCTCCTATTTTTGTGAATCGTAACCATAAAATTCCCTCTATAAATAGAGGACGAAATTCTGTTCTCCGTACGCCTTAACTTTATTTCTTTTAGTCTGTTTTTATTTCCAGTTACAGTAACTTTATCGGTATTTCCGCACCGGGAATCCTTTTTCAGTTATATTTTCAGTTTCCTGTCAACAATTTTGTACCGATTATTTATATCAAGTTTATTCAGCATTTACTTCCAGGTTTTTATTTAATGTTTTTATTTAATTATTTAATTATGTTTAATTTAATTTTCTGTTTTTGCTTATTTAATTTCTTTAATATGTCTAGCTAAATTTCTTAGATATCGGTATGTAAACTAATTCTCCGAAGAGGATTTAATAATGATTTAGCGCGCGCATTAATTAAACTATTTTTCTGATTCAAATTTCTAATTTAATCCAAAGCTTTTGAACGAGAGTAAAATAAAGCAACTAAATAGAGCGAGAATTTGAGGCTTTAACTAGATAGTAGGAATTGGATATTAATCTTTGAATGAGCGAGAGCCACGTTAGGATTAATTAGAATTTATTGATTTTCAAAATATACTTTCGAAGCTAAGGTGGTAGAAAAGTGACAGTAAAACTCCTAGCTTAGAAAGTATGGTTTTTATCAACAAAACGAGAGTGTGAGGTTTAAACCTTTAAATTGAGAAAATTCTTCTGAAAAATAAACCTTTTTCGCGCGCTATTAATTTATTAAATTCCCAAAGGTTAATTAAGTTACATACCGATATCCCGCTTTTAATTAATTTAAGTCTTTAATTTAATTTCTTTCAATTTCTAAACAATTCTAAAACCATAAAAACATTTGCCTTAGATTTACACCGTAACAACAGAAATACGGTAGTTCGATTATTGGTCCCTGTGGATTCGATATCTTTTAAAACTCAACGACGAGACTGTGCACTTGCGGTCATTAAAATATTTTTGATACACAAATCGTCGATCAATGTTTCACTTCACTTTTCTCAATGAATTTCTTATTGATCAATGTTGCTTCATTAATTATCTTCTTGTCCACTTTGTATGACTCACTCAGAATTCTTGCATACTCAGGATCAACTTTTTGAAACATTTCCAAGAATCTGCGTTGATGAAACAGTTCAGAAATCAATCTTGGATGATGCACATTCTTAAGACCCTTTATCTTGATTTTCTTCAAAGACACACACAAGTGTTCAAATAAACATCCAACAAGATCAACTTTTTCACCAGTTATGATTTCAAACAGAAAGGCAGCATTGTCAATAGAGATATATTCCAAACCACCATCTCTAGTCCAAATACAGTTTATGAGAATGTGATATATAACATTGTACAGAGGATAAAGCTGAGAATTTGTTGGTCTTTCTTTTCTTCCTTTCTTTTCCCAATACTCCTTCAGTTTCTCAGGATCAAACAAATAGTCTGCTATTTTCTTAGGTATAGGAGTACCTTTCTCAGCCACCTTTGGAGCATGAACATTTCCTTCCATCCTGTGAAAGGTTTCAAACCCATCTCTTCTCTTGATTTCCCAACAAGATCTGGGTTGTTTCTCACCAAAGCATCAACTTCTTCTTGCGCTTCAACTTCATCATAGACACCCGCCTTCATCCAGAACATTGTGCACAACTCCTTGTATGTGATACCATTGAGAAGTTGAAAGTAGGAGTCCCATCCTTGCGCAGAGAAGAAGGCTTGAACTGGGAAACCATTCATCTCCAAACTTTCAAAATCCACGAGTTTCTCTGAGTTTAGAATTAGATCCTTTTCTGGAAAGCTTAAGACATTCCTAGTGTCTTCCAAAAAGTTATCGTTTTCCTTGAAGATGTTGATGAGAGAATCGACGTTTTCATTTTCCATTGTTAGGGATTAGGGTTGGAGAAACTAAGGGTTTGAGAGAGAAAGAAATATTTCTGATAGTTTAGAGAGAGTAAATCGTGTGGGTTGTGAAGTGTTCGTGTGATTGTGAAAAAGTGGTTTTGGAATACCAAAGGTTTAAACACAAATCGATGCACACGCAAAGGGAGGGAAAAAGGTGATTAACTTTATGCATTGATAACCGCACTTAATCATCATAAACTGCCTTCCCCATCAAATCACATCGAGAGACGTGCATTAGAGACTATTTTAGAAACTGACGCGTTAGTGGTTGTTAGTTGACAAGAAAGAGGTTACCAACTTTTCCACTTCCATGTCAGAACCATACATTAGCTTCTGAGCTATATCAGAGGCTCTTGTTATCAGAAGTCTTTACAAGAAGGCTTCTGACATCAATCTCTTCTGATCTATCTCAGAAGCTTCATCATTCTAGAACCAAACTTAATCAGAAGCAAAGACCATATTCAAATTTTTCTTTATGAATAGAGGACGAAACTGTTTTGCGCAACGTGGGGCGCACGCAGGCGTTGGATGGTTTTCTGTTCCTGATCGTGTGGCTATTGGATAGAATCAAAAAGAGAGCTTATCATCTTCTATTTTTGTGGATTGTAACCATAAAGTTCCCTCTATAAATAGAGGACGAAATTTTGTTCTCCGTACGACTTAATTTTATTTCTTTCAGTCAGTTTTTATTTCCAGTTACAGTAACTGTATCGGTATTTCCACACCGGGAATCCGTTTTCAATTATGTTTTCAGTTTCCTGTGAAGAATTTTGTACCGATTATTTATATCAAGTTTATTCAGCATTTACTTCCAGGTTTTTATTTAATGTTTTTATTTAATTATTTAATGATGTTTAATTTAATTTTCTGTTTTTGCTTATTTAATTTCTTTAATATGTCTAGCTAAATTTCTTAGATATCGGTATGTAAACTAATTTTCCGAAGGGGATTTAATGATTTAGCGCGCGCATTTATTAAACTATTTTTCTGATTCAAATTTCTAATTTAATCCAAAGCTTTTGAACGAGAGTAAAATAAAGCAACTAAGGTTAAATTCAATAGAGCGAGAGTTTGAGGCTTTAACTAGATAGTAGGAATTTGATATTAATCTTTGAACGAGCGATAGCCACGTTAGGATTAATTAGAATTTATTAATTTTCAAAATATACTTTCGAAGCTAAGGTGGTAGAAAAGTGACAGTAAAACTCCTAGCTTAGAAAGTATGGTTTTTATCAACAAAACGAGAGTGTGAGGTTTAAACCTTTAAATTGAGAAAATTCTTCTGAAAAATAAACCTTTTTCGCGCGCTATTAATTTATTAAATTCCCAAAGGTTAATTAAGTTACATACCGATATCCCGCTTTTAATTAATTTAAGTCTTTAATTTAATTTCTTTCAATTTCTAAACAATTCTAAAACCATAAAAACATTTGCCTTAGATTTACACCGTAACAACAGAAATACGGTAGTTCGATTATTGGTCCCTGTGGATTCTATATCTTTTAAAACTCAACGACGAGACTGTGCACTTGCGGTCATTAAAATATTTTTGATACACAAATCGTCGATCAATGTTTCACTTCACTTTTCTCAATGAATTTCTTATTGATCAATGTTGCTTCATTAATTATCTTCTTGTCCACTTTGTATGCCTCACTCAGAATTCTTGCATACTCAGGATCAACTTTTTGAAACATTTCCAAGAATCTGCTTTGATGAAACAGTTCAGAAATCAGTCTTGGATGATGCACATTCTTAAGACCCTTTATCTTGATTTTCTTCAAAGACACACACAAGTGTTCAAATAAACATCCAGCAAGATCAACTTTTTCACCAGTTACGATATCAAATAGAAAGGCAGCATTGTCAATAGAGATATATTCCAAACCACCATCTCTAGTCCAAATACAGTTTATGAGAATGTGATATATAACATTGTACAGAGGATAAAGCTGAGAATTTGTTGGTCTTTCTTTTCTTCCTTTCTTTTCCCAATACTCCTTCAGTTTCTCAGGATCAAACAAATAGTCTGCTATTTTCTTAGGTATAGGAGTACCTTTCTCAGCCACCTTTGGAGCATGAACATTTCCTTCCATCCTGTGAAAGGTTTCAAACCCATCTCTTCTCTTGATTTCCCAACAAGATCTGGGTTGTTTCTCACCAAAGCATCAACTTCTTCTTGCGCTTCAACTTCATCATAGACATCCGCCTTCATCCAGAACATTGTGCACAACTCCTTGTATGTGATACCATTGAGAAGTTGAAAGTAGGAGTCCCATCCTTGCGCAGAGAAGAAGGCTTGAACTGGGAAACCATTCATCTCCAAACTTTCAAAATCCACGAGTTTCTCTGAGTTTAGAATTAGATCCTTTTCTGGAAAGCTTAAGACATTCCTAGTGTCTTCCAAAAAGTTATCGTTTTCCTTGAAGATGTTGATGAGAGAAACGACGTTTTCATTTTCCATTGTTAGGGATTAGGGTTGGAGAAACTAAGGGTTTGAGAGAGAAAGAAATATTTCTGATAGTTTAGAGAGAGTAAATCGTGTGGGTTGTGAAGTGTTCGTGTGATTGTGAAAAAGTGGTTTTGGAATACCAAAGGTTTAAACACAAATCGATGCACACGCAAAGGGAGGGAAAAAGGTAATTAACTTTATGCATTGATAACCGCACTTAATCATCATAAACTGCCTTCCCCATCAAATCACATCGAGAGACGTGCATTAGAGACTATTTTAGAAACTGACGCGTTAGTGGTTGTTAGTTGACAAGAAAGAGGTTACCAACTTTTCCACTTCCATGTCAGAACCATACATTAGCTTCTGAGCTATATCAGAGGCTCTTGTTATCAGAAGTCTTTACAAGAAGGCTTCTGACATCAATCTCTTCTGATCTATCTCAGAAGCTTCATCATTCTAGAACCAAACTTAATCAGAAGCAAAGACCATATTCAAATTTTTCTTTATGAATAGAGGACGAAACTGTTTTGCGCAACGTGGGGCGCACGCAGGCGTTGGATGGTTTTCTGTTCCTGATCGTGTGGCTATTGGATAGAATCAAAAAGAGAGCTTATCATCTTCTATTTTTGTGGATTGTAACCAGAAAGTTCCCTCTATAAATAGAGGACGAAATTATGTTCTCCGTACGCCTTAATTTTATTTCTTTCAGTCAGTTTTTATTTCCAGTTACAGTAACTGTATCGGTATTTCCACACCGGGAATCCGTTTTCAGTTATGTTTTCAGTTTCCTGTCAAGAATTTTGTACCGATTATTTATATCAAGTTTATTCGGCATTTACTTCCAGGTTTTTATTTAATTATTTAATGATGTTTAATTTTAATTTTTTGGTTTTGCTTATTTAATTTCTTTAATATGTCTAGCTAAATTTCTTAGATATCGGTATGTAAACTAATTTTCCGAAGGGGATTTAATAATGATTTAGCGCGCGCATTTATTAAACTATTTTTCTGATTCAAATTTCTAATTTAATCCACAGCTTTTGAACGAGAGTAAAATAAAGCAACTAAGGTTAAAGTCAATAGAGCGAGAGTTTGAGGCTTTAACTAGATAGTAGGAATTTGATATTAATCTTTGAACGAGCGAGAGCCACGTTAGGATTAATTAGAATTTATTGATTTTCAAAATATACTTTTGAAGCTAAGGTGGTAGAAAAGTGACAGTAAAACTCCTAGCTTAGAAAGTATGGTTTTTATCAACAAAACGAGAGTGTGAGGTTTAAACCTTTAAATTGAGAAAATTCTTCTGAAAAATAAACCTTTTTCGCGCGCTATTAATTTATTAAATTCCCAAAGGTTAATTGAGTTACATACCGATATCCCGCTTTTAATTAATTTAAGTCTTTAATTTAACTTCTTTCAATTTCTAAACAATTCTAAAACCATAAAAACATTAGCCTTAGATTTACACCGTAACAACAGAAATACGGTAGTTCGATTATTGGTCCCTGTGGATTCGATATCTTTTAAAACTCAACGACGAGACTGTGCACTTGTGGTCATTAAAATATTTTTGATACACAAATCATCGATCAAGTTTTTGGCGCCGTTGCCGGGGACCAATTTAGTCGATATTGTAACTCCGTCGTTACAACGTAAAGACTAAGCCAACTTTTAATTTTCTGTTAAAAATTTAAAAAAGAAAAAAAAAAATTACCCTTTTTGGTTTGTCTATTGTATGCCAAGTACCCGCTCTCATAGCGAAGAATTAGAAACTCCAGTCGACAATCCAGAGCGTCTACTAAGTGTAAGACGCCGAATTGAAGAGTTTAGGGAAAGATACATAGTGCCCCAAAGTCAAATCATCTTTCCCGAAACAGACGAAGACTCGGAACAATCCGAAGAGGAATTAGAAATGGAAATAGGTCCTCAAAACCGCCCTCTAAAGTACTATGCTAGCCCTACGGATGCTGAACCGCATAACAGCATTGTTGCCCCTACGATAGAGGCTAACAATTTTGAGCTTAAACCTTCCCTGCTCTCAGCTGTTCAGCAAAGTCAATTCTCGGGTGGTCCTTTAGAAGACCCTAATCTCCACCTCTCTGTCTTCTTACAATACGCCGATACAGTGAAAGCTAATGGCGTAAGTCCCGAAGCGATTAGGCTTCGTCTTTTCCCCTTCTCTCTAAGAGATCGAGCCCGTGCTTGGCTCCAGTCCCTACCTTCCAACTCTGTCACTACATGGGAAGGGTTGAAGAAAGTCTTTCTGGCTAGGTATTTCCCACCTAGCAACACTGCTATGTTAAGAGCCCAAATCAATGGATTTAAGCAGAAAGACAACGAATCTATTTATGAAGCGTGGGAGAGATTTAAGGACATGTTGAGGCTCTGTCCACATCATGGTTTAGAAGAGTGGCTAATTATCCACACCTTCTACAACGGTCTCCTGTACAATACAAGGATGACCATAGACGCTGCCGCGGGCGGCGCCCTCATGGACAAGCCCTACAATGATGCCTATCAGCTCATCGAGAGCATGGCTCATAATCACTACCAGTGGGGAGGCGAAAGAACCTCCGCAGAAAAAACCTATATCGAGAGGAGGAATGCACGAGATAAGCGGCCTTGACCACGTCAGTGCAAAGGTTGATGCATTCACTCTGAAATTAGACAGCTTACTCAATGCTCCTGCTGCTATCGTAGCAGCAACCGTCTCTAGTTGTGAAATATGTGGCGCTCCAGGGCATGCTACAGCTGAATGCCAACTCTTGGCCGGAACTCCCTCCGATCAAGTGAACTACGCCCAAGGAGGCCCATATTCCAACAACTACAACTCAGCTTGGAAGAACAGTCCCTATCTTTCATACAAGAACAACAATGCATTGTATCCACCTAGACAAGGACAATCCTCTGGTCCACCGGGTTTTCAAAAGGCTCATGTGCTAAATCAAGAAAACTCTGGGAAGTCTAGCCTTGACGTCATGTTTGAAACCTTCATGGCGTCCCAAATGCAAACTAACAAGGGGATTGAAAATCAAAACCTGCATTTCGCTAAGATGTTCGAGCAATTGAACAGTAAAGTTGATGTTTTGACCACCCATCATAAGATACTAGAAACTCAAGTTGCACAGGTGGCTCAACAACAATCATCCATGTCCGCTCCTGCAGGAACATTTCCTGGCCAACCTCAGCCCAATCCTAAAGCCCATGTGAACGCTGTGACACTGCGAAGTGGAACACAATATGATGAACCAGTTGATCCTATGACTGAGAGGCCTGCCATGCAGCAAAAGCCAGATGAACCAGCTGAGAAAGAGAGTGAACCCAAAGAGAAAGAAGGAAATGGCGTCGAGGCAAAAGAAAAAGAAACACCCTATGTGCCTCCGCCACCTTACAAACAACCCATTCCTTATCCTCAGAGGTTGGAAAAGACCAAAAGCATGGGGCAATTCAAGAAATTTGTGGAGCTTCTCAAGCAGTTAAATATTACCATCCCATTCACTGAAGCTATCACACAAATGCCCGCATATGCTAAGTTTCTCAAGGAGATCCTAACCAAGAAAAAGAGGATTGAGGATAACGAAACTGTTACACTCACTGCCGAGTGTAGTGCTATCCTTCAAAACAAAATGCCTCCTAAACTCAAAGATCTAAGAAGTTTCTCCATACCCTGTGTCATTGGGAAGTTTGTTATTGATAAAGCCCTATGTGATTTAGGTGCCAACATTAGTTTGATGTTCATGACCATATGCGAGAGACTCAAGCTAGGCGAGCTAAGACCCACCAGAATGTTTATCCAGTTTGCCGACCGTTTGGTCAAGATGCCTATAGGAGTCTTAGAAAATGTTCCGGTGCGTGTAGGTCAGTTCTTCATTCCAACCGACTTCATAGTCATGGATATTAAGGAAGAATCTAACACGCCGATCATTTTAGGAAGGCCATTCCTTGCTACAGCCGGTGCGATAATTGATGTCAAAAAGGGAAAGCTCACCTTTGAAGTGGGAGATGAAAAAGTTGAATTCATCTTGACTCAATTCCTAAGCGCGCCTGCTATATATGATACTTGCTATCTGCTTGACGTCATTGACGAATGCAGAAAAGAAATGGAGAATGATCAAACTGTTTACACTGAAATTCTAACATCTTCTCCAACTCCTACTCTCGAAGTTCAGGATGACGAGCTCGGTGAATGCTTTGAGATTACACCAAACCCGACGCCGTCTCCTGATCAATCCACTCTCGAACTAAAACCTCTACCTGAGAGTCAAAGTTATGAATTCCTTGATCAAGAGCTTAAGCGCCCTGTGATTGTGTGCGCCAATCTAGGACAGTCAGAGACCGACAAGTTGCTGAATGTCCTAAGAAAATTCCCAGCTGCTTTAGGCTATAGCATATCTGATCTTAAAGGGATAAGTCCCTCTCTTTGCGTGCATCGCATCTATCTCGAGGAAGATTGCAAGACCTCTCGAGAACCGCAAAGAAGGATAAATCCCATTCTTACTGAAGTAGTTAAGAAAGAAGTTGAAAAACTTCTGGATGCAGGAATCATATACCCGATCTCCGACAGTAAATGGGTCACTCCCGTTCATGTCGTTCCTAAGAAAGGTGGAGTGATTGTAGTTACCAATGAGAAAGGAGAGTCTGTAGCACAAAGAGTCGTAACGGGTAGTAGAATGTGCATTGACTATAGGAAACTCAACAAAGCCACGCGCAAGGATCATTTCCCTTTGCCCTTCATTGATCAAATGCTTGAGCGTTTGGCGAATCATTCCTATTTCTGCTATCTAAACAGTTATTCGGGATTCTTTCAAATCCCTATTCATCCCGATGACCAAGAAAAAACAACCTTCACCTGTCCTTTTGGCACATTTGCATATAGGCGAATGCCATTTGGATTATGTAATGCCCCCGCAACTTTCCAAAGATGTATGACAGCAATCTTTGCCGATTACATCAATGACATTATGGAGGTCTTCATGGATGATTTCTCTGTATGCGGGAAAAGTTTTGAAGGATGCTTGACAAATCTAGAAAAGGTACTTGAAAGATGTGAAAAAGTCAATCTTGTGCTTAATTGGGAAAAGTGTCATTTCATGGTGCGTCAAGGAATTGTTCTTGGGCATATAGTGTCCAAAAAAGGAATTGAGGTAGATAAAGCTAAAATCCAATTTATAGAGAATCTACCGCCTCCCAAATTTGTGAGAGAAGTTCGAAGCTTTTTGGGACACGCCGGTTTCTATCGGCGATTTATTAAAGACTTCTCCAAAATTACAAAGCCGTTAACCGGGCTGCTAATGAAAGATGCCGAGTTCATTTTTGATGAGGAGTGCCTAACGGCAATCAAGCAATTAAAGGCAGCTCTCATTTCTGCCCCCATCATGCAGCCACCTGATTGGAGTCTACCATTTGAGATCATGTGTGACGCTAGTGACTATGCTATAGGCGCAGTCTTAGGTCAAAGGAAAGATAAGAAGCTTCATGCTATTAACTATGCTAGTAGGACCTTAGACCCCGCACAGATGAACTACGCCACCACAGAAAAAGAGCTCCTGGCTGTTGTGTTTGCGTTGATAAATTTTGTTCCTACCTAATAGGGGCCAAAATCATTGTCTATACAGATCATGCCGCAATTAGGTACCTAGTGAACAAGAAGGATGCCAAACCAAGGCTCATGAGATGGATCTTGCTCCTTCAAGAATTTGATTTAGACATCCAAGATAAGAAAGGGATTGACAACACAGTCGCGGACCATTTGTCAAGAATGGAGGGAATGGTGCCTGAAACGGTACCTATAAATGATGACTTCCCGTATGAGAGGCTAGTAGCCTTATGGAGAGTGTCGCCTCCGAGTACCCTTTGTTTCAAGACGACATCGAAGTTGTCAACTCTGTCTTCACAAGAGACTCTTTGCCATGGTATGTTGATTTTGTTAATTACTTAGCAGCAAGAGTCCTTCCGCCAGATTTAACTTACCAGCAAAAGAAGAAGTTCTTCAGCGATCTGAAACATTACTATTGGGATGACCCTCTTCTTTTCAAGAGGGGTGCCGATGGAATCTTCCGTCGATGTGTCCCCGAAGATGAGGCGCAAAGCATTATCACTCATTGTCATTCTACGCCCTATGGAGGACATGCAAGTACTTCCAAAACTTGTGCTAAGATCTTACAAGCCGGCCTCTTTTGGCCCACTCTTTGGAAAGATGTCCATGCTGCCATAAAGAGTTGTGATCAGTGCCAACGCGCTGGTGGCATCTCTAGGCGCGATGAAATGCCTCAACATGGCATCCGTGAAGTGGAAGTATTTGATGTATGGGGGATAGATTTCATGGGACCATTCCCAACTTCTTTTGGGAACAAATACATACTTGTAGCTGTTGATTACGTGTCCAAATGGATCGAGGCTGTTGCCTCTCCAACTAATGACGCCCAAGTAGTGATTAGACTGTTTAAGAACCAGATCTTCCCTAGGTTCGGTGTGTCGAGACTTGTCATCAGCGATGGTGGCTCCCATTTCATTTCTAGGATCTTTGAAAGATTGTTATCTAAATATGGAGTCCGACACCGTGTAGCAACTCCCTATCATCCACAAACAAGTGGGCAAGTGGAGGGCTCCAACAGGGAGATCAAGCAAATTCTTGAAAAAACAGTTGCAAGTCTTTAAAACTGAATGAGGCATTGTGGGCATATAGGACAGCCTATAAGACCCCAATTGGGACCACTCCCTTCAAGCTTGTTTATGGCAAATCATGTCATCTGCCGGTGGAACTAGAACACAAAGCTTATTGGGCTATCAAAGTCCTCCATTTTGATTACACCACCGCCGGTAGGAAGAGGACCTTGGATATCCATGAGTTGGAAGAGCTTAGGTTAGATGCTTATGAGAATGCCAGAATCTATAAGGAAAGAACTAAAAAATGGCATGACAAGCGTCTATCTAGGAGAGAGTTTAAGGTAGGAGAACTAGTACTTCTTTTCAATTCAAGACTTAAACTCTTTCCCGGAAAACTTCGCTCCAAGTGGTCAGGCCCCTTTACAATTTCTAAGACATATCTTCATGGGGCGATTGAGATAAAGAGTGACTCTGGTGATACATTCACAGTTAATGGGCAGCGGTTGAAACATTACAACCTTAGGGATAGTGACACTAATCTTGCAAAATTTAACCTATCCGCCTTGTCCGCTGTCATGTGAACTAAGTCACCGTCTTTGAAGTCGAGCTAACCGACCCTAAACAAAGCGCTTGGTGGGAGGCAACCCGCTGATTTTGAATTTACTGTTTTTCTTTTTAGTTCATTTTATTTTGCAGGTAATAAAGAGATAGCACGCTCGACGACTTTACAAGTTATGAAAGCTTAGCTACTCAGGTTGTACCCTTCCAAGCTCACCTTTAGTCGTTGCATTGGGGACAATGCTCGATTTAAGTGTGGGGGAGGAAGCTTTATCGCTTTCCCTTTATTTTTCAGTCATTTAGTTTTGCATGCATAATAAAACTTTAGGTTAGTTCACTTAGATTGAGTCGATTTTGCGTGTTGGTTTTGATATTGTCTGATTTTCCCATTTCTTGAGCCATACCAAAAATTTTCTTGTGCAAAGCAAGTGTTGAGTTATGATGCTTGATGTTGATTGTCCGAAAGTATATAGGTTGTTTGCACTATCTAGGCTATTTTGTGGAATTTGGGTAACGGTTAGATAAAAGCAATACCGTTTTAACACCTTAGATTCCCTGAAGTGTGTACAACTGATTTGAGTATTCGTTTTGATAAAGCTTTGAACCTGAGTTTTAATGAACCCTTAGTAGTTTATCTAGCAGTCGGCACCATCTCAAGGCACAACCTAAGTGGGAAACCGAAGAATATAAGTGAATGATTTTAATTATAAATGTAAAGAATGCTATTGGTTGATTCCTTGAAATAATTGATGAAAATTCAGCAAATGTTGAAACATGAGAAGGAAAAAAATACCATAGTTTAGAAACTCATTAGTAGTTGGTTCAGAGGTGTCTGATTCTGAACTTGGTAGGGCGGGTTACGATCCGATCCCCCGCAACTGCGAAGTGGGTAAAGCAAATAGGGGTTACCAAACTTATGTTATCAGCACCCCTCGCTATATGATGATCATAATAACTAACAGGTTTCCTACCATGGGCGTGAACAAGATAACAGGCTTAATGTGATTGCGCTAGAATGAAAAGGGGGAATGAAACTTAGGTGAGAGGTAAGAGTCAAGAGGAAATGCTTCAGGTCTGTTTTCACATAACGGGGATCTCTTGTGTCATTACAGTATTCTTGTTATTTGCACTGTCACCTGATTTTCATGGCTTAGCCGGAAACCACGTACGAGTAAGATGATCGTGTCATGTGTTTTTACTTATGCTTTGCGATTCACTATTCTTTTATGCTTGAGGACAAGCAATGGTTCAAGTGTGGGGGAATTTGATGACACGAAATCATATCGTATTTTTAGCTTAATTTAGGTGAATTTTAGTTGCATTTGCATATGTATTTATTTCATTTATATCTTTTTATGTTAGAATTTGATTTGTTTTTAGTTTTGTCGAGTAAAATAGGTCGGAGAAGAGAATTGAGCAAAAAGTATCAAAAACGGAGCAAAAAGGGGGGTGCAAAGCCCAAATTCGCGCAGCCCACAATGGAGCCCAGCAAAAATGGGCATTTGCCCAAATTTGCTCAGTGGCGAGCGCCACAGGAGGGTGGCGAGCGCCACCCAGTGCAAGCCCAAAGTGGCGAGCGCCACAGAATGGGTGGCGAGCGCCACCAAATGTGAAGCCCACTAGAAACTGTTTTGCGCAACGTGGGGCGCACGCACGCGTTGGATGGTTTTCTGTTCCTGATCGTGTGGCTATTGGATAGAATCAAAAAGAGAGCTTATCATCTCCTATTTTTGTGAATCGTAACCATAAAATTCCCTCTATAAATAGAGGACGAAATTCTGTTCTCCGTACGCCTTAACTTTATTTCTTTTAGTCTGTTTTTATTTCCAGTTACAGTAACTTTATCGGTATTTCCGCATCGGGAATCCTTTTTCAGTTATATTTTCAGTTTCCTGTCAACAATTTTGTACCGATTATTTATATCAAGTTTATTCAGCATTTACTTCCAGGTTTTTATTTAATGTTTTTATTTAATTATTTAATTATGTTTAATTTAATTTTCTGTTTTTGCTTATTTAATTTCTTTAATATGTCTAGCTAAATTTCTTAGATATCGGTATGTAAACTAATTCTCCGAAGAGGATTTAATAATGATTTAGCGCGCGCATTAATTAAACTATTTTTCTGATTCAAATTTCTAATTTAATCCAAAGCTTTTGAACGAGAGTAAAATAAAGCAACTAAATAGAGCGAGAATTTGAGGCTTTAACTAGATAGTAGGAATTGGATATTAATCTTTGAATGAGCGAGAGCCACGTTAGGATTAATTAGAATTTATTGATTTTCAAAATATACTTTCGAAGCTAAGGTGGTAGAAAAGTGACAGTAAAACTCCTAGCTTAGAAAGTATGGTTTTTATCAACAAAACGAGAGTGTGAGGTTTAAACCTTTAAATTGAGAAAATTCTTCTGAAAAATAAACCTTTTTCGCGCGCTATTAATTTATTAAATTCCCAAAGGTTAATTAAGTTACATACCGATATCCCGCTTTTAATTAATTTAAGTCTTTAATTTAATTTCTTTCAATTTCTAAACAATTCTAAAACCATAAAAACATTTGCCTTAGATTTACACCGTAACAACAGAAATACGGTAGTTCGATTATTGGTCCCTGTGGATTCGATATCTTTTAAAACTCAACGACGAGACTGTGCACTTGCGGTCATTAAAATATTTTTGATACACAAATCGTCGATCAATGTTTCACTTCACTTTTCTCAATGAATTTCTTATTGATCAATGTTGCTTCATTAATTATCTTCTTGTCCACTTTGTATGACTCACTCAGAATTCTTGCATACTCAGGATCAACTTTTTGAAACATTTCCAAGAATCTGCGTTGATGAAACAGTTCAGAAATCAATCTTGGATGATGCACATTCTTAAGACCCTTTATCTTGATTTTCTTCAAAGACACACACAAGTGTTCAAATAAACATCCAACAAGATCAACTTTTTCACCAGTTATGATTTCAAACAGAAAGGCAGCATTGTCAATAGAGATATATTCCAAACCACCATCTCTAGTCCAAATACAGTTTATGAGAATGTGATATATAACATTGTACAGAGGATAAAGCTGAGAATTTGTTGGTCTTTCTTTTCTTCCTTTCTTTTCCCAATACTCCTTCAGTTTCTCAGGATCAAACAAATAGTCTGCTATTTTCTTAGGTATAGGAGTACCTTTCTCAGCCACCTTTGGAGCATGAACATTTCCTTCCATCCTGTGAAAGGTTTCAAACCCATCTCTTCTCTTGATTTCCCAACAAGATCTGGGTTGTTTCTCACCAAAGCATCAACTTCTTCTTGCGCTTCAACTTCATCATAGACATCCGCCTTCATCCAGAACATTGTGCACAACTCCTTGTATGTGATACCATTGAGAAGTTGAAAGTAGGAGTCCCATCCTTGCGCAGAGAAGAAGGCTTGAACTGGGAAACCATTCATCTCCAAACTTTCAAAATCCACGAGTTTCTCTGAGTTTAGAATTAGATCCTTTTCTGGAAAGCTTAAGACATTCCTAGTGTCTCCCAAAAAGTTATCGTTTTCCTTGAAGATGTTGATGAGAGAAACGACGTTTTCATTTTCCATTGTTAGGGATTAGGGTTGGAGAAACTAAGGGTTTGAGAGAGAAAGAAATATTTCTGATAGTTTAGAGAGAGTAAATCGTGTGGGTTGTGAAGTGTTCGTGTGATTGTGAAAAAGTGGTTTTGGAATACCAAAGGTTTAAACACAAATCGATGCACACGCAAAGGGAGGGAAAAAGGTAATTAACTTTATGCATTGATAACCGCACTTAATCATCATAAACTGCCTTCCCCATCAAATCACATTGAGAGACGTGCATTAGAGACTATTTTAGAAACTGACGCGTTAGTGGTTGTTAGTTGACAAGAAAGAGGTTACCAACTTTTCCACTTCCATGTCAGAACCATACATTAGCTTCTGAGCTATATCAGAGGCTCTTGTTATCAGAAGTCTTTACAAGAAGGCTTCTGACATCAATCTCTTCTGATCTATCTCAGAACCTTCATCATTCCAGAACAAAACTTAATCAGAAGCAAAGACCATATTCAAATTTTTCTTTATGAAATCAAATCTTTCTATTGTTAAAGGTTTTGTAAATATGTCAGCCCATTGATTTTCAGTCTCAACAAACTTAATATCTATAATACCTTTCTTAACATAGTCTCTTATAAAATGATGTTTTATTTCAATATGTTTGGCTCTTGAATGTAAAATAGGATTTTTGGAAAGATGTATGGCTGCAGTGTTATCACAGTACAAAGGTATACTGTGACTGCTTATTTGATAGTCTTCTAATTGATATTTCATCCATAGAAGTTGTGTGCAACATTTAGCAACTGATATGTATTCTGCTTCTGCTGTAGACAAGGCAATAGTTGATTGTCTTTTACTACCCCAGGAGACCAGGTTTTTACCAACAAATTGACAAATGCCACTTGTGGATTTTCTTTCTAATTTGTCTCCTGCGTAGTCAGCATCACAGAATCCATTAAGTTGATAATCATTGGATTTCTGATAAAGTAATCCAAGATTGGTTGTTCCTTTTAAGTATCTAAAGATTCTCTTCACAGCGGTGAGATGAGATTCTCTAGGATCTGATTGAAATCTTGCACACAAGCATACTGAGAACAAAATATCAGGTCAAGATACAGTTAGATAGAGAAGTGAACCAATCATACCTCTATATTGCTTCTGGTCTACTTTGCCATCAGAGTCATCCAAGTTTAGACTTGATGTAGGGTGCATTGGAGTGTTCATTGGTTTGCATTCTTCCAAGTTGAACTTCTTCAGAAGCTCCTTAGTGTACTTGGATTGATGAATGTAGGTACCATTCTCCTTTTGATTTATTTGAATTCCAAGAAAGAACTTTAGTTCTCCCATCATGCTCATTTCAAATTCATCCTGCATAAGCTTAGAGAAACTCTTGCACAGAGTGGCATTAGTTGAACCAAAGATTATATCATCAACATAAATTTGGATGATTAAAATGTCTTTCTTTAAGGTTTTTCAGAAAAGAGTGTTGTCAACCTTTCCTTTTTCAAATCCATTTTCAACTAAGAAAGTGCTTAGTCTATCATACCAAGCTCTAGGAGCTTGTTTGAGACCATATAATGATTTCTTTAGTCTAAGAACATGATCAGGATATTGTATATTTTCAAAACCAAGAAGTTGTTTGACAAATACTTCTTCAGTTATAAAAACCATTAAGAAAAGCACTTTTGACATCCATTTGATAAAGCTTGATGTTTTGATTCACAGCATACGAAAGAAGTAACCTAATTGCTTCCAGTCTTGCAATTGGAGCAAAAGTTTCTGTATAGTCAATTCCTTCTTACTGACTATAACCTTGTGCAACAAGTCTAGCTTTGTTCCTAGTTACTTCTCCTTGTTCATTTAATTTGTTTCTGAAGACCCACTTTATTCCAATAATGTTTTTCCCTTTAGGTCTTGGAACTAGATTCCAGACATCATTCCTTTCAAACTGATTCAGTTCTTCTTGCATAGCTAGAATCCATGAATCATCCTTTAGGGCTTCATCAATAGTTTTTGGTTCAATAAAGGATATTAGACCAAACAAGGATTCTTCATCCCTAAAGCTTGATCTTGTTTTCCTTCGACTATCCTTGTTGCCAAGGATTAGTTCTTCTGGATGAGATGATTTATATTTGAAGGATCTCTTGGGAATTTCTTCAGAATCAGAATCAGTTCCATCTATTTGCACTTCTGGATGAACATCAGAAGCATTGTTCTCAGAAGCAGTTGTTACATCGGAAGGAATTGTAGATTCTGACATAGTAACAGGTTCTTGTTCTGTTCTTTCTATTCCTCTAACCACTTCTGGGAATTCATCATCTGATTCTTCATTAACTGCAAGTTCTTTAACAGGCTCTGACTTTTTGTTGTCAGGCTCTTTGTCATCAAATCTAACATGCATAGATTCTTCAACTGTTTTAGTTTCTGAATTATACACTCTGTATGACTTGGAGCGTTCAGAGTATCCAATAAAGATACCCTTAAATGCTTTAGAGTCAAATTTCTTTATATGGAGCTTATTATTCAGAATGTAACAAGTAAAACCAAATTGATGAAAATAAGAAAGATTTGGTTTTCTTCCTTTAAACAGTTCATATGCTGTTTTATTCAACTTAGGTCTGATATAGATCCTATTTTGAATATAACATGCAGTGTTAACAGCTTCTGCCCAAATATATTTGGCTAAGTTAGTTTCATGCATCATGGTTCAGGCCATTTCTTGTAATGATCTGTTCTTTCTCTCTACAACTCCATTTTTCTGTGGAGTTCTAGGAGATGAGAACTCATGGAGAATTTCATGCTCTTCACAAAATACTTCAAAGGGTTCATTTTCAAATTCACCACCATGATCACTTCTAACTTTGATAATTTTTAAATCTTTTTCATTTTGTATTTGAAGGCAGAAGATACTAAACACTTCATATGTCTCATCCTTTGTTCTTAGAAACTTTACCCAAGTCCATCTACTGTAATCATCAACAATAACTAATCCATACTTCTTGCCATTTATTGAGGTTGTGCTGACAGACCCAAATAAATCTATATGAAGCAATTCTAGTGGTTTTGAGGTAGAGACAAAGTTTTTGGTTTTGAAAGAGCTTTTGAAAATCTTTCCCTTCTGACATGCTCCACAAAGAGACTCTGAGTGATATTTGATTTCAGGCAAGCCTCTCACAAGATTGTCCTTGCTAAGTTTAGAAATTAATCTCCAATTAGCATGGCCAAGTTTCTTGTGCCAGACCCACTTTTCATCACTCACTGTCAGAAGACATAAAACGTTTTGCTCCATCAGTTCAAAGATATTTATTTTATACATATTGCCTTGTCTCTTTCCTCTAAACACAATGGATTTATCAGATGCTTTGCTTACAGTACATGCATTCTTATTGAACATTACTTCATATCCACTGTCACATAATTGGCTTATGCTCAGAAGATTATGAAATAGTCCATCAACAAAAAGTACATCAAAGATAGAGGCAAAGGAGTTACCGACTGTACCAATACCAACTATCTCTCCCTTTTGGTTCCCACCAAATCCTACACTCCCTCTTTGGGAGTTAGGGTGAGAAACATATCCCTTTCGCCCGTCATGTGATGCGAACATCCACTATCCAAGTACCAAGTACTTGGCTTCTTGTCTCTTAGTGTGCAAACCTGAAAGACAAACAAACTCAGATTTTGGTACCCACAACTTGTTGGGTCCATTTTGGTTAGTATAGGCCTTCTTGAAGTATGACTTTTTGAAAGTCTTTTTGGGTTCATACTTCTTCTTGCCTGAGTTTGTAGTGGGCTGAGCAAACCTAGCTTTAGAGGTGCTAGCTTCTGATGATCTCAGAACCTTAGTTGCCCTAGGTTCTGGTCTCTTCAGAATTCTAACCTCAGCATGCTTTTGCTTTGAATAAGTGCTAGTCTTAGCTTCTGAAGTTCTCACTTCTGAGACTTTAGACTTACCTTTATTCAAGGCTTTGGTTTGTGCAACCTTCTCAACTCTACCGGTAGCAGGTGTAAAAGTGGAATACAAATGAGGTGGAGTTTTGCTAATACAGACTAATGAGCTTGATTGTCCTTTATCATCAGATGCAGAATAACCAAGCCCTTCACCTCTGTTCTTGATAGTACTATAGATCATGGAAGCCACATTACTCTTATTGACATTTTGACTAACAAACTCATCAAGTGCAACTTCATGCACATCATGAGATTTGCTACAAGAGATGAACCACTTTCAAGCTCTTGTATTGTTAAAACAGAATTATCATATTGAGCTTGAAGTTGATCAAATCTTTTGACAAGTAAGCTAACATCATTTTTTAAACTTTTGACACTTTTAGCTTTGCTTATGTATTGTCTCGTTGTGTCTCTAAGAGCAGGTAATAGCTTTTCATGAGGAATATTAGAAGTTACCTCATCAATGTCATCTGTTTCTGATTCATCTCCAGAATCATTATCAATATCAGAAGCAGTTGTTGAAGTGGAAGAAATAGTCACAAGAAAGGGGGGGTTTGAATTGTGACCCTTTTAAAATTTAATCCTGCAATCTATAAAATGATCTCAAGTGTATACTTGGATAAAATAACAAGGGTATATATTCAACAAATATTCAAGATTAAGCATGAGAACGTTCTCAAAATATTTGGTTAGTTGTAAAACAATAAAAGAGATTGTTTTGAGAATTTTCTTAGAATGTTCTTAGAATATTCTTAGATTAATCTGAGAACGTTCTCTACTACGTGGAAATAAAATTAAATGTAAATGAAGTGGTTTGTGTGAAGTGTGTTTACAGTGAATAAAAAGTTAAAGGTAAGAGAAAGACACACACAAAAGTTATACTGGTTCACCCGAATCTTGGGCTAGTCCAGTCCCCACGTCCGTGAGATTTCCACTATAATCCTGAGATACTACCGATCTCAAATTACAATTTTCTCTTTGATCTAGACCAAGATCAAAGTTTCTTCAAGCCTTACGAGCTTACTTCTACCTTAGTCCTAAGGTAGCACTCAAACAATAGTTACGTATTGACTTGAGCAATCTTCTTTTTACAAAGAGTTTGTTCCGGATCTAAGCTTTACAATAAACTCAACCAAGTTGAGAAGCTTATACAAAATACACTCAATACACTCAATAATAGTTTGATCCAATATGTTGATAGAGAGCTGGAGTGTGAGTGGTAAAATTGAGACAAAGATGAAACCACTTAAAAGTGAGTTATGTTGAAATGTGGTCTCTTAAAATATTTGCTTATGGAAACTCAAAGGGTAGTTTGAGAAGCAAATAAAATCACTCTATAAACTCTAAAGTAGTGATGACATTGGAGATCTTGAGTTTGAGTGATGAAAGAAGAGTTTTAAGTCTTGTTGAGAAAAACAAGTGATTGAAAATTTGTAGCTTGAACTCTTTATCTTTCATGTTGAAATGAAGGCCTATTTATAGGAAATATTTATGTCTTCAAGCCTTGATCAACAAGTATAGCCGTTACATAAAGTAACCAGCAAGTGGAGCCTCTTCCAAATAAATTAATCAATTAAATTCCAAGAAGGAGCGTCTGGCAGACCGGTCTTAGACTGAACAGCTGGCAGATTTAAATCAAAGGAGCCTATGGATGAGTTGTAATGAGCTGGAACTGAAAGTACAATGCTTGGGCATCAAGAATAGCCGTTGGAAGTATTTTGCACATGATAAAATAGATGTTGGTGAGCTGTCTTTAAAGTACACATAAAATCATTCTTTATGTCATTGGTCTTAGACCAGTATCAAAACAGAGCTGATGAAGATCAATATAAAATTGTTGGAGAATGATGTTTGTACTTCACATAGTGGTAATATACAGCTGGTTCTCTGTCATTGCTATATACCTATTGTCCTTGCTTTGTACTTCTCCATAAAATAAGGAATAAAGGTATGAGAGAAGCTCCATGATAATACTTTCATAAAAGTACATGCCAACACATAGTTTACACTTGTTGTTTGTAATTTGATTGGTCTTTGTAACTTTGTAAATCTGATCTGATAAGAACATAAATAACAAAACACTTGGAGAATCATCCTTGATCTTTATGCACATGCTTTGTTCTTCAAATTGTCCAACAATGGAAGAATAATATTTATGACAAACATATTCCTTCCTAAAATGGACTTTGCAATAGTTGATGAGATTCTTCAATGAAAAGTGTTTATTTGTCTTGACATCATTGACTTATCAGTAAAATGCTTGAAGCTTGATAAATGTTCTTGAGAAAAAACAAAATGCAGTTCAGAGATCAATCTCAGACCATTCTTGAAATAGTATTTCAAGATTTTCTCAAAGAGTGATCTTCATGTTGCTGCAAAACTTTTCATACATCCTCTTGATGTTTTTCCCACATTATTTCTTGTTCATTGAGTATCTTGAGATGCTTTAGTGGTGGCGAGGATGTACTCAACATGAGAATTATAATTTTCTAATTTGGAGAATGATTTAAAACGTTTATGCCTTTTGCATAAGCTCTTATGAAAACTTGTGAAATCATTCTCAAATATTCTCATCTTAAAAAGTCTTGGTGGGATGATAATTTGAGTAAACATTTAAGATTCCATGTATCCACCATTCCTTTTGTAGTAGTAAAACCTTAAAGAATGTAACATAAAACCCAATGTGAGTTTTGTCACAAAACATCAAATATAGTCTTTATGTAACTTGTGATGCAGGTTTTTCCGTTCTTATTCTTCAACTATTAACTTCATATTCTTCCTTGAATAATCAATACATGATGAAGAAGACCATTAACCATAAAGCCTGTTTTTTTGCTTAATTCTTCAATAAATTCTTCTAATGATGGAAACAACATTCTTTAAATATCTTCTTGAAGCTTGTGATGATATTGTTGTCATTATCTGATGCAACTCGAAATATTTCATTGTTGAGTATATAAAATGCACTTGTTGATATAGTGGTGTCTAGCTTGTCCACTTTTGTCATTATCTAGCTTTCACAAAAACTCAAGTGCAAACATCAGTAGTTCACCATTCATAAAACTTAACATTTATTCTATAAGATTTGTTGTCATTAAAACAAGAACCAAAGAGATTTTTCCTCAACAGTTGTAGCCATCAGTGCTAGATTTGCCTCTTCATCATCTGCTTCATCATCTGATAATTTATCCAAATCCTCAAATGTAGCCATCAAACTCTTCTTCAAGTTGTTTTTAACACTGCTCTTTCTTCCCTTATTTTTGGAGCTCAGATCTGGACAATCAGCAATGAAATGTTCAGGTTTCTTGCAGTTAAAGCACGTGTTCTTAGAATCATCTTTCTTATCCTTGTAGTTTGAGTTTCTACTTATAGAACCTTTTGGAGTAAATTTCCTACCTCCAGCCTTACTAACAGATTTGTCCCACTTTCTGAATCTTGTCATTAGAGCAAAGAATTCTTCATCGGAGTTGTCTTCAGGACCTTCTCCCACAAATTCTTCAACATCTGACTCTACTACCTTGGCTTTTAGAGCCTTGGAAGTAGACACAGTTTTTGAAGCTTTTGATTTCTTCTTTATGTCATCAGAAGCTAACTCCATCTCATGACTAATGAGATTGCTGGTTAGCTCCTCCAGAGTCAATGTGTTCAAATTCTTTGCTTCCTGTATAGCAGTGACCTTAGGTCTCCACTTAGGAGGCAAACGTCTTAAAATTTTCTTCACATGATCAGCAGGTGTATAACTCTTCTTCAGCACAGAAAGACCAGCAACTTTTCTTCAATACTCTCATTGTCCTTCATTTTGAACATTTCATACTTCTGAACCAACAAGTTAGCTCTTGCTTCTTTAACTTGTTGGTTTCCTTCATATAGAGAACAAAGAGAGTCATAAATGCCTTTAGCACTCTGACTGTTTCCAAGTTTTAGAAATTCATCATGAGTGATACAGCTTGCCATAATGGTTTTTGCTCTGTTGTGCTTCTTCCATTCTTTCTTCTGATCAGCTGTAAATGTTTTGATTACAGCTGTTGACACTTTGCCATCTTCATCAAGCAAATGATAGAAGCTAACACCTTCCTCAACCATTTCCCATAGACTAGGATCTTCAGCTATGATGTAAGGATAGATTTGCCATTTCCACCAGTTGAAGTTATCAGGATCACCATTGAACTTGGGTGCCTTACCATTGTTTCCAGACTTTTCATTGTCATAGTCATATGGAATCTGAGTTGTATTTCTTTGACCAGTACCACCAGTAGATGTGGATTCAGTTTCACCACCTGACATAGTGACTTAGAGTTTGTGTTTTTCAAGATCTTTATGTCTCACTGTTAAGTGACTTAAAAACAACAGGGCTCTTGATGCCAATTGAAGGTATGAAAAACACAAGAAGGGGGGGTTGAATTGTGTTTTAGATAGTTTAAAAACTTCTTCTAAGTTCTTTCGAACTTATCAGATTTGGCAGCGGATAACACAATAAAGGAGAGTAAAGAGAGAGAGAGAGAGACACAAGCAATTTTATACTGGTTCCTCTCACAAGTTGAGAGTAGTCCAGTCCCCTTGCACTTCCAAGGGAGTTCACTAAAAACACTTGGATTACAAATGCTCAAACACACTAGTAAGAGACTTCCAAATGCTCAAGTATACCAACAAGAGACTTCCTAAACTATATGAGAAAATATATGGTTTTTGAGAACCTTTGAGTACTTGATAAAATCAATTACTCAATGCAAATTACAACACTAAACACAAGAACTACACTTAGGATTCTAAAGAACAATAAGTGAATAAAGCAAAGTTGTTTTGTTATCAGAAGCGCTGTTTGCTTTCTTGTGAGTATGATCAGTTTGCAAGTTGTAATCCACACTTGACTTCAAGTACGAGGTCTCTATATATATGACAAGATAGAGACGTTGCAGATTTGACCGTTGTCAAGCTATTTTGTCCGCTGGAGCAGTTTCTAGGTGGTCACATGTGATTAAGCTTAACAAGGAAACTTGTTGACTTCACTTTGCAGGTTAAGGCTTTATGTGTGTCCAAATAGGGTAATGGGAAAAAGACTAATGCATATATTATCTTCCCAAGATAATATTATAACGTGCTTTGATTTTCCTTCACACAAATTTGAACTTGACCGTTTGTTAATCCCTAAGCCAAACATGTGATTTCCTTTCATGAATCTTCCAGCGCAAGACTGATCTAAGAAGCCTGTACTCCCAATAGAGCTTCTGGTGTTGTGTACTTCTGATAACTTGTGCTTCTGATGATCATCCTTCTGATAGCTCATCAGAACTCGCGTTGGTGCTTCTGATCAGAACTTGTGTTAATGCTTCTGATCATCATCAGAACTTCTAAGCTTCAGTGCATTGTTGATTTTTCACTAATGTTCCTGCACGCTTAGATTAAATATTAAAATACCCTATTGTTCATTAATACTTTGTTATCATCAAAACTTAAGCAGATAATCGTCAGAACCACTTTTGTTCCAACAGAGTTTGAGTTGCAACTTCTACAGAAAAAGTGGACAATTATTCAAGATGATTCAGTTTTTCTTTTGAGTTCAAGAACCCTGAGGGGAGGCGACTCAGCTTTTTATGGTCTATACACCCATAGGGCGGGTAATGATCAAGTTTTGGAGATAAGGCACCCTGAGGGGAGGCGACTCAGTGTTTTATGGTCTATACACCCATAGGGCGGGTAATGATCATTTCATTCTCAAGTATTAAGTTACTAATCAGTTCAGGTATGTTTCCACCTTCATCTGCCATATGCATTCATTATCATTACATCACTTTCACACCACAAAATTAGGGCATTTATATTTAATTATCTTTTACTTCGAACGCATAAAGGCGCAAGTCATTTACGTATTCGAGTATAACACAATTAAATAGGGGCAGCTGTAATACCCTAATTTTGAGCTTTTTAAATAAATATTTTATTTTGAAAATTATTTCTTATTTTTATAAGAAAAGCCCAAAAATAGTTTTAAAAAAATAGTGTTTTCGCGTCTTTCATTATTTTTGCATAAAATCACAAAAAATATGTTCCATTTCATTTATATTCGTTCATTTTTATTTATTGCATTTTTATTTACATACACAAAATAGATAAAAAATCATCAAGCATATTCCACTTCACCACAAAAAGCATCTTCTCAATAAACCAATTAGATTGTGACACCTCGTCATCTCCACCTCATTTTCATTATCATTATCATAATCCTTTCCTTAACCCAAAATTACATTTTTATTACAAAAATACCACCTAACCTAATTTTCCCCTATAAATACAAACCTCACATCACCAATCTTATTTCACAAATCCCAATACACAAAAATCAGAAGAAAAAAAACCAATCCTCCTTCCTCCACCAACACTTCCGGCGCGCCACCGCCGGAATTCCCTTTTCCGGCCAATTTCCGGCCAACGAAAAACCATCCAAAATCAACAATCAAACACTCATTTCCAAAGTTTTAGACCCTCTGAATCCAAATCCGGCCTCTATTTTGCCAAAAAACGATCGGAAGGCAGTGAATCGAAGCCTCAAAGTTTCAGCCGATACCAAACGCTCTGATCCGGCCGTTTCGTGTACAATCAAAGGTAAAGGGACATGGATTCATACGTTTGAGACCCTTCTGAAGCTTTCCCTTCTCTTACTTTTCGCTAAAAGTCGCCGGAAGTGTCGTTTTGAGTTTTGTATCCCGTTCGGTTTCGAGGTTATTTCTCTCTACTTGTGCGTTATTTGTAAAAACTAATACTAGATTTAGAATACTTGCGAAATTTCGTTCAAAATAGTGTACTCATACGTGATTTTTGGAGAACGGAGAGGTCCCGACGGAGGAGCCGACGGTGGTGCCGGCAAGCTCCATTAATTTAACGTGCACTCTGTTTTTTTTTTGTGAGCTAGAGGTTGAAGAAAGGGGGCTGCCACGTGGCAGCGCGCGGTTGGCCAGCGGCCTTCTCGCGCGCGCCCCCCATTTTACTCGCTACCCACCCTTCTTTTTTTTGTTTGGTACTGGGTTGGTGACCGGGCGGGTTAGACCCATGGGTCGCCCGACCCGTCCGTTTTTTTTTTATGAATGGACTTGGGCCTTAAGCCCAGTTGTTTATTTCTGTTTTTTTTATGAGTTCTGCTGCATGAACCCCACTTTTACTGCTACGCCCCTACTGTTTAATTAATTATTTTATGACTTTTATTGAATGAAAGTGCTTAATGAAAAATAAATGATTATTTCAAAAGTGCTTATGCAAATAAGCACTTTTGAAATAAGCACTTTTGAAATAAGTGCTTATTTAATCATTTTGTATTTTTTCTCAATTAATTTAAAACTTTGAAATAAAAAAGGATTAAAAATAAATAGTTTCTGACGCATGACTTTGGCTATTTTATTTTTAATTCGGAACCTTTGATTTTGAAACTTCGAAATGAAAAAGGATTAAAATAAATAGTCTCTGACGCATGACTTTGACTATTTTATTTTTAATTCGGAGCTTTTGATTTTGATAATTTGAAATGAAAAAAGGATTAAAAATAAGTAGTCTCTGACGCATGACTTTGACTAATTTATTTTTAATTCGAAACTTTTTAATTTTAAAACGAATCTTTCAAAAACAACGAGGCAGAGCCTAACGCATGACTTGTCTCTGTCTCAACTTTTGACTTGATTTTTACTTTGACTTCTTAGTTTGACTTTTCGTTGACTTTTGCCTTGACCTTTAGTTTGACTTTTAGGTTGATTTTTTCTGTTGACTTCTGATAGTTGACTTTTTCTCCTTCGACTGAGTTATGCTAAATGCTTAGAATTACATGATGACTTGTTTCTCTTTATCTGATACATGATTACTTGTTTATATGCTCATATCTGATGCATTTTTAATTGTTCAGTATCATTGATTATATGTCATTTGCATTCATGCATTTGCATTTCTCTCTTCTTCTACCTTTCTTTTTCTCTTTCTTTCTCTGGAAAACTCTGAAAGTTGTAGATAATTATCTACAACCGATTTCCGTTTTGAACTGGGTTTTGGTGTAAACATGAAAGTTGTAGATAATTGTGTTAGCTTTTTAATGGCTTTGGTTTGACTTCAAAACTGTTTTTAGAACTTAAGTTATGGTAAAATTACTACACGTAGGTCATAGAGAAATTTTAGTTTCTGTACCCGAATTTGAAATAAAAACTGGTATTGATCAGTACAGAATTGGCCTTAGTTGTACACGCAAAAGTTGTAGATAGTTGAATTGTCTTTCCAATGGTGTTGGTTTGACACAAAAATACCTTGCGAATAATTTTATATGAATTTATGAAGTTATGTGACGAATTAAGAATATTGTGGAGAGAAGTCCTTGTCAATGTCAAGGTTATCGAGTCGTAAGACATTGTTGTCTATGTTGTAAACCACGTTGGCCTAGTTTTGGCATTGAGATGTTGATGTAAAGTTGTTGTTAGTCGTCGTGTCGCATATTGGACGTTGGGGGCTTGATGCTCTGTATTCTAAGATGGGGGCTTGATGCTCCTTTTTTAAGATGGGGGCTTGATGCCCTGTAGCCGAATTAAGGCATTGGAAGTTGGGGGCTTGATGCTCCGTTTGGTACCACATGCCTAAGAGCCTTGCATAGTCGAGTCGTGTCGTTACATTTTTTTGAGTCAAGTCGAGTCGAGTCGTGAGATGGGAAGAGGGATTTAATGAAGGATAAGATGATTAAGCTTGAAGCTAATTTTATGATTTTCTTAAATAATGAATTATGAATTATTGATGAGATGATGATTATGTTGTTAAGTTGATTTATTTGTTGAATGATTTATTATGCTTTTAATTATTGAATTGTGATCTCACCCCTTCTTTTGGAATTGTCGCCTTGTGGGCAAGTGCAGATTTCCAGAACTAGCTGTTGATGTGAGTGGATGTTGTACCCCAATTTTGGACCTAAAATCCGTTTCTTTTTTTTCTTTTTTTCTTTTCTTATAATAAAATACCAAAAATGCCTTGTAAAAAAATATATTAATAAGTATCATGCATTCATTCATTTTTTGCCGCAGTATTTATGCTCGTTATCGCATTTTTGTTGTCGTACTTTTATGTCCGCCTATTTATCATTTTTTTCTCTTATCCTCTATCATTGTTATTAATATTTTTATCATCGTTATTCTTACTCTTTTACCTATTATTATTATTATTATTATCACCATTTTTTTTCTATTACTTTTATTATTGTTACCACTATCATTATTAATGAAAAAAAGCAAAACAAGTCATTTCCTTTTCACAATACATAACCCAACAACAAACATTGTCTCTTTCTCTATATTGATACAATTTGCAACAAGATTTCTCATCAAAAAAAGTTCAATGTCTCTTTTCCTCTTTTATCATGTCAAACCCTAAAATCTAACCATTTAGCAACACAAAAAAGGGGGGGAGTGAAAGAGGGGGGGGGACGGCTGCAAAAAAATAGAGGAGAGATAGAGATCTCAAAATCATTCATTCAATCAACTTCACAACACCATTTCATCTTCATCATTCAATCATCAATTTTCAATATTCATTCATACATCATTCCAAGTTAATCCTTCACCAAACTTATTTCTAACATTTCCACCATCCTCAAATTACTTTCAAAACACAAAAATCATCATCAAATTATCAACAAATACCATCTCAAACATCATTTTCGTGCTCCTTTTTAACCCATTTTTTCAACTTCATTCAAGAACCAAATCAAATAAAACTCATACAAACTTCAATCAAATTCATTCCTAATCAATCTATCATCTTCAAAACACATTCAAACACTCAAAACAACACAAAATCACTACCAAAACCACTCAAAAACACTATTCACGAAATCACTCAAACCTCATTTTTTCCAACTTCACAAATTCATCAAAAACTTATAAACTTTCATCAAATCAACTTCTAATCATTCCTGTAGCACCAAAACAAGTTTAGAGCAAGGTTTACACCACAAAACAACCTCAAAACACCAACAAACACATCAAAATCCGAAATCACTTTTTGGAGAGTTTTTGAGATTTTCATCTCACTCAAGCTTGGTTGAAACTCGGTTCTATTGGCTCCAATGGCTTCCAATACATCTTAGTAGAAGGGAACAACACGGAATCGCGAAGATCTCGAGCCACAAAGCGTCCAACTCGAGCTCTCCTTTGGTGCAAACTTGAGGTAACCATTTCAAACTCTATAGACCATCATTTTGCATGATTTTTGTTGCTGTGAACTCATGAAATAGTGTATCATCTTTTCCTTTAAGCACTTTCTCTTAATTTTGCATGAATCGCATTTTCTATTTTGAGGGTTTGAACTTTGCGCTGTCTTTTTTTAAAATATATTGCTCTATTGTTAAAAATAATTGCATATTTGGAATCTACACGAAAAACCCTATGAAAATCACTATCTATTTGTTTGATTTGGTGGAAAAATGAATGAGTTGTTGTTTGAAGCAAGTTCCTTTTCTTTCAAATATGTCGTTACTGTGTTTGTGTTTTGAGGTTGAAGAAGGAACCTTTCTGCCACGTGTCGCGCAGCGATTGGCCGCGTTTTTTTTTTTTTTTCTGGACTTTGGTTTGTGACCGGGTCTAGGTTGACCCATGAGTCAACCCGACCCGGTCCGGTTTAATTTGGTTTTTGGGCCTCAATCTGTTTGGTTAATATTCTGTTTTACTACCTTTACACCCCATTTTACTGCTACACCACTACAATTTTGTTTGTTTTTTTAGCTTATTACAATAAGTGATTATTTGGGACAATAGCTTATTTAAGCTTATTAAGTCTAAATTTACATTAATATTTAAGGATCTCTCTTGAGATTTAAATTTCAATTTTATTTTATTATTAGTTGTTTATTTTCATTTGTTAGTACTAGCTTATTCAATAAGTGATTTTTGGAACAATAGCTTATTTAAGCTCATTGAGTCCGATATTTTCACTAATATTTAAAGATATCTTTTGAGGTCTATGATGACACGAAATCATATCGTATTTTTAGCTTAGTTTAGGTGAACTTTAGTTGCATTTGCATACGTTTCTAATTCATTTATGTCTTTTTATGCGGGTATTTGTTTTGTTTTCAGTTTTGTCTAATAAAATAGGTCGGAGAAGAGAATTGAGCAAAAAGGGCCAAAAACACAGCAAAAAGGGGGGTGCAAAGCCCAAATCCGCGCAGCCCACCAAAGGAGCCCAGCAGAAAGGGGCATTTGCCCCCATCAGCCTTGTGGCGGGCGCCACAGAAGTGGTGGCGGGCGCCACCAAGCCCAAGCCAGCAAAAACCAATTTTTGCGTGACGTGGGGAACTTGCAAACATCCGATCCGTTTTGTCCTCCTAATCGTACGGCAATTGGATAAATTTCAAGGAAGCATATCTCTTCCTACTTTTAAGGATCGTACATCTCAAAATTCTTCTATAAATAGAAGACTCAATTCCTGATCCGACTACGCTTTATTTTCTTTTATTTCAGTCAGTTTAAATTCCCCGCATTGTAAACTGTCTTGGTTCTTCCACAAAAGAGAGAAGGACACCTGAGATTGAACCAAAACCCCCACCTAAAATCAGTAAATCCTTTTTTCTCTCAAAACGTAAGATAATAGAAGAGGGCAGAGAAGCTGAACTGCCCTATAGGAGAAAAAAGAGAAAGAGTGAGGGGTATGTGAGAATACTTGATAAGTGGCCATGGAAATCGTTCCCGATTAGGCCACCGCAAGAGAGGTAAAACTCTAAACTGTCGAGCTCACCGACACTAAACAAAGCGCTCGGTGGGAGGCAACCCACATATAGGTTTTAGTTTCGCTTAAATAATAATAATTTTGCTTGTGTCACTAGTTGTTGCTTATTTTTCTGTTCTATTATGTTTTAAAGAAGTAAAGCGGTATTTATATAACTTGTTTCTCACTCACATTTTTGGTATATGTTTTTCAACTCTATTTTTAGATACCTTTTCTTTCTTACACGATGTATCGAGCTGAGAATCATGATATCAGGTTCAGAGGAGTAGAACAGGCCAAAGACTATGAGATTCTGGCTCAGAGAGATATGCACCTATCCATCTACCCTGACAATGCTACTATGGAAAAGTTAGGAATCCGAGAAAGTGTGATGTTCTTGCTTAATGAGGTCGGGTGGACCGGTTTTGCTGTGGGAAGGAGATTTAGCTCTTACCGTAACTTAACCCTCGAGTTCCTAAGCTCATTTTCCTATCACCCTGAGATTGGAAAAGGATTCAGAAGAGGCCTTATAAACTTTAGAATGTTCAACATTAACTACACCTTCAACAACCAAGAAATGGCCAACCTCTTAGGTTTTCCGAGTGATCAACATGCTGTCACATCTGTCGAGGAGGACATATTCCGTTACCGTGAGCTAGACTACTTTTGGGGAAAAATCTCAGGAGAGGGGTTTGCTGATTATGAAAACATTCGTTCTGAAGACATACACAACCCAGCCTTCCGTTACTTCCATAAAATCCTAGCCCACACTCTTTTCGGAAAGGAAGAAAACATCACCTCTGTGTCCCGTGAGGAGCTTTTTATCATGTTATGTGCTACACAGTCCCGACCTGTCAATGGGGCCACCTTTATGATGAGTAACCTACATAAGATAGCCCTTGAGTGCCAAGGACCCATCCTGATAGGTGGCCTAGTTACCATGATTGCCGATGCTATTGGACTGCGATTCCCCCTTAACCAGCTCCAACCTTTGGGAGGAATCCGACGCATGGATATAAACTTCTGCTTTAACCGTGGCCTTATAGGAAATCTAGGAGCCGACAAGTTTGACCTCCTCATCAATAACCAAGTCATGCCCCATTTTACCTTGCCTAACCAGAGAACGAGCATTCATGACAAAAACAATTGGCTTTATGATTTGGAAGAACCACAGTATACACCCCCGACACCTCCATCTTCACCCCAAGCCTACCTAGACCTTGACACCGATCTCTCTGAATCTGATCCAAGTGAGTCTCCTGATTCTGATCCTGCTTTCTCTACTCCTACTCCTGCTGCTGATGCCCCAGTTGGGCCGCCGACCGTGACCGTTGCTATGTTCGAAGCATTGCAAGCGAAAACTAATGCAATGGAAGCCGAGCTGACTAAGTTGCGCGCGGAGTTTTATGCTTTCTTGGATACCGCCGCTGCGCAAGTGGAGAATATTTGGGATGAGTTGGGCTTTGTTGTGAACGAAGTCGAACATCGTCGTAGTGGCTAGGACCGTCTCGGCGTATTTTACCGCATTCATAGGATTTTCATTTACTTTTCTTTGCTTTAGAATAATAAATCCTAGGAAATTTTCTTTACTAGTACTTTAACTTGAATTTCAGAAATTAGCAATAACTATATTTACTTTCATTTAGTTCGTTAATAAAAACTCCTGATGAGAGACCGTTTGTTTTATGATCTTGTGTGCTCCTGTGAATTTTTCTAGTGAATAATTGCTCTGTGATAGAAATTTAATATTGTGCAAATTTTAGCCTGTTAGAACTAAATTCAACTGTGTGCAAAGCTGTGCTATTTCTTTTAGACAGGTATAGGTATTGATTCAATTGAACAACAACACGCTACAGGACGAAAATGGTCAAGATTCACAAAAATTGGCCTTGTGGCGGCCGCCATGAAACTGGTGGCGCGCGCCACAGAATGAAAATACATGATTTTGGCAAATTTTGTGCAGAAAGAAGCGTGTTACAGTAAGCCTGTATTTGTATTGAATGATTTTTGTCCTTGAAGGTTTGGAAAGGAATTGATTCTCTCTGTAATGTAGACAACATCATTAAGTTTTCATTCAATTTTCCAACTACACATCACTACACTATTTCCACTTTTTTCCACTATAAATTCACATTTCATGATACACTCACCTCACACCATAGTTCTCATTTCACAGAGAGTTTCTTCCTTTCATTTTTCCTAAGAGTCTTTCAAGCTAAGGTAAGTAAAGGTCATGGCACAACAAGAGGAGTATGCAATCAACTTCCAAAATGGAGGGCAAGCTAGGCTCTACCAACTCCTCCTCCAAAAGGAGTACGAACCCACGAGGTATGCCGATGATCTTTGCCTCGAAACTTTAGGATTATCAGATAGCGTGCAATACTTGATTCGATCATTCAGACTAGACTTTTTGTTTTCTTTTAAGGACCCCGTTTATGTCCAACTTACCGCGGAGTTCCTTAGTTCTCTAGAACTTAACCCTACCCCCGACCGTGTGAAGTTCCGTTTGTTTAATGTTGATTACAACTTTAGCTTTGATGAGTTAGCCGGGTTGTTGCACCTACCACACGGCGAGGGAGTACTAGATGAGTTACCAACACAAGTGGGGTGGTTAGAAGCCGCGAGAGCACTTTGGTGGGGTTTAACCGGTAAGGAGACAAATAGTTTTGAAGGAAATAGAGCGTCCCTAATCCAAAACCCCGCTATCCGATACTTTCGCCAATTACTAGCCTGCACCGTCTTTGGTCGTTATAGTTCTAACAAGGTCAATGAAAAAGAGCTATTTTTGTTATTCACTCACAGCGTTTCAAGAGAAAAGGTCAATATTGCCCGACTTATGATGTATCACATGTTTTCAATGGTTAAGTCAAAAGGGGCAATTGTTTTTGGTGGTCTTGTCACAACCTTAGCACGCTTGCTAAACCATGGGGCACAACTTTCTACCCTCACCCCACTTGAGTCCCGTACCATTGATCTAGATATGGTACGCAATATGAAACTAGTGAAAACAAGGGGTGATGGGAAATTCATTCTGATGATTGATAACAGAGCCTGCCCCGATGTCATCCTCCCTGACCCCGCACGCATAAATGTGCGCACCAGAGACAATTACCGTTTCCTCCCCGACCCTGCTGTTCCCCAATGGATGGTGCCAAACGCACCTGTTGATGAGGGAGAGAGTGACGAGCACGAGGAGGAGGAGCGCGAGGGTCCGAGCGTTAACGCACACACCACACACACTTCTTCTGGCTATTTTACAGGTACTTCTTCTGGAGCTGGTCATGAGAGCGGGTCTGCCACCCTTGATACTATTTTGGATGAAATGAGGCAGCGCTCTATACTTGATTCCCAGAGAGACCAGCATGTTCAGGATATCCAGACGCGCCAGACAGAGATGATGGTGATGATGCAGCAGTTCCAGGTTGACCAGCGTGGTTTGATTGATGGCATGGCGCACATGACTTTGCGCATGGACGAGTTCGATGACTATTTTCACCAGTTGGGTGCAGTTCCTCCACAGCATGAGAGGCGCACGAGGAGGCGCGGCCCAGGCCGCCAGTAGCTTGGTCTCACAGGTTTTCACTTTCTCTCCTACATTTAGTCGTTGCATTGAGGACAATGCTCGATTTAAGTGTGGGGGAGGAAGCTTTATCGCTTTCCTTTACTTTTCATTCATTTATTTTAGCATGCATAATAAAAACCTTAGGATAGTTCACTTAGATTGAGTAGTTTTTGCGTGTTGGTTTTGTTTTGTCCGATTTTCTCATTTCTTGAGCCATACCAAAAATTTTCTTGTGAAAAGCAAAAGTATTGAGTTCTGATGCTTGATGTTGATTGTCTGAAAGTATATAGGTTGTTTGCACTATCTAGGCTATTTTGTGAAAGTTAGGTAACGGTTAGATAAAATCAATACCGTTTTAACACCCGAGATTCCCAGAAATGTGTAAAATTGATTTGAGTACTAGTTTTGATAATACCTTGAACTTGAGTTTTAATGAACCCTCAGTAGTTTATCTAAGCAGTCGGCACCATCTCAAGGCACAAACTAAGTGGGAAACCGAAGAATATAAGTGAATGATTTCGATTATAAATGTTATGAATACTATTGGTTGATTCCTTGAAATAATTAATGAAAATTCAGCAAATGTTGAAACATGAGAAGGAAAAAAATACCATAGTATAGAAACTCATTAGTAGTTGGTTCAGAGGTGTCTGATTCTGAACTTGGTAGGGCGGGTTACGATCCGATCCCCCGCAACTGCGAAGTGGGTAAAGCAAATAGGGGTTACCAAACTTATGTTATCAGCACCCCGCGCTATATGATGATCATAATCACTAACAGGTTTCCTACCATGGGCGTGTACAAGATAACGGGCTTAATGTGATTGCGCTAGAATGAAAAGGGGAAATGAAACTTAGGAGAGAGGTAGAGTCAAAAGGAAATGCTTCAGGTCTGTTTTCATGTAATGGGAGTCTTTTGTGTCATTGCGGTGTTTTTGTTATTTGCACTGTTATTTGATTTTCATAGATTAGCCGGCAACCACGTATGAGTAGGATGATCGTGTCATGTGTTTTTACTTGTGCTATGCAATTCACTATTCTTTCATGCTTGAGGACAAGCAATGGTTCAAGTGTGGGGGAATTTGATGACACGAAATCATATCGTATTTTTAGCTTAGTTTAGGTGAACTTTAGTTGCATTTGCATACGTTTTTAATTCATTTATGTCTTTTTATGCGGGTATTTGTTTTGTTTTCAGTTTTGTCTAATAAAATAGGTCGGAGAAGAGAATTGAGCAAAAAGGGCCAAAAACGCAGCAAAAAGGGGGGTGCAAAGCCCAAATCCACGCAGCCCACCAAAGGAGCCCAGCAGAAAGGGGCATTTGCCCCCATCAGCCTTGTGGCGGGCGCAACAGAAGTGGTGGCGGGCGCCACCAAGCCCAAGCCAGCAAAAACCAATTTTTGCGTGACGTGGGGAACTTGCAAACATCCGATCCGTTTTGTCCTCCTAATCGTACGGCAATTGGATAAATTTCAAGGAAGCATATCTCTTCCTACTTTTAAGGATCGTACATCTCAAAATTCTTCTATAAATAGAAGACTCAATTCCTGATCCGACTACGCTTTATTTTCTTTTATTTCAGTCAGTTTAAATTCCCCGCATTGTAAACTGTCTCGGTTCTTCCGCATCGGAAGTCCGATTTTAATTCCGTTTTCAATTCCCTGTCAAGAATTTTACCTTCTTTAATTCAAGCAAGTTTATTCAGCAATTCTCTCCAGGTTTTTATTTAATGTTTTTATTTAATTATTTATTTATGTTTAATTTAATTTACTATTTTTGTTTATTTAATTTCTTAATTATGTCTAGCTAAATCTCCTAGATATCGGTATGTAGACTAATTCTCCGAAGGGAGTTTAATGATGATTTAGCGCGCGCACTTAAACTATTTTTCTTATTCGAATTCCTAATTTTAAAACTCCTATGCTTTGAGTGAGAAAAACAAAGCAACTAAGGTTAAAATCAATAGAGCGAGAGTTTGAGGTTTTAACTAGATAGTAGGAATTTGATATTAATCTTTGAACGAGCGAGAGCCACGTTAGGATTAATTAGAACTAATTGATTTTCAAAATATACTTTCGAAACTGAGGTGGTATAAAAGTGACAGCAAAACCCCTAGTCTAGATTGTATGATTTTTATCAACAAAACGAGAGTGTGAGGTTTAGACCTTTAAATTAAGAAAGTTCTTCTGAAAAATAAACCCTTTTCACGCGCGCTATTAATTCATTAAATTCCCGATGGTTAATTAAGTTACATACCGATATCCCGCTTTTATTTAATTAATTTAATTTCTTTAATTTCTAAAATTCTAAACAAACCCTAAAATTCATTAGCCTTAGATTTACACCGTAACGGTAGAAATACGGTAGTTCGATTATTGGTCCCTGTGGATTCGATATCTTTTAAAACTACACGACGAGACTGTGCACTTGCGGTCAATCAAATCTATTGATACACAAATCGTCGATCAGTCTAAATCTTTAATTCCTAGATATTTTATTTTGATGGTTTCTTGCATGAACTTTTTTATCACTTAAATTGCATTTTTCATAATATATGCTTCATGTTCACTTTCTCTTTTGTGCTTCATTACTATATGGCTTTGCTTTGCATATGCTTTGTTACTACTTGCTTATTTATGTTTATGGACATTTGCATTGTGCATCCCTTTTTTTACAATCATCCACATTTGCAGAACATTTTATCATCACTACATTCTCACATCACACTTTACACTACATCTCTACTTTACAATTATATCACAATTTGCATTTTAAATGACATTGACACTAAGTTTTGCATCACACTACAATCTCACATTACAATTTTACTTCACATTTTTCATGCATACATACATTGCATTTAGATTAGGACAATGCATCATTTTAAAAAATGCATGTTAGAGACAATATTTTATTTTTATAAAATCATTGAGCTCTAACAATTGGCATTAATAGTTAAGGGCCTTTTGGCCTAAATTCATTATCTTCAACAAAAAAAAAACTTTTCTTTCATTAAATAAAATGTTTTTGCTTGTGTTAATTAGGATTGTTTGTTGTTGTGAGTGGCCTCCAAAAATGCATTATCATGTCTTTGCATCCGACACGTTTTTTTTTCACACACTCCACTTTTAATTAGGATGTTATTTTGCGATGTTTCTTTTTCCTCTTGTATGTGCATTTCATTGTCATGTTTATTTTCCCGTACTTGCATTTTACTTTTATGCATTGTCATTTATTTATTTATTTGCTTATTATTATTATTTATTCAAATTCGATATTGTTGTAAATATTAATCATTCAATTGGGTTGTAATAGCGTAGGACTTTATTTATCGCTTTTATTGCTTTCCTAGCTCACACATCACACACAACGCCAAAAAAATTCATTTTCAAGGGAGAGGACTCGTAGTTGATTTTAAATTGATTACGAGATTTTTTGAAACAAAAAACCTTTTTAAAACAAGCCTGCGATCCTTTTACAAAACAAACGCAAGTTCATCTTAATCTCAACGTCACTACAATCATTTTAACATACTTTTATCACAACATTTTTACAACATCTTTTCTTACATTTTTTTGGCAACAAGAACTTCTTTTCTTTACAATACCTTTTTTTCAAACACACAAAAGAAACGAATACACTTTCGTTTTCAAACATTTAACTTCTTTTCTTTTTTACACAACAATATTTATACCTTCTTACAATCTCTCTCTCTCAACAATTACACTTCTCTCAAAAATCTTTTTTTACAAACAAAAAAATATTTACTTCTTTTCTTTTATTTACTTTATAAAATAAAATTTTCTTAACTTTTACCCAATTTCTTTTCTTTCTTCTATACAACTTCTCCCTCCATTCTTAAAGCATGTACATAAAGCACTAAAAAACATATAAGAGGTTACCATGGAGTACCATGGGCGCTTGAGGTGCTAATACCTTCCTCAAGTGCAACTAACCCCCGTACCTTAGAATCTCTTTCCTTTAAAGGTTTTCAATTTTTCCCATCCTTTGGAAATGAAAAATAAAACTGTAGTGGGGTATGTCTCAAAAAACCCGCAACAGAAAAATGGCGACTTCACTGGGGATTCTCTCCTTAAGAGGGTTGAACCTAACTTATGTGTTTATATGTGTTTATTTATTTACATGCTTTATATATATTGTGGGGGGGTTCTTGAGTTGAGACAAGCTTGACCCGAGCTTGAGTGCACCATGAGATAGATTGTGGTATAATCATAGTGGGATGGGCGAAAGTTAAGTTTTGCACATACTCGCATGTGATATAATCACGCACAGTGGAGGAGCCATGTTGTAGTATTCTCTTCGACGCGAGTTAAGTTGCGTAGAAAGTTGCTATGATATGGATCCAAGGATATTGTGAAGCTTTTAGTCACCCTTAACCCATCTTTGCCTTTAGGATGTGGTGCGATGGCTTAACCGAGAGTGAATTTTGGTTAAAGTTGTTCCGCGATACCACGCTCAAACGAGACTTTCCCTTGGATATTTCATTTGGCCGCGAGTTCAGTTGTGGACATTGGTATTCAAGAAGGAAAGTTGATGACGTTGGGAACTTTATAGAGCCCGTGTTACGAAAAGAAGATAAACCAATAGTTCATACATTGTGGGTGGTTCTTACCTTTGGCTCCAACATTATGATATCTCAAAACCAACCATGTTTGCTTATGTTTGTGATTGTTGCATCCATACATCCATCATACATGAAAATTTCCTTCCATTAGTTTTCAAAGGACTTAGAGGAATTTCTTTATAAACTTCACAATCATCATGGACCTTGAAAAAAAAGATTGCTTTGAAAAAATTCTTTGATCATTTACAAACAAAAATTGAGGTCCTTTATGATTCATATCCTAAAGTCCTTTGAAAATCAAAGTCAAAACAAAACATTCTTTACATGCATCATTTTACGTTCATGGTTCTATTTTCCAAAGGTCTGAGTCTTACACATTGCTCTGTCAGAATTCAAGTTGTCTAGTTTGAAAGTGGTCTGACGCTCTTGTCCAAAGTCAACTTAAAAGTCAACACTTGTGTTAATCAAAAGAAAAGAATGGAAGCAATCGTGCAAGAGAACACTCAACTTCGTGAAGAAGTCATCACACTTCGGGCAAAATTGGAAAAGAAAAATGCCCTGATCACTTCATTAATGGTGGCACAAAATAACCACCATCGCCTCCTCGAGCAATTGTTTTTGTCTTTACAATCTCAACAAAGGCATCAAATTCAACAACAGTCTTAATCTCAGCCTATCCAACAAGCACCAACTTTCCTTCAAGGACGTAGACTCAGCTCCATGATACATGGTTTGATTTGCCACATTTGGGTTGTTGTTGATGTTACCCCTGCTACTCTTTCCAGTTGAAGTTAGTGGTACAAGGAAGCTCATCCCTATGATCGCTAGACTTTTTATTTCTTTCTTGTCAAGCTTTTGTTTGCTTTTAACATTATGTCTTTTGTCAAGTACTTTTAATATAAATAAACATGCATGTTTTTTTGAATAAATCCATTCGTATTCACTCATTTCTTGTTTTATTACTTACAAACTTGGAGCGAGGATGATGAAAATAAACAACTAATTTTTGCTGATATATACTTTCAATGGTGAAAAATCTAGTTGACGATGTAAGGCATTGTTTCAACTCCCAAACAATGGAGATATAAGGAGATAATCCGTAGTCAACCCCTTTGAGCTTGAAGTCGATGTTTCTTTCAACTTTTTTCTGAACCCTTAATCATAACCTGGGGCAGGGTAGTATTTCAATTAATTTGATGATGCATCCTGATACAAGAGAATCAATTCATCTGGTCATACAAAATTAGAGGTTTAATCACAATGCTTTCCTCAGACAAAGGAATCTGTCAAGAGATGAGACTCACGACAATTCATACGACAGTCACAATCTTCATCCTACAAAGGTTATACAAAAAAAAACAAAGTGATTACAAAAAAAAAGAGTTCAAAAAGGAGAGAGCCCATAAAAAAAAAGAGGGGCATCCCGATGGACCACAAATTCAAAGTTCGAAAAGAACAAGTCCATACAAATAAAGAGTGATTCAAAAATAGGAACAACTTCCTAAACAAAAAGTGACTGTCACTTCAAGAAATCTCATCAACGTCTATTCAACAAAAAGAACATCAATAAAGCTTTTACAAAAGTGTCAACCTCAAGCATCATTGTCAACAATTCTCTTGTCGACTGAGTGCATCTGTTGAATTAATTGAATTTAGGAATGAAGGACATCAAGAAGAACGGGTGGGACCAAATAAATTTTGAGCCTAACAATCCTTTTTTTGAAAATCGTGAGCCCAGCCACGTTATAACATACAAAAGACCTAATTGAAACTAGGTTCACTGTGAAAGCATATTCGACAAATTTATTGTTAAGCTGACTCATCCTGTTTGTTGAGTAATCACAAATTATCTTTGTACATGCCATACGTGTTTTCACCACAAAAATATTCAATTTCAAAAACATACATATGCATTTTATCAAAAATACTCTTCAAAAGAAATAATTTCACTTGCAAATTAATACTTGACATCAAAGAAATTTGAGCTATGGTCTGATCAAAGGCAAAGCTGACTTGAGACGCTCCTAGCTAGGGGCAAGTTATCTATGGATTCTGCCAATCAGGGGCAAACAATTTGAATATCTTGTTAATCATGGTTGATATGGTTCAAGATTTGGTTACACTACAAACATTAGTTGGTCAGGGGCATACTGTGTCAAGATTACATTCTCCTGAAAGGTTACATGTTTAAAAATAGTGGCAGAACCTTGGTTGTCATTATCATGAATGGTGAAGAGTTTCCTCTCGAGTACACGCTGCTGTAGTTAACAGATACAATGTCTAATGTAAAAGGTCAACCAGTCACGCTCTTCGAGCGATTTCTTCAAAGATTTATTAGACTGAAGCAAGCAATCTAAAGCAAGGGGCAAGTCGTCTCCATTCTCTCAAGTTGTTCATCTACAACAAACATGTTTTCTTCAAGAAAAGGGTACATCCCCAATGAAGATTGAAATTTTTTGTCTTGAGTACAATCAAGTTTACGTACAGATCGTTCGGTTAAAACGGTCGTTTCCCCAGAGAAGTTGCTCCTTCCCAAGAAGAGTTCTCTTGCTTTATCTACAATAACATCTACACTTTGTCGAGATATCCTGGGCAGCGATGCGACGTTGGCTTGTGTTTCCGGTTTGGTCACTTTGTCTGTCCATCAAAAGATGATCCACATACATACATATACACATACATTCATAACATACATACTTTCATACATGCATACATTCATACATAGCATTTACATGTGCCATGAACATTTGCATCTTTCATACCTTATTACATCATTATGCAGATTTCTATCAATTTTGTCTTGTCTGTGTCTACAAAATAGAGTCGGGATGGGCATGTTGTTCCTTCCAATTAGAGTGTCAGCTTAGGCAGATAAGTGTACACCTCTTGTTTCAAAAAATCCCCACTAGACTCATCTCTTGTGGAAGATGGTTGTTTCAGTTTTTCCTACAACAAAAGGAAAATTTCCAGTTGAATTTATTCTTCAATTGGACACAAAGTCTTGTTTACAGTTTCCCTCCGGTTTGTTCACGGATTATACATCAATTCAAAACAACAAGTGGCAATCTCGTCATCTGAGAAGCTTGTACCCATTCAACAAGCGGCAATCTCGTTATCTGAGAAGCTTGTATCCAATTCACAAGTGGCAATCTCGTCATCCGAGAAGCTTGTACATATTTTACAAGTGGCAATCTCGTCCTCTGAGAAGCTTGTACGCATTATTACAAGTGGCAATCTTGTCAAATGAGAAGCTTGTATCCTTTCAAACAAGTGGCAATCTCGTCAAATGAGAAGCTTGTGTCCTTTCAACAAGTGGCAGTCTCGTCGTTCGAGAAGCTTGTATCTATTTTACAAGTGGCAGTCTCGTCATCCGAGAAGCTTGTACATATTCAACAAGTGGCAATCTCGTCATCTGAGAAGCTTGTATGTCATCAATTACCATCAACAAGTGGCAATCTCGTTATCTGAGAAGCTTGTACCCTTTCAACAAGTGGCAATCTCGTCAAATGAGAAGCTTGTATCCTTTCAAACAAGTGGCAATCTCGTCAAATGAGAAGCTTGTGTCCATTTTACAAGTGGCAGTCTCGTCGTTCGAGAAGCTTGTATCCAATTTTACAAGTGGAAGTCTCGTCGTTCGAGAAGCTTGTATCCTTTCACAAGTGGCAGTCTCGTCATTCGAGAAGCTTGTATCCAATTTCACAAGTGGCAGTCTCGTTATTTGAGAAGCTTGTACCCTTTCCACAAGTGGCAATCTCGTTATCTGAGAAGCTTGTATCCTTTCAACAAGTGGCAGTCTTGTCGTTCGAGAAGCTTGTATCCAATTTTACAAGTGGCAATCTCGTCGTTCGAGAAGCTTGTATCTAATTCCACAAGTGGCAGTCTCGTCTTTCGAGAAGCTTGTATCCAATTTTACAAGTGGCAGTCTCGTCGTTCGAGAAGCTTGTATCCAATTTTACAAGTGGTAGTCTCGTCGTCTGAGAAGCTTGTACCTTTTCAACAAGTGGCAGTCTCGTCGTTCGAGAAGCTTGTATCCATTTTACAAGTGGCAGTCTCGTCATCCGAGAAGCTTGTACACCATCAACAAGTGGCAATCTCGTCATCTGAGAAGCTTGTACAGATTTTACAAGTGGTAGTCTCGTCGTTCGAGAAGCTTGTATCCAATTTTACAAGTGGCAGTCTCGTCGTTCGAGAAGCTTGTATCCAATCTTACAAGTGGCAGTCTCGTCATTCGAGAAGCTTGTATCCAATTTTCCAGGTGGCAGTCTCGTCATTCGAGAAGCTTGTATCAATATCAAACAAGTGGCAGTCTCGTCATTCGAGAAGCTTGTATCCAATTTTACAAGTGGCAATCTCGTCATTCGAGAAGCTTGTACATATCAAACAAGTGACAAGTTTTCCATACAAGAAACTTGTATTTCACCAGACACACTTTACAGTTCCTCAGGTTGGTTTATCCCCAGTGAATCCTTTCCAAAAACATTAGACCAAAAGATCACACAAATCTTTTTCTATAAATGCATACATGATAGTAAGTAATATTTTTCCCAGTATTTTACTCTGTTCCCCAGTGGAGTTCGTTCTTCCAATGGATTTGGGGCACATCTTGCTATTTTTTCCAGTCGGACCATGTTATATTCTTCCCCTGTGGAGTCCTAAATATGTCTTTTTCCTTTGTCTGTCTTTTACAACATTCATACAAAAAATTCAAAAAATTCATCATCTGCATTTCATGCATTTATATTTGCATCATAAGCATCGTTGAAGGATTTTAGGTCCAAAAAATGGTGCATTTTATATATTTAAGTCTCTTCAATCCCGTCTAGACAAAAATTTTAATCTTCATCTCTCTGGGTGAAGAAACTTAAATAGGGGCAGCTGTTGTACCCCAATTTTGGACCTAAAATCCGTTTCTTTTTTTTCTTTTTTTCTTTTCTTATAATAAAATACCAAAAATGCCTTGTAAAAAAATATATTAATAAGTATCATGCATTCATTCATTTTTTGCCGCAGTATTTATGCTCGTTATCGCATTTTTGTTGTCGTACTTTTATGTCCGCCTATTTATCATTTTTTTCTCTTATCCTCTATCATTGTTATTAATATTTTTATCATCGTTATTCTTACTCTTTTACCTATTATTATTATTATTATTATTATCACCATTTTTTTTCTATTACTTTTATTATTGTTACCACTATCATTATTAATGAAAAAAAGCAAAACAAGTCATTTCCTTTTCACAATACATAACCCAACAACAAACATTGTCTTTCTCTATATTGATACAATTTGCAACAAGATTTCTCATCAAAAAAAGTTCAATGTCTCTTTTCCTCTTTTATCATGTCAAACCCTAAAATCTAACCATTTAGCAACACAAAAAAGGGGGGAGTGAAAGAGGGGGGGACGGCTGCAAAAAAATAGAGGAGAGATAGAGATCTCAAAATCATTCATTCAATCAACTTCACAACACCATTTCATCTTCATCATTCAATCATCAATTTTCAATATTCATTCATACATCATTCCAAGTTAATCCTTCACCAAACTTATTTCTAACATTTCCACCATCCTCAAATTACTTTCAAAACACAAAAATCATCATCAAATTATCAACAAATACCATCTCAAACATCATTTTCGTGCTCCTTTTTAACCCATTTTTTCAACTTCATTCAAGAACCAAATCAAATAAAACTCATACAAACTTCAATCAAATTCATTCCTAATCAATCTATCATCTTCAAAACACATTCAAACACTCAAAACAACACAAAATCACTACCAAAACCACTCAAAAACACTATTCACGAAATCACTCAAACCTCATTTTTTCCAACTTCACAAATTCATCAAAAACTTATAAACTTTCATCAAATCAACTTCTAATCATTCCTGTAGCACCAAAACAAGTTTAGAGCAAGGTTTACACCACAAAACAACCTCAAAACACCAACAAACACATCAAAATCCGAAATCACTTTTTGGAGAGTTTTTGAGATTTTCATCTCACTCAAGCTTGGTTGAAACTCGGTTCTATTGGCTCCAATGGCTTCCAATACATCTTAGTAGAAGGGAACAACACGGAATCGCGAAGATCTCGAGCCACAAAGCGTCCAACTCGAGCTCTCCTTTGGTGCAAACTTGAGGTAACCATTTCAAACTCTATAGACCATCATTTTGCATGATTTTTGTTGCTGTGAACTCATGAAATAGTGTATCATCTTTTCCTTTAAGCACTTTCTCTTAATTTTGCATGAATCGCATTTTCTATTTTGAGGGTTTGAACTTTGCGCTGTCTTTTTTTAAAATATATTGCTCTATTGTTAAAAATAATTGCATATTTGGAATCTACACGAAAAACCCTATGAAAATCACTATCTATTTGTTTGATTTGGTGAAAAAATGAATGAGTTGTTGTTTGAAGCAAGTTCCTTTTCTTTCAAATATGTCGTTACTGTGTTTGTGTTTTGAGGTTGAAGAAGGAACCTTTCTGCCACGTGTCGCGCAGCGATTGGCCGCGTGTTTTATTTTTTTTATTTTTTTCTGGACTTTGGTTTGTGACCGGGTCTGGGTTGACCCATGAGTCAACCCGACCCGGTCCGGTTTAATTTGGTTTTTGGGCCTCAATCTGTTTGGTTAATATTCTGTTTTACTACCTTTACACCCCATTTTACTGCTACACCACTACAATTTTGTTTGTTTTTTTAGCTTATTACAATAAGTGATTATTTGGGACAATAGCTTATTTAAGCTTATTAAGTCTAAATTTACATTAATATTTAAGGATCTCTCTTGAGATTTAAATTTCAATTTTATTTTATTATTAGTTGTTTATTTTCATTTGTTAGTACTAGCTTATTCAATAAGTGATTTTTTGAACAATAGCTTATTTAAGCTCATTGAGTCCGATATTTTCACTAATATTTAAAGATATCTTTTGAGGTCTAAATCTTTAATTCCTAGATATTTTATTTTGATGGTTTCTTGCATGAACTTTTTTATCACTTAAATTGCATTTTTCATAATATATGCTTCATGTTCACTTTCTCTTTTGTGCTTCATTACTATATGGCTTTGCTTTGCATATGCTTTGTTACTTGCTTTTTAACTTATCATATAGTTGCATACATATTTATGTTTATGGACATTTGCATTGTGCATCCCTTTTTTTACAATCATCCACATTTGCATAACATTTTATCATCACTACATTCTCACATCACACTTTACACTACATCTCTACTTTACAATTATATCACAATTTGCATTTTAAATGACATTGACACTAAGTTTTGCATCACACTACAATCTCACATTACAATTTTACTTCACATTTTTCATGCATACATACATTGCATTTAGATTAGGACAATGCATCATTTTAAAAAATGCATGTTAGAGACAATATTTTATTTTTATAAAATCATTGAGCTCTAACAATTGGCATTAATAGTTAAGGGCCTTTTGGCCTAAATTCATTATCTTCAAAAAAAAAAAACTTTTCTTTCATTAAATAAAATGTTTTTGCTTGTGTTAATTAGGATTGTTTGTTGTTGTGAGTGACCTCCAAAAATGCATTATCATGTCTTTGCATCCGACACGTTTTTTTTTCACACACTCCACTTTTAATTAGGATGTTATTTTGCGATGTTTCTTTTTCCTCTTGTATGTGCATTTCATTGTCATGTTTATTTTCCCATACTTGCATTTTACTTTTATGCATTGTCATTTATTTATTTATTTATTTATTTATTTATTTATTTGCTTATTATTATTATTATTTATTCAAATTCGATATTGTTGTAAATATTAATCATTCAATTGGGTTGTAATAGCGTAGGACTTTATTTATCGCTTTTATTGCTTTCCTAGCTCACACATCACACACAACGCCAAAAAAATTCATTTTCAAGGGAGAGGACTCGTAGTTGATTTTAAATTGATTACGAGATTTTTTGAAACAAAAAACCTTTTTTAAACAAGCCTGCGATCCTTTTACAAAACAAACGCAAGTTCATCTTAATCTCAACGTCACTACAATCATTTTAACATACTTTTATCACAACATTTTTACAACATCTTTTCTTACATTTTTTTGGCAACAAGAACTTCTTTTCTTTACAATACCTTTTTTTCAAACACACAAAAGAAACGAATACACTTTCGTTTTCAAACATTTAACTTCTTTTCTTTTTTACACAACAATATTTATACCTTCTTACAATCTCTCTCTCTCAACAATTACACTTCTCTCAAAAATCTTTTTTTACAAACAAAAAAATATTTACTTCTTTTCTTTTATTTACTTTATGAAATAAAATTTTCTTAACTTTTACCCACTTTCTTTTCTTTCTTCTATACAACTTCTCCCTCCATTCTTAAAGCATGTACATAAAGCACTAAAAAACATATAAGAGGTTACCATGGAGTACCATGGGCGCTTGAGGTGCTAATACCTTCCTCAAGTGCAACTAACCCCCGTACCTTAGAATCTCTTTCCTTTAAAGGTTTTCAATTTTTCCCCTCCTTTGGAAATGAAAAATAAAACTGTAGTGGGGTATGTCTCAAAAAACCCGCAACAGTGGACTCCTCACGTGTCTAGGTGCTCTGATACGTAACGGGGTGGGCTTTGATTATTGGGTTTTCCTTGTTACGTATTAGTTTTATAATTTTATGTTGAAAAACAATTATGTTGATTTTTAATTACTACTATGAATCACGTTGAGACCTTAGATGTCAAACTTTGATAGAACAATTGTTGAATAAATATTGTTACATTTCCGCTGCGATTTCAGTGAATATTGTTGACAGGATTGATTTAAATAAATAGAAATTTTCCTATTTATTACTTGAATGAAATAGTAGCGTAATACTCCGTTTTTGATGTTACTCTGATTTATCATTCAGTTGCGATTTATTTATTTGGGAAACAGGGTGTTACAACTGATGCTAAAGACTTTGTCAAATCTTGTGAAAAATACCTAATATGGAGACATACATAATTCCCCGCCTGCAAAACTCCATAGCTTGACCATCCATTGGCCTTCCAGTCAACGGGGAATTGATATCTTGGGACTATTCCCGATGGCTGCTGGACAATTGAAATTCTTGATTGTATCTATTGATTATTTCACTAAGTGGATAGAGGTAGAAGCACTGGCTAAGATAACTGCAGCCAACATAATCAAATTTTTCAAAAGAAATATCTTATCAAGATTTGGAATCCCTCACTTCGTCATCACGGATAACAGAACACATTTTGCTGACAAACGGACGAAGAAACTCATGGAGGACTTCAAGATAAAGCAACATTTGTCATCAGTTGAACACCCCCAGACCAACGGTCAAGCTGAAGTAGAAAACTAGGTCATTTTTTGGGGGCTGAGAAGGAGACTTTAAGAAGCAAAAGGAAACTGGGCCGAAGAGCTCTGTTATGTTCGGTGGGCTTACAAAACCACACCCGTGCTCCACAATGGGTGAAACCCCGTTTAGACTAACTTATGGGACAAAAGTTGTGATCCACGTGGAGATTGGAGAACTGAGTTGTAGGACTACTTACCCTCCGAACGAGGAAGAAAATACTATGGCCATCCAACAAAAGCATTATTTTTTTGATGAGAAGAGATGTTACGCTACCCTGACTAAGGCTGCCGTTAAGAAGATAACGGCTTTGAGATATAACAATAAGGTTCGATCACGGGATACCCTTCTCGGAGACCTTGTACTCCGCCATGCAGACGTAGGCGGAAAGAATACTGCATAAGGTAAATGGGCTGTAAACCGGGAAGGACTTTACAAGGTCAAGATATCCACTGGTCAAGAAGCCTACAAGCTGGAAAGACTCAAAGGGGACTCCATCCAAAGAACATGGAACGCTGCTAAGTTGAAGAAATACTACAGTTGAAGTTTTTCTAGTGAAGATGTTCAGTTATTTATTTTAACAGAATTTAGTTATTATCCCGTCTAGGAACGAAAGTCTTTATTTTTCAATAAACCCTGAAACAATGGGATGTAACAGTTTTGTTGTTCCCTTTGTTGTCATGAATTTTGATGAAACAACTATGCAAGACCCCCCTGAGTTTATATCTTTGCCAAATTATTTTGATGAAACAGGGGGAGTACTAATTTTGATTTTCCGATTTTTCTTGCTGCTGCTACTTCTGTATTTTTGTGGTTTATAATATGGTGTGTAATATTCTTTTGTGGCATCTTCAATATGCCAAGTACATTATGGCTTATATGTCAAGTACTTTAATAATCACTAGGTGATTTATTTTGGCTCTAATACAATTGTTTGTTTATATCCTTGGGTACATTATTTGGACCAAAGGATTTATCTGTTGTAGCCCACTCTGAGGCTTTTTAATGCCTAGTGCATTGATTTAACCAACTACTTAATTTGGTAAGATTGGTTAAAGTTATTTTGAAGATTATTACTAGCCTAATCTGGCTCTAACACTGAATATATATCTTAGTAGCAAGTAAAAAATGTTGTTTGACAAAATATGACAAAGGGGGAGATTGTTGTTACCTTAGTTGTCATGAATTTTGATCAAACAACATGTTGAGCAAGATGTCTTGACATCTTACCAACAGAGGACTGTGACATGTTACTTCTGTAAGAAACTATAAGAAGAACATCAGTCAGAATAATTATGTGTGTGAATTATGCTCACAGTCCCTCAAGTTATGTTTATTAATTACTTAGAGATGAAGAATCAAATACGCCAACGTCCCAGTTGAAGTATATCTCCTAAGTAAAATTTGTTATGGTGCGTTTTTACTATGAAGGTTTAAAATCAAATATCCAAACAAATAAAGTTTGTTTAGAAGATTATCAGCTCAACCAAAAAAATAATAAATTAGAAGATTATTTGTTTGCGCGCCACAAGATTTGTGGAATAGCTTGATGAAGTTACAAAAACAAATATTTTATCTTTTGGAAGATAAAAGATTTATTCTCAACAAACTTTCCTATTATTTAGCTTGGCTCTATCTTAGTTCAGAAGCTATAAATAGAGGTCCGAGCATTGAAGCAAAACACGACTCAAGATTATAGTTATAGTTCTAAGAGGTTTTATTGAGTCTTTTTATTTTTGTTCTTGTTGTTGTTATCGTGCAACACTTTGCACTGATATTGCGAGTTCCATCTCGTTCCTCCAGTTTGAGTAATTGGTTGGGGAGAGTCACATATTTAAGGGAAGTCCTAAATAGTTTTATTGGAGTAGTTTTAATGAGAGGCTTTGAATAGGGGCTATTCAAATAAGACCTAGAGACTATGACTACGAAATAGTGAAGGTAATTCTCCTGGATTGGTATCCCCTAGAATCGGTGTTTTGACACTGAACTGGGTAACCAATTACTTGTGTTCTTTTATTGCTTTCTGCACTTTATTATTGTGTATACTATCGTGCCATAAAGTTGAGCAAGTTGTTGAAGCATCTTACTTGACAATTTTCCCACCCATGATCTAGAATTTCAATTGGCATCAGAGCAGGCACCCTGCCTGTTTAGGGTGAGCTATAGGGAACTGAATTCTATTCCCCATGGACGTTTACAAAGATGGAGGATCTTGCAACAAACCACCATTGTTGAATAGTGCTAATTAGGATTATTGGAAGGGTAAGATGTTTGCCTTCTTAAAATCTCTTGGAAGAAGTACTTGGAACTTAGTTAGGAGGGGTTGGACACCACCTACTGTGGCCACTAAAGAAGGCACATCTACTCAAGAGCTAAAGGATGAAGATCTATGGACTAAAGAGGAGATAGAAGCTGCTGAAGCTAATGACAAAGCCTTGAATGCCATATTCATTGGTGTGGACAAACATGTATACAAGCAAATCAATGCATGTCTTGTTGCCAAAGAACCTTGGACAATGCTGCAAAACACTTATAATGAACATCTAACTTCTAAGGTAAAAGTATCCAGACTACAACTCATTAACAATAAGTTTGAGAATATGAAGATGGAAGAAGATGAGACAATACATTAATTTCATTCAAGGATTATAGACCTTGCAAACTCATCCTTCATCTTAGGAGAAAGGATACCAACTGAGAAAATAGCAAGAAAAATACTCAGATCTCTACCTAAGAGGTTTGACATGAAGGTAACTGCTATTGAAGAAGCTCAAGACATAAGCACAATCAGCCTATATGAACTACTTGGCTCTCTGCAAACCTTTGAGATGGGCTTGAACGATAAATCTAAGAAAAAGAACAAAAGCATAGCTTTTGTATCCAACACTGAGGAGAAGAAAGATCAACCTGCAAAAGATACTTATGAAGCACACATGGTGCATAAATGAGGCCAATACAAAAACACCAACAAAAATTACCCTCACTTTTTTATTAAAATTCTAAATTATTCTTGTTGGAATATTAAAAATTAGGTTTTATTTTTGACACAAAAATTTAAATTTTCTACTCATTATTATCTTTCAAAGTTTAACAAAGAATACATGAGTTTAAATTAATTGATCACAATCAAAACATCAAAATATGTATATCAAAAGAGAGTTGATGCCTTGCCAAGCAATGGATCCATGCAATTATAGCAAAGTATAATTGTTCATAGTTTAAAATAAACTAGACTATCACCCGTGCGATGCACGGATATTATAAACTGATAATTTTTTTTTATCTTATATATATATATATATATGGAAACAATTCTTATAGTAGTATTTAACTGATAATTGTAACAATAAATTATATCACATTAAATGTATAAATTAAAATAAAAATGTGTAAGATTCAACAATAAAAAGAGGTGAAACAATTATATAACAATGATATTAAACACACGAAAGAATAAAATTAAACAATAAAATTGAAAAAACGTACATACAATGTTAAGTTATTTATCATGTGCCTTTAGAGCCCTTATGATTAACCCCAATGGCTTCAAGAATCACTAATCCCAAGTAAATAACACCACATCGACCACCATGGCAAAATGATTTTCGAATAAGAAAAAAAACTTTGAATACCATGTGAAAGACAGAAGAGCGGCAAGAGAGAACTCTGAGTGAAAGGTAAGGAAGATGAACAGTGATAGGAGATAACTTATTCTATTAATTTTATTTTTTTATTTTTTTTTATGTTGAATTAGTCAACAAAAATTGGTAGGAGTTTGAATGAGGCATGAATGTATTATGAATGCATTGGGAGATGAAAAGGTTGCCTCTTATTTTATTTATTTATTTTATGCTAAACTAACAAGATTTAAAGATAAGAGATTGTTCATAATTTGTTAAATAGTGATTTAATGATTGAAAACAAATTAAAGATAAAGATTATTTTGATTTTATAAGATTGAAGGTAAGAAAGTAAATTACTTTTGTACCAAACATAAATTTTATTAAATTATATTCACTACTGTCCCCCTTCTTAAAAATTTGTACCCTTCTTTAGGAAACAAACCCTAGGTAACACCAGAGTAAAAACATTTCCTATTTGATTCAACCGAGGGGGAGGGGATGGGAGGTGAGGGTTTTTAAGGAGGTGAAGTGAGATAAAGATAAAATATAATTTATTATGTTGACAAAATTATCCTTATTTTGTTATTAAAATCTTAAATTATCCTTGTTGAAATATTTAAAATTTTGATTTTTATATTTTTGACAACAAAAAAAATTTAGGTTTTCCGCTCATTAGATTTTTTTGGTTATATATCCTTTAGTTTTTTTTTGACGTAATATATCTATTATAATTTAATCTTTAGTTTGAGTTTATAAAATTAAAGGTAAAAAAGTAAATTAATTATTTCCTCCCCACCCCTCGTTAAAAAGTTAAATCAAATATAAAAAATTAAAATATTTTCTCGCCTCTACTCCTCTCCAAAACCCCCGAATCAAATAGGAACTAAGGGGGAGGTATTAGATTGAGATTTTGAAGTATTATTTTGACCAAAAAAGTCTTGAAGATTTTTAAAAACTTTGTGAGATTATATTGATTCTGTGAGATTTTTTTTTAAAATATTTTGCTTATATTTTATACAAGTCTTAATTAAATATCACAAAATTTGTTTATATTTTATAAAAATCTTGATTTAATGTCCCATGAGCTTAGCTCAGTTGGTTGGACAAATTGCACGAAAGTGCTTAGATCTGGGTTCAAACCCGGATACACCCTCTATTTCATTTTAAGGGGTGAATTATCTAGCCACAGTGGCTACCTAACAAAAAAAAATCTTAATTAAATACCACCAAACTTTTTTATTATAAAAAAATATTTTAAAATCTATTGAAATGCCAATCTAATAGCTCCCCCCTAAAACTTGTCGACCGAGAAACTCTAGATTCTTAGGCCAATAAAAAAAAAAAAACTAAGGTAAATTATTCTTGATTGAATACCTCCATTTTTAGATTTCACAAAAACAAGACAAAAGACTAATAGAGAACGAGCAGTAGAAGGAGAAGAAGAAGAAGAAGTTTAAAGATTGAAGTGGTCGAGAAAAAGATACATTTATCAACAACATTGGGAATCTAAGACCCAATTTCAAATTATTCAATCGAGGGTTACTTATTTATTCATAAAGTTCTAAGCTTTGTATTATACCATTTTTCTTCTCGAGATAGTTCACAGAACTATTCAAAGTTCAGATCTTTAACCATATTTTCCCTTCAATTTCAGGTTAGTTTTCTTTCATTGGGGTTAAATTCATGTGGGTTTGTCATGTTTTGGCCTTAAGCTTTGTGGATGATGCTTAACGAAGTCAAGGCCTTTTGGGATGAATGTTTTTGTTTTTTTATCATTGTTTTTATCAATTTTTCAAAGTATTCAATTGTCTGTTCTAATCATGAAGTTCTTGATTTTGAAATTGAATCATTATTCTGAAAAAGATTGATGAAACTTATATTGTGATTTTCTATCTTTTTGAAGTTTTGTTCTTCGCTAAATTCATGAAGTGATTCTTCATTCAGTATTGTTATGTGTTCTGGACATGTTTTGGTTGAATTGATTGCTCCTTCCTCTTGTGTCCTGTACTAAGTGATTTTGCATTTGGGATTTGATGTAATATATATATATATATATATATATATATATATATATATATATATATATATATATAAGATAATTACATATGTGTCCAAGGTAAACGGGCAACAAGCTGCGCCGCTACTTCTTTTTGAATTGCAAAACCAATTCGCTTAAAGACCACATTTATAAATTTGGGAGACACAACATTGTTATGCATGACTTTTTGAACTTTATTTAAAAAATTAACAACATCTGGTGCCAAAAAACCAAAAGTGTCAAAAGCAAATGGTATAAATATATTGTTTATGTGTTTGATATATTCTTCTTTGATCTAATTTTGTTAGAACTGTCAATTTGTATGATATTTTATGATTACTTTGGAGATCGTAGATTGGGTCGCATCACTAATTACCATCACCATGGTAGTTAAAATTGATATTTTACACAGAATTGGAAAGTGGGTGTAGAATCATAAGATTATACAAAACTCATGAATATTGTGTATAAATGCATATAATTCCATATATATGCATATAAAATAGCAAAAGTAAGAGAAAGGTCTTTAAATCACACTTCAAATACTGTATTGTCTTTCTGATCTTTGTATGATTATATATTATAATTTCATTTACTGTAACTGTTAATACACATCACTAAGTTTTGCCACTGTTCCATATGATTATTGTTCCTTCCTTTCAATTTAGCGGATCCTCATTCGATGAAATAGTAGACATAGACTTACAGGACTTGATACAACTTTATCTGTAGATAATCTTTAGCGTCTTTTATTCCGAGTAAGCTTGATGCACGCTGATTGTATTTGAGATTATCATCAATTCTCTGATAAGTTTGGTGTTTCTGCATCCATGTTCGTTTGCTTAGTTTATTTTGTTACTTCAGAATTTTAACATTTTTCTTTTATCAATGACTATTTTTTTCTCATAACTTGGTTAAATGTGTTAGTCTTGGCTTTCTGCATGGGAATTTCTTCTATATTTTGAATTGGAAATTTTGATGCTTAGGTTACATTTTTTTACTAATAATAACTGTTAAAATATGCAAATTAGAAATCTTTTTGAATGGTATATCTTGATCATCGTGTTACTATTATGCCTGTATCAGGGGATATACGTATATAGATTAATATGCAGAATACTGAGAAGTTAAATAACAGAGGATCTGCAAAATCCAATAACTCCAAGGAACATATTGAGTTGAAGGTAGGTTTACCACAATTCAAAAAAAGTAGCACAAAACACCAAGGGAAGAAACCCAAACTGAAATCAAAATCTCATAAACTCAGAGGTTGCACAAATGTGTCACAGAGGACAGCTACTGATGATTCTTCTAACAAGGCACCAAACAAAAAGAACGATTCTTCAAATAAAAGATTGATTATTAGAAAAAATCTTCATAAAACCGATAGGAATTATTCACCTGCTCAGCCTTCAACAAAGATACAAGGAGGACAAAATTCTCTTAATAATCATAGGAAGCGTGAGAAAGATGTTGATCAGGATGCAAATATTCAGAAACGCAAGAGGAGGAGACAGAAGAAAAAGCAAAAACAAAATGTAGATCTTGATGATACTTCATGCCTCCAGAGAAGAACAAGGAATCTCTTGATCAGAATGAAGCTAGAGCAGAACCTTATCGATGCTTACTCCGGAGAAGGTTGGAAAGGTCAGAGGTATGTAAGTTTAGAACCTTATAATTGATATAGTGAGAATGTGAGACGCAGCCTTTCCTTCATCAATTGTTTATTTACAGAACTCATAACGTTCTCTTGAAAAATGGTTTGTAACTTACCATTATTCTATTTTGTTTATACCGAAACTCATTTAACAGTCGAGAGAAAATTAGGCCAGAAATGGAGCTACAAAGAGCAAAGAAGCAGATTTTAAAATGCAAGCTTAGTATCCGTGATGCCATTCGCCAGCTGGATTGTCTTAGTTCAGTCGGAAGCATTGAAGGTTCTGTCATTGCTACAGATGGATCTGTTTATCATGAACATGTGAGCAAGTATTGAAACGACCAATGCTTCCCTGTATTATTATTTTCTGTTCAAGACTTCTCATAACATTTCGCACGTTATCATTGAATATTTATGTATTTTTTATTAGATAGTTCACCGTGTTGAAACCTCAATTTTTTCTGTTTTTCCCCTCGTCTAGATATTCTGTGCAAATTGCAAGATGAACGAAGCATTTCCAGATAATGATATTATACTCTGTGATGGAACATGCAATCGTGCGTTTCACCAGAGATGTCTTGATCCTCCTTTGGATACTGAAAACAGTGAGTTCTGATTCATTCTTATCTCTCAACTTGTTCAACCTTTAATGTGCCTATTTTCATTGAGAAAACATATAACATATATATTTTATTTATAAACTGCAGTTCCTCCTGGAGACCAAGGATGGTTTTGCAAGTTTTGTGAATGTAAGATAGAAATACTGGAGGCAACAAATGCACATCTCGGGACTCGTTTCTCCTTAGACAGTACTTGGCAGGTTTTTTATCTATTTATTTTATGAGAATAATTTTGATGAATCCTCAATATAATTGTCAAATGACCGATTATCCCAAAAGCTTAAGCTGTTAGGAAAGGCCACATCAATGATTTTATATTATTTCTAACACGCCCCCTCACGCAAGAGCCCATTGGGCTTGAAGTGTGGATAATGCATAGGCCCACCTACCATATGCTTAAAATTCCACTTTTTAATTAGAAAGTGAGGGGAGCGGGAATCGAATAGAGGCTTTGATACCATGTAAAATGACCGATTATCCCAAAAGCTTAAGTTGTTAGGAAAGGCCACATCAATGATTTTATATTATTTCTAACAATAATCTTGTTAGTTGTTACAGTGCCAACCAATCACAAACCACCATTTGTATGACGCTTACATTAGATTTGATTCAATTAAAATTTTTTTAATGATCTAACGGTAATGATTGACTGCTAGTATAAGAAACCCTTACACTGTCGGTTTATATCAATTAAATCATGTTTTATTACCCTTGTCTCTTCTGCAACTAAAATGTTCAGATTTTCGCTTCCTTCAATTGGTCCAAGAATAACAAATGACATTTTCTGATAAAAATTAAGGATGTATTCAAGGAAGAGGCTTCTATTCCTGACGGCGATGCTGCATTACTAAATCAAGAAGAAGAATGGCCGTCAGATGATCCAGAAGACGATGACTATAATCCAGAGAGTAAAGAAGACAGCCATGGCAGCATCAACACAGAAGGAAATGATGAAAACACATGTGATGATTCAAGTAGTTCTGCCAGTATGTGGTCTTTAAATGGAGAATGTTCTCTGTTAGATGAAGGCATCAACCTTGAATATTATTCAGTTAACAGCCACGTAGATTTTGATGAATCCGGAGAAATAGCTTGCGGTCGTAGGCAGCGTAGAGCTGTTGACTACAAGAAACTTTATGATGTGAGTATATTAAATAAAATGGACATCTTTAGCAGTAGTATGGGATTCACTAGTATAGTACTAAAAAAAAAAGTATAGTTATGTTTGGATGAAAAGCTAAATTGAACGGCTTATGGACATGTCATAAGCTATTTCTATAGGCTCTCTCAAAGAGTATCACAAGTAATTGTGCTAGTAGATAAACCAATCCAAACAGAGCTAAAGTTTCATTTGAGTTCCTCTCTTTTCAGGAAATGTTTGGGAAGGATGTTCTTCCTCATGAACAAGTGAGTGAAGACGAAGACTGGGGTCCTGGAAAAAGACGGCGAAGAGAAAAGGAGTCTGATGCGGTTAATACTCTTATGACTCTACATGAAAGTGAAAATAAAATTCTGAACAACAAGAAGAATGATAGAATAAGAGGGGATTCTTTAGGCATGAAAAGACCTTGTTTCAGGATTCCAAATGATGCAGTTGCGGTATTAATTGATAGCTACTCTGTTGTCATCTTTCTTTCTTGTTATCTCTCGAAGTTCCAACTGAATATATGTGTGTGTGTGTCTATATATATATATATATATATATATATATATGTAAATAGTTATATATGCGCTAATTCGTGCCCATTTTGAAATGAGCCAGAAGCTTCGCCAGGTTTTTGCAGAGAATGAGCTTCCTCCAAAATCCGTGAAGGATGCCCTTTCAAAAGAATTGGGACTTGATGCTGCAAAAGTAATTATACCTTACAATCTCAATTTATATTTTGTTTCTATTTTAATCTGAATTTTTAGTATAAAACTGCATCACCATTTGGTAAACATCGTATATTTCACTGCAAGTTTTATTTCATCTATGTCCAGAGTTATTTGCAATGCTTTTGCTCTTTATTTGAATCAAACAGTTTTTTTTTTCTGTTCAAACTTCCTTTTATTAACGTTTTAGAAAATGCAGGTTCACAAATGGTTCAAAAATGCACGATACATGGCACTTAAAACGAGAAAGGTATGCTTCGGATGCTTTTGCTGTCTCCATTACTAATATTGTTTGTTTCCTTCTAAGTTGTTATTATTCAAATAGTTACCATTTGTACAAGTTGTTTAATTCGATGCTGGTTTTAATTCCTATAATAAGGTGTATTTTTACATCAGAAATTCATAAATTGTTATGTTCATGGGATTTGCAATAAACTCTGACATAAGTGGCTTTTGTTCAGCATCGAGAAGAAGTACAACGGCTTCAGAGTTTCACTTCTAATACCCCAAAGGATTCTACCTCACAACATCTGCAGAAAGATGAGATTTCAAAACAGAAGGTATCAAAACTTACTGTTATTCATTCCCAGAAGAAGATTGAAAATGTCACTGGCAAGGAGAAAACAAAGGCAGTCAGCTGTCCCTTGGAGAAAAAGCAAAAGCGACCAGAAATACCTCTACCCTTGATTGAAAATGGAAACAAGGTGCTTTTCTAAACCAACTGTCATATTATTTGTAAATGAACATTTCTGCATAAACTTTTCTAAACAACAAAGCATTTTTCTTGCATTAGATATGAGAGGTGGCAAAGTTTTACGTAGGTGGTCCACCATAGACCAGTACCTGAAAATTGGCGAAAACCCACTGACGTCATCCTCTAGATGTAGAAACTCACTATCCTTATTGTTTTCACGGACTGATATGATAACAAGGTCGGTGTCGGTTTGACAAAAATTAAAGAACACAGATATGAGTTGAATTTTGAGGCACACATATCTGCTTTCTTTTGTTTTTGCCAAACTAACAATGATCAAGTCACTGTCTCAGAAGTTTCTATTGACATCAACCATCATTAGTTTCTTCTGAGATTTTTAAGTACAGATCCACCATAGAACTTGCTGAAGAAGTAGACTACTATACTGGAAGCTTTATTGATAATTTGATCCAACTTCTACTCTCCGTTCTAGCAGTGACTTTGTTGTAAAGGGGAACGGTGTGATGTTGTTTCATTTAATCTTGACACTTCAAAGTTTTATTTTCAGGAATCCATGGAGGTTAATGATGATGTCAATGATGATGTTAGCTTGATGAAACTGTTAAAAGAAAGGAAAAAGAAAATAACTTTTGCATTTGAAGGAGACTCTGAGGCAGCAGAGTTGGAATTTGAAAGACTCAGCAAAATGAAGATGAAACTAGATAGATTGAAGCAAAGATTAACTCAAGTTCAATATTACAGATCAAAGGGTTCAGATGAAATTTATTTGAATGAGACATCTGTTATTTATGTGCCTGTAGCCGAGGTAAGGGAAAAGGTTAAATAGAAACTATATTCTTAAATCATTTTTGCACAGCTGGGTAATAATACATTAATATATGGCTGTTAGTTTTGTGCGCAATGAAATGAAGCAACCGTTTATAAGGTATTTACATTTTGTCACTGCATTATGAATTATGTGTGGTTGAGTGTAATTGATTTCACAGGCTTCATTTTTTTTTGGTAGCTGTTATAGTTATTTTGGTAGCCACAGCTTCATTTTTTTTCTTAAATAAATAACTTAACTCATTATTAAGCAAATAGTTGTCAATACAAGAAGGAATCAACTCGAAAATACTACCTCTAGTCTTAGTCTTAGAATATGCCGCCTAAGCTAAAGTTTGTGCAACAATATATGTTTGACACTTAAAAAATTTCACATTGAAGTTGGGAACTGAAGACAACAAAGATTGAATATGTAAAATTAAAATAGACTTAATTACAGTTTTGGTCTAGTCCCCTTATTTTGGTTTGTTCACGAATTGAGTCCACCTATTTCGATTTCATTTTTTTTTTACAAAATAATACTAATAGCATCTCATTTATAATCAAACGACGTATACATGTCAGTACATCAATAAAAATATGGGAGCGAGCTATAGATGAGGCTACCCTGACTAAAGCATGAGCTACCTCATTCGCTTGTCTCCTATTAAACTCAACAAGAGAATTTTCTAAATATAACTTAAAATTACGGATACATTCATTCATCACATCCCCAAACTCAGTATTATCAGACCCTCCCTTATGAAAATTGTCAACCACCGTTTTTGAATCAAGTGCAAAATCCACCCTTTGGAGTTGAAGCTCATGTACCCAGTTGATGGTATGAAGGAGTCCTAATGCTTCACCTAAGTCCACACTACATATTAGTGAAAGCCACACAGTTTTAGCTAATACAAATTGACCTTCATCATTACGAATGCACATTGTATCTTTCCATTGCTGGTTTTTTCCGACCAATCACTGCACTATCAGCCCTGCTGCTACTACTTGCTATAAGCTCACCAGTTGTTATTGTTGCTGCTGTCACAGTGGCAAATGCTTGCTGCAATGGCTTATTATTAATGTTGGCATGTTTCCAATCTTCCATTAATTGCACAGCACGTGCCAAAATTTGAGAGCTTGTTTCTACTACATTTTGCCATAGCCTCATGTGTAACACCCTGTTTCCCAAAGAACAAAAATAAATAAATAAATAAATCGCAACTAAATGATAAATCAGAGTAACATCAAAATCGGAGTATTACGCTACTATTTCATTCAGGTAATAAATAGGAAAATTTCTATTTATTTAAATCAATCTTGTCAACAAAATTCACTGAAATCGCAGCGGAAATATAACAATATTTATTCAACAATTATTCTATCAAAGTTTGGCACTAAGGTCTCAACTTAATTCATAATAGTAATTAAAATCAACATAATTGTTTTTCAACATAAAATCATAAAACTAATACGTAACAAGGAAAATCCAATAATCAAAGCCCGCCCCGTTACGTATCAGAGCACCTAGACACGTGAGGAGTCCACTCACATCAACAGCTAGTCCTGGAAATCTGCACTTGCCCACAAGGCGGCAATTCCAACAGAAGGGGTGAGATCACAATTCAATAATTAAAAGCATAATAAATCATGCAACAAATAAATCAACTTAACAACATAATCATCATCTCATCAATAATTCATACTTCATTATTCAAGAAAATCATAAATATTAGCTTTAAGTTTCATCATCTTATCCTTCATTAAATCCCTCTTTTCATCTCATGACACGACTCGACTCGACTCAACAAATGCAACGACACGACTCAACTCGACTATGCAAGACTCTTATGCATGTGGTACCAACCGGAGCATCAAGCCCCCAACTTCCAATGCCTTAATTCGGCTACAGGGCATCAAGCCCCCATCTTAAAAACGGAGCATCAAGCCCCCATCTCAGAATACGGAGCATCAAGCCCCCAACGTCCAATATGCGACACGACGACTAACAACAACTTTACACCAACATCTCAATGCCAAAACTAGGCCAACATGGTTTACAACATAGACAACAATGTCTTACGACTCGATAACCTTGACGTTGACAAGGACTTCTCTCCACAATATTCTTAATTCGTCACATAACTTCAAAAATTCATATAAAATTATTCACAAGGTATTTTTTTGTCAAACCAACGCCATTGGAAAGATAATTCAACTATCTACAACTTTCGTGTTTACAACTAAGGCCAATTTTGCACCGATCAATACCAGTTTTTAATTCAAATTCGGGTACATAAACTGAAATTTCACTGTGACCTACGTGTAGTAATTTTACCATAACTTGAGTTCTAGGGATGATTTTGAAGTCAAACCAAAGCCATTAAAAAGCTAACACAATTATCTACAACTTTCATGTTTACACCAAAATCCAGTTCAAAACGGGAAACGTGTGAAAATGCGCAAGAACATGAAACAGAGATGCTGTCACTGTGCAGCTCTCGGGAAAGTGATATTTTCTACCCAAAAACTTTGTTTTAACTCCGATTTTCACCAAACTTGGCCCTATAATTCACTCTTACATAACCTAACTTAATAAGACACAAAAAACAACAATCCAACTCCAGTTCATGCACAATTCATTAGTTCTATTCATCAACAATTATTCTTTTTACCAATAACCCTATTCTTTCTAAACTCTATCATTCTTAACAATTCCGACACCAATCATTACAGAATAATCAAGCAGCAATTCATACGTTAAAATTAATAGTAAGAACACACAATTCATCAATTTTCATGGGAATTCACAAATTAAACCCTAAACTCAATTCTACCCACTTTCTCATGAACCACTAATCAAACATGAAGAATTAAGCCCTTAAGTAGAGAAGTGAAACCCCACCCTTACCTGGTTTGATTGAATTACAAAGGTCCTAGCTCCTCTTGCCTCTTCTCTCTTGCTCTTGTTTTTTTTTCCTTTTTCTCAAACTTCTCTGTTTTCACGTGAAACTGATTTTTCTTTTCTCTGACTATCCTTTTCTTAACCTCCTTTATTCTAATTAATTTTAATTAATTCCCACTAATTCCTTTGTTTCCTCTTAATTACACCTCAGCCCCCTTAATTCAAAAATATTCTAATTCCTATCATTATTATTACTAACTATTAATAAAATCATTTAATTAAATCAACAAATCACATAATCACATAAATCAATTAAATATGACTTTAAACTCTACCAAAAATAAAATAAACAGGCGTTACATCATGTTCCTATGTTTCCATAAACTCCACAAAATACTAGCCATGTGAGCAGCATCTTGCTCATTTATTTCAAGAGTTTAGCGCTTGCTATTCTCTTCGTGGTGGACTCTAGGAAACCTATCTATTAGGATTAGCGCTTGCTTTCCTTTTCCAGCTTCCGACTGCGTCAGGTGGTATCAGAGCAGGCTTTCTCCTGCTCTTTTCACATCGTGATCAGCCATTGGAGATCAACCATTGACCAGGGCAGACTTTGCGAGGTGTAATACGGCTTTAACCTTGGCCCTCAACGCTCTGACCGCATAGGTGGCGGCTTTTTCCACTCAGTTAAACAACAACGCGAACAACAATCATCGAAGAGACAAAAGAGGAGGACCGAACATAGTTCCACCAAGTGAAAATAACTGTTTTGTTATTGCTGAAAATACGAGTTCTGAAGAAAAAGAATTCAACACAAAGAATGAACTTGAACGCGAATCTTTACCGAAGAAATCCTCGTTTTCACAAGACCAAGAGAGAGTACTGATATTACTTTTCAAGCATCACAAGCTATTGAGGATGCAAATATTATTTCAAAGTTCACCTAGGGGAAAAACGAAAATTAGTTCCTTGAAACCATTGGTGTTGAACATACTAATTTCTTACACCGCTCCAAAAACAATTTTACAGGGTGAGCCTATGATGGTTAAAACGAGTGAAAATGATTGCAAAGTGAAATTGAATGACTCATAGTTGTGTCTTGAAATCGAATTAAATGTGTATGCGCAATCAACAATTTTACATATTAGGGGGAATGATAAAAGACGAGTTCGGAGTTGTAGCATTAATGTTGTTCGTTTGGTTGGTTTCAATAATCAAACTCTTTATGAAGAAGAGAACTCAGGGTCAAGTTCTTTAGAGGTGAAGGAGAAGGTAAAGACATATGAGGCACTTATGTATGGCGCATCTAGGGAGGCATTAGATAGTTGTACACAAAATTTTGTATTCGACCTTGGTATTTGTGTTCATGAGCTCCGGACAGAGACATCTCTTTATAACAATAGAACTTGAGGTCGAGTTCTTCATAAGAAGAGGAGTCTGATGCAGGAGCAATTCAACGCAACCTGTAACATCCCGATTTTCAGACGTCGATATATTTTACCATACTTAAAATTTCAATATTTTATTTTCTTATAACTTGGTCTTTTTCGGTGTTCATATATATTGATTTTTAAAGTTTTTATTTAAACTTTAAAAGTGTTTAAAAAGAGATAATATAATTATTTAGTAGAAGAATTATTATTTTCTCTTATAGCATTTTTGACTAGAAGAAATATATACATAAACTATTTGAATATATTTTGGGAATCATTGTCTTAGTTTAATTAAGATTTGTTTGTATTAAATTAAGTATAAGGTATCTTATAATTGTGAATGGAACCAAGAAATGGTAACCATTTTATAATTACGTATCCAAAGCTTTCTTCATACATATATAGTATAAATAATAAGATATAATTATCTTTTATACATTCTAAGTGATAACAAAAGTAATTATATGTCTTAGAATTTTATAGTCCAACAATGACTTAATTTAATTAAGACTCTTGTTCTATATGATTTCCTATCTTAAATATATATTTTACTATCTCATAATTATATTGTGTCTGAATCGTTACGTTGATTTTCAAATGCCTAACATATGTATTTTATTTTATACTATATGATATATGATCATATAGCTTTCACAAAACCTTGGAACTTCATATAAAGACTAGATCTCACTAAAATTGCCACGACATGCTAGCAACAAACAAATACATACTTAATTGTTAAGTATTTCATCCAAATTAATACACCTCCTTCTTAGCATGGTATTTCGTTGGAACCCATATGAGAATGCCAACACAAAAAGAAGTTCCACTAATCCATTCTAAACTATCCACATGGCAAAATATTATCTTGTGTTTTATGAACAAGCCAATTGAATTTTAATATTTTATTCAATCCAAAATAGTATAAATAGGTGACCATATATATTCATTCTATCATCACAAACCAAAGCTCTCTCCCTCACCCTCAAAACACGTCCCACACACTCTCTATCTACATATATGAGTTTGTGTGTAAATGGCTTTGGTTTTAGTTCTTGTTTCAATTATGTTTTAGTGTACTGTTGTGCTGTCGATATTTTTAAGATTGTTTCAATCCCGTCCAAGATCTAAGAAGGTAATTTTTTATTTACTTTTAAAAGTTATTAGTATGTCGGGATTGTGCCTAAATTCACTCATTTTCTTTTCAATTATTTAACTACTATATTAAGAATCAATTTTAAATATTGATTTTATGCCGTTACTATAGTTCTACTAAAACTTTATTTTAGAAATTTAATTAAATTATTTTAGTCGTTATAATGCCTGAGAATTATTCTAAATTTTATTTAACTACATATTCTAACTTCTACCAAATTATCGGTAACTACGGTATGAACAGGAATAATGCCGGAGGTGCCATTTTTCAAGACTATTATCACAAACAAAGGTGGGGCAAGATTATGTACACGTCGGGACGGTTAACGTAAAATAGCTTAATATATATGTGTAGTGGTGTCCACAGCCACTACAACCGATAAATAACTTAGCTGAGCTTATTCTTTTTTAGTGATTTTAACGAATCGTTAGAGGAGGTTACGCCTGATGACACGAAATCATATCGTATTTTTAACTTCATTAATGTGAACTTTAGTTGCATTTTCATATGTTTTTATTTCTTATGTCTGTTTTTATGTTGGTATTTGTTTTGTTTTCAGTTTTGTCAAATAAAATAGGTCGGCGAAGAGAATTGAGCAAAAAATATCAAAAACGGAGCAAAAAGGGGGTGCAAAGCGCAAATTCGCGCAGCTCACAAAGGAACTCAGCAGAAAGGGGCATTTGCCCCCATCAGGCTAGTGGCGGGCGCCACCAAGTCCAAAGCCCAGCAAAACTGTTTTTGCGAGACGTGGGGAGTAAGCACGCGTCTGATCCGTTTCTGTTCCTAATCATTCGGCAATTGGATGAGATCAAAAGTAAAGTCTATCCTCCCAATTTTTGTGGATCGTAGAAGCCAAAATTCTTTTATAAATAGAAGACTCAAATTCTGAACTCCGGACGCCTTTCTTTTGTTTCTTTTCAGTCAGTTTTACTTTTCAGATCAATAAACTGTAACGGTATTTCTACACCGGAAATCCGTTACGAATTCTAATTTCATATTCCTGTCAAGAATTTCATTCCGATTATTTCCAGCAATTTTAATTCCAGCTTTTCCAGAATTTCTGTTTCCAGGTTTTTATTCGTTCATTTAATTATTTATTAAGTATGTCTAATTTAATTTACTGTTTTTATTTGTTTATTTTTTCTTCATGTCTAGCTAAATTTCTAGATATCGGTATGTAATTTAATTTTTCGAAGGAGATTTAGTAATGATTTAGCGCGCAACACATAAACTATTTTTCTAATTCAAATTCCTAATTTAATTCTAAGCTTTTGAACGAGAGTAAAATAAAGCAACTAAAGTTAAAATCAATAGAGCGAGAGTTTGACGTTTTAACTAAATAGTAGGAATTTGATATTAATTTTTTGAACGAGGGAGAGCCACGTTAGAATTAATTAGGACTTATTAATTTTCAAAATATACTTTCGAAACTAAGGTGGTAGAAAAGTGACAGTAAAACTCCTAGTCTAGAAAGTATGGTTTTTATCAACAAAACGAGAGTGTGAGGTTTAAACCTTTAAATTGAGAAAGTCCTTCTGAAAAATAAATCTTTTTTCGCGCGCTATTAATTTATATAATCCCCGATGGTTAAGTAGTTACATACCGATATCCCGCTTTAACTAATTAATTTAATTCTTCAATTTAATTTAAATTCTAAATTTCTAAACAAACTCTAAATATTCAATAGCTTTAGATTTACACCGTAACGACAGAAATACGGTAGATCGACTGTTGGTCCCTATGAATTCGATATCTTTTAAAACTACACGACGAGACTGTGCACTTGCGGTCAATTAAATATTTTTGATACACAAATCGTCGATCAAGTTTTTGGCGCCGTTGCTGGGGACCAATTTAGTCGATATCGTAACTCCGTCGTTACACCGTAGAGACTAAGGCGTTTTTAAATTTTTAAAATTTAAAATTGAAAAAAAAAATAATACGAAATAAATTTAGGATAAATCCTTTGTGCTTAATTTGATGTATAACCCAAATTCTTTTTATAATGACTATCCTCAAAATTTCAACTACTCCGATCATAATTTTCCCTATAACTACTAGCCTCAACCGTTCCCATACTTTGAGGGACAATATCTTAACTCTCAATACGATTACCACCCTCAACATTTCGAGGAACCGGAAGAATCCGTGAGTCCTAGCCTATTAGCGGTATTTGATGAATTTATGGAAACCTCCGTGAATGCTAGGCTAGAGCGACAATTTAGAGAATTTATGAGAGAACAAACCCTCGCAATTGAAAGGATTAGACTACGCAATCTCGAACATATTAAAACCCTAGAGAAGCTCAACGATACGGTTGACTCAATAGCGACTCACCAAGAGTCAATAGAGACGCGAATCTCCCAGCTCGCTCAGTCGGCCATAAGACCCTCTCACGAGAGACAAGTAAACGCTGTAGCAAACATTAGTGGAAGCGAGATTGAGATGTCTAGTAAGAACGACAATGTTGTCGAGAGTTTTGGCAAGGAAAGTGTGGAGATCGAAGAAACATCACCGACACTCCTCCCTAGTGAGGTAGTCGAAGAGGTAGAGAAGGGAACACTGTATGTTTTTCCTATTCCCTATAACCCACCAATCCTTGTTCCCCAAAGGTTAGTAGAGACTAGAGTGGACCCAAAACCCCAAAATGTGGAAAGGTAAAAAATATAACAATCTACACACATGGGGCTGAGGGCGCAAAAAGAAAGAGAAAATTGGGGGAAAGAAAATTTAAGGGAGTCATTAGTACAAAGAGGATGAGGGTAACACTCGGAAAGGTGAGTGAAAATACTAAGTCAAAAGAAAGAAGGACAGCTGAAATTGAACCAAAACCCCCACCTCAAATTAGTAAATCTTATTTTCTCCCAAAACACAAAATAATAGAAGAGGGCAAGAAAGCTGAACCGCCCTATTGGAGAAAAAAGAGAAAAAATGAGGGGTATGTGAGAGCAATTGATAAGTGTCCATGGAAACCTAAAGCTATACAAGGTAAAGGGATTGAGGTAGATAGAGCTAAAATTAAAGTCATAAAAAATCTACCACCTCCAAAGTCTTTGAGACAAGTTCGAAGCTTTCTAGGTCACGCTGGTTTTTATCGGCAATTTATTAAGGACTTCTCTAAAATTACCAAGCCCCTAACCAGGCTGCTTATGAAAGATGCCAAGTTCATTTTTGATGAGGAGTGCCTAACGGCATTCAAACAATTAAAGGCAGCTCTCATTTCCGCACCCATCATGCAAACACCTGATTGGAGCCTACCCTTTGAAATCATGTGTGACGCTAATGACTATGCCATAGGCGCGGTTTTAGGACAAAGGAAAGATAAGAAGCTTCATACTATCTACTATGGTAGTAGGACCTTAGACTCCGCGCAAATGAACTATGCCCACTACAAGAAATCTGTCAAATAGCGGCACTTGATTTGCGGCAGTTGTTATAAATCCGCCGGTAAACAAAAAATATTTAAAATAGTGGCGGTTTTTTGGCGGTTTAGGAGAACCGCCGGTTTAATTTACTGGACCGACGTTTTTTTTGGGTGTACCGGCGGTTGACCTATTTTTATTTTTTAACAAGAATAATAGTGGCGGTTTTTTGGCTTTAATTTAATGGACCGGCAGTTTTTCAATACTCTCTCTCACAAAACTTTCATCGTCCTCACTGCTACTAAGAACCATTTCCTTCTTCTCACAAATCCCTAATCTTCTCACCACCTTCAATTCAACTCTCCCTAGCCTCACTCTTTCATCCATCATCACTCTCGCGGAAAGAGATCCATTCTTCAACAATGGTTCGTAACGCCGTCGTTTCACTCTTTTCTCACCATTTTCACTTCCATTTTGTTTCTATCACTTCTTTTCCTCGATCTAATTAATCGTTCATTCTACTATGTAATTGATGAATTTAGAGATTATATTTAATCTCATTTTTGTGATTTTGGTGTATTATTTTATCTAAGTTTACGTTAAGGCTTAGAAATCTAGGGCTTACTTCAAGAGGTGCCAAGTCAAGTTCAAGAGAAGAAGAGGTATATATTAATATTTAGAGATTATATTTATTCGCATTTTTATTTTTGAGTGATTTTTTATGATACATGAATTGATTTTATATTATTGATTAGTTTATGTTATTGTTTGATAAAAATATATGCTGATGAATTCTTTGATTTGATAAATCTGCAGATGGTAAGACCGATTATCGTGCTCGGATTCGTTTGATTAATCAAGACAAGAACAAGTACAACACCCCCAAGTACCGCTTTGTTGTTCGATTTGTATCCTTTTGTTAGTTTAGAGTTATCATTTTTTATTTATGTTAGCTCAGATTTATCATTTTTGTTGATTATTGATGTAGTAGTATATATAGGTTGCTGTGTTAATTTTTTTTCTTTTGTTAAGACATGGTTTAATTTTCTTAAAATGTATTTATTGATGCTTTTAAAGTGGAGAATATATATAATTAACTGTTATAAAGGTTGATGGGGGGTTTAATCTACAACCCTTGATCCCTTTAACTCGTATTTTCATGTGCCCGTAGGCTGAATCAACAGACCCCATTTTAACTGTTTTGATAGCATGTTGTGTTATTAATTTTTTATTTTGATGATAGTTAATCATAGACGGCATGTAAATAATCGATAGTTATATTTGTTATTGGTTTTTTTATGGGAGAAACTTTAACTCATGATTAGACCAACAAAGATATTGTTGCACAAATTGTGTCTGCTAGCATTACTGGTGATATTGTTCTTGCTGCTGCATATGCTCATGAGTTGCCCCACTTCGGTCTTGAAGTAGGTCTTACAAATTATGCTGCAGGTATTGGTTATGAGATATATACCCCTATTGTACTTTAAATTTGTGTTTATGTTTTTTCACACATTGTATTGTGGTTGAATATTTGTTATAATGTGACCAGCTTACTGAACTGGACTCCTCTTGGCCCGCCGAGTTCTTAAGACACTCGAGATGGATGAGGAGTATGAAGGCAATGTTGAGGTACTTATGACTGTCTTATTCTCTCTTTCTCTTCTCTTGATATTGTTATTTGTAAACTAATAAGTTCCATTCTTTTTATCAGGCTACTGGAGAGGACTATTCAGTGGAGCCTGCTGAGTCAAGGAGGCCATTCCGTGCCCTCCTTGATGTTGGTCTTGTTAAGACCACAACTGGAAACCGTGTCTTTGGCTCCTTGAAGGTAATTAAAATGCTATATTACAATACGTATAGTTATTGATATTGTCTTGTTTTTATTGATTAAAAGTGATGGTTTGCAGGGAGCACTGGATGGGGGTTTGGATATTCCTCACAGTGACAAAAGGTTTGCTGGTTATTCTAAGGAAAAGACAGGGCTTGATGCTGAGGTTCACCACAAATACATCTTTGGTGGACATGTTGCTGCCTACATGAAGGCATGAATTAATATTGTTTCTACTGTGCTATTTGTGTTCAATACACTGTTTTCCAATGTTTGTGTATAACATTAATTTTCTTGTGCAGACTTTGATTGAAGATGAACCAGAGAAATACCAGACCCACTTCAGTGAGTATATTAAGAAGGGAATTGAAGCTGATGGACTTGAGGAGCTGTACAAGTCAGTTCATGCCAAGATTCGTGCTGATCCTTCTATCAAGAAATCAGAGAAGCAGCCTCCAAAGGAGCACAAGAGGTAAGTTTCATATCCATATTTATCTTGTCTCGACATGTTCAGAAGATTTTAAGTAGATTATAATTGGTGAGTGAAGGGAAATAAGCACCGCACAGTCATGTTTTTTAGCGTTTTGGTATTTTTTTCTCATTTAATTCAAAATGGAATTTGAGGTTGAAGAGTTACGTCCATAGATGTGGAAGAGTCTTTAAATTCTTCCAAACATGGGATCCTGTTAGAATTATTTGGTAATTTCACCTTAACAATGCATGCTCCAAGTCAAGATTCCTTAATTATTTTTATTATTTTGTCTAGGTACAATCTGAAGAAGCTTACCTATGAGGAGCAGAAAGAAAAGTTGATTGCACGCTTGACAACTCTTAATGCTGCCATTGGTGATGAGGATGAGGACGACGACGATGATGAGTGAACATCGTTGTTTATGCAGTCTAAGTGATGGATATCTAGAAGATTTTATGAATTTGCATTTAGATAAAATTTTTCTTGATAAATTTTGTTGCCTGTACTATTTATTTTTCTAGTTAAAATTTTGGATACTTTTATGTTGCCCGTTTTCTAGTTCAACTTTTGACTAAGCCTGGGTTAATGTGTTTAACTTGTTTGTGTTAAGTTCCTTGCTATTTATGATTTGGTCGATGTCTTTGATCACTTTGGTGGTGCTCTTATATGTTCTTCGTAGCAAGCCCAGAAAATAAGTTTTAGTAAATTATAACTGAACATTTTTAAAAGCATTGTAATTAAATTGATTTAACCATTGCGCTAGAAGTTTGCTTAATATTAGTACAGTTGTTCATGTGACATTTTTGGTGGTGCTCTTATTCTTATTGTGCATTTTGTAATATATTTTGCTTTGTTTTGAAGTCTGATTCAATTGTTCATGTGTATTTTGTGTTTAAGATATGAGAGCCTTTAATGAGCTTCGGAGGTTGGAAACGTTCTTCAAAGACGAAAGTAGACATGGTGTTTCAATTGTTGATGTGTATGAGCTTGTTCAACATGCTGGAAGTATATTGCCTAGATTGTAAGTGGATTTTGTATTCAACATTCATTTTTGCAACTTTTGAATTGTTTGTGCTTCTTATTTGAACTTGAATAGTTAAGCGATTTCAACTATAGTCTTGTGGCTATTTCTGAATGGCCTGGATGAAATGCACGATTTATTGTGATGCGACTGATTTTGAGTAAAGCTACATGCCCCAATTTAGACAGAGAACACAGAACTAAAAGATAGTAAGTTTATGCGTGCACATAGTAAGATAGCTACATCAACCACATGATAGTAGTGCTAATTAAATTTGAAACTAAGCCACTCATTATTCTGATTTTATAGATTGTGGCATTTCTTATCCCTCTTCTTGATGATAAGTTTCCTCTGATACGAAGTATTTCATGCTGGACAGTATCTCGGTTTAGCAAATTTATTATTCATGTATGCATGCATTTTTGTTCTCTCCCCTGGAGTTGGACATGAATCATTTATTGTTTGATGTGTTCAAGTTTTATAACTTTATGAACTTTATACAGACTTCAATATATTAACTTATTTTTAAGATTTTTATCATTTTCGATCTCCTAAAACATATGGCTAAAACTATATCCTAATTACTAACAAATTCCTAATTATTAAAATCCCCGGTGCCCCTGCAAGGTACTTATGAAGCACTGGCATGGACACACATACACAACATCAACACTAACACACCAACATTCATAATAATTCAAAAAAGAAAAAAAAGAATTTAAGCAAAATTATCATGCAAAGGCATCATCATACATTTGAGGTTTTCTTGTTTGAATCTTGACGCGTTCGTGTGTGTGACTGTGTGCTAGGGTATCAGGCATACCAAGGGTTATGAACAATTTGATAACGTTCTTATGGGTCTTCGAAGAATTTTGGATGATAATAAGCGTGTTCAAGAGGCTGCCTGTTCAGCTATTGCAACTCTAGAAGAGGTTCTGACTACAATTTTTGTTCATCTTTCCATAATGAATTAGTTTGGTTTCTTCATTTATTTCGAATACATACAATTCTCAAGTTTAATTTACTTATGTTAGGAGGCTGCTGAAGAGTTGTCCCCACGCTTGGAAATCATATTAAAGCACCTGATGGTTGCATTTGGGAAATATCAGGTGATTTACCAACCTTAACACACAATTCTATTGATACTTCATGTGAAATGAATCATATTTGGAAGAGTACTATCTCTTTATTATTACTGTATATTTCCATCTGCAACTATTTCCATGTTAAGGGCTGCAATGATTTCTCATGCTTAATCTCAACCATTCATTCATTCTATGTTTGCTATTGATGAAACTGTTAAGAGGAAGAAAAGGGTAGTGTTATGTTCTTCTTCTCATTCTTCAGAAGTTAATCCTTTAATTAGGTTAGCAAATTCTTCATTTTTGTTAAAAATGGATTTTTTTGGTTTGATTTTTTTGTTGTTGCTGAGGTTGTTTTATAGGTCAGAGGTATCATTTTCTGTTGGGACTTGTTTTATTCCACATCCAAAAAAGGTAGTAGTGATGAAGTTTATCTAGTTTTGTTTATATTTTGTGTATTTGTTACTTGATTAAGTTATGGTGTTTGAGAAGGTTGAGAAAGATGGATAAGATGCTTTCTTTGTGAGCAACTATAATGGAGGAGTTATTGCTATTGCTGATGGTGTCTCTGGGTATGCATGTTACTTTCTCACTACGTGGTTTTTGTCCTGTGGCTGTAAAGCACAAGACTCCTCAGATTAAGCGTGTCTTACATGTCCGACACTTACAATTGCATTGAATTATATTATTTTATCAAAAAATTGTCTGTATTGTGTCCAGTGTCTGTATGTGCTTCATAGTCCAGTGGAAGATTTAGTTTATGTTTGGACGAGCTGTGAGTTTCGCGTAATCAGGTGGCGCCATGATTTTGTTGAAACTAAAAGGTCTAGCTTTTGTGCCAAAATCGCGGTGACCTATCTTGATCGATGCAGTCAAACTTACTTTGTCAATTTAAACATGCACTTAATATCACCAAACAAATAAAATACAACACCCCAAATAATTTTTTTAAATGGGGCTGTTTTATATCTTATTAAGATTTTGCCAATAGTGATATAGTACAACCTCTGAGTTATGATAATTTGTCTTAATGTGTTTTTGTGTGATGATTTTCAGCTGGGTTGAAGAGGATGTAGATCCTTCATTGTTCCCACGCGAATTGATTGCTAATACTATAACTTTGTAGGAGATGTCGAGGTACCGTAACCTAACTACGCATACTGATAATGAATATTGCTAAATCAACTTTATATTTGCTTTCCAATTACATTCATTCTTTTGAAAATTTCAATAATGTTCCTCAGAAAGGTTCTACGCATGTTTGCTAACGAAGTTACAAATATGTTGATTCATTGAATATTGATGGATTTTGCAGGTGAATGACGACCCCCAGATTCTTATAAAGAAAGCACATGCTGCTACTTTCTCTACAGGCTCAGCTACTGTGTAAGTTTATCATTTATTTAGGTTACCAATTGGGAGACAAAGGATCCAGCACTTTTATGCATTTTAATTTTAAACTATTCTACCACAATGTACCTCATTGTTTCTTGTCTATGATTCTATGAAGCATCATTGCTATGCTAGAAAGTGATGGGAATCTGAAGAAAGCCAATGTTGGAGATTGTGGATTAAGAGTTATACGAATTGGTAATATCTTTGGGCTATATATTTTTTTGTTTGTCTAATCCTGGTTTTAACTAAAAGGTTAATTTGTCGATTAAGTGTCAGTTAACTTGTAAGAATTTGACCTTGTAACCTTAAGTAAGAATTTGACCTTGTAACCTTAAGTAACAAAGTTCAAATCCCCTCGGTCAATTGCAAAATGACGGTTAGTTTATTTGTCTAGTTTTCCTTTATTTTCTTATTCAAAACACTTGAATGTTGAGAAGTTGATTTATTTTTGTTCTTTTTCTAGGTCAAGTAATCTTTTCCACTATTCCTCAAGAACATTACTTTGATTGTCCATTCCAACTATGCTCTAAGAGTGTTGGCCAAACATACCTTGATGCAAAGGTAACATTTATCAATTATATTATTAACTTTCTTTTGTCCTTCACTCTTCAGTCGTCAAAATAAGCAGCGAAAGTGTTGTGAACGGTCCAAACGTCTTAACTCCGGTGAAATGTGTATGGTGGCGTATGGTGGTAAATGGCAGCTCCGTTCCTTGGACAAGGGGGGGGTGCCTGCAAAGAAAGGGACTCCGACGTTCAAGTCAGTAAGTGAGCAAGATGAGAGAATTAGGGTTGGAGAAAAGCGTACCAGAATGTGGTGTTTAGACCACATATTTATAGGTAAAAGTGTGAATGGATGAGGGCGGATTCCGTGTAGGAATCAGGGCCGTTGAGATTGAGGGCGGTTTATCCAACGGTCCATATTGAGCTGCGCTCTAGTTCCGTACAGGGTCGTTGTACAGTAACTATTATGGTGGAAAGCCCTTGAAGTGCGTGACGAGTTACAGCTGTCCTAGGGTTGCGCGACGGGACCCAGCTGTTCGATGGGCCTCATGTTATATTTGAGTATTGGGCCTTTGGCCAGTCCAGAACAGTTGCCCCCGAAGTCAATTGTTTATGTGAAATGAATATTGACTTGAATAGTTGAAATCCCGTTAAGAATCTTCCTGCAAAAAGAGTAATCCAAAAATACAAACAATATGGGAAAACATACGTTTTGAAAATCTAAAACATACCTGTTGGGAATATTGTACCCTATTTATATTCTCCCGGGTACAACATCCGTGAATCTTGATCTGAAGAATGCTATTGATTCCGTCCTGAAGATATGTAAGAGAGTCTTGATGATCCCGTTATGGGGATGTAGTTGTTACTTTATCTTGCCGGATTAATGTAACCGTTAGGTTTAGAATTCAGATCGTTTGGGTAGTTTTGTCATTTCACTGAGCGAGTGACAACTGTCATTTATGAAGCGTCGTGGTTGCATTTAATGTGGGCGCGTCTCTTTCTCTGCGCTTTTACTGCGCGTGCGTCACTAGGTAGTTACTAGGGCACTCAAGTTTACGTTGGATCGAGGTGAGATCTGAGCCGTTGATTCGAATCTTTCAGATTCTTCTAATCCGGTCCGTTGAAAGTGGCTCCAACAGTTTATAAATATCTAATGGGTATTTCTTTTTCTCTTTTCGCTTCCTCTTGCTCTCAATCCTTATTTTCAGATTGCAGCGATTTCAAGTTCTCCTTCGTTCTCTTTTCTCCGGCGATTTCGTTGATTTTGGTTAATCAAACCAATAACCAGTACTTTCTTCCGGAAGATCTTTCAAGTTTTAAAGGTACTTTCGTCTTTCCTTTAATCATTCTCCTTGTTTTACTTTCCTGTTTGTATCGTTATGGCCAACGCAGGATGTCCAATTGTTTTGAGCGATGATGATGAGGGAGTTCCTTATGAACAAGCATGTTGCCATGATCCTGGTACCTTTGAGATGAGTGCTATAAGTATTCAGAGGGTTTTTAAAGATCACGCTGAATTGATCATAACTGATGGTTTAACCCGTTCTTATTATAACGGTGATAACGAAATACTTGAGATTAGGTTTAGCAATAGTAAGATTCAGCGTCATAGGGAGAGTCTTGAGTTGAGATATGGTAGGAAATTAAGCAATCGTGAGTATGTGAAGTGTCTTCGTGACGCTGCTAACGCTGCTGTTGAAATTGTCAGGCTTACACAGACAGCAAAGGATCACGACGATAGAATGGTACGGAAAGTCAAAACTGTCCAAGTTGCTTTGGATTTGCCGGCTGACCGTTGTAAATACTCCTGGGTTTTGGATGAAATCCTGGGGTCCCATGTGTTTTTGCCCAGAAGAATTCTTTGGACGGGGCTTATATGAATGTAGGTCCTTCTGTTGACTGGAAAGTCGTGATCCCGGCTATTGAAAAGAGGATTTGCTCTAACTTTGTTGAATGCGGGATAATCATACCGGAAGTTCTAGTAAAGACGTTCCAAGTTATGTTTCCGTTTACGGATTTTGAAGTGGCGTTGATGGCGCATCTTCGTTTGGCTCCATCCCAAATACACCCTCTGTCTTGGTGTTTTGTAAAAGTTTTTCAATTTTTCTGTGAGTATAAAGGGGGTGTCGCCACTGTCCCTCTCTTCATGAATTTGTTTGTTCTCTCAAGAACGAATAAAAAAGTGGATCAACCGCAAGGGTATGTCTCCTTCCGTCAAAGAGCTAAACACTTTAGTGTTTACCAGGATTCTTTTAAATGGAACCGGGAACGATACTACTTTGTGGTTCCCGTATCAGAGAGAGCGCATCGTAATCTGTGTCACTTAGCTTCAGATGATTACAAGATTGACAGTGATGAGTCAGATTATGATAATTATACGATCCTAAATCTTGATGGCGAAGATGAGAAGGTAAATAGCAAGCCGGAACAAGTTGAAACTTCCATTCCGAGTTCTTCAAAACCTACTGCTGGGAAAGCTAAGTCAATTCTCGTTGACGATGAAGAAATTGCTGCTTGCAAGTCTAAGTTTCCCAAAAGTTGGTATCACCAGCACTTCGAACTTGCTTCAAAAGAGTATCTTTTTGATGAAAAAGATTTGAATAATGATGACTCCATCATGAAAGTTCTATTAAATGACTTTTGTGATTCTTTGAGTTACTTGGAGGAGGAGAACGGGGTGATGGTGACCCGTCGTGGCTTATTGACACGAAAAGACTAATGGGTTGTAGATCTCGTGATGCCCGTAATGAAGCTTTTGGTGAGGCTCTTAATTTATTGCTTGATTTCGAGTGTCTGTTTGTGATGTTAACCATGTTGTTTTTCTTTTTGCTCAGATAAGATGAGGATCACTGCTGCTATGATGAAGAAAAGACAGGAGGACCTTGACCGTAAACGCCAAGAGGAACTTTTCAAGCTCCAAAACTTAGATGCTGGTGAGGGGGCTTCTACTGCTGCTCATGTTGATGCCGGTTTGTCAGTTCCGGTCGTTGCTGAGGACCAGGATATTGCTCCGGTTGTTAACAAGTCAGGGCCGGAACCAGAAGTAGTTGCTGAAATGGTGAAGGGTAAGGGTGTCGCTGAAGTTGTTCAAGAGGTTGAACAAGAGGTTCTTATTTCCGTTACGAATCCTCCCGCTAAGGATGTGTCCAAGGTCGCTGAACCTTTGGAAAAGCCAACTGAAGATCTTCGTCATCGTAAAAGGGAGAAGCATTCAAAACCTGATACTCATAAGGGTGAAAACCCTAAGAAAAGGGATAGGAGTTCCCGAGGTGCTGAATCTTCTCCCAAAAGGAGTAGGCGTGCTGCCGCGAGTTCTGGTAGCCGGGAATCCAATTCTTCGCTGGTTCACCGCGAAGATAGGAATATTTCTAAGGGTCCCCCTCTTCCTCCTCCTGCATCTCCCTCTTTCCGGTTTCCTCCAAGTCTTGGCTCATTTCCTCCTTTGGACAGGAGTGCTTTTCCGGATTCTATTCCCAAGAGTGATCACCAATTTGTCCAAGGTTTAGCCCCCAATGCTCGTCAAGAGGACTTGGCCCACACAGCTGTTCAACTTGCAAAAGCTACTAACATGATGTTTATGATGGCTGGTGAACAGTGGGACATTTTCTCTGGAAATGAAGCCATTAGGGAGATTCAGCAGAAAAATAGGTTGATTGATGATCTGAAGGAGGATCTGAAGAAGGCTGAGGGCAGGTTCATGCTAGCGGACAGCAAGCTAAAGGCGGCTAATGTTCAGCTCCAAAATGCTCGTGATGACGTAAATGCTGGAACCGTCGTCATCAAGAAAAGGGATGAGGAGATAGCCGGTCTGAAGAAGAAGCTGGATGACGCTAAGAAAAAGCATGAATCTGAGCTGAAAGCTGGGAAGAAGAAGCATGACGAGGCGTTGGAGGCTGCCAAGAAGAGATATGATGAAGAGCTTGCTTCTGCTAAGAAGAAATATGAAGAGGAACTCGTTGCTGAACGGGAGAGGTATGAAGCGGAGATGAAGACACTGCAGCAGTTGAACCATGAGTTCAAAGTTTCTCTGGCCAAGTATACTAGATCTTATGACCTTTACGGCGATCCGGAGACTTTGGCTCGTAAGGTTATGCAGAAGGACCAAGAGATAGAGGATACCCTGGATCAAACTGCTGATCTTATAAAGTTGATCACCTCTCGTCTTGCCGAACAGATAGAGTTAACTCACCCCGGGTACAAAATTGATACCAGCTTGCTTAATCCTTATGGCAAGGTGGTAAACGGAAAAATTGTGGACAATGAAGATGATGGTGGTGCTCCCGTCAAAGTCCTGGGTGATGGTATTGACTCTTCAGTCAAGACTCTTGGTCTTGAAACTGCTTCAGAAACTGTTCTTGGCGTACGATCAGCTGAGGAGAAAATAGAGAAAGATCCTCCCGTTTTGGAGAAAGTGACTGATCCTAAGGAAGCTGTCAATGTTGCTGAAGTGGTTGGTACTGTCGGAGCTGTTCCCGCTGAAGATGTTTAACTCTGTCTTTTCCTTTTGTAAATTTGTTTCCCTGTACCGGTGAGCTTGTTCCCGGCTTGGATTACATTTTCTGAACAATTTCTGTAACTTAAGTACAATTATTTCCGTATGTATGGAAATTTATTTCTTTTTATGTCTTCTTCTGCCCTTATTACAATTGTTATTGTTCCCGTCTAGGGATTTATTCTGTGCATTTCATGCAGGTGTGGATTTTTGTTTTCCGTTTAGGAAAAAATTGTTTTTTTCTTGAAGGGTTTTGTTGAAACTCTTAGTCATTTTAATGACTGTACTTTATGTCTAAATTATCTATTTTAATATAAATGCTTTTGATTTATATGTTGGTGTATGATCCCATCTTAGGGATATGCTTGTTTTAATTTTTCTTTTGCACCGGTTCGTTTGCCTTAGTTTTAAAGGATCTTTTTACAAATGTATTTCTTCACATTTATACTTCCTTCTGCATGACATTCGTGCCTATGTTTCATAGGTCTTTAAATTTGGCCTTTCGTTTGAGGTCTTACTGGAGTAGAGGGAGAGTCTAGCCAAGAATTCCCTTTTCCCCTATGAACGTGCGCTGCTTTCTGGTGGCTAGCCGGAAAAGCCATTCATACGTAGCCCATTCGTGGGTCTTTAGCCGCCGTTTTAGAGGGTCTTTCACCTTTCTTTGAAGGTTTTTGTAATGTTTAGCTGTTGAATAATAACTTTGAAAAGTAAAGACATAATTTCTGAATAATCGTCATGCATTTCTTTGTATATTAATCTCGAACGATGAATACATGACTTCAACATGAATTTCATTAATAAACTTCCGTTCTTGGACGGGTACAAAACATTCATCCGTGCCTTGACGGGATACAATAAATTCTAGAAAAGTAATTTTAAATTTTAATGGAAAGGTCTTCAACTATAGTACTTCTTCATCTTTGCTGCGTTCCAAGTCCTAGGAATATGTTCTCCTTTGAGTGTTTCTAGCTTGTAGGCGCCTTGGTCAGTAGAAGTGGTGACTCTATAAGGGCCTTCCCAATTTGCAGCGAGCTTTCCATCAGAGGAGTTCTTTGCTCCTACGCCAGCACGACGGAGAATAAGGTCTCCGGGGAGGAAATCCCGTGATCGAACCTTTTTGTTATACCTTGAAGCTGTTGCTTTTTTGACGGCGGCCTCTGTCAATGCCGCATAGTATCTCTTTTCATCCAAGAAATCTAGTTCTTGTTGGATAGCCATGGTGTTATCTTCCTCAGTCAAAGGGTAAGCGGTTCTCCAACTTAGCTCGCCAATCTCCACGGGGATTACGGCTTCAGTCCCATAAGCCAATCTGAATGGAGTTTCACCTGTTGTGGAGTGGGGTGTGGTTCTGTATGCCCATAAGACGTGGCAAAGCTCTTCGGCCCAGTTTCCTTTAGCATTTTCTAGCCTTCTTTTCAGGCCTCTCAACACAACCCGGTTTGCTGCTTCAGCTTGACCGTTTGTTTGAGGGTGTTCAACAGATGAAAAGTGTTGTTTTATTTTAAAGTCCTCCATAAGCTGTTTCATCTTTTTGTCTGTAAACTGGGTCCCGTTATCTGTGACGACAGAACGGGGGACTCCGAATCAAGCATGAATATTCCTCTTGAAGAATTTGATGATGTTGCTTGCCGTTATTTTTGCTAAAGGTTCAGCTTCAATCCATTTTGTGAAATAGTCCACAGCTACTATCAAGAATTTTAACTGCCCAGCTGCCATTGGGAAAGGTCTCAAGATATCCATTCCCCATTGACGGAAAGGCCAAGGGATGGTGATATTGTGGAGTTCTGTAGGCGGGGAGTTGTGTATGTCTCCAAACTTCTGGCATTTGTCACAGTGTTTCACAAAGTTCTTCCGCCCATTGTTGGCCAATAATACCCTGCACGGAGCACTTTCTTCGCAAGTGCTCTTCCGCCCAGGTGTTGGCCAGCTATTCCTTCATGTACCTCTTCTAGCGCATAAGTGGCCTCTTCTCCTTCAAGGCATTTGAGGAGTGGGGTGGAAAATCCTCTCTTGTACAGCTGTCCAGCAACGACAGTGTGAGATGATGCTCTTCTCTTTATCAGCGCTGCTTCGTTCTGATCGACTGGTAGTTCTCCTTTTTCTATGAATTTCATGATGGGTAGCATCCATGAAGTGTTGCTGCTACTTCCGTTCAGAGCCATGACGGGTACTGCTTCTGTGATGCTTGGTTTATCAAGAGTTTCCTGTATAAAGGAATGATTTACCCCACTTCTCCTTGTGCTTGCTAACTTGGATAAGACATCAGCTCTAGTGTTCTGCTCTCTGGGGACATGCATTATTTTAAATGACATGCATTATTTCAAATTCTTCAAAACGGGTGATGATTTCCTTTATCACCGTCAGGTATTTCTGTAACAAGGGCTCTTTGGCCTGCGCCTCTCCTTTCACTTGTGTGACCACAAGTTGAGAATCTGTTCTTAGTTTCACGCTTTTTGCTCCCATCTCATTGGCCAGCTTCAATCCTGCAATGCAAGCTTCGTATTCAGCTTGGTTATTGGTAGTGATGAAAGAGAACCTCAGAGATACTTCAACAATTAAGCCTTCAATGCTCTCTAGTATCAGGCCTGCTCCACTCCCTTTGCTGTTGGAAGATCCGTCTGTAAAGATAATCCATTGTGTGCATGGTTCCTTTGTAGCCGGAGTCATCTCCGCCAAGAAGTCAGCAAAGGTCTGAGCCTTCAATGCTTTCCTTGATTCAAAGGAAACGTCAAATTCGGACAGCTCTACGGACCATCTAGTCATCCTTCCTGCCAAATCTGGTCTGAATAGCACCTGTTTTAAAGGTTGGTCAGTTCTCACAACAATTGAGTGGGCAAGGAAGTACCTCCTCAATTTCCTTGCAGCAGTTACCAAGGCTAAAGCTACTTTCTCAATTCTTTGGTATCTCACTTCTGGTCCGGCAAGGGCTTTGGATATGAAATATACCGGACTCTGATTGGTTCCTACTTCTCTTACTAACACAGCGCTAACGGCTTCGGAGGATATGGCCAAATAAAGGAATAATATCTTATCTTTCATTGGCCTAGATAAAACTGGTGGTTGAGATAGCACTGTCTTTTAACGATCAAAGGCTTTCTGGCATTCTTCGCTCCACACAAAATCTGATTACTTTCTCAACAGTTTGTAGAACGGTAACGCATGTTGTGCCGATCTGGATATAAACCTATTCAAGGCGATTAACATCCCGTTAAGCTTCATGATTCCTTGCTTTGTGGACGGGGCTTCCATCTGGATGACGGCTTCACACTTATCCGGATTGGCCTCAATGCCTCTTTCTGTTGAGTAAAAACCAAGAAATTTCCCTGCCTTAACGGCGAATGTGCATTTTTTCGGATTCAGTCTCATGTTATATTCCTGGACTCTTTTGAAAATGGCTTCTAAATGGAGACTGTGTGAGATTTCTTCAACGGATTTGACTATCATATCATCCATGTACACCTCCAGCATCTTTCCTATCTCTTCATTGAATACTCTATTCATCATTCTTTGGTACGTAGCACCTGCATTCTTCAAATCAAAGGGCATCACGTTGTAACAGTAATTGGCACCTTCCGTCATAAAAGTTGTCTTCTCCCTGTCTTTAATGGCCATAGGGATTTGGTTGTACCCAGAGTACGCGTCCAAGAAACTCAGCAGCTTGTATCCGGTTGAGTTGTCGACCAGCTTGTCTATGTTTGGCAGTGGATATGAATCTTTAGGACAAGCTCTATTCAGATCAGTATAATCCACGCTCATTCTCCATTTTCCAGATGATTTCTTAACCAGAACGATGTTTGAAAGCCATTCTGTGTAGTGAAGTTCTGAAATAAACTTCGCCTTTACTAGTCCGTCTACAATTGTTTGGGCCGCTTCCGTCTTCTCTGGCGATTGTTTTCTTCTTCTCTGAGAGATATATGGGAATGCTTCGTTCACATTGAGTTCATGACATGCTACCTTTGGGTCAATACCAGGCATCTCACTGGGTGAGATGGCAAAAAGGTCAGCATTCTTCTTCAAACATTCGACTAGGTCATCTCTCACCTTGACGGGAAGATTGAGGCCTACCTCCACTTTCCGTTCTGGATTATCATCTAGCTGTATTTCATCAAAGTCCCCGTCAGGAGTGGGCCTACTGTATCCTCCAGGTGGCAGTTTCTGTTGGTAGCTCTCATCGTCAGATTCGCCATCTTTGGATCGTGTGTCGAACCTTGCGACAGTTACGTCCATTGAATGGGATCTAGACGGTGCTACATGCTCTGGCACATCCACCCGTTGGATCGATTCGGCGTCACCAGCAATTCTTCAGGGCTCTGTAACATCTCTTGGCCCCCACCAGATCCGCCCAGATAGTCACCACTTGGTTATTCTTACTGTGGTACTTCATTTTCAAATGGACTGTGGACAGGACTGCTCCTAGAGCAGCAAGGGTGGTCCTCCCCAAAATGCAGTTGTAGACGGAATTACAGGGTATCACGAGGAACTGTACCGGTATGGCCATCTCCGAACCTCCTGTCTTTTCATCTCTGAATGTTACCGGCATAGTGATGAGTCCCCACGGAGTTGTCACAGCTCCGTTAAACCCTTGTAAGTCTGATCCGTCATAGGGGGCCAAATCTTCCTTCTTCAAACCCATCTTTTCAAATAAATCCTGGTACATGATGTCGCATGAACTTCCTTCGTCTACCAGGATCCTTGACACATCAAAGGTGCCAAGTGTGGCCATGATTATTAGTGGAAAGATTTCATTGGGTTTGTTGTTCAGCATCTCCTCGTCTGTGAAGCCGAGCATTGGTCTCTTGGTTTTTGGTTTCACAGATGGTATAAAACCAGTTGTTACAGCAAACATTTCATCAATTCGTCTCTTCATGGTTCTCTTGGAAGGTTTAGGGAACCCTCCAAGAATTGAGGCAACACGGAATCCTCCAATAATTGAAGCAATATGAGGGCGCTTGCCTTTGCTTTTTTTTGTTTCTTCATCACTACTACTGGAACTCTCCTTCTCTTTGTGCTTCTTTGAGACAGCATCTACGGTTTTTCGTGAGGATTCCTCCCGTCTAGGGGAGCGTCTCCGTTTAGGAGATGGGCTCTGCTTTCGGCTGCGGTCATCATTTCCCCGTGATCGTCTATTATCACGTCCATCTCTTCCTTTTTGTCCATCCCTGGTAAAGCGGCTTAATTTTCCCTTCTTGATTAGGTCTTCAATGGCATCCTTGAGGTGGATACAGTCATCAGTATCATGGCCATAACATCTGTGGAACCGGCAGTATTTTGTTCTATCTGCATGTGGGGATTCTCTCACGGCATGTGGGAATTTAACACCAGCATCTTTGAACTCCGCATTGATGCACTCCCCAAGGATCCTGTCAATAGAGGTGTTCAAAGGAGTGTACTCGGAGAATTTGGGCTTTGGAATTCTCAATCTTCTCTCAGAGTTCCCGCCATTATTCTTTTCAGCGCCCTCTTTCTTTTTTCCAACTGGTTGTTGTTGCTTAGCCGGAACCTCCGCTAAGAGTTTTTCTTCGTAATTGATATAGGGTTGTGCCCTTGTCAACAGATCATGCATATCTCGTGGGGCCTCCAGTCCCAATTTTTCCTTGAACATTGTATTTGATTTCAGGCCTTTTTCAAAGATCCAACACAGTAATTTGTCATCAGCGTCCTTCACGTCTATAGCGGTTCGTGTAAACCTTTCAATGTATTCTCAGTGTTTCCTTCTTCCCCTGAACGATGTCACTTAAGACGGAGACAGTTTTAGGTTGTTTCCACCTAGAAGTGAAATGAGATGTGAACTTCCTGCACAGTGTTTTCCAGGAATCAATACATTTCTCTGGAAGTGTTTTGAACCATGTCAAGTTGGGTCCCTTAAGTGTGAGGACGAACAACTTGCACTTCACAGCACCACGTGTGCCGTAATAGTCTAGTACAACATCCATGTGTTGGATGTGTTCGTCAGGGTCGCCTATTCCATCGTAGCTTTCAAGTTTGGGGGGCTTCTCCAGGGCTTTCGGTATTCTACAATCGGAAACTTGTCTAGCGAATGGACCACGACTACGGATGATAGGTGAAGGGGCTGAACGTCTTTCTCCGCGTTCAGAATGGCGAGACGGGGAACCTCTGTCCCTGTCCTCACCTCCTCCACGTTCTCTCCGGCGTTTTCCATCACCATTCCCGTTGGCACGTCCGTCACTGCTACAGTGCTGGGACAAATGCTTACCGTTCCTGGAGGTCTGGGCTCTCTGTGACTCAGCCTCTTCAGCAGGCTCTTTAGATTTTGTCTTCGTCTTCCCGGAAACATTTGAGAAAACGGAATCACTTTGAGCTCGAGCTTGCAGTTCCTCCACTCTGATGAGTCCGTCACGTTGTTCCTGCAGTATTGCTAGGATGTTCACCAACATTTTATTGGGAGGAGTAACAGCAGCAGGTGTTATTTCAACGTTCCCTTCTATCCGACGTTGATTCACGGTAGGAGTTACCGTAGGAATCTCTTGGTCTCCAATGACTTGTAAGTGTTGGTTGACTTCTTCCTCTTCAACCACTCGCACTTCACTTGCGATTCTTCTCCTGGTTGATACAGATTGGGCTTCTTCATGCACTGGTGATAGTACATGATGGAGTGTATCATTCAAGTTTCGCGTGTTAGAGTCAGCTCCTCTAACAGCCTTCGTTCCCTTCGATGCTACCATAATGAAATGGGTTGTTCACAAACAAGTAAAAGATCTGGATCTGGTGAACCAGTGAATGAGTAGCGAAAATCAAACAAAGTTGATTTCCCACAGACGACGCCAACTGTTGTGAACGGTCCAAACGTCTTAACTCCGGTGAAATGTGTATGGTGGCGTATGGTGGTAAATGGCAGCTCCGTTCCTTGGACAAGGGGGGGTGCCTGCAAAGAAAGGGACTCCGACGCTCAAGTCAGTAAGTGAGCAAGATGAGAGAATTAGGGTTGGAGAAAAGCGTACCAGAATGTGGTGTTTAGACCACATATTTATAGGTAAAAGTGTGAATGGATGAGGGCGGATTCCGTGTAGGAATCAGGGCCGTTGAGATTGAGGGCGGTTTATCCAACGGTCCATATTGAGCTGCGCTCTAGTTCCGTACAGGGTCGTTGTACAGTAACTATTATGGTGGAAAACCCTTGGAGTGCGTGACGAGTTACAGCTGTTCTAGGGTTGCGCGACGGGATCCAACTGTTCGATGGACCTCATGTTATATTTGAGTATTGGGCCTTTGGCCAGTCCAGAACAGAAAGCAATCACCTAAGTTTTCTTGCTCAGATTGAGACCGATAACTGATTGTGCACAATTATTCTGTTTCGAAGATATTTATTATAGTAACCGTCACATCTAGACTAGTGTGACATGCTGTAATACTAAATCCCTAACTCAATAACCTGTGAACAAGTCTTTCATAGGCCGCAACATTAATGCAATACAGAAACTGCGAAACTATATACGCATTTAAACGTATATTTATTGTATACTGTAATATCTACCCATTCCATTCCATGCTTCCATCTAATCTATCACTCTCAGACTTCTCTTACCTTCATCTGTTTATGCAGGAGAAGCTTTGCTCAAGTATAAACAGAACAGAGGTTAGTTCCCATTACTTTTTCATCTCAGCTTCATTCCCTTTTTGTTTGTCTTTAATTTGTTCTTTCATTATCATTGTTTAGAGTATTTAATTCAGATTTGGATGGTTTAATGCTACATATTTTAATGATGAATATTCTTGTGCATCGTATCAACTAAGTTGCAAGCTTTTAACAGTGTGTCAAATTTAACTCTTGTTTTGATGTTGCAAGAAAAGGAGCTCAATAGCGCTGTGATCTGCTTGATGCTTATAGGGTATAGTTCTATTCGATTCTGCTCTAATTTTATTGGATGATGGTTTGGGATACATCATTTGATAATCCTCATTGGAAAACGAGAATATTGAGGATGCACACGCCGACCATCACTTGAGAGAACAGTATAAATTTTAAAACAATCAAGATGCTAAATACTGTAAGTTTTAATATTGCTGAAAGATTCTTTCCTTGAAATGCTGGGGTATATTATTTATTATCAACCCATTAGGTTTTTATCCGATGTATCTGATTCATAATTTTTTACAAAGATAATGTTCGAGTCAATTGGATTTAATTGGTATGCACTATCAGATGTATATATGTGTATGAATTTATCTATAAATAAAGTTGAATTCATAAAGTTGCACTATCAGATGAATTTATATGGTAGATTAACCAGTAAATGACCTTGCTTGATGTTAAATAAAATAGTATTTTGGTTTCAGTTATTACTTTCTCTAGCAACACTTGTTTAGATTATGGTTTTTCTTCAGCAGGCTTTCTTCTTCTCTTGATAAAAAAGTTTTTGATCAATTAATACTTCTGTTCTGTTCAGTTAGATTCAAAACCTGCTTTGTGCTATTCGAAGTTTCATTCCATCACTTTGTGCTTCTTTCTTCAAGAATTACATCAATATTTAAGTTTAATTTTGTTTGTGGACGCAGAAATCTTATTTCAGTTTGAGTCTTGTTAGAGTCATTAATAATACTTATTTTAAAGTACTATAAACAAATGCCATTTTGTTAAGGTATTTTCCAAAATATGAAAATTAATGTGCTGTTGCTCTAATATACCATCAGTGTTGGAAAACAATGGAGCTAGGGTGATGAAAGAATTGCAAGTGAAAGATGAGGAGGAGGAAAGATTCCAAGCTGTTCTTGAAATTGCAAAACGCCAAAGCCTAGGTATAATATCTCTCAGTCCTTACCGAACCTTATCTCTTATTTTCTTTCCCTCATCATAAAAGATAAAACGCTAACTTGATAGGAAGTACTTTTTTTTAATATATTGTTAGTAGTTTTTTTTAGTAAACTTGTTTTTATTCCTAAACTTATATAAATATAAATCTTTTTAGGAAAAATATAAATTTTTTTTTTTGGTATACAACATAAATTTTATTTGTTTGTTATGAAAAAATAAATTTTGATTAAAAAAAAAGAAAAAACAGAACCTTATCTATTATTTTCTTTCCCTCATGATAAAAAAAATCTATATATTCACTTTCCATCATAACGCTCTCTACATCATCACTGTAGTTTCGACGACGCCAAAGTTTCAACCACAGCTGTCGTTCCTCTGTCACCACCGTATGTATTTTTGTTAGACTTTAATGTATTTGCTTTGATATATGTTTTGTTTAAATTCATATATTTTTCAATATACTAACTCTTAAATCCATATTTTATATTTAAAGTAATGGAGAAGACATGGAATCACATGATATCACCGTACGAGGAAGCAAGACAGAAAAAAATAGAAGAAAATAAGAAGAAGATGGAAGCTCTAAATATCCGTTGTCTATCTCAATCCATCCAAAAACCGTCTTCAACTAATTTAAAAGGTTCACCGGTGTTAGCCCATATTTTGGTTAAGTCAAAATATGCCCTAATTATTCTTTAAATATAATTGTTAAACCTGTTAATTATGGAAATTAATGTTTCCAAATTATTAATGATGCAATAAAGGTTTAAAGTGATATATTTAAATAATATTCTCATTTGAGAACATTTTAAGATCTCAGGAGATGGAAATATTTATAAGTCTAGGGAATCAATCAAGACTTGGTTCGAGTTATCAAACAATTCGATTGGCATTCAAAGGTTACTCGAACTCGAAGACTATTAACATATTTTAGCATTTTCTGAAGATTCAAAATTCAAACCATTGCAACGTTTCATTCAAAAGTGGCAACTATTGGCATTTAGGAATGAAGATCAGATGGCAAGACACTTGTCAAATGGATGTTAGTTAGTCGTTACTAATTAGCCTTAGTTTTTATCTATAAATACTAGTTCATTTGATGTAATTAGGATCACAATCTCTCATACTACAAACCTTACACATTCTGAGTATCCAAGCGTTCGAGTGAAAGGAATAGACAAGGCAATAATGTATGATCTTGTGATTAAACTCTTTTAAATTCATGCAATTTACATGCTTTCTTTTACATTCTTTGCCTTTTAATTCATTGAATTATTTATTTTTCTTGTCAATACGTACTCATTCTGAGTATTTTTACATTTCTTGTCAAGCAAGTCACATTTTATTTACTTTCTTTTACTTTTTCAAATCAACCTTGTTCATTTGCGTTAATGAACATTGCTATTTTCAAACTTGAACAATAAATGCACAAACATGTCCCGAGATTCTCTAGTTGGTCTCTCAAGCATTGCAAACTAGCGGTTGTTTACCAAAAATCAGTGTAAACAAATTGGCACGCCCAGTGGGACTGGTTTTGTGCGTTTTATTTTCAAAATCTTCTCAAAAAATTTTCTTGAAAATTTTCTTGCAACATCTGTGGGGGCAACACAGGCAATTCCTGTGTCTTCTTCTATGCCCTCATTAACATCTAATGCTGCAACCATAATGGCTGAAAACACATCGAGCATGCCTTTACAAACTATTGGTGGGGTTCCTCCCCCATTCTCAGGATCTTCATTTGACTTTCGAAGTCAATCAAGGGGCTTGTATCAGTCCCAAAGATCTTATCCATATGGAATGCCTACAACCATGATGCAAAGCGTGTATTCACACCCTGCATTACACTCTGATAGGATAACAGTGAGGTCTCCCTTTCCACAAGGGCAAAATTCTAATAATACCAGAGTTCGAATGAACCAACCGGCCCTCACCACAGATTCACTTTTGTCTATGAGGCAACAAATGGATGAGAGTAACTATGATATGGTGAATTTACTCACTGAACAAATGGGTACAATAATTAACCCATTAATTCGAGATACAAATCAGACTTACCAAACCTTGGCTACCCAAATGGGTAGGATTGCTGATTTCTTTGGAGGGGCACAAGTGCCCATACATCAGCCACTTCAACCATTACAGGCCCCTAGACCAAGGCCTGGACAAGTTGCTGACAATCGAATCGAGGAGGCTCGAGGTCAGCAGCAAGAGCCACAAGTTGTTAACCAACCTGTACAAAGGAATGTTGAACCTGAAGTGGTGCTTGTTCGTCGAAACCAAAATGCTGATGAGGTTTTGAGAAATGTTCAACATAATGATTTTGGGCAGAATAACTTAGCCAATTTGGTAGAGACCATCCTTGCCCAAAATGGTCTAAATGTAGGTTTACATAGACCCAACTTTGTGTCACCATTATCTGAATTTGTTTTGCAAACAGAAATACCAAGGGGTTGGAAAACCCCAAAATTTACTAAGTTTGCTGGTGATACAACAGAGTCTACAGTCGAACACATTGCTAGGTATTTGACTGAGGCTGGGGACATAGCAAATAATGAGAATTTGAGGATGAAGTATTTTCCCAATTCTCTAACAAAAAATGCTTTTACTTGGTTCACAACCTTACCCCCACATTATGTATTTACTTGGACCCAACTCGAAAGGCTCTTTCATGAGCAATTCTACATGGGCCAAACAAAGATAAGTCTCAAAGAACTAGCAAGTGTTAGGCGTAAAACACCAAAATCTATTGATGATTATCTCAATAGGTTTAGGCTTCTTAAAGTCAGATGCTTCACGCAAGTTCCTGAACATGAATTGGTAGAAATGGCTGCTGGTGGCCTAGACTACTCAATTCGAAAGAAATTAGATACCCAACATCTTAGAGACATGGCTCAGCTGGCTGATAGGGTTAGACAGGTTGAAAGACTTAAAAATGAAAAGGCCAGGAATAGCAAGTTTCATAAGAAAGAGAGAGTAGCTTATGTAGGGAACTATGAAAGTGAAAGTGAACATGATCTAGAATTCGAGGAGGTTGATCAAAGTGAGATAGACTTGGCTGAATTAAAGTCAGGGCCTCCCTACACTTGTAAATTGTTAAAGCCCTCGAATGGCAAAAACTCCAATGAACCAAAGAATGATAAATATGTTGCTAAAACCTACACATTTGATGTTACCAAGTGTGATGAGATCTTTGATTTATTGGTCACTGATGGCCAAATAATTGTTCAAAAAGGATTAAAGGTTCCCTCATTAGAATAAAGAAAGAAAAGAGGTTACTGCAAATTTCATAACTTTTTGGGTCATAAAACTTCACATTGTGTTGTTTTCAGGGATTTGGTGCAGAAGGCATTAGATGAAGGGAGGCTAAAGTTTGACGAAAAAGCTAAGCAACCCATGAAAGTAGACACAGATCCCCTTCAAGTAGCGGAGACATCCTACGTTGAGCCATTCGAATGTCTGATGATAGACGCAATGGAAGCATCCCCGGTTCGAGCTGTTACTGAAAGGGAGTATGCTGAGAAAATTAAAGTAGTTTATCCTCGAGCTGAAGAGGAACTCATTGATTTTCTCACCAGGTGCAAGCTGAGCAACAAGGAAGTTATGCTGTGTCCTCGTTGCAGCGCTGTATGCGACAAAGAGGCTACTGCAGGCCTTAAAAATGTTATGCCATATGTGGCTAACAAAAACAAATGGTCTACTGAGAGACCAAATAAGGGCAAGGCCATAAACCTAGGCCCTACCATTCATGACAGGATTGGAAGGAGACAAACGTATGTTCCTTCTAATAGGGTGCCTGTTAATCAATGGTCATCTGGCCAACATCAGGCTTACCAGAAGCGAAGGATGGATGTTGGTGGCTCGAGTCAAGTTGCTTCGAGCAACAATGCTGAAAATAGGAAATTTTCCTATAATAACAACTATAAGGGAAAGAATCCTATGACTCGAACTCAATGGCGTAGGTATCTACGCCTTAAGAAGTTGGAGAAAGAAAACGCCCATGCTGGGGGCAGCTCCAACTCGATTGCCCATGTTGGGGGCAATAACAAAGTTGTTCATGCTGGGAACAACACCAAGATTGCTCATGCTGGGGGCAATCGAAACGATACAGGGAACAAGCAAGAATATGTTCCTAAGAAGGCTGAAAAAGCCTTAATTATTGATGAAGGCTCTTCCTCGAAGAGGCCTGTTAAGGAAAGGATATCATTCCCTGATGACAATATGGAGGATGATATTCCTGATGAAGACTTATTGGAGTCTGGTTCTGAGCCAGATTTTGATGTCTTGGTAAATGTGGTGTCAATATTACCACGTGAATATGACGTGAGGTCCACTTATGATCCTGAAGAAAAGTTTGTGGAACCTGAGTTAGAAGATTACACCCCTATTTGTTACTATGTAATGAATAATGGGTGCATTGAACAACAGAAGGCTGTATTCGAATAGCTTCACGAAGGGATGAAAAACCATCTCAAGCCTTTATACATCAAGGCTAAAGTGGGTGGTATTGGAGTGAACAAAGTCCTGGTGGATGGGGGTGCTGCAGTAAATCTAATGCCCCATTTCATGCTCAGGAAGTTGGGAATGTATGATACTGACATGCATTCACATAACATAGTTCTTTCGAACTATGAAGGAAAAAGTGGCAGGTCCTTAGGAGCCATACAAATGGATGTTGCAGTAGGCAGCACCATAAGGCCAACTCTCTTTATAGTTGTGCCTTCGAGGGCTAGCTTCAATCTACTCCTTGGGAGAGAATGGATTCATGGAGTAGGGGCAGTCCCTTCTACTTGCCATCAAAGGTTGATATTATGGAGGGAGGATAACATAGTAGAAAATATAGAGGCTGATCAGAGTTTTTATATGTCAGAGGTTGACCACATCACTAAGGCAACTTTTGATAAGCACTTAGCCTCCATAGCACCTTGTGGGCAAAGAGATAGTGGCTTTCGAGGAGCCAGTAATAATGTCTATCATTCAGTTAGACTCCATCCTACTCATGGATTCTGTTGGGAGAGGGAAGAAATTGATGATACCCCTCCTGAAGATGGAGTTATTCCACCATCTGGGTGGGATATAGAATACCTTGATGATGTCTAAGCCCTTTGCTTGGGCTAAAATAACGGCATACGTTGCCGAAAGGAAGCTCGAAACGGCCTTAGAGGCTGTCAAGGAACAAAATATGGTTGAAGAAACCATTAAAGAAGACAATGGCAATATGTTGCCAAATGAGCAAAGGTTAGACTGCATCTATGATGATGAACCTTTAGGATTCGAGAAAGATCCTGTGAACTCGAATCCAAAGATGCAGGCTCAAGATCCTTTGCAAGAGGTAGATATTGGTGATGGCTTAATGAAAAGGCCAACTTACATAAGTGCCAATCTTGACCTCGAATTTAAAGCTAAAATAATTAACCTGCTTAAAGAATTCAAAGATTGTTTTGCATGGGATTACAATGAAATGCCAGGTTTAAGCAGGGAAATGGTGGAGCATAGACAAAACCAAGAGTGAGATTAAAAGGCTATTAAAGAGTAAATTCATTCGAACCACAAGGTATGTTGAGTGGTTAGCTAATATAGTTCCTGTTATTAAGAAAAATGGTAGCCTGAGAGTATGCATAGACTTTAGAGATTTAAATAATGCAACACCTAAGGATGAATACCCCATGCCAGTAGCAGAAATGCTAATTGATTCAGCAGCAGGGTTCGAATACTTGAGCATGTTAGATGGCTATTCTGGCTATAATCAAATTTTCATTGCTGAAGAGGATGTGGCTAAAACAGCGTTTCGATGCCCTGGGGCATTAGGGACTTATGAATGGATTGTTATGCCATTTGGCCTAAAAAATGCTGGAGCCACATATCAAAGAGCAATGAATCTTATCTTTCATGATTTTATTGATGCCTTTATGCAAGTATATATTGATGATATTGTTGTAAAATCCTCATCTAGTGATGATCATTTAAATCATCTTAGAAAATCATTCGAAAGAATGAGGAAATGTGGATTAAAAATGAATCCACTAAAATGTGCTTTTGGTGTACATGCAGGGGATTTCCTTGGTTTTGTGGTGCATAAAAAAGGCATTGATATCAACCAAAATAAGACAAAGGCTATTATGGAGACTCAACCTCCAAGAACAAAGAAACAACTTCAATCTCTATTGGAAAAAATCAACTTTTTGAGAAGATTCATTTCGAATCTAAGTGGAAAAGCTCATCCTTTTTCTCCACTACTTAGAAAACAAAAAGGTGATCAATTTCATTGGGGGCAAGAACAACAGCAAGCGTTTGAAGAAATCAAAAATTACTTGTCACATCCACCAACGCTAATGCCTCCCATTCGAAACAAAGTAATGAAGTTGTATATTTCAGCATCTGATTCAACTATTGGTAGCATGCTTGCCCAAGAAGATGAAAATGGTGTTGAGAAAGCTGTATATTATCTAAGTAGAGTATTAAATGATGCTGAAACTAGATATAATGCTATAGAAAAGTTATGTTTGTGTTTATATTTCTCTTGTAACAAACTTAAGCATTATATTAAGCCTATTGAAGTTTATGTCTATTCTCATTTCGATATTATTAAACATATGCTTCAGAAACCTATTTTACATAGTAGAATTGGTAAATGGGCTTTGGCTCTAACTGAATACTCCTTAACCTATAAACCCTTAAGAGATAGAAAGGGTCAAATAGTGGCAGATTTCCTTGTTGATCATTCAATAATTGAAATGCCACTAAGTTATGTAGAAACCCAGCCTTGGATTTTATATTTCGATGGTTCCAAACATAAACATGGAACTGGAATTGGGATTTTGATAATTTCTCCAATCCAAATTCCTACTAAGTTTAATTATAAAATCAATGGGTTTTGTTCCAACAATGAGGCTGAATATGAAGCCTTGATTGCAGGTCTTGCCCTTTTAATTGACTTGGGGGCAAGAAATATTATTGTTAGAGGTGATTCAGAATTAGTGATTAAACAGTTGACAAAAGAATACAAATGTATCAAAGAACATTTGGCTAAGTACTTTGTAATTGCCACTAATTTGTTGGATCAGTTCGAATCCGTGCAATTCGAGCATATACCTAGATTACAAAATCAAGAAGCTAATGATTTGGCTCAAATAGCTTCTGGCTATAAAGTAACTCCTGAAAATCTCAACAAATTAATTGAGATTAGGGAAAAATTGGTTTTTAATGAACCATTGTCTTCAAGCTTGTCAATGGCAAAACTTGTGGGGGCAGATATACCACATAGTGATGAAAATGACTCGAACAAGGTCTTAGATGAAGAAAATGCTAACATTTTTACCATTGACAACTTGGTAGATGGAGATTGGAGGAAACCAATTGTGGGATATTTACAAGACCCTAATGGTCAGTATGATAGGAAGACCAAGTATAGGGCCTTAAGCTATGTTATAGTTGGAAATGAATTGTTCAAAAAGACAAGTGAAGGTGTTTTATTAAAATGCCTAAGTGAAGCAGAAGCTTTAATAGCTATTTCTGACATACATAGTGGAGCATGTGGTTCTCATCAAGCAGGCCACAAGATGAAATGGTTATTGTTTAGACAAGGCTTATATTGGTCTTCTATGTTAAAAAATTGCATAGATTTTGCCAAAGGATGCCAAGAATGCCAAAGGCATGCAGGAATACAACATGTACCTGCAAGTGAGTTACATTCTATAATAAAGCCATGGCCATTTAGGGGCTGGGCATTAGATTTGATTGGTGAGATTAAACCTGCTTCTTCTAAGAATCAACGTTACATTTTAGTAGGTATTGATTACTTTACAAAATGGATCGAAGCAGTGCCTCTACCTAATGTAGATCAAGAGGCAGTGATTAATTTCATTCAAAATCATATTATCTATAGATTTGGCATTCCAGAAACAATTACCACAGATCAAGGATCAGTGTTCACAGGAAGAAAAATGCACGAATTCGCTAGTGAAATTGGTTTTAGATTGCATACTTCAACACCATATTATGCCCAAGCAAATGGTCAAGTTGAAGCTGCTAACAAAATAATCATTAATTTGATTAAAAAACACATTGCTCAAAAGCCAAGGAATTGGCATAAAACTTTAGATCAAGTTTTATGGGCATGTAGGAATTCCCCTAAAGAATCAACTAACTCTACACCATTTCGATTGACATATGGTCATGATGCTATTTTGCCTGTGGAAATTCATATGCAATCATTTCGAGTACAGAGGCAAATGGAAATACCAAGTGATAAGTATTGGGAAATGATGTTAGATGAATTGGTTGATTTGGATGAAGAAAGGTTACAAGCTTTAGAATATATGACTAGGCAAAAAGAAAGAGTTGCCAAAGCCTATAATAAAAGGGTAAAGTCAAAAGTTTTTAACTTAGGGGATTTAGTTTGGAAAGTTATCCTGCCTATGGATAAAAAGGATAGAGTCTTAGGCAAATGGTCCCCTCAATGGGAAGGCCCATTCAAAATTGTTCAAGTTTTTTCAAATGGTGCTTATGAAATCGAAGAGTTAAGTCCTGAGAAACATGTTTTAGGGATAAATGGTAAATATTTGAAAAAATATAAACCAGCTTTGCTCGAATTGAACATAAGTGCAGAATAAAACTTAGAACGAATAAAGACATGGCAAATATGAAAGAAAATATTTTGCCACAGAAGGGCATTGTCAAATTACAACCAAAATGATTCGAGCAACATGATAATAAAAATTGTTCAAGTAGGACAAAAAGAGTTACAAAGATTCAGCTACATTTCGATACAAGGCATCTAGAGACATCTTCTCTGCCCTAATGACTCGTTTGTTATCTTCAAGAGCTTGGATTTCTGTTGCCACCACTTCAGAGTCATCTATAGCTCGAACCCCTTCTCTGCCTTTGGCATCAATTTCTGCTTGAACAAATTGAATCATTTCAGCTTCAATTGTTGTTTGGGTTTGTTGTTCTGCAACTATCTTCTCTTTGTATTCATTGATTTGACGGTAAAGATCCATTATGATAGCTTCCCAAGCAGCAATGTTGTTCTTACAAGCGTCGAGTCTAGGCGCCTGGGCTTCAGTAGCTTTGGTTCGAATGACAGAGACCTCATGGTTTAGCCCAGCAGCTTTAGATATCAAGTCGTCATAGGCAGATATTTGAACATTGAGCCTAGCTTCGTTTTCCCTCTCCTTTTGCACTACCTTGGCGTATTGATCAATCAGGCTTTCCAATTGCATGACTTTACACAAGGTAAGAGTATCAGTGTGAGAATTGTGCAATTTCTTCAGGAAAGCCAAGTACTCAAAAGCCTTCGAGGGGTTGGTTTCAAGTACATCCAATACATTCTGCATCCCAAAATCTGTTTTCAATCTGTTAAGTAAAGAATCTTGCCTTACAGTAGCATTAATAGTAGCAGTGGAGGGATGAGATGTGCCATCAGTTTTCTCACTCGAAGTCTGAGATTGAGACTTGGATTGCAGAAGAAGATTGAGGGCAGCTGCTAGGTCAGTCTTGTGAATTTTAGCAAATGCTTCCTCAGGGACCCCAATGCTAGCTGACAACCTCGAAGTAGAAGACTCTGAAAGCAACTCAGGTCCACCAGCCTTAGCCTCCTCAATCTTAGTATCGTCTTCGATTTCATCTTCTTCCTCTGATTCAGATTCAATAGATTCACTCGAATCGCCTTTGCTAGGAGTTGGAGTTGGCAACTTTGTCTCAGCCTCACCTGTCCAACCAACTGGTCCTGTTTCCCTTTCGAATATAACGTTAGCTTCAGCTTGAGTCATATACACAGGGGGACCAATGTCAGGTTGAAGATCAGGTTGGGCACTCGAATTGACCTGGAAGTGGAAATACTTACACAATTAAATGCTACCGGGATCGAAATGTTGAATATATTGGCAAGGAATTTTAAGAAAAAATGGTTACCTGGCCATATTTAGCTCCAATGTACTTCTCCATTGGGGAAGGACTCCTATTCCTCCCAGCAGAAGTCTCACTAGCAGTGTTATTCTAAAAAAAAAAAAAGAGAAAAGAAAGTGTAAAGATTGAGAAATTGGTTAACATGTTCATTCGAGCACATGAATCAGGAAATGACTTACCTTGTCATTTTCAACCTTTGTTAACTTTTCTGTTTCCTTGAGAGCAGGAGTTGGAGAAATTTGTTCCAGCACTGGAGAAAGTGGAGGATTGCCTTGATCAGTTGCGTGAATGACCTTCTTAGCATTGTCCTCATCTTCCACAGTAAGGTCATGATCCACTCGAGCAGTACTAGTGGTATCAGACTTAGAAGATCTGGAAGGCTTGGATTGCCCTTTCTTCTTCTTTTTCTTCTTCAGTTCTTTCACCACTGTGGAGTCTTCTGATGCTTTCTCAGTATCTTCCTCCTCTTCCTGTCTCTTGCTCGATTCAACATTCAAAGAACTAGTCTTCTTACTGTCTTGTGCACTATTATCCTCTTGGGTAATATGCTTGTGCTTCCTTTTCAGGGGTCTTTCAGGTTCAGTTTCCTACAACAAGAGTAAAAAACATAAGAATGATAAAGCATGAGGAAGGGAAGACTTAGTAAAATAATAGGTATTCAAATGACTAACTTCATCTCCATGGATTATTATATGTGGGAGTTGATTTTCTTTAGAAGGCCTAGCAATGCTAGTAGTGTGTTTCTCTCTCATTATCTAGCACAAATGTAGAAGAAAAAAGTGTTTAGGCATGGCTCGAATCGAAGGAAAAGGTGAGAAGTTTTACCTTATCTATTTTTGCGGTTCTGGTTTCCTCCCTCCTTCTTTCTTCTTCATCAGCTTGCCTCCTATCCTCATCATCAGCCAGGTGAATGCCTCTATTACTTTTAGGCTTTATCGTTCGAGAAGCAGGCTGTGATGGTCCTCCAGTTACTTCTTTCCCTAAAAAAGATGACAAATCAGAATTCGAATAAGGGAAATGTAAGACAAACTATTTGGCATCAATGGCTAAAACAACGTACCTTTATTCTTGTGTTGTTCTTGTATGTCATGGATTTGCTGCCTTATAAACCCACTATTCAGCCTGATAATGTTTGATCGAACATCACCAACAATGTATTTATTGTAGTGATTGTCCCACCAGTTGTAGAATTTTTCAGTGCAATAGTAGGAGTGGTTGAACTCGATGGGGTTGACATTGTAAGCAAAATTGGCCATCCTTTTGAGATATTTGGTAAAAAGATCTTTGGAAACTTCATTACCAATGACCATGTTCTTTTCTCCTTCGAACAGACTCTTGGGGTACACTTGAGATAACCCAAACTGCCTCGAAACCAAGTTTGGTTGGTACCCAACCAAGACTAAGTGGTTCGATTTGGACCCAATCCTGCAACTAAGGACGGTTGGGTGCAAGTAGTGTTGCCATAACTCGTTTACATCATCAGCATTATCTGGGTTGTTGGCTGGGAACTCATCCTGTAGCCAAGCTGGTCCTACCCTTCTGTTAACGAATGGGGCGTGATGTGGTAGGAATTTGTTGAAGTTAAGGAAAATCTTCATGTACTTAATGAAGAGTTCTTGAGGATCAGTCTCATTCGAGCTGGAAGTTAGTACAGCCAACCTAACTCCCTCGATCGAACGGTTGTTCACATCAGCCTTGAATTTTTTGGGGATCTTTAGTCCCATTTCCCTAGTAAAAGTGGCATTTAGCCACAATTGCAGGAGCCAGAGTGGTCCTGAGACTGGGAATGGTGCTCCATCTTTGGATTTCTTCAAGTTATCACAGAATTCGCCCATTGATTCGTATAAAACGCCCAAGAGCAGACGACTAAGTGAAAAACCATGACCCTCATGAATTTGAATTGCCAGAGGAATGTACATTTGAGTCACTTGAAGTGATCTCGAACAAAAAACATATTGGCATAACCACAAGGTTAGAAAAGCCACATGTTCCTCAGCAGATACCTCGCCTTCATCCTGATGCTCCTCGATGAATTTGGAGAAAGCTGCAGCATTGAGTTTAAAATAAACATTTTCACTTGATTTGGCTGGATCGAAAGTCTCACCTTCTGGTCTCAATCCAGTAATTGCTGCTACATCGAGTAAAGTTCGGGTCATCATTCCACAAGGAAAGTGAAAGGTCTGGGTGCTCCTCTCATAAAACATCATAGCAGCTGTCAGCATTTCATAATGATAAGCTGGGCCAAACTTTGACAGTTGGATAATATCATAGACTCCTGAGCGTTGCCAAAAAGAACCCCAATCCTTCTCGACTCGAGCGAGCCATTCGATATAAGCTGAATTATTGCAATTTGGAGCTGACCTCCACATGTTATGGGGCTTTCGAAGAAAAGCAAAATTGAAAGGGTCAGTACTAAAGATTTTTGGTTCGCATGTTTTGCGCATGGGAAAAAACTCAGAAATTGAGGGTTTTAGGGTGTTTTCGTCTGGGAATGGACCTCCAAACGCAAACACGTCATCAGCAATGGAAAAAGGAATTATCAATTCATCCTCCCAACGTGTTTGTTCGTCTTTAGTTCCATGTGGTTCAGGAACCACCTCAATATCATTAGCCTTGCAAATCGATTGATTCCATTTACCAGCAAAGGGAACAGGGATTAAATCTTGTTGTTCAGCCATTGAAATATGACGAGGAAGATGAACAGTGTAGTGAAAGATTTGATTTTTTTACAGACCTGGTACAGAAAAGGGATCTGAAATTTGTTGGTTTAAATCAAACGCGGGTTCAACGTTCTAATCAAACAAACAGATTACAAAATGGTTTATGAGAAATGGAGAACGAGATCTGAGAAGTGAGTAAAGAATATGAAGAAGCTGAGTTAGGGAAAGTTGCAGAAAAGTGTTGAAATGGTGACCTATTGCTATTTATAGGGTTCGTTTTCAGCAGAATAAAATAATTGGAAAAGAAATTCGAAATTTCTTTCAACTTCCGCATTCGCCACGTACCCCATGATGGCTGAAAAAGCGAAGTAGTGTCAGTAGTGGGAAACGCGCTGACGGTTATGATCATCATTACTGTCACGTGCCATTAAATGTGGAATAAAAAACGCCAAATTCTTTATTCGAATCACTCGAATCGAAATTGGCATTTTTTGGGGGCAATTTGTTAGCCCATATTTTGGTTAAGTCAAAATATGCCCTAATTATTCTTTAAATATAATTATTAAACCTGTTAATTATGGAAATTAATGTTTCCAAATTATTAATGATGCAATAAAGGTTTAAAGTGATATATTTAAATAATATTCTCATTTGAGAACATTTTAAGATCTCAGGAGATGGAAAATATTTACAAGTCTAGGGAATCAATCAAGACTTGGTTCGAGTTATCAAACAATTCGATTGGCATTCAAAGGTTACTCGAACTCGAAGACTATTCAGAGACTTAACATATTTTAGCATTTTCTGAAGATTCAAAATTCAAACCATTGCAACGTTTCATTCAAAAGTGGCAACTATTGGCATTTAGGAATGAAGATCAGATGGCAAGACACTTGTCAAATGGATGTTAGTTAGTCGTTACTAATTAGCCTTAGTTTTTATCTATAAATACTAGTTCATTTGATGTAATTAGGATCACAATCTCTCATACTACAAACCTTACACATTCTGAGTATCCAAGCGTTCGAGTGAAAGGAATAGACAAGGCAATAATGTATGATCTTGTGATCAAACTCTTTTAAATTCATGCAATTTACATGCTTTCTTTTACATTCTTTGCCTTTTAATTCATTGAATTATATATTTTTCTTGTCAATACGTACTCATTCTGAGTATTTTTACATTTCTTGTCAAGCAAGTCACATTTTATTTACTTTCTTTTACTTTTTCAAATCAAACTTGTTCATTTGCGTTAATGAACATTGCTATTTTCAAACTTGAACAATAAATGCACAAACATGTCCCGAGATTCTCTAGTTGGTCTCTCAAGCATTGCAAACTAACGGTTGTTTACCAAAAATCAGTGTAAACAACCGGTTAGTAATTTAAATTATTTCATGTTCAAAGTCACATGATTTTAATTTACAGTATATTTTTATGTATGGTATATATATACGATAATGCTTTTGTTTTATTAATAATTTATAATTTGTTTTCAGGGGTATAACATAGGATTACCGTTTGAAGTACGACGCTCTTCTGACTCTAGTCATGATATGCTTGGGGGTGATCAAACAACTCCATGTGATTCAACTTAAATATATAATTTTTGTTTAGCCGTGTTCAACTTTTGGTATTTGTTTTTGATTTCATTTACTAGGCACATGTGTTGTGACCTTTGTTTTAGTTTTTTCTCAGGTACTATTCAAAATAAATTATGGTTAATACCTTATTTCTAATCAAATATATTTTATTATAATTTTTTTGGTACGTAAAAGGATTGTAATATGTTTAATTATGCCTTTTTTTTCTTTCTAAAGTATTTATATTATTCCAATTGTTTATTCATGAATTAATTAATTTAATAATTCAGCATTAGAATGATTTAAAAAAAAATAGAAAAAAAAATCAGGTAAAAAAAATAAATATATAAAAACATAGGGGCGGTTTAAAACCGCCGCAAAATGTTGCAGTGACAAAAATTAAAGTGTTAACATTACTGGTGGTTTATAACTGCCGCTATTTTTTTTGTTTTCGTTTTTATTACCGGCGGTTTATAACTGATGAGGACATAAATCATCAAGACCTTAATGAAGCAATCCAAGGTTTGGAAGGTCCTATGACAAGGGCACAATCTAAGAAGGCTAAGGAAGCTTTAATTCACCTAGTTACTAACATGTTGAAAGCAAGTGACCAAAAGGACGAAATAGAGCCAAAGATTGTCAATTTGATCACTTTAAGTGAAGATTGCAAGGGAATGGGGCATGCTGCCTAAATTTAAAGTTTTATTTATTTTTGTAATAAAAGTGTGAGGTCCAAATTATTTAAATTAGGCCAAAAACACTCAGAATATTTTTAGTTTATGTTCTAGCCAATTATAAGCTTTTTAAAGCTTTAATTAGGCATTTGGTGTGTTATTTTCATGCAAATAAAGGCTGGAAGGAAGATCAAACAATCCAACACTCAATTATGAAGAGGAGGGGGCGAAATTCAAGGGCTGGAGACAAAAGTATGAATTGCCAATTATAGCTCACAATTAATGTGTAACTCCTTTTTCCTTAATCAGCCACCAAGTGAATAATTAGGCTGATCAATACTAATCAATAGCGCCCCAAGCACTAATGAGAAGAATATGGACCAGTTTTGATGAGTTTTATTTCTTAAAAAGTTTTTGTAACTTTCCCTATATAAAGGGACGGATTTTATTGAATAAAGTAGTGAATTTTGCAGAATTTTACACTTTGTGTGAATTGAGAGCATTGTCTCTTTTTGGTTCTGGATTGGACCAAGCTTTTGATCTTATCAAGAAACCAAGTTTCTTGTGGCGATCCTCATTTTGGCTTATCATCCTTTCTAATCAATAGAAAGAGTGTGGCGCCCAATTTCTATTCTTTTCCACCAATTCTTCATTTTATTTCCTTGTTTGCATTCTGTCCTAAACTCCATTTTTTTCAATTAAATTTCATGGTCCATATTGAGTCATATCAAACACAAGCTTAAACTCCATCGAAAATTATGAAAATGGTTAATTTCGTATGTGGATAGTTATCAATAACTGCCGCTATTATTTTGTTTTTTCTGGTTTTTATCATTGCGGCGGTTTTAACCACCGCTAAAATGCTGCGATAGTCTGTTTGGCGGTTTTAGAAACCGCCGATAAACACGATTTCGCCACATGGTAGTGCGGCACTGTTTAAACCGCCACAAATATGTGTACCGGTTGTTCAAAACCGCCGCTATCCCCTTAAAAACTGCCGCTAATTATCTATTTTCTTGTAGTGGCCACCACAGAAAAAGAGCTCCTGGATGTTGTGTTTAGGAATGGAGGGGATGGTGTAACACCCTGATTTCCCAACTATTATTTTAGCTAATTTTATTAATATTGTAAAATAGCAACACAAGGGTGTCACGTTCTTTACCATGTTAAACCTAATTATTAGAGTAATTTTAATCATGCAGCGGAGTTAAATTCAAAATAAATAAAAATAAAAAAAAGATAAATAATAATAAAGCTATTTCTCCAACAAAGTCTGAATTAAAATTAAATATCAAAAGGTAACAATTTCCTAACATCCATAAATAATTCAACAAAGTTTCAAAAGATCTTTAAATGAAAATTTCAAAAGCAATAAATGAAGTTTCCCAAGTCAGATATCCAGAGCGACTCCAAAAGACTCAAAACAGAAATGTAAAGCAATTTCTAAAGCCACCTCGATCATCAAACCTAAGCTTGAACTCCTACCTGAAAACTACGGTTGCACACCGTAGGGCCAAGCCAGAGGGGAAATGTAAAGGTGAGCACAAAACATCAAATGATAACCGAAGTACAATAACAAGAAGAGATAGCGAAACAAATATCAAAGAAAAGGTCACTATAACGGGTGACCGCGCGTGCACTCACAATCAAACGATATTAAACCACAACTATTAGTTAGATATAACTCACATAATTTATATATGTATTATAGACTCCCCTATGGTCCAAGGGCTACTTCATTGCTACATCATTGCTACATCATTTATATATAATAGCTACATCATTTATATATACTTGCTACATCATTGCTACATCATTTATACATAATAGCTACATCATTTATATATAATAGCTACATCATTTATATATACTTGCTATATCATTTCAACATCATTCATAATAGTATAGTTTATACAACACCAATAGTCATCAACCTCTTTTCAACATCATTTCATCTCAATTCGACATCATTAATTCAACTTCATTAAAACACGTGATTTCACATACTTAATCGACATCATTGTTCAAACAATACAACAATTCAAACCACAACAATTATTATCAACGAACAACACCTTAAGCAACACCAATGGACATTTAAAATCAGCAGCTTAAACAATAAAAAATGACTCTCATCGACATCAATAACGACGACTTAAAACAACTCCAATATACTACAAGAAAACAGCCTTTTAGCCTCCAAATTTAGTGTCGGCCCCCGACACCGACGCTAATAGAGTCGCACTACCGTCGGTTTAGCCGACGCTAAAGCTTAGATTTAATTTTTTAATTATTAATCAAATATAGCGTTGGCTTAGCCGATGCTAATTGTGGTATGGCAGACGCTAGTTTTATGAAATACAATTCTTGGTCTTATAGCTTCGGTCCTCCGAGGCTTTCATAATTTATCTTCTATTATATTTTTGATGCAATATTAATGTTGACTGATTATTTGATTCTCTCTTCTATTCTTCATTCTAAAAAATAAAAACACAATTGACTCTCAAATTAAACCCTAGAACCCACCCATCTTTTTTCTATTTTCCCTGGACTACTTTTCCAAATCTTCCTTCGCCGCCGATTCTCCACCACTCGTTTCTCCTTCTTCCTTCACTCTCCGTCGTGTCTCTCGCGAAGAACAACGAACACTTTTCAGAACCCACGGTCGTTCGATTCAAAAAGAACCCACGGTCGTTCATCAACTCTGAAGAACAGGTACCCACCTTTTTTCTCTCCTATTTTTACAACACTTTCACATTCATTCTCTGATTACTTTTTTCCTCTTTAGTTTTGATCTCTCTTATTCTATGTTTTCAACGGTAACTTCAAAACCTCTCCACACTAACTAACTCTAACCCTTAATTTTTGGAACACTTCTATGCTAATTAATACATTTGTGAAATGCGAATCCTTCTTAAGCAGTTGAAAGATGGTACAGCAAAATTTGAGATTGTTTTCTCACCACTTCCTTCTATTGTTTCTCGTTTTAATCCCAATTTAAGCTTATTTGCAGCTGCAAATTGTACCACTCTCTTTTTCACTAGAATTGGCTCATCAATGTGAGTAAAATTTCAGTTTTTTTATTTTTTATTTTTCATTTTCATCTGAATTAGGGTCAAATGTGATTTTAGCTAGAATTGCTTATTGTTATTATTATGAAGTCAAATTTATTGTTGATGTTGTCGTGAGCTTAGCTCAGTTGGCAGGGATATCACATTATATGTGCAGGAGGACTGGGTACACCACACTTATTCACCGGAATTTCTAATCACTAGATACTTGAAAGAAAAAAAAATTGTTAATTAATACTGTGTCATTTTTTTTTCATCTTCATCATTTGATAATTTTTTTTAACTATGTATAGGTTCACTAATACTGTGTTGTTTTTCCTAAAATAAGTATCTTTAATTTCAACAATGGATCAAATTTGAACTCATTTTTCTTAATGGCCCCTCCTTATGTCTTTACAGTGGTGAACAATCTGAAGCAATGAAGAAACTTGAAAGCTTTTCAGTTCAGAAGGTTGCAGTGGATGGAAGGTGTCTGTTTCGTGCACTCGTATGTACCATTTTTGATTTCTTTGTCTTACATTTTGTTCACTTTTTTGCCTTCTTTGCACATTTGCACTCTTAAGCAACATATAAGTTGAGTTCCTTCTAAAGACACAATTTCCCCTCAATCCAATTGTTGTATCAATCTCGCCAAATTTGTGAGTCCATACAAAATATGTTATATGGAAGTTACTAGGTAAACTTCTATGTTTTCAATCTCAATTTTTTTTAATCTGCATCTTACTCTCCTATTTTTCTTATCATGTTGATTTCTTAATATGCACAGAAGATCATGTTTGATTGTGTGTGAATGAGCAATTTTTACTGTACTAGCTTTGGACGATTTATTAGTTTCCCCAATTTGGAAATGTGTCCATAATTGATTTTGTCAATAAGATAGAGATAATAGGTGAAATTTGAGATTATTAGATAGATACTCTTAGAAAACATATATAGTCATTTTGAGGTTGGTGCTAGTTTGTTAATTTTGAGTCTTTACGTGGAGTCCTTGTTATGTTTTTGACTTGCCTGATGTAGTGCTTGGTTTTGTTTCTTTTGTTTTGATTTGTGTTGGTAAAATGTATCTTGGGTTAAGGTTGGTGTGCTGATTTTGTGTTGTAGGTGCTAAAAAATTTGTTTTTTGGCCAATTATTTTTGTCTTTCTTGGGTTTCTGGTAGTGATATGGCTTTGTATTATGTGATGGTTTGGTTTCAGGTTTTGTCAGTTGGTTTTATTCTACTACTGCAGTGTTTGTAACTTTGGTGTCATCTTATTAATGTATCATGGTTGGATTTTATGAACTACTTGTCAAGAAATAAGATTCTTAATGTTGATCTATTTATTAATAACAAGTCCAATTAAAATTGAATCCATTTGTGACAAAGGCTCGTATTATTGTGACACTAAAGTTCTTAAGTATCGAATTCACACTTATTGTCTTGTTAATTAATACTGTGTCATTTTTTTTTTTGGTCTGCAACTAATAGTTCAAGTGTTCAACTATGCCTTGTTTTGGTGTTTTGCAGGTTTTGAATGGTCCTGGGATATTTGGGATTTTATGGTAGATGTTAGGGTCTGGTTCAGGTTGGGAGATAGAGGGTTTGTCATATGGGTATCTACAAGAAATTTCTATCTTCGTAAAGAACTAATGTGAGTTCATATTCTTTCTTATTTTATGCTTGTATTAGATGGCTTTATACATGACTCTCAAAATATCTTTGAAGTAGTATCTTTGAAATTAAAATAACATCATGGAATTATGTGATCTAAAACATATTGTGCATTACTTTTTTTATGTTTGCTGATAGGTCATTTTGAGCTAGTAGCTTACTAAGCATTATCCACATGCACATGCTGTTGGATGAAATGTGAGTTATTGAAATGCATATTTCAAATTTTGGTTTGAATATTGTCATTTAAATTTTTGTCTACCACAAAGAATGAAGAAATCTTGACTTAATTTGAATTTTTTTTATGAAGATGGTTGGGCTCTCTGTTGTGGGTTGAGACCACTATGGTGTGTTTCCATTGAGAGGCAAATTGCTCAATGTGCGGGAAGCTAGCAATAAATAAGTCTTTGAGATATGGTCATTTGATGATCATGGCTGATCAGGTGAGAGTTATTTGAAAGATCAGTTTATTAATGTCATTTGATTAGATGATGTATTTTATTATTATATTAGGAATGATAAAATGTTTTATGATACAATGTGTGCTTATTGATTTTGAAGTGCCAAGTTTAATTTCTAGTTTATGATAAGAGTTCAAGTAATATTTTCGTCTCAATAGATTTGAATTCTTTTTAGTGTAGGTTCAAGTGTGTGTACACTACTATATTAGAATTGTAAAATTAGTTATGTGCAAATGTTGATTTTCTTTACTAGTTTCATTTTGTTTTTCTAGTTCTCTATGCTTTAATTCTTATTTTTTTTAGTTCCTACATATGTGGGGATATCATGCCCTTGTGATATGTATCAAGTCTCAAACCAAGAGTTGAGGCATTAGACATATAGCGAAACTAACTTTGATACTTAATATGTGTATTTATGATTAATTTTCTATTGTACTTGTGCATAGTTTGTTACATTGTTTTTGTAGCGCTCTGCATGTTTTGGTTTCACCAAGAGAAAGATGACTCTAGTGAACATGATGATAACAATTAAGAAATGATTACTATCACAGTAGGTATTCCCATTGGTTAGGCTCTACAGCATGTTTTGGTTTTCTTCAAATTTTTCTTTTTCTTTTTTACTTGCACCATGATTTGTTGAAGTCATATGTTGTAGTGGCAACAAGTTATTCATTGAACCCGGTTGAGGAAACAATTCAGTTAGTGTTCAATATACATTGTTGTAGTTTTAGACTAATTTAGTTTCCTAGTGACTAGTTCAACACACGATCAAAGTGGAAATGAATTGATTAGTGTTCAATTTTATCACACTATTCTATGTAGTTTTAGACTAATTTATAGTATAATAGTTACTTTGTTACTTATATGTTAATGCATTATGGCCTTGTTTTGTTCCAAATTTGGAGTGGTTAATTATCACTGTTTTGTTTAAGCCTTAATCTAGTTATGATAGATTTTGCCAAATTTATTCAATTTACTTCTTGGTGGTATGGTTGGTTGTTTGGTGAATTTCTTTCACTTCATTACTTCATTTTTTGCTTTATCACATTAATATGAATTTTTGTGTTAAAATTCTGTATTAAAGATTGTTATAATGATGATTTGTCATTATATTTCTTTTATTTATTATAGTAGGTGCAGAACAAGGCAACAGGCACATATTTAGGGAACAAATTTTTTTCAGAAATAATATTTTTTAGCGTCGGCTTGACTGACGCTATTACATTTTTTGACTTCCTGTTTGTTGACTTTAGAGTCGGCCTATCCGAGGCTAATATATTATGTTGACTTTTTCATTGTTTCCTTTCTTATTGTCGGATATCATGAGAGTCGGTTGTTGACTCGGCTTAGCCGACTCTAACATAGAGTCGGATGGCCTATAGCCGACGCTACTAGTTAACTTCGAGCACTTTAGAGTCAACCCGACACCGACGCTAATCCGACGCTAAATGCGTGTTAGCGTCGGTTTTTGGGCCTTTAGCGTGGGTTTTGGTCCGACGCTAAAAGCTGTTTTTCTTGTACATAACAATTATTAACAATTTTGATTACAACGACAAATACACTTTCACAACTCAATTGGTCACTCACACCTCTCGAAACATAAGCCTATTATTCATCCTTAAGAGTACTTTAACTTGATTTAGTTCAACTCCAAAACATGAATCTTTAAATAACTTTAATTCATAAAAATAAATTCATGTTCTTAGTACGACACAAAATCAGGGAGAGTGAGGTACATCAAAGGGTTACCAAATATTCAAAATCACCTGTATAAATTTTTGGGAAAATTCCATGAACTTAAAATATTTTTAATTGCCCTTTAACCTTAAATAATTAACTAAAAATAGTTACGGTGTCCAAAAATTACAAAACATGTACCAAAATTTCTAGAAAATTAAATATTATATTTCTGGAAAAAAATTGACACCAACCGGATCTTCCACGATGCCACACGCGCCTCTAGTGAGACTGGGCGTCGTCAGGGAGTACTGTTCATCCCCCTCACCCGTTTTCCTGCAACTTGGGTCGTCCGACCCGGTTTTCTGACCCGGTTTGTTCTCTCTCGTTTCGCAACGTTAGCTGACGAACTTTATACCGTTTTAATCGTCGTTGGATTTTAGGAAGATGCCCGGTATTAGTTTTTAAAATCGGCGATCGAATCGCACGTTCCAAAATTTGGAACTTTTACCAAACTTCTAACGCTACTGTGTTGTGGTTTCTAACTTCCAACAATCCTAAATTAATTCCATGGATTCTACAATGTTGCAGCACTGTTTGTGATATTTTAGAATACATAAAATCCTTTAGAGTTCATTCTTTTGAATTGATGATTTTCAAATCCTAAAATAAACCTATTTCAAAACCGTGAACACTATAGCCTTCATAATTCACAAGTTCATCAGTTTAAATCAACCAACAAAGCACAATTTAAATCACGATAACAGAAGCATAAATCAAATGAAAGAATAGTTCGAAGCAACACAAATCATCAAATAACAAAGCACAATGATTTAAGGGATTAATATTTTCAAGGGAAAATCTGTTATTCTTTTTAATTATATTTCTCTACAAAATTTCTATTTATTAAATTATTTATTTATTTTACCTCTTTCTTACTACTATTGAAACAACTAGACTAAATTTCTCTACTCTTTTACTACTTCACCTCCACATGTGATGTTTACTAAATATGTACCCCCTTCACCTTTCCTCTTTGAAAAATCACAATTCTCTATTTTTTTTTTCTTCTCTTTTAATTTACTAAAATTTTCTAGTTTTCTAATTATTAATTTCTAAACATCCTAAAGCAAATAAGTAGCACACTCATACATCAAATTATTAACTTATCAAGACAACTAACTAGATAAATTAGGAATTAACTAAATGCTAATAAAATAAATACTTCTAAATTCTCGAGGTTTTACAGATGGTGCCTGAAAAGGTGCCCATAAATGATGACTTCCCGTATGAGAGGCTAGTAGCCCTTATGGAGAGTATCGCCTCCGAGTGCCCTTTAATTAAAGACAACATCGAAGTTGTCAACTCTGTCTGCGCGAGGAACTCACTGCCATGGTATGCTGACTTTGTCAACTACATACCGGCGAGAGTCCTTCCGCCTGATCTGACCTACCAACAAAAGAAGAAGTTCTTTAGTGAATTAAAACATTACTATTGGGATGAACCTCTTCTTTTCAAGAGAGGTGCCGATGGAGTCTTCCGTCGGTGTGTCCCCGAGGATGAGGCGCAAAACATTATTTCTCATTGTCATTCTGCGCCATATGTGGGACATGCAAGTACTTCCAAAACTTGTGCTAAAAATTTGCAAGCCGGCCTTTATTGGCCCACTATTTGGAAGGATGTCCATGCTGCCATACGGAGTTGTGATCAGTGCCAACGCACTGGTGGCATCTCTAGGCGCGATGAAATTCCTCAACATGGCATCCTTGAAGTGGAAGTATTCGATGTGTGGGGGATAGACTTCATGGGACCGTTCCCAACTTCTTTTGGGAATAAATACATACTTGTGGCCGTTGATTACGTGTCCAAATGGATCGAGGCTGTTGCCTCTCCAACTAATGACGCCCAAGTAGTGATTAGACTGTTTAAGAACCAGATCTTCCCTAGGTTCGGTGTGCCGAGACTTGTCATCAGCGATGGTGGCTCCCATTTTATCTCTAGGATCTTTGAAAGGCTATTATCTAAATATGGGGTCCTACACCGTGTAGCAACTCCCTATCACCCACAAACAAGAGGGCAAGTGGAGGTCTCTAATAGGGAGATCAAGCAAATTCTAGAAAAAACAGTTGCGACCTCTAGGAAGGATTGGTCTTTAAAACTGAATGAGGCATTGTGGGCATATAGGACAGCCTATAAGACCCCAATTGGGACCACTCCCTTCAAGCTTGTTTATGGAAAATCGTGCCATCTACAGGTGGAACTAGAACAAAAAGCTTATTGGGCTATCAAAGCCCTCAATTTTGATTACACCACCGCCGGTAGGAAAAGGATCTTGGATATCCATGAGTTAGAAGGGCTTAGGTTAGATGCTTATGAGAATGCCATAATCTATAAGGAAAGAACTAAAAAATGGCATGACAAGCGTCTATCTAGGAGAGAGTTTAAGGTAGGAGAACTAGTACTTCTTTTTAATTCAAGACTTAAACTCTTTCCCGGAAAACTTCGCTCAAAGTGGTCAGGCCCCTTTACAATTTCTAAGACATATTCTCATGGGGCGATTGAAATAAAGAGTGACTCCAGTGATACATTCACATTTAATGGACAGCGGTTGAAACATTACAACCTTAAGGATAGTGACGCTACTTTTGCAAATTTTAACCTATCCGCCCTGTCCGCTAAAACGTTACCCTCTTTGAAGTCGAGCTCACCGACTTTAAACAAAGCGCTTGGTGGGAGGCAACCCGCTGATTTTGAATCTAATGTTTTCTTTTTAGTCCATTTTATTTTGCATGTAATAAAGAGATAGCACGCCCTATGACTTTACAGTTGTGAAGACTTAGCTGTTCAAGTTCTCACTTCCAAACTCACCTTTAGTCGTTGCATTGAGGATAATGCTCGATTTAAGTGTGGGGGAGGAAGCTTTATCGCTTTCTTTAAATTTTCAGTCATTTAGTTTGCATGCATAAAATAAAACCTTAGGTTAGTTCACTTAAATTGAGTTGATTTTACGTGTTGCTTTTGTTATTGTCTGATTTTCCCATTTCTTGAGCTATACCAAAAATTTTCTAGTGAAAAGCAAAAGTGTGAGTTTTGATACTTGATATTGATTGTTTGAAAGTATATAGGTTGTTTGTACTTTTAGGCTATTTTGTGAAAGTTGGGTAACGGTTCAATAAAATCAATACTGTTTTAACACCCTAGATTCCCAGAAGTGTGTAAAATTGATTTGAGTACTAGTTTTGACAAAGTCTTGAACTTGAGTTTTAATGAACCCTTAGTAGTTTATTTAGCAGTCGGCACCATCTCAAGGCACAAACTAAGTGGGAACTCGAAGAATATAAGTGAATGATTTTGAATATAAATGTTTATAAATACTATTGGTTGATTCTTGGAATAATTGATGAAAATTCAACAAATGTTGAAACATGCGAAAGAAAAAAATACCATAGTATAAAAAAGCTCATTAGTAGTTGGTTCAGAGGTGTCTGATTCTGAACTTGGTAGGACGGGTTACGATCCGATCCCCCGCAACTACGAAGTGAGTAAAGCAAATAGGGGTTACCAAACTTATGTTATCAGCACCCCTCACTATATGATGATCATAATCACTAACAGGTTTCCTACCATGGGCGTGTACAAGATAACGGGCTTAATGTGATTGCGCTAGAATGATCCAGGTCTGTTTTCATATAATGGGAGTCTTCTGTGTCATTACGGTGTTTTTGTTGTTGATATTGTTATCTGATTCTCATGTGTTAGCCGGCAACCGTATGAGTAGAATGATCGTGTCATGTGTTTTTACTTGTGCTATGCAATTCACTATTCTTTTATGCTTGAGGACAAGCAAAAGTTCAAGTGTGGGGGAATTTGATTACACGAAATCATATCGTATTTTTAGCTTAATTAATGTGAACTTTTGTTGCATTTTCATATGTTTTTATTTCTTTTGTCTGTTTTTATGTTGATATTTGTTTTGTTTTCAGTTTTGTCAAATAAAATAGGTCGGAGAAGAGAATTGAACAAAAAGTGTCAAAAACGGAGCAAAAAGGGGGGTGCAAAGCGCAAATTCGCGTAGCCCACAAAGGAGCCCAGCAAAAAGGGGCATTTTCCCCCATCAGGCTGGTGGCGGGCACCACCAAATCTAAAGCCCAACAAAACTGTTTTTGCGAGACGTGGGGAGTAAGCACGCGTCTGATCCGTTTCTATTCCTAATCATACGGCAATTGGATGAGATCAAAAGTGAAGCCTATCCTCCCTATTTTTGTGGATCGTAGAAGCCAAAATTCTTCTATAAATAGAAGACTCAAATTCTGAACTTCGGACGCCTTTCTTTTGTTTCTTTTCAGTCAGTTTTACTTTTCAGTTCAATAAACTGTAACGGTATTTCCACACCGGAAATCCGTTACGAATTCTAATTTCATATTCCTGTCAAGAATTTCATTCCGATTATTTCCAGCAATTTTAATTCCAGTTTTTCCAGAATTTCTGTTTCCAGGTTTTTATGCGTTCATTTAATTATTTATTAATTATGTCTAATTTAATTTACTGTTTTTATTTGTTTATTGCTTTCTTCATGTCTAGCTAAATTCCTAGATAACGGTATGTAATTTAATTCTCCGAAGGGGATTAAGTAATGATTTAGCGTGCAAGACATAAACTATTTTTCTGATTCAAATTCCTAATTTAATTCTAAGCTTTTGAACGAGAGTAAAATAAAGCAACTAAGGTTAAAATCAATAGAGCGAGAGTTTGAGGTTTTAACTAGATAGTAGGAATTTGATATTAATTTTTGAACGAGCGAGAGCCACGTTAGAATTAATTAGGACTTATTGATTTTCAAAATATACTTTCGAAACTAAGGTGGTAAAAAAGTGACAGTAAAACTCCTAGTCTAGAAAGTATGATTTTTATCAACAAAACGAGATTGTGAGGTTTAAACCTTTAAATTGAGAAAGTCCTTCTGAAAAATAAATCCTTTTTCGCGCGCTATTAATTTATAAAATCCCCGATGGTTAATTAGTTACATACCGATATCCCGCTTTAACTAATTAATTTAATTCTTCAATTTAATTTAAATTCTAAATTTCTAAACAAACTCTAAATATTCAATAGCTTTAGATTTACACCGTAACGACAGAAATACGGTAGATCGACTGTTGGTCCCTGTGGATTCGATATCTTTTAAAACTACACGACGAGACTGTGCACTTGCGGTCAATTAAATATTTTTGATACACAAATCGTCGATCAACGCCGGCCTTAATTATTTATCATAAGAATAAACTATAGTAATTTTAGGTTGTATTGTGCTTGCCTTATGTGATTACTTGTCTAAATGTTTATTTGTTGATGTTTGATTGATTGTGATTGTTTGACTAAGAAGAGAATATACTACTCTTTGAGATGAGAAATAAAAATATTTAGATAAGGAGTGTAAGATCCCCAATAACAGAAGGGAAGTGAATATTTTGAATAGTTGTATTGGTTGGGTTCTGGCTAAGGATAGACTTGGTGGACTATGTCTCTTACGGTCACCTCTATTTCCTGGGAAGTCAACCGAACACTATTTATTATATGAACTGAACTTACAGTTTAAAAGTAAGGAGTGTGTGGGAAAGAACAATAAAAATACTTTCTGAATAATAATATATGACACTCAACTCAGGTAATCAGTATATATAAACTCTGGATGATGGAAATGATAGAGTGCATATAGAGTTGCATTCAGGAATGTGTAAGTCCACCGCCGTACGGTATGGGACGTACGAGGTTGATCAGCCGCCTAAAATCCTGACGAGGATTATTTCTGCGCGGTGGCAAGATATGAGATATTGGCTTGTTTTTCTGAGGGGCGATTGACTTATAACACTTCGACTCCATGTGAAGTCAAGTGGCGTTGCTCTTGGTAATTGGGAGGACGTTGGTGGCAAGTGGTCTCGTGGCATCTGTCTTGGTAAATGGGAGGATGTCCTTGACAGCGTCTAGCGGCCGGAGTCAGCATAAAGTTTAGGAATGCATCAGGATAGATAGACTCTAGTTAGACATAAACTTGAAAGGATAGTAAGCTTGATTGACTACTTGTGTTTGACATATATATTCCTATTTTACACCCCATCCCCACTTTCTATACTTGTATGTACATCTTAGCCTTATGTTTTTCTTGTCTTGTATTTTTATCTATGTTCATAGATTTCTTCGAAGAGGAGTTCAAGGTTAAAGATGGTGCAGTTCTTTTTACTCCTTATGCAACTGGCGATGTAGATGCTATTATTATGTAACGAGAGTCATGGTCTTGTTTGTATAGCCAGTGTGTCTTTTGGAGTCTTATCTCTTGAGTCTTTTGATTTATCATGTAGACACATTTGTCAATACAATTTAAATAAAATGAATTTAAATTATATTTGTTTATCTTCCGCCGTTATATTTCTTATCTTCCGCTGTTATATTTTAATTTTAAATTTCTTCGTACTTTCACGAAGGGCAATTATATTTCTAAACGAGTTAGAATAAATACTTTGGTTTCACCGTGACGTTGGGGCGTCACATTATGGTATCAGAGCATATTTTTATTAATTAGAATTTCCCTTAGAAATTTAGAGCGTCACATTATGGTATCAGAGCATATTTTTATTAATTAGAATTTCCCTTAGAAATTAGAGCGTCACATTATGGTATCAGAGCAGGTCGGTTCAGATCGATCTGTGAGTGTCTAGGGTTATACTGGCTGTGTCAGTTTGATTCCACCTCGGATGATGACTATATGTATAGAAATGGGTAGAGTGTTTGATTTTTACAAGCCTTAGTACAGGCTATTTCCCCTTGAATAGTTATTCATAAGGTCATAGATTTATGAACTATATAACTTATGAATTTGGAACCATAGTTCTCTTACGATTCAACATAGGAAGAGAACTAGGTAAAGTTTAATGCACTCTGACGATTGGAAAGTCAGGTCATTTGAAATCATTTGAATGGGTTTTGGGTTGATAGCGATATGAAAGAAAGAAAACACAAAAAATATTAATTTAAGATTAGACCTCAAAAAGACCAAGTTGCGTACCCTTACTGCGATTGAAGGAGGTATTGTTTGCTTTCGATTGACTTGGAAGTTTATATTGTTGAACATTTACTTCAGCGGTAGAGTCAGAAACCAAATTATGTAGAAGATGATTATGAAATTGGATTAAGTATCAATGTTGGTTTGGATAGAAGGGTGACAGCTGTGAGGAAGAGGTAAGGAGAGATTCTACAAGTAGCATATAAATGCTATTTATGCCAAGGATTTCACTTTTCTAAGAATCGTACACACAAATAGTAGGAATATATTTTTAGTGATATGAATAACGAGAAACTATTTAAGGACTTACAGGCAGTTAGAAGAGGTAATAATGACTTGTGTTGGAAATGGTCTAAGAGTCATAGTTGGTTTAAAATGAAATTTATGCGGGTAATAATATGAGTGATTAATAGAGCTTTTTGAGGTTTTACATAGGTGATGATCGCTATAAAACATAAGTTTTACAAGGAAGAATAATAAGCTTATATTCAGTGCGGTAAGAAATGCAATGTGATCGGAAGATGGTCTTTCAAACAAGGACTAAAAGTGAAAACAAGTAACCGCATATTTATGAGTACAGGTTGGACTGTCTATGGATCTAGAGTGGTGATATAGATGAGATGAAAAAGTTCAAGAAAGGTAGATGGATAAACAAAAATAATTGAGGTATTGGACTAATGTGTTTAATCTTGAGAGTCGATGTTGTGTATTGAGAAAGACGAGGAATCATATGCATCCATCAGATTTGCGAAATCGTTTAAGAAGGTTATTAAGAACGGTTACTCTTAATCTAATATTGAATAGTGAATAGAATCAATAAGGAAATCATGAGTAAGTTGGATTTTTGTCAGATTGGAAGAACAAGATATTTTACCTTTTCATCGGACAAAAGAGGTTGTCAAGTACAAGTAAATTTTATTTGATTTTAGATGTGGACAATTTGTGAGAATTATGTTGTAATACATTGGAGTATGTGAAGTCGTATACACGGTTCTCTAAGTTTTAGTTTTTATGAAGGGGAGTGTAGTTTGATAGAAGATATGGTTGTAAAGGAGCATATCAATGAAAGGTTGGAGAAGTCTTGAGATAGAAAATTTTATGTATTATTGGTGAATCATGTGATTCTCTAGGATAGAGAATGACTTACTGAAAGGTCACTAAAGATTTAATGTCATGAATAGTTTTTAGAAAAGAGTAATACTATTGGGTTCATTAAAAGAGTATTGAATAAATTTAAGCGTTGAAGAGAAGACTAATTTTATTGTTCACAAAGTTGTCTAGATAATTTGGAATGATCTGATAAGTATGGGAATAAAACCTACCAAGGGTTAGATGGTATCACCATATGTTAAAATTGAGTAGTGATTCATGAGTAGGACTAACTCATTGATAAATAGGAAAGTAAGAAGGATCAATTATCAAAGATTAAAGAATTATAGTTGAGTTGGTGTTTGGAATTAGGAATAGTGAGTGGCCTTCAGGTGAGTAAACGTAGAATAGTAAGCTTCAGATATCAGAAAACAAATTTGAGAGTGATTCTGAAGAAGAATCATTAAAGATGGTTTAGTTTTTTATGAAAGTTACGGAGATGTAACAAGTCTTTAGGAAAGTTATATGGAGACTGGATGTGGAATAAGGGAATAAGATTTTGTCGAAGAAAGATGAAACGATATATTTTAATAATGATGTTTATCAAGATGGTGACTATTTCTTATAGAGCAAAAGGTAGGGGAGTTATGTGGTTTGAGTATAGAAGTTGACACGAAGAATGTGTCAAGAATATAAAATGGAGAATCATGAGTTGATTGACTTATTACATTCTGTATTTGACTTGTTAAAGGTAATAGGAAAAAAAAAATGGCCAACTATTTTAAGAAGGTAAACTAGATTCAATTTTCTAAAATTATAAGAGATTCTATGCAAGATTAAAGGTGATATGCAACAAAGTTTAAGATTGATTTTGAATGAAGGGAATCATTTCTATATGGCGGTCAAGGTGTCATTCTGAAATGGATTTTCAGTGAAGATCTTTTAAGACTTGTAATGCACAAGAAGCAAGTATCTTATTTAAGGATATGTTATTTGTGCTTGCATTTTCATTCGAAATGGAGTAGAGTCGTTTGAGAAGTATTAAGGTATAAGATATTTCAGCATGATGCTAATTTCATGTCAACTACCCTTAAGTATATTGGAATTATTAAGATATACCAAATGGGGATCCACGAAGGTTGAACTGAGAAGGATTAAGACAGTTTAGTGTAATAATAACGAAAAAAAGTATTTTAGACTCATAGAATCATTATCTAGAATCCTAGTTGATAAGATTAGAAAATTCGGATAGAGCGATGTTATTGAGAAATGACTTTGAATAAGGTATTGCTTATTTGGATTAAAATTTTAAGATGAAATTGTTCTTTTAGTAAATAGTACCAAGACATTGTCATCGGTAATGCTTCAGAGAAAGTAGAAAAGATATTATCACTATTACAAATATGACATTTTACATCGGGTAAAATGGACTTTTCACATCGGATGTGTGGAAAGATGTAATAGTAAGTCAGGCACCTATCACATCGGGTAGCCACCCGATGTAAAAAGGTATATTTCACACCGGGTTTGAAGAATGGGCCGAAGGGAAAAGGGTTGGGCTGAAATACATCGTGATAGTTTTCACATCGGTTACATTTATATCACCGATGTGAAATGTTCTATTTTTAAAAAAAAATAATATTCAGCTTTTTTTTCTTGCTATTTCATATCCAAGTTCAACACAATATATAATTCATAATTGTAACAATATTAATGAAGTTACAAACCATCATTGTCATAAATATTAATCCAATATACAAGGAAATAGGCCAAACTAGCATAATAAGCATGGACGTACAACAAAATAGGCCAAAATATCAAATAGCGAAAGTTGCAAAGTTACAAAAAAAAGTATCCAACAACAAAATAAGCTAAAATAGCATATAGCCAAAGTAGTAATATCTAAAACCATATATAGTAGCTTTGTAGCAAATGCCATAATACCAATCCAAAATCCAATGCCACAAAAGTTTTTGTCCTAAAACACATTAACTAATGTCAATTACATGTCCATTCCATTGATGAAACATAAACATTCCAATTTAGACAACAATTTTTATAGTAATTCCAACAACACAAACAAAAAACACAGCCTAATATGAAAAAAAAAACAATTTATAAATCCTAAGCTTTATAAACTGCCCTACAAATTGACCTTCCCCAAAAGACAGACCACAATATTCAAAAGGATAAATTTGAGTTTCAAGTGAGAAGTTACTAAATAGCATACCATACCTTAAGTCCATCTCTAACCTTTTCATTTCCCCTCTGATGGTATCATTCACTGTTTCTATCAATTCATTAAATAACAAGAAAGTAAGTGTGTTTGTATCATAGAAGGATAAATCTACAAAGGATAAATGACATGAAGAAAGTTACTTAAATGAAAAACTAATTGAACTAAAATTTTAAATGATCAGTCTCTCTATTCTGGATAAAAAAATAAATTAAAATGCATACAAGTTTTCAATCATGTCTTTTTCATCTGAATGAATCAGACAAAGGATTCAACGTGTTACTACTAGGATTTACGAAATCTGTTAGATTGTGAAAATTGAAAACTGCTTGAAGAATTGGAATAAGAACTTTCTGGTCTTTCAAAGAAGTTTCTAGCTACCAGTGGTGTGAGGAAACCCTCTGCCACTGCCTGCAAATCAGTGTCAAGCTCTCAAATCCAAAATGTCCCCATTTGAGAAGGATTCCCTAAAAGTATGGAAATAATAATTAAGCTTCTTTAAAACTATAAATTTACATAAAAATAAAAGGACGAAGAAAAAATATACCTTTAGAAGGCATTGAATAAAAATGAGGTGATTTTGAAACTATTGTTTCATTATCCTTAGGAAGATGTTCCTCTATATTTGATCTTATTTTCATCACACCATCATCATTTTGAAAATCTGAACAAACATGTGGAAAATAAGAGAGTAAAACTTCAGAATCAAATGAGTGATTATGTTACTTAAGAAAATAAAATTGATCAAAGACAAAAAGGTCTCTACCTTTAACATGATTAGTCTTAGTAGTTTCCTGCTTGTTTTCAACTTCAACATCTTCATTGGTAACATTCTCTGTTATAGCAGTTGGCGGAGAAGGTACGGTTATTTGGCCATGGCTATATTCCTTCACAAATTCAACACTATTTGATGTCGTTTCATCTTCAGCACTTATTTTGATACTCTGCATCATATTAAAAGTATGTGTAGATTAATAGTATAATTCTATTCCTTCATTGAAAGTAAAAAAGAATACAAGCACATTGAGAGAAAACGTGTTTTGTTTAGGAGCAACTAATTGTGTAGGTGACTCATTCTTTGTTTCCATAGCTGTTGCTGCTACTGTTTTTTCTGATGTAGAACACTTCATTTAATTGCATAGCATGAAAATGCAAATTAGTTGCAACATAGATTTGTAAAAATAACGTTTGCGGTCCTTGAAGTTTTTAACCATATTTAGAAGAACAAGTGGAGGAAGAAAAAAATGGACAAATCTAACATGTTTATGTGAGCTATCTCAATACTAAAATGTCAAGCAGGGCTAACAATACAAACGTAATGTAACATTAAAGACCAATTTGAAAAAATAAAAAACAGAAAATTGTAAAATTTAAAGAACCGCCGCCGAAATTTTCCTCTTTCAATAACTTTGCAACCAAATGATACATACTGCAAAATTCCCACTTTCTATTATGCTCTGTGATGGTTTGACTATCATCCATGAAATCATGGCAAAATTAAATAGAGATAATTCAACCTAAAACAAAGTTGTGCACAAATCCAACATAGAATACCAAAGGTTAATGACCGATTTGATATTCCATGAAAAAACATAGTGATTAAATCGGACAACAACATAGGGGATAATCATGGAATCTTATTCTTATTTTGTGCAAAAAACAGTCTAGTGACCAACCTTTCAGATAAGCTGGTCTCAATCGCAACACTCGACTTTAGTGCGGATGCTACCTCCTTTGCTAGTCGTTGTCTCTCAGAAGAAGCTAGAAGAAATTGCAGAAATACAAAGTACCACAGCAAACAACAAAGTGAATTATATGCACGCATGAGGTACACATACATAATGAACAACTCAAGAAGTATATACCTGCTCTTGTGGCTTCCTTGGAAAGCTCTTCATCCAAACCAGAAGCAATCACCTTTCCTGAGACGAGTTGGCCATATAAACATTCCTCAGTCTCCTTAACCCCCCACAATAATCACCATTTTGCTTCAATCATTACCAAGCTTTTCTCTATAAAATTACAAAATGTTAATTATGTTTATCCCTCTACTTATATCTCTTATCAAATGCAACTATGACATTATTCACTTAGGTTCAATTTCATCTCCTATATTATATTACCAACTTAATACAATTTGTTTTTTTGAACCCAGGTGAAGGTATAAAACTTACCAATATCGTCATTTGAGTTAGACAATATGGTCAACTGAATACAACTTTAATCCTTACAAATACTAACAGATAACTTGATTAAAATTCTACAATTTCAATAATTTAAAGGACTAAATTGACATATAATACTACAATTCTGTTGGAACAAAAGTGGTTCTGATGATTATCTACTGAAGTTTTGATGATAACAAAGTATTAATGAACAATAGGGTATTTTAATATTTAATCTAAGTGTGCAGGAACATTAGTGAAAAGTCATCAATGCACTGAAACTTAGAAGTTCTAATGATGATCAGAAGCATTAACACAAGTTCTGATCAGAAGCACCAACGCGAGTTCTGATGAGCTATCAGAAGCACAAGTCATCAGAAGTATACAACACCAGAAGTTGTACTGGGAGTACAGGCTTCTGAGATCAGTCTTGCGCTGGAAGATTCATGAAAGGAAATCACATGTTTGGCTTAGGGATTAACAACGGTCAAGTTCAAACTTGTGTGAAGGAAAATCAAAGCACGTTATAATATTATCTTGGGAAGATAATATATGCATTAGTCATTTTCCCATTACCGCATTTGGACACACACAAAGCCTTAACCTGCAAAGAGAAGTCAACAAGTTTCCTTGTTGAGCTTAATCACATGTGACCACCTAGAAACTGCTCCAGCGGACAAAATAGCTTGACAAAGGTCAAATCTGCAACGTCTCTATCTTGTCATATATATAGAGACCTCGTACTTGAAGTCAAGCGTGGATTACAACTAGCAAAACTGATCATACTCACAAGAAAGCAAATAGCGCTTCTGATAACAAAACAACCTTGCTTTAGTCACTTATTGTTCTTTAGAAACCTAAGTGTAGTTCTAGTGTTTAGTGTTGTAATTTGCCTTGAGTATTTGATTTTATCAAGTACTCAAAGGTTCTGAAAAACTATATATTTTCTCATCTAGTTTAGGAAGTCTCTTGTTAGTATACTTGAGCATTTGGAAGTCTCTTACTAGTGTGTTTGAGCAATTGTAACCTAAGTGTTTTTAGTGAACTCCCTTGGAAGTGCAAGGGGACTGGACTACTCTCAACTTGTGAGAGGAACCAGTATAAAATTGCTTGTGTCTCTCTCTCTCTCTATCTCCTTTATTGTGTTATCCGCTACCAAATCTGATAAGTTCGAAAGAACTTTGAAGAAGTTTTTAAACTATCTAAAACACAATTCAACCCCCCCCCCCCTTCTTGTGTTTTTCGTACCTTCAATTGGCATCAAGAGCCCGGTTGTCTTTAAGTCACTTAACAGTGAGACATAAAGATCTTGAAAAACACAAAACTCTAAGTCACTATGTCAGGAGGTGAAACTGAATCCACATCTACTAGTGGTACTGGTCAAAGAACTCAGATTCCATATGACTATGACAATGAGAAGTCTGGAAACAATGGTAAGGCACCCAAGTTCAATGGTGATCCTGATAACTTCAGCTGGTGGAAATGGCAAATCTATCCTTACATCATAGTTGAAGATCCTAGTCTATGGGAAATGGTTGAGTAAGGTGTTAGCTTCCATCATTTGCTTGATGAAGATGGCAAAGTATCAACAGCTGTAATCAAAACATTTACAGCTGATCAGAAGAAAGAATGGAAGAAGCACAACAGAGCAAAAACCATTATGGCAAGATGTATCACTCATGATGAATTTCTAAAACTTGGAAACAGGCAGAGTTCTAAAGGCATTTATGACTCTATTTGTTCTCTATATGAAGGAAACCAACAAGTTAAAGAAGCAAGAGCTAACCTGTTGGTTCAGAAGTATGAATTGTTCAAAATGAAGGACAATGAGAGTATTGAAGAAATGTACTCAAGATTTCAAATCTTAGTTGCTGGTCTTTCTGTGCTGAAGAAGAGTTATACACCCGCTGATCATGTGAAGAAAATTTTAAGAAGTTTGCCTCCTAAGTGGAGACCTAAGGTCACTGCTATACAGGAAGCAAAGAATTTGAACACATTGACTCTGGAGGAGCTAACTAGCAATCTCATTAGTCATGAGATGGAGTTAGCTTCTGATGACATAAAGAAGAAATCAAAAGCTTCAACAACTGTGTCTACTTCCAAGGCTCTAAAAGCCAAGGTAGTAGAATCTGATGTTGAAGAATCTATGGGAGAAGGTCCTGAAGACAACTCTGATGAAGAATTATTTGCTCTAATGACAAGATTCAGAAAGTGGGACAAATCTGTTAGTAAGGCTGGTGGTAGGAAATTCATTCCAAAAGGTTCTGGAAGCAGAAACTCAAACTACAAGGATAAGAAAGATGATTCTAAGAACACGTGCTTTAACTGCAAGAAACCTGGACATTTCATTGCTGATTGTCCAGATCTGAGCTCCAAAAATAAGGGAAGAAAGAGTAGTGTTAAAAACAATTTGAAGAAGAGTTTGATGGCTACTTTTGAGGATCTGGATAAATTATCAGATGATGAAGCAGATGATGAAGAGGCAAATCTGGCACTGATGGCTACAACTGCTTCTGATAATGACAATGATTCTGGAAATGAATCAGAAACAGATGAGATTGATGAGGTAACTTCTAATATTCCTCATGAAAGCTATTACCTGCTCTTAGAGACACAATGAGACAATACATAAGCAAAGCTAAGAGTGTCAAAAGTTTAAAAAATGATGTTAGCTTGCTTGTCAAAAGATTTGATCAACTTCAAGCTCAATATGATAAATCTGTTTTAAAAATACAAGAGCTTGAAAGTGGCTGCATCTCTTGTAGCAAATCTCATGATGTGCATGAAGTTGCACTTCATGAGTTTGTCAATCAAAATGTCAATAAGAGTAAGGTGGCTTCCATGATCTATAGTACTACAAAAAACAGAGGTGAAGGGCTTGGTTATTCTGCATCTGATGATAAAGGACAATCAAGCTCATCAGTCTGTATTAGCAAAACTCCACCTCATTTGTATTCCACTTTTACACCTGCTACCGGTAGAGTTGAGAAGGTTGCACAAACCAAAGCCTTGAATAAAGGTAAGTCTAAAGTCTCAGAAGTGAGAACTTCAGAAGCTAAGACTAGCGCTTATTCAAAGCAGAAGCATGCTGTGGTTAGAATTCTGAAGAGACCAGAACCTAGGGCAACCAAGGTTCTGAGATCATCAGAAGCTAGTACCTCTAAAGCTAGGTTTGCTCAGCCCACTACAAACTCAGGCAAGAAGAAGTATGAACCCAAAAAGACTTTCAAAAAGTCATACTTCAAGAAGGCCTATACTAACCAAAATGGACCCAACAAGCTGTGGGTACCAAAATTTGAGTTTGTGTGTCTTTCAGGTTTGCACACTAAGAGACAAGAAGCCAAGTACTTGGTACTTGGACAGTGGATGTTCGCATCACATGACGGGCGAGAGGGATATGTTCCTCACCCTAACTCCCAAAGAGGGAGGGAGTGTAGGATTTGGTGGGAACCAAAAGGGAAAGATAGTTGGTATTGGTACAGTCGGTAACTCCTTTGCCTCTATCTCTGATGTACTTTTTGTAGATGGACTATTTCATAATCTTCTGAGCATAAGCCAATTATGTGACAGTGGATATGAAGTAATGTTCAATAAGAATGCATGTACTGTAAGCAAAGCATCTGACAAATCCATTATGTTTAGAGGAAAGAGACAAGGCAATATGTATAAAATAAATATATTTGAACTGATGGAGCAAAACGTTTTATGTCTTCTAACAGTGAGTGATGAAAAGTGGGTCTGGCACAAGAAACTTGGCCATGCTAATTGGAGATTAATCTCTAAACTTAGCAAGGACAATCTTGTGAGAGGTTGGCCTGAAATCAAATATCACTCAGAGTCTCTTTGTGGGGCATGTCAGAAGGGAAAGATTTTCAAAAGCTCTTTCAAAACCAAAAACTTTGTCTCTACCTCAAAACCACTAGAATTGCTTCATATAGATTTATTTGGGTCTGTCAGCACAACCTCAATAAATGGCAAGAAGTATGGATTAGTTATTGTTGATGATTACAGTAGATGGACTTGGGTAAAGTTCCTAAGAACAAAGGATGAGACATATGAAGTGTTTAGTATCTTCTGCCTTCAAATACAAAATGAAAAAGATTTAAAAATTATCAAAGTTAGAAGTGATCATGGTGGTGAATTTGAAAATGAACCCTTTGAAGTATTTTGTGAATAGCATGGAATTCTCCATGAGTTCTCATCTCCTAGAACTCCACAGCAAAATGGAGTTGTAGAGAGAAAGAACAGATCACTACAAGAAATGGCCAGAACCATGATGCTTGAAACTAACTTAGCTAAATATTTTTGGGCAGAAGCTGTTAACACTGCATGTTATATTCAAAATAGGATCTATATCAGACCTAAGTTGAATAAAACAACATATGAATTGTTTAAAGGAAGAAAACCAAATCTTTCTTATTTTCATCAATTTGGTTGTACTTTTTACATTCTAAATAATAAGCTCCTTCTAAAGAAATTTGACTCTAAAGCATTTAAGGGTATCTTTATTAGATACTCTGAACGCTCCAAGTCATACAGAGTGTATAATTCAGAAACTAAAACAGTTGAAGAATCTATGCATGTTAGATTTGATGACAAAGAGCCTGACAACAAAAAGTCAGAGCCTGTTAAAGAACTTGCAGGTAATGAAGAATCAGATGATGAATTCCCACAAGTGGTTAGAGGAATAGAAAGAACAGAATAAGAACCTGTTACTATGTCAGAATCTACAATTGCTTCTGATGCAACAACTGCTTCTGAGAACAATGCTTCTGATGTTCATCCAGAAGTGCAGATAGATGGAACTGAGTCTGATTCTGAAGAAATTCCCAAGAGATCCTTCAAATATAAATCATCTCATCCAGAAGAACTAATCCTTGGCAACAAGGATAGTCCAAGGAAAACAAGATCAAGCTTTAGGGATGAAGAATCCTTGTTTGGTCTAATATCCCTTATTGAACCAAAAACTATTGATGAAGCCCTAAAGGATGATTCATGGATTCTAGCTATGCAAGAAGAACTGAATTAGTTTGAAAGAAATGATGTCTGGAATCTAGTTCCAAAACCTAAAGGGAAAAACATTATTGGAACAAAGTGGGTCTTCAGAAACAAATTAAATGAACAAGGAGAAGTAACTAGGAACAAAGCTAGACTAGTTGCACAAGGTTATAGTCAGCAAGAAGGAATTGATTACACAGAAACTTTTGCTCCAGTTGCAAGACTGGAAGCAATCAGGTTACTTCTTTCCTATGCTGTGAATCACAACATCAAGATTTATCAAATGGATGTCAAAAGTGCTTTTCTTAATGGTTTTATAACTGAAGAATTTTTGTCAAACAACCTCCTGGTTTTGAAAATATACAACATCCTGATCATGTTTTTAGACTAAAGAAATCTTTATATGGTCTCAAACAAGCTCCTAGAGCTTGGTATGATAGACTAAGCACTTTCTTAGTTGAAAATGGATTTGAAAAAGGAAAGGTTGACAACACTCTTTTTAGAAAAACCTTAAAGAAAGACATTTTAATCATCCAAATTTATGTTGATGATATAATCTTTGGTTCAACTAATGCCACTCTGTGCAAGAGTTTCTCTAAGCTTATGCAGGATGATTTTGAAATGAGCATTTTTGGGTTTTTGTATGTTGGCTACATTTTGCAAAAACAACGATTAGCCAATGCTGCGACAAATGCAGTAGCAAGTGGAACAACATTGTGTCATCTGATTGTTGCGCGCCAACACGCGTTATATTTATGAGCAAGATCTTTGAAGATTCTATGGAGTTTTATATTTAACCTAGCGTGTTGATCAAGAAGCGCTTGTTTTCTGAAGTGTAAAAGGTTGTCTTGCTTTGGTATATTTCCATAATTAATATTGATATATTTTTGGAAACAATATTCTTGCACATGAAGAATAGTTAGCTGGACCTGACAACGTCCAAGCTATGTTTTGAAGCTCAAACCAATGACTGCTTAGTGCTATATATATGTGAAGACACAAACCCTAGTTTTGTGTGGAAAACCGTGTGTGTACTAAAGCGTGTGTCTTAAGGTTTTAGGTTTTCTTGTTAGTTGTGAGTCTTGCTTGTATCTGTTGATGCATGACAAGTTCTCTGTGTTATTGAGTTGTAACTGTGTACTTCTCCTAAGCCTTTAGGTACGGAGTTAGTTGTGTTCTTTAGAGTGTGACTCTTATTCAAACAAACAAACAAGTGTGTGTTTTAACAGTGCTGTCTGTACTGTTAGTGGGGAATTGAGACGGGGTCTCATACTTAGGAGTTCCTAGGTAGAGCAGCCATTGGTAGGGTCGTGGTGCAAAGACAAGTAGTGAGTCTACGTTGTGCTTTTCACTAGAACTATTATAGTGGAGTTCATTCCTGGATTGGTATCCCCTAGACTAGGGCAAGTTGCGCCGAACTGGGTTAACAAATCTACTGTGTTATTTATCTTTCAGTCACGTTTATTTTACCTGCAACGCTACGTTTATTATTATTGTGTGACAAGTGCTCGGACAATTGCTCTAACGTTGTGCACAGCATTTGTCTGTCTGGTTGCCAGAATTTCAATTGGCATCAGAGCAGGCACCCTGCCTGATTGGGTGAGCTCCAGGGAAGATATTTCTGGTTAAGATGGACAAGGAAGGAGGACTAATGAATCGACCACCTTTGTTGGTTGGTGATTCTAACTATGATGACTGGAAGTCCAAAATGACTACGTTTTTGAAGTCCATGGATCACAAAACATGGAGAGCTGTTGTTGTAGGATGGGAACCACCTGTTGTTACTACTGGTAAGGAAGGGGAGACTGTTACTAAGCTGAAACCTGAGGATGAATGGAGCAAGAATGAAGAAGCATTAGCCAATGCAAATTCAAGAGCTCTAAATGCCCTAACTAATGGAGTTGATGCACACATTTTCAAGCTAATCAAAAAATGTACTGTTGCAAAGGAGGCATGGATGAAACTCCAAACTGTTCATGAGGGCAACTCAAAGGTAAAAAGCTCAAGACTGCAATTATTAACCAGTAAGTTTGAGAACTTGAAGATGAAGGATGATGAAAGCATTCAAGACTTCCACATGAGACTGCTTGAGTTTGATAATCAGTTTGATGCTTTGGGAGAAAACCTCTCTGAAGAAAACATGGTAAAGAAAATGCTAAGGTCTCTACCAAAGAAGTTTGATATGAAGGTGACTGCTTTAGAGGAAGCCAAGGACATCTCGGAAATAAAAATGGGTGAATTAGTAGGGTCTCTACAAACTTTTGAAGTGATTGCAAATGAGAGATCTGAAAAGAAGACAAAGAGTATTGCATTTGCCTCCAAATCTGAGGAGAGTAATATGGAGAGTGACGACAATCTATCTGAAACTATGGTGATGCTAGGGAGGAAATTCAATAAAGCATTCAAGAGGTTTGATAGACAGGCCAAGACAAATGCTCCAGACAACAGTCACAGCATAAACAGGAATGCCAACAATCTGAGGAAATCAAAAGCAGATGACAAAACAAGCCAAGGCAAAGGAGTTCACTGTCATGAATGTGAAGGATATGGGCATATCAGGACTGAATGTGCAACATATCTTAAGAAGCAGAAGAAAGGATTGACTGTGTCTTGGTCAGATGAGGATGAATCTGAGGAAGAATCTGAATCTGCTAACCATGTAATTGCTTTAACTAGGACATGTACATCTGATACTGAATCACATGAAGGTGAGATGCCTTATGATGAACTAGTTGAGTGCTATAAGGAATTGTGGATTAAAAGCTTAGAAGTTGGGGACACCATGTTAAAGCAAAAGAAGACCATTGCTATATTGCAAGTAGAGAAGAACAAACTTCAGGAAGAAAATTCAAGACTAGCTGATGAAGTGGAGCTATACAAATCCAAGATGGATAACATGAATAAACAGGTGAGAATGCTGAATACAGGAACTGAGAAGTTAGATGAAATCCTAGAAATAGGACAGAGTTCAAAAGATTCCAAAGGTATTGGTTTCAACTATCATTCACTACGTCATCAGAAACCTGCATCTGTGATGAAGTTTGTTCCAGCTACTACTACCTATGATCCAATTATGTCAAGACAGATGCCCCAGCATCCGGTGAGACAACAGACAAGCAGATACAGGACTAAGCCAAAGAGAAGGTATTCTGGCTGGGTATGCTATCACTGTGGAAGAAAGGGACACATTAGACCTTATTGCTTCATCCAAAAGTGAAGTTATAGAGAAGAGTGTCAAGCAGGAATGGAAACTGAAGACCAATACTATGGAACCTAGTCTAACAGAATCTGAAGGTGTGGAAGTTGCTCAAATTGCTCATACATCTCTACGAGTATCTTCTAGAAGCGACTGGTACTTTGATAGTGGATGTTCAAGACATATGACCGGAAACAAAGATTACTTGACAGATGTCTTGCCATATGCTACAAGCTTTGTAACGTTTGGTGATGGAGCTAAGGGAGAAATCAAAGGCATAGGAACACTGATTAATGAAGGACTACCTAAACTTGACAAGGTTCTTCATGTGAAAGGGTTGAAAGCAAATCTAATAAGCATTAGTCAACTATGTGACAAAGGTCTGAAAGTCAACTTTTCAAAGAGTGAGTGCCTAGTTACTGGTAGCAAAGGCGATCTACTAATGAAGGGAGAAAGATCAAGGGATAACTGTTACCTATGGGTATCTCAAGACAAAGTTGAGTTATCTACATGTCTAGTTACTAAAGAAGACGATGTGAAGCTGTGGCACCAAAAGCTTGGACACTTAAATCTGAAGAGCATGAAGAAAGCTATTGCTGAAGGAGCTATTAGAGACTTACCCAGACTCCAGATTCAAGAAGGAAATATATGTGGAGAATGTCAAATAGGCAAACAGACAAAAACGTCACACCAGAAGCTGCAGCATTTGACCACATCCAGAGTGCTTGAACTATTGCACATGGATTTAATGGGACCCATGCAGGTTGAGAGCTTAGGTGGGAAGAAGTACGCGTTTGTCATTGTAGATGATTTCTCTAGATATACTTGGATTGATTTTATCAGGGAGAAGTCTGACACTTTTGAAAAATTCAAGGATCTTTGTTTAAAACTTCAAAGAGAAAAAGAATGTGGCATTACTAGAATCAGAAGTGATCATGGTAAGGAGTTTGAAAATAGTAAATTCTCTGAGTTTTGCACAACTGAAGGAATATTTCATGAGTTTTCTGCTCCTATTACTCCTCAACAAAATGGAATAGTAGAGAGAAAAAATAGAACCTTACAAGAGTCTGCCAGAGTAATGTTACATGCTAAGAAGTTACCTCTCCATTTTTGGGCTGAGGCTATGAACACGGCCTGCTATATACATAACAGAGTAACTTTGAGAAAAGGGACAACTACAACTCTGTATGAGCTATGGAAAGAGAGAAAGCCAACTGTGAAATACTTTCATGTGTTTGGAAGTAAATGTTACATCTTAGCTGATAGGGAGCCAAGAAGGAAAATGGATGTAAAAAGCGATGAAGGTATATTCCTGGGTTATTCAACAAATAGCAGAGCTTATAGAGTCTTCAACTCCAGGACTAAAGTCATGATGGAATCCATAAATGTTGTAATTGATGATAAGGGAAAGAATGCTGCACCAGAAGATAGTACATTTGGCACAGCATCTGACTTACAAGAAGAAACAGTAGAAGAAGTTGTTAATGAGGAAAGCAGTGATTTGAGAAGTTCTGAAGATATAGCTAATGACAAAGGTCCATCCATCAGAGTTCAGAAAAACCATCCAATAGATCAAATTATTGGTAGTCCACATCAAGGAATTATAACAAGGAGAAGAACCTATGAGGTATCAAATTCTTGTTTCATCTCAAACTTTGAACCCAAGAATGTTAAAGAAGCTTTGACTGATGAGTTCTGGATCAATGCCATGCAAGAAGAACTCACTCAATTCAAGAGAAGTGATGTATGGGATCTAGTTCCTAGGCCAGATAATGCAAACATCATAGGAACTAAATGGGTTTACAAGAATAAATCTGATGAGAATGGAACCATCACTAGAAACAAAGCTAGATTGGTTGCTCAAGGGTATGCTCAAATTGAAGGAGTAGACTTTGGTGAAACTTTTGCACCGGTAGCACGACTAGAAGCTATAAGATTACTTCTTGGAATTGCTTGTGTCCTTAAATTCAAGCTGTATCAAATGGATGTCAAGAGTGCTTTTCTGAATGGGTACTTGAATGAAGTGGTCTATGTGGAACAACCCAAGGGGTTTGTTGATCCAGCCTTCCCAAATCATGTATACAAGTTGAAGAAGGCATTATATGGCTTGAAACAAGCTCCGAGAGCTTGGTATGAGAGATTGACTGAATTCTTGGTGAATAATGGCTACAGGAAGGGAGGTAATGACAAAACTCTATTTGTGAAAGATGAGATAGGAAAGCTTATTATTGCACAAATATATGTTGATGACATAGTATTTGGTGGAATGTCTGACCAGATGGTACAGCATTTTGTTCAGCAAATGCAATCTGAGTTTGAAATGAGTCTTGTTGGTGAGTTGAATTTCTTTTTGGGTCTTCAAGTGAAACAAATGGAAGACACCATATTTATATCTCAAAGTAAGTATGCTAAGAATATGGTCAAGAAATTTGGTATGGAGAATGCTGCCACCAAAAGAACTCCTGCTCCCACACATATCAAATTGTCTAAAGATGACAAGGGTGAAGATGTAGATCAAAGTTTATACAGGAGTATGATAGGAAGTCTTCTCTATCTTACCGCTAGTAGACCTGATATCACATTTGCTGTTGGAGTATGTGCTAGGTACCAAGCTGAGCCAAAGATTAGCCATCTGACTCAAGTGAAGAGAATTTTGAAATATGTGAACAGTACCAGTGATTATGGCTTATTGTATTCTCATGGAAAGAGTACTATGTTGGTAGGATATTGCGATGCAGATTGGGCTGGAAGTGCAGATGATAGAAAAAGCACCTCTGGTGGATGTGTCTTCCTAGGCAATAATCTCATATCTTGGTTCAGTAAGAAACAAAATAGTGTTTCCTTATCAACTGCTGAAGCTGAGTACATAGCTGCAGGGAGTAGTTGCACACAATTGGTGTGGATGAGACAGATGCTGAGTGAGTACAATGTAAAGACAGATGCTATGACATTGTATTGTGACAATCTAAGTGCAATCAATATTTCTAAGAATCCTGTACAACATAGCAGGACCAAGCACATAGATATCAGACATCATTTTATTAGAGAGTTGGTTGAAGAAAAAATTATTTCTATTGAGCATGTTTCTACTGAGGAGCAATTAGCAGATATATTCACAAAGGCTCTAGATGTTGCACAATTTGAAAAATTAAGAAGGCGTTTAGGCATTTGCCTAATTGAGGAATTATAGCAGTTATTGAAAAGGAGGCGTGCAGCAGTTACTTTCTCCCTCCTCAACCGCTCTATGCACGTCAATCAAGGAAGAGTATCCCATCTTCCCTTAAATAAAACAATCACACTCAATCATCAGTATTCCTTACAAACCTATTCTTATTCTCTCAACTGCTCTCGTGCCGTTCTCTCTGCTTACCAAACCTTCTCTCACAAACTCACAATCTCTCAAACTCACCAAAATACTTTGATCATCATGTCTACATCAACCAACACTCAATCTCCGATCACAACTGATCAAACTTCCCCCACTATCCCTGAAATTACTTCACCAGTGAATATGGAAGTTCAACCTCTTGCCACTGTTACTGATTCGAAATCGATCAAACAGCGTCCTAAAGCGCTTGTGTCGTGGAAGAAGAGTGCTAGAAAAGGGTCAACTTCATCAGCGAAGAAGAAGATCGCAAAAGGTAAGAAATCTTCTCCGGCTGTTCAACGTAGAGGTCTCTCCATGCATGATCTCTATTGTAAAGAAAATCCCTTTGTATCGACTGTAGTAGAACCAAATGTTGACACTTCTGTCAACGGATCTGATGAAGGTACTGTAGCGCTTACTGAAACCCTAGGTTCTGTTAAAGATGTTGAGAATGTTGTTAATCCTAAGGTAGATGACAAATTGGGTGCTGATGAATCAAATTTGCATGTTGAAAGTACTGATAATGCTGGTATTAGTGACAAGACTTTTGCTGATAAAGTTGCTGAGAACATTTCTGTGACAGAGCAGAATGCTGAGCCTTCTGCTAATGTTCAGAAAGCTGTGCCAGATGCTCCAGCATCTTTGGCACAAGCTCCTGTGGAGTACTTGGTCATTCCAAACACTCCTGAACCTGTAAGTGATGATGAAAATGGTTCTCCCAAACCCCAGGATCAAGATGATGAGATTCAGGATCAAGATGAGACTGTACACATTGACCAAACTGTTGTGGTCAATGTTGATAATGTGGAGTCTGTTGAAAAGACTCCTGCTGTTGGTGTTGCTCGTAGAACTAGGAGCAAAGCTGTGAAGGATGCTTCTGGTGTTGCTGTTGAGAGTGCTAAGAGCACTAAAAAGAAAGATGTTGCTGCAGGGAAGAAGCCAATGACTGGCCCCCCAAAGTCTTGGAGTAAAGTGACTCCTAAGCCTGTTCAAAAGAAGAGCCTAAAAAGAAAGGGTCACCCCTCTAGTGATTCTGACTTGGAGATGGCTGAGACAGATGCTGCCCCAGCTGGTGGAGCATCTAGAAAGACTGTGAAGGGTATGAAAGTCCCTTTGGATATTCCTCCAGCTCCTCTGGATAATGTCTCTTTTCATCTGGAAAGTGGAGCAACTCGCTGGAAATTTGTCTATCACAGGAGGTTAGGACTTGAAAGAAATTTGAAGGCTGATGTGTTCAAATGCAAGGAACTGGTTGATGTGCTGGAATTTGCTGGGATGATGAAGACTGTGAAGGACCTTGGTAATTGCTATGACAAGCTGGTAAGAGAATTTGTGGTGAACATTCCTGAGGAGTGTGATGATCCAAGGTATGCTGAGTACAGGAAGGTGTATGTGAGAGGTAGATGTGTCAATTTTTCTCCTCAAGTGATCAATGCTTATTTGGGTAGATCTCTTGAAGACACCCGTGAATTGGAGGTTACAGATGACACCATCTGCAAGACCATCACAGGTAACAAGCTGAGACACTGGCCTGGACTTCTGTCCTCTACAAAGCTGACTCCCATGTATGCTGCTCTGAACAAAATTGCTGCCAATAATTGGTCCCCTACTACTCATTCCAATTCTGTGGCCACTGTGCTTGGTAAGCTTATTTATGCTGTTGGTACTAAGTCTCCATTTGATTTTGGTTATTATATTTATCATCAATTTTTGGAGCAAGCCAAGTCCTTTGCTGTGAAGTTCCCTATTCCTTTTCCTACTCTGGTGTGTGGGGTTATTCTGCAACAACACCCTGATATTCTGGTAAGCACAGATGAGGCTGTTAGGAGGCCTAGTCCTCTTAATCTGGATTGCAGGTTGATATCCCAGCCACGAGCTGATGAGTTGGCTGACACTTCTGTCCAGTCATCTGGTGGTATGAGTAAGCTGGAAATGATTGCTGAGCTTACAGCTGTGAGTGTTGATTTGGGAATGAAGAAGGTGAAAGTTGACAGGGTTATAGCTGCTCTGCAAACTGAGGTTGCAGCTGAGGGTGAGGCTCCTGCTCAAGACCATGCAAGGGAAGAAGAAGGAGGTGATGGAAATGCTTCTGCTGCCGGTGACACTGAGGAGGTGTCTGATGACTCTGTTGGAACTGCCTCTTTCTTATATGTTTTATATGCATGCATGCTTTGAGGGGGAGCATTATGATATGTAGCTATGATATGCATATGTTGAGGGGGAGTGCTTCTATCTGATTATCTCTTCTATGTTGTGGAACTATTTTTTTTAAGAGTATGTTTCCATCTCTTTATCTGAACCCACTATATCTGTTCTGGTTATTGGCTATTTCTGTGAGGCTAGGTGTATTATGATTAATGATGAATGCCTCTGTTGCTATTTACAAGTTATCTTATTTGAAGAGTTCCCTTGGAAGTAGTGGCGTTTTATGCCATGATAGATTTTGGTTGTCGTATGTATGTTTATACATGATGTGCTTTGAAGAAGCTATGTGTATCTCTCCAAGAACTGGCTATAGATTGTTTTAGCCAAAATTTTGCCAAAGAGGGAGATTGTTGGGTTTTTGTATGTTGGCTACATTTTGCAAAAACAACTATTAGCCAATGCTGCGACAAATGCTGTAGCAAGTGGAACAGGATTGTGTCATCTGATTGTTGCGCGCCAACACGCGTTATATTTATGAGCAAGATCTTTGAAGATTCTATGGAGTTTTATATTTAACCTAGCGTGTTGATCAAGAAGCGCTTGTTTTCTGAAGTGTAAAAGGTTGTCTTGCTTTGGTATATTTCCATAATTAATATTGATATATTTTTGGAAACAATATTCTTGCACATGAAGAATAGTTAGGTGGACCTGACAACGTCCAAGCTATGTTTTGAAGCCCAAACCAATGACTGCTTAGTGCTATATATATGTGAAGACACAAACCCTAGTTTTGTGTGGAAAACCGTGTGTCTTAAGGTTTTAGGTTTTCTTGTTAGTTGTGAGTCTTGCTTGTATCTGTTGATGCATGACAAGTTCTCTGTGTTATTGAGTTGTAACTGTGTACTTCTCCTAAGCCTTTAGGTACGGAGTTAGTTGTGTTCTTTAGAGTGTGACTCTTATTCAAACAAACAAACAAGTGTGTGTTTTAACAGTGCTGTCTGTACTGTTAGTGGGGAATTGAGACGGGGTCTCATACTTAGGAGTTCCTAGGTAGAGCAGCCATTGGTAGGGTCGTGGTGCAAAGACAAGTAGTGAGTCTACGTTGTGCTTTTCACTAGAACTATTATAGTGGAGTTCATTCCTGGATTGGTATCCCCCAGACTAGGGCAAGTTGCGCCGAACTGGGTTAACAAACCTACTGTGTTATTTATCTTTCAGTCACGTTTATTTTACCTGCAACGCTACGTTTATTATTATTGTGTGACAAGTGCTCGGACAATTGCTCTAACGTTGTGCACAGCATTTGTCTGTCTGGTTGCCAGAATTTCAAGCATGATGGGAGAACTAAAGTTCTTTCTTGGAATTCAAATAAATCAAAAGTAGAATGGTACCTACATTCATCAATCCAAGTACACTAAGGAGCTTCTGAAGAAGTTCAACTTGGAAGAATGCAAACCAATGAACACTCCAATGCATCCTACATCAAGTCTAAGCTTGGATGACTCTAATTGCAAAGTAGACTAGAAGCAATATAGAGGTATGATTGGTTCACTTCTCTATCTAACTGCATCTAGACCTGATATTTTGTTCTTAGTATGTTTGTGTGCAAGATTTCAATCAGATCCTAGAGAATCCCATCTCACTACTGTGAAGAGAATCTTTAGATACTTAAAAGGAACAACCAATCTTGGATTACTTTATCAGAAATCCAATGATTATCAACTTAATGGATTCTGTGATGCTGACTACGCAGGAGACAAATTAGAAAGAAAATCCACAAGTGGCATTTGTCAATTTGTTGGTGAAAACCTTGTCTCCTTGGGTAGTAAAAGACAATCAACTATTGCCTTGTCTACAGCAGAAGCAGAATACATATCAGTTGCTAAATGTTGCACACAATTTCTATGGATGAAATATCAATTAGAAGACTATCAAATAAGCAGTCACAGTATACCTTTATACTGTGATAACACTGCAGCCATACATCTTTCAAAAAAATCCTATTTTACATTCAAGAGCCATACATATTGAAATGAAACATCATTTTATAAGAGACTATGTTCAAAAAGGTATTATAGATATTAAGTTTGTTGAGACTGAAAATCAATGGGCTGATATATTTACAAAACCTTTAACAATAGAACGTTTTGATTTCGTAAAGAAGAATCTGAATATGGTCTTTGCTTCTGATTAAGTTTGGTTATGGAATGATGAAGCTTCTGAAATAGATCAGAAGAGATTGATGTCAGAAGCCTTCTCGTAAAGACTTCTTATAACAAGAACTTCTGATATAGCTCAGAAGCTAAGGTATGGTTTTGACATGGAAGTGGAAAAGTTGGTAACTTCTTTCTTGTCAACTGACAACCACTAATGCGTCAGTTTCTAAAATAGTCTCTAATGCACGTGTCTCGATGTGATTTGTTAGGGAAGGCAGTTTATGATGATTAAGTGCGGTTATCAATGCATAAAGTTAATTACCTTTTTCCCTCCCTTTGCGTGTGCATCGATTTGTGTTTAAATCTTTTGTATTCCAAAACCACTTTTCACAATCACACAATCACTTCACAACCCACACGACTTACTTTCTCTAAACCATCAGAAATATTTTCTTTCTCTCTCAATCCCTAGTTTCTCCAACCCTAATCCTTATCAATGGAAAACGAAAACGTTGCTCCCTCATCAACATCTTCATGGAAAACGACAACTTCTTGGAAGACACTGGGAATGTTTTAAACTTTCCAGAAAAGGATCTTGTTCTAAACTCAGAGAAATTTGTAGATTTTGAAAGTTTGGAGATGAATGGTTTCCCGGTTCAAGCCTTCTTCTCTGCACAAGGATGGGACTCCTACTTTCAACTTCTCAATGGTGTCACATACAAGGAGTTGTGCACAATGTTCTGGATGAAGGCAGTTGTCTATGATGAAGTTGAAGCGCAAGAAAAAGTTGATGCTTTGGTGAGAAACAACCCAGATCTTGTTGGGAAATCAAGAGAAGAAATGGGTTTGAAACCTTTCACAGGAAAGGAGATTAGGTCAGTCATTCTTGGTACAAACTTAGTCATTAGACCTGAACATATTGCAAAAGTGTTAAATCTGAAGATGGAAGGAAATGTTCATGCTCCAAAGGTGGCTGAGAAAGATTCTTGGAAATGTTTCAAAAAGTTGATCCTGAGTATGCAAAAATTCTGAGTGAGCCATACAAAGTGGACAAGAAGATAATCAATGAAACAACTTTAATCAATAAGAAGTTCATTGGGAAAAGTGAAGTGAAACATCCTGACCATCCTTTGGTTCCAAGCAAGGAAGACTTCTTATATAATCCTGATTTTCCAATGATCTCTGAAGGTGATGCTGAGCATGTAATTCAATTTATGATTAAAGATGTTGCATCAAGGGGAGTTTACATTGACAGAAGTCAAATCCCTACACAACAAGAGTATGAAGAGGCTTTGGAAAAAGCAGGACTTGGTCTCAAAACAAGGAAGAGGAAGAAGATTGTTAAGGAAAGCAAGCCAATTGTGAAACCAAAACCTACAGTGATTGCTCCTGTAGTGGAAGACAAGACCTTGAGGTCTGGTAAAAAGATTCACTTTGCTTCAGAAGAAGAAATTGCAACAAGGACTAGAGAAGCTGCAATCAACAAAAGAAAAGCTGATGAAATGCTGACAAAGAAGGATGGAAAGAAGCCTCCCAGGTCTAGGCTGATCCTACAATCAAGCAGTGATGAATCAACTGATGATGAAGAACCTCTTCATCAAAGGAGAAGATTTGAAGGAAACACCTCAGGTATACCCTCTAACCTCATTTCTGATAAGACTGGTGTTGATCATAATGTGTCTGAACACTTAGATCTTAGGGTAGAAACCTTAGTTGATGTACCTGTTGATTCAGATTATGTTAAGACAAACCAACAATCTGATAGAATCTCTCCTAATACATCACCAGAACAAGTTGACAACTTACCCATTAACACTTTGTTAAGCAATTCACCCATTATTGCCCAACCTTTGAATGTAGCAGATGCATCTATCACTCCTGAACCAGTTGTTGAACAGCCTCATATCACTCCTGACACCATTATACCAGAAAATCAACCACCTCATTCACCCCCTGTTGATTCTGATACTCATCTGGCAAAACCCTTTAATCCCTTTGATGACTCACTTGATCATCAATATGAAACATGTCTTGATCCTGATCCAATTATAATTCCTTTATAGACAAATCAACCAGAAATACCTGTTGAAGAACCTGTAAGTGAAACTGCCTTGAAACATGTTGAAGAACCAGATGCAAATGAGACCATCCAACCTCCATCTAAGTCTCCTGTCATTCATGATGTGTCCTCTGACTCATCATCATCATCTATGTCTGACACCTCATCATCATCATCATCTCCTGGAATACCTCCACCATTCCCTAAGAAAATTCAAACTGATGCTGAAATTCCCCCACCATCTGAACTAGCTCATGATGAAAACCTTGCACTAGAACCTCAGCAAAACCGTCCTGAATCCCAAATCAGTGACCTACTCTTCAGCCAAGCCCTACCTTATGAGGCATTGATTGCTAGAATCAATGACTACTCCACTGAACCATCTATACCATTTTATGATCAATTAACAGAACTTATAAAAAATGATGGTTATAAGGTAGAATTGTTTGCTTCAAAATCTTTACTTGTTGTTGATCAAGTAGCCTGGAAAACGGAGGAACTGTTAGACAGTGTGGCTAAGGTTGTGCAAGCCATATCAAGGAGAACTATCCGAAAGCTAGTAATGGAAAAGAAAAGAAAACGTGAGGAATTAGAAAGTGTAGATGTCATTTCTACAAGTAAAGCTCTAATGCTGACTGATAAGTCTCATGAAGAGATTGAGAAAGAAAAGCTTGAGGAAGCTATGAGACGTGCTGCTGAACTAGAAGCTAAGCTTGCAGAAGAGGCTAGGCTAGCAGAAGAGGCTAGAATAGCAGAAGAGGCTAGACTAACAGAAGAGGTTAGACTAGCAGAAGAGGCCAGGTTAGCAGAAGAGGCCAGGTTAGCAGAAGAGGCTAGGATAGTAGAAGCAGTTAAGTCAGCAGAAGTGGTTCCACCAGAAGAGGTCACACCAGAAGTAGCTCAACCAGAAGTGGTCATACCAGATGGTCAAGGTACTTCTGTGGATACCAGAATTGCTGAAATGGAGGCAAGACAAGAACAAAGGTTTGCTGCGTTGGAAGCAAAACAGGATGCTCAAGCTGCTGAAATCTCAAATATGAATCAATCCTTGAAGGCTATTTTGGACATCTTGCAGAACAAACCTACCTAACCCTTCTCTCATCTTCTACCAAACCTTAGAATATCTATGCACTTAATTATTTCCTTGGATATTTGTGTGTTTTGTTAAAACTTGTTATTTGTGTTAAAACTGAATGCTTTTTCATTTAGATGCATGTGGTTTAATTGCTTGGTTGTGTTTAGTTATAACTGGTTTTTAAACATGCATTATAAAGTCAGAAGTATCTATAGTATGAGTCAAAGATAACTTTTTATTGAAAACAGTAGAATTTAGAGTACATAAGACTTCTAAAGCTACTACTTAGAATCTAATTCAGACACAGCCGATCCTTCCGATGAAGAGGGTTCTTCTGGAGGTACATAAGTCTCCAAAAACCTTGCATAATCAGGATCTGTGCCTGTTGAGTCTGAAGAGGATGATGAGCCTTCAGCAGCTATGGGATCATATGTCCTCAAAAATTCTGCATAATCAGAATCAATCTCATCAGAATCTGTTGAGAAACAAATAGTGATTGGTTCTGACGGTTTTATCTTTGAACGAACTCTACAGCTTCTTCTGAGTGGCCTAGATGAAGAAGCTTCACCTTTTCCTTTACCATTTATTGTTCTTGGACTTGGTGGTTTCTTAGCTTTCTTCTTCTCTGCCAACTTCTTCCCATTGATATCTCATCTATCCTTATCCATTTTTCTATCTTAATGAAAATATGGAAGTGTTGAGATACATGAGATGGGAAAGCGTTTTATAGAGTTTTGGTTTTTTACTTGAGTCAGTCGTGGTCAACAATGTCATTTATGACATAGTTGTAACCACTCTTGACCTTATCCTTTTGAAATTCTTTTTCTTGACTGCATTTATTACACTTTATACCAAGTTTTTAACGAAAGAAAAGCGGGTACATAGGTGAATAATAAAGGCTGAGAATGGATCATTTTTAGTTCAAAAATGTTTATTACAAAAGTACGATTATGATTTCTACTCAGAATAAAAATTCGATCCTACACTCTCGTCCTTAATTATAAGCCTATCTCCTTCTAACACGAGACTAAGACAATTATCATCTATTGGTTTCTTCTCCTTAGCTTTTGAGCGTGCAGTTGATTCCACTGATGTAGTTCTGCCATCTTCACGATTGGCTTCTGTCGATTTTCTATCAAATGGATTCTTCTTTCTTGCACTTTCAGAAGCAGTATCCAAAAAGATTCTAGTTTCCTTATTCATTGCTCTTCTGAAAATGTTTTCTTGCAATGAATATGTTTACTTCATGGTCATTTGCCTTTATAGAACCTTGTGTGTTGTTTTTCCATACAAACCGTTTTCAATGACCAATAGTTTGCGTTGACTGTTTTTACTCTTCTCTTCTTTTCACGTAAATGTTTTTGTTGATGACAAAAGGGGGAGAAAGAGAAATTAATTTGGATGAAAAACTTAAATGCACTTTACTGAAACTGTCATTACATTTAAGTTTATGCCTTACGCAAACATTTCTTATTATTGTGGGGAATATATGTTAAACTTGTAAGAATTAAACATATGATAATTCAAGAAAAAGTGCAATTTTTCTAGAAGTATCAGACTTAGGGGGAGAGCTTGCAAAACTCCTTTCCCAAGAGTCAAATATGTGAAAATTAGTTCAAATTTAAAATATAATCTTAGACTGAATTTAATTAATCAATGTTTAACTCAGGGGGAGTGTGCAAAACTCATAAACTTGTTTTGAAACTTGATAAATTAATTCAACAACCATTGTAAATTAATACTTAGTTTGTCATCATCAAAAAGGGGGAGATTGTTGGAACAAAAGTGGATCTGATGATTATCTGCTGAAGTTTTGATGATAACAAAGTATTAATGAACAATAGGGTATTTTAATATTTAATCTAAGTGTGCAGGAACATTAGTGAAAAGTCAACAATGCACTGAAACTTAGAAGTTCTGATGATGATCAGAATCATTAACACAAGTTCTGATCAGAAGCACCAACGCGAGTTCTGATGACTATCAGAAGCACAAGTCATCAGAAGTATACAACACCAGAAGTTGTACTGGGAGTACAGGCTTCTGAGATCAGTCTTGCGCTGGAAGATTCATGAAAGGAAATCACATGTTTGGCTTAGGGATTAACAACGGTCAAGTTCAAACTTTTGTGAAGGAAAATAAAAGCACGTTATAATATTATCTTGGGAAGATAATATATGCATTAGTCATTTTCCCATTACCGCATTTGGACACACACAAAGCCTTAACCTGCAAAGAGAAGTCAACAAGTTTCCTTGTTGAGCTTAATCACATGTGACCACCTAGAAACTGCTCCAGCGGACAAAATAGCTTGACAACGGTCAAATCTGCAACGTCTCTATCTTGTCATATATATAGAGACCTCGTACTTGAAGTCAAGCGTGGATTACAACTAGCAAAACTGATCATACTCACAAGAAAGCAAATAGCGCTTCTGATAACAAAACAACCTTGCTTTAGTCACTTATTGTTCTTTAGAAACCTAAGTGTAGTTCTTGTGTTTAGTGTTGTAATTTGCCTTGAGTATTTGATTTTATCAAGTACTCAAAGGTTCTGAAAAACTATATATTTTCTCATCTAGTTTAGGAAGTCTCTTGTTAGTATACTTGAGCATTTGGAAGTCTCTTACTAGTGTGTTTGAGCAATTGTAACCTAAGTATTTTTAGTGAACTCCCTTGGAAGTGCAAGGGGACTGGACTACTCTCAACTCGTGAGAGGAACCAATATAAAATTGCTTGTGTCTCTCTCTCTCTCTATTCTCCTTTATTGTGTTATCCGCTGCCAAATCTGATAAGTTCGAAAGATATTTGAAGAAGTTTTTAAACTATCTAAAACACAATTCAACCCCCCCCTTCTTGTGTTTTTCGTACCTTCAAATTCAACTGGATATTTACTCAATTTCAATGACTAAATTAGCAATTCAATAGTTACAGCCTACCAACATAAATGAGATGTCTAACCTCTTGAAGAAGTATGCGTCTTCTAAATAAGTCACCCTCAAATTGAGAGTTAGTTTGATCAAATTGTGAGTTTATTTTAAGTTCTTTCATGTAGAAATTGAGAGTTAGTTTGACATCTTTAGTTAGTTTTTCTAATATTTCCTACTATAATTCATTATTGACAAAAAATCTTCAACAATCATCACATTGGGCGATTTTAGAACAATTGATTTTAATGGAAGTTTAACAAACATAAAGTTTAATAATACAAATAAAATCAGAATACGAATACAAACATAGAAGTTTTACAATAGAAACTTAGAACCAACACAACCAGGAGTATAAAATCAACACAACCAGAATACAAACATAAAAGTTAAACCGTACCCGTCGAAAAGACGATTCAAGCTTCCAACACAACCAACACGAACAGAATCAACTATAGAATGATTGCTCACAACCATAAAACGAATCAAACAAGAACGGAAAACGAATCGAACACGAACACCAACAAAATCAACTAGAATGATATGTTTGTTTTGCGAACAGAACAGAATCATGTGAGAGAGATGAGAGTTAGGGCAAAGATTCAGAAACGATCGAGTTAGGGCGTTTCATTGATTTGGACGAACGTCGTTTCATTGATTTGGGTATGATTGAACGACGTTTCATGGATATGGCATTTGGGCGACGGTGATTTTGTGGTTTCAACGCCGGCAATGAGTTAGGGCGAGATAGATGAGAGGCGGAAACGATCTAGTGAAAGAGATAAGATCTAGGGTTTGAAGTGTGAGTGTCGCACGCGAGAGACTAAATTTCACTGAAGGCCACTTTTCCATACAGTGGAAATTTGAGACTGAAGGGAAATCTTTTTAGAACAAATTCACTTTATTTACATGTTTGCCACCGCGTGTATGTATCCCTTCAGTCACAATTTGCGCTGATGTAAAATGTACTCCGTATTGATTTTTCCCCACAGATACATTAATACCTGATGTGAAAACTGTTGGAACAAAGGATGTTCAGATCTAACTCTTGGTGTTTTGATGATAACAAAGTATTAATAAACAATGGGGTATTTTAATATTTATCTGAAGTGTGCAGATTAAATGAATAATGTTATATTAAAACAAGCTCTGAAACAAAGTATTAGCAAGGATATCAGAAGCAAAGGATATCAGAAGCAAGGATATCAGAAGAAAGGATATCAGAAGAAAGGATATCAGAAGCAATGCTAATCAGTAGCAAGTCATCTCAGAAGTTATGTTGAATCAGAAGCAACGTATGGAGAAGACCAACAGTTTCAGAAGCTGAAGACTCAGAAGCATATGTCTGATACATAGGCTCTGAATAACAAGCCAGGAATGTCAGTGTTAACTGATAGTGATTCAATGATTGGAAATCATTTGAATTAAAGGTTGTGGTTGATTAATACATCATAGTACTACATCCTTATCATCAAGGATAGTGACGTTAGTACTATTTTACTCCATAAGGGCGAATATTCTCAAACAAAAGGAATAACAGGATAAGCATTACCAGAATTGGCAAATATCCCATGTTACCTTTGTCCTTTCACAACTGGCTTGAAAATGACCTCTGCAACGGTCATTATTTTCAAACGTCTCTATTTTATCTTCACATATAAATAGAGAACCTCTTTTTGAAGATTCAGGTTACGCACGCATACAACTTTACTCCTTTACATAAGACTGAAAACACTGCTTCTGAAACTATTTTTGTTGTGCTTCTGACACTCTGTTTTTCTAATTCATTAGGAATTTTGTGTTAGAGTCTTAAGAGTCTTGAGTTGTAATCTTGAGAAAACTCTTGATTTTATAATCAAGTGTTTATCACTTTCTATTATTTCATTTGTGTTAGGAAGTCTCTTGCGTTTGTGCTTGAGCAAATAGGAAGTCTCTTACTTGTGTGTTTGAGCATTGTAATAATCTAGGTGATTATAGTGAAATCCCTTGGAAGTGCAAGGGGACTGGACTACTCTCGGTTTGTGAGAGGAACCAGTATAAAATCCCTTAGCAGAAGTTTTCAAAATACCAAAACACAATTCAACCCCCCCTTCTTGTGTTTTTCACACCTTCAATTGGTATCTAGAGCTTCGGTTTGTTACGCATCACTTAACAGTGAAACAAAAAGATCCTGAAAAACACTATGTCTGGAGAGTCAAGTCCAAAGAAAACTGCTATTCCATATGATTACAATTCTGAAAAGTCTGAGAAATCTGGTGGAACTTATAGCAAAGCACCTAAGTTCAATGGTGATCAATCAACCTTCAACTAGTGGAAATACAAAATCTATCCTCATATCATAGCTGAAGATGAAGGTTTGTGGGACATCATTGAAGAAGGTGTTATTTTTCAAGACAAGCTTGATGAAGATGGTAAGACTACAGCAGCTGTCAAGAAGACCTTCACAGCTGATCAAAAGAAAGAATGGAAGAGACACAACAGAGCTATTTTTATCCTTCCTAGCTGTATCACTCATGATGAGTTTTTAAAACTTGGAAACAAATCTAGTGCTAAGGGTATTTATGACTCTTTGTGTGCTACTTATGAAGGAAACCAACAAGTGAAAGAAGCAAAGGCTAATCTTCTGGTTCATCAGTATGAAATGTTTAAGATGAAAGACACAGAAAGCATTGAAGAAATGTATGCAAGGTTTAAAATTCGAGGTGTTTACCACCCAAGTGGAGACCTAAAGTCACTGCTATACAAGAAGCAAAAGATCTCAATACCTTAAGCCTATAAGAGTTAACTAGTTCTCTCATAAGTCACAAGATGGAATTAGCTTGTGATGAGCCCAAGAAGAAATCAAAGTCATTGGCTTTGCCAGCAACTTTGAAATCTCCTAAAGCTTTAAAGGCTAAAGTTATTGAATCTGATGCTGATGAATCTTCTGTAGATGATCAGGAGGATGGATCAGATGAGGAACTCTTTGCTCTGCTTTCAAAGTTCAGAAAATGGAATAAGTACAAAAACAACAAAGCTTCTTGAAGAAGTTCTGGTTCTAAGAGTTATGGGAACAAAAGCTCCAAAGTTAAAGACAAGAAAGATGGTTCTAAAAATAGTTGTTCTAAAACCTCGTTGTATAAAAAGAGTCACTTATTCACCCCCCTCTAAGTGATCGCCATATAGTCTAACAAGTGGCATCAAGTGCCTGGTTTGATTTTAAACGATTAAATCGAGTAATTTGTGCCTATTATTAGAAGACATGGCGTTTGCACCCAAAGGGGCGTACAATAGGGCTCCTATATTCAATGGAGACCATTTCGATTATTGGAAAAGTAGTATGCGCATTCACATCAATTCTTTTGATGGTGATGTGTGGGATGCCATTGAAAATAGTCGCTTTGTTCCAACCACGACCAATAACAATGGTGTCGTCACTAATACGCCTATGGCACAATGGACGGTTGACGACAAAAAGAAGGTCAATTACGATGCGAAAGCTCAAAACATTTTAATCTCATCCTTAGGGATTGAGCAATTCTATCATGTTTCGCTTTGTACTACGGCTAAGGATATGTGGGACACATTGGTCACCCACTTTGAGGGTACCAATGAAGTCAAGATTTCTAAGATAAACACATTAAACCAAGAGTTTGAAATGTTTCATATGATTGATGGTGAAACCATTGAAAGTATGCAACAACAATTTGTGAAAATTATCAACAAGTTACAAGGTCTCGGTAGACCAATCACAAATCAAGATGCTACTAATAAAATTTTGAGGTGTTTAACTAGGTCTTGGCAACCAAAGGTCACTGCGATACAAGAAGCGAATGATCTTACTCAACTAAGCCTTACCGTTTTATTTGGCAAGCTTAAGGAACATGAGCACGTGCTAAGTGTGTTAGAAAAGAAAGAGAAAAGTGGGAAAAAGGAGAAACAAGCGGATAAAGAAAAAGAGAAGGAAAAGAAGTCCAACGCTCTAAAGACTTCAAGTTCCAAGTCCAAAGGTAAAGAGCAAGAGGAGAGAAGCTTAAGTGATGAAGAGTGGGAAGACCATGAAATGAAATTATTTGTTCGAAGATTTTACAAGTATGCAAAGGCACATGGTATAAAGTTTTCAAAGGAAAATGGTCCCAAGTCACGAAAGCAATCAAGGGATGATATAGAGAATGAGAAGAGCAAGCCTAGTAGAAGGTGTTATGAATGTGGCAAATCCGATCATTTAAAACCGGAATGTCCATTCTATAACAAAGGAAAGGGAAAGTCCTCCGAGAAAAGGATATAGTTCAAGTGAAGAAGCATCCAGGTCCAATAGCTCAAGTGAAGAGGAGGAAGAACGCGCTCATGTCGTACTCATGAATGGTTCACCTTGTAAAGGCAAGAAACATCACAAACGTCAAGTAAGTGATTCTAGCTCTATCTCTAATGATAATCCCTCATATGATGAACTTCAAAATGCTTTTGAAAAACTATATGGTGAAGCCACTAATGCATTTAAGAAATTGGCTAAAAGGAAGAAAGTGATTTCTCTCTTAGAGTCATAAATTACAACATTACAAGATGAATTAGAGGCATTAAAACTTACCATGGTTAATGCAAAAGATGATTTTGATAATTCATCAAAGCATGAATGTGATTCTTGTTATATTTGGCAAGGAGAAGTGAAAAACCTTCAAGCTAAATTAGATAAGACTCATATGTCATCTAGGAATGATTGTGATGCTTGTTGTATTTGGCAAGGAGAGGTGAAAACCCTTCAAGCCAAATTAGACGAAGCCCTTGTACCAAAAATTACTTTTGTGGATGTGCCAAAGAGTTTTAACAAGCCTAAGACCAGGCCTTCTAAAAATGACAAATTTGTTAAAAAGAAATTGAATCCCAAAAGTAAAATTTTGAGTCACAAGGATCATTCCAATGTTATACGTTATTATTGTTGTACTAAGGGACACACTATTGCAAAGTGTCAAACAATAAAAGTTTTGATACCAAAAGGCATAATGCAATGGATACCTAAGTCCAACAAAGCTTGCACTAACCACATAGGACCCAATGAAGATTGGGGACCTTTTTCAAGTGTTTAAAGTTCTAGGAAAACGTCTTGAACCGTTGACAAGAGACACCGACAACAATGGCGTTCAAGACATTCAAAGGTGTAAAGGGATGAGAAATGATTTAACTCAATACTCATGAAAGTTGCGGAGCTTGATCACCTCCTAATGCTTGATACTTAAGGGAAGATTTTTATCTCAACTTTATTCCTTATTCCTTACTTTGCATTTATGTTGTTCTTTTGTGTGGTTCTTTGCTCATATACATAGATTACAAATTTAATATGAAATTTGGTATGATATTTGTCTAATCCTTCATTTCCAAAAATTTCGCTCAAAAATATTGATAAGTTGTTGAGACTCATATGTAAAAATGGGGATTTGACAAAAATCATGACAAATGACATATTAAGCTCATATCATTGTTTGTATATGTTTGTTTATTAGTATAATATATTGTTGTGCATAAAATGTAAATGCTTTGTCTTGGTAACTTGAATGAATAATGTGAATTTTTGCTTTTATAAGTTTTTGTCACATTCATAATACTTGTACCTTGGTGAATAGATTTGTTTCACACATATATATTTGTATGAGGTCATATAGATTTTTTTTACATCCTTTTGTTTGTTGTAAATCTATGACTTTAATACTTATATAAATTGTATGACATTATGGATACCTTTCACGTATGAATAGTTTATGCATGATGGTTTATGTATGTATATGTTTATTTGTCCTCTTATATGTGACTTTGTGTGCATACATACATATATATCTACATATAATTAATCTTGGTACTTTGATACATCTATGTGAATGTTTTATCTTGCATCTATGGTTTAACATGTGTTCTCATGTTATGATATGCTTTGATATGGTTTTGCTCACATGCATAAGTATGTACCTTATTGATTATATGCTTTTCATACATACATGTTATTTGGAAGTCATAAAAATTCTTTTTCAAACTTATAAGTTCATGTGTTTTGAGAAAATTTGAAAATAATGCATTTTGGATCGATACAAATGAAATTTGTATTGATACATGGTAGTTATTCTGCAGAATTTCAAAATGAACTGATATGTATCGATACATATAACTTTTGTATCTATACATACATCAGTCTGAGACAGACACGGTCTCATGTATCGATACATATGCGATTTTGTATCGATACATGCTGCAGAAAGATTACTTGTATCGATACATACATCAGTTTGTATCGATACATACGCGCAAAAACAGTTATTTGTATCAGTTTTCATTCATTCATTCATCAAACATCACAAATTTCTCTTCCTCTCAACCGAACCAACACATAAACCCTCATTCCCAATTCTCCAATCTCCCTCAAAACTCAACCAAATCACACAATATTTGACTCTAAACCACTTCAAATTTATTACCCATCAACATTCCGTCAACAATTTGGTGGTTCAAGTGTCCAATTATTCTCATTCAAGACAAGGTTTTCAATTGGGTTTTTGAATTGTTCAAAGTTCTTCAAATACTGTTAAGGTAATCATACTCTTTCATTCTCTATCATGGCACCTAGGACTAAGTCTAGAAAAGGAAAAGAAGCAGAAAGTAGTGGTACTACAGTAGTTTCAAATTTTGGACTTAGGGAAGATGAATTTGTTCATAAGGATTGCGTTACTACTTACACGCAATACTGTAGAACTAGGAGTGTGTTGCCTCAGAAATCTGTTAATGCTGAAACTCTTAGAAGTCTGTATCTCAATGATGATGCAGACATTCTTGAAAATGAACAACTTGATAGTTTTTATGATTTGAAAACCAAATACAACGATACCTTGGTTAGGATATTTTATACTGGGTTGCAGGAGAGAAATTGTGCTGAATTTGAATTCTGTTGGGGGCGTCAGGTTTATAAATTTAGTGCAAATATGTGGTTTGACTTGTTTGGAATGAGTACTGGTACTAGGATAACCGGAGAAGATCTTTTGGCTTACACTGAGGTTAGCACGGTTGATTATGATTCTGATGTATTTACTTGCTCCATTACTAGAAATGGAAATGTTCCGGAAACTTTGGGAACCGGAAAACTAACTGTGAACGCAAGAGTGATTTATTGGATTGTTAGTCACATCTTGCATCCTAAAAGTGCAAGTTCTAGAATGGATAAGAAAGACATTGATCTCATGTATCTGCTTATGGAGGATAAGAAGGTGGATTGGCCACTTTATATTTTCAGCAGAATGTTTGATCTGAGAAACTCTAGTCGTGATCAAAGCTTTGGTTATTGTAGTTTAATTGCTAGCATCTTGAGAAGGTTCAAGGTTGGACAAGATCTTCCCATTGAGTATACCAAACTTGAAAAGCTAGAGAAATTTAGCAATACTCAAATGACAAAGATGCATTGGTACTTGAACAGTGACAATGGTTATGATTACCGAGGTCCTGCATCCGACAATGAGGAAGAAGGCGAAGGTGCTGCTCCAAGGGCTAGGAGACCAAGGAGAAATGTTAGGCAACAAGGTGATGGTGAAGGTCAAGCTGAGCAAGGTCGTAATTGGAATGAATTGATGGACACGCTAAGGAATATGAGCATGCAACAAACCACTTACTACAATGAGTACACTCAAAACTACCAAGCCCAAAATGCTAGGATTAAAGAGTTGTACACCAACACCAATGAGCTCCGAACCTATGTGACTACTCGCTTTGATGATATGCAAGCTCAAATGCAAGCTTACTACCAACCTAACCCTCCTCCTAACCCGGACAATATGGATGAATGAGCATGATGCATAATTGGTTTGATGATTTTATATTTCGGATAATTTGTTTATGTGTGGGTGATTTGTTATGTTTATGCATTGGTTGCATAATTGTTTCCGTATTTTGATATGTTAATTCTTTATAATGACGATGTTGTTACAATACTCATGCTTTGGTTTTGGTTTGTTGTTCTACATTCCATATTTGTCATGATTTTTGGTTTTCGCCATTGGATTATACTTGCATATCTTGTACGTATTTATATTGATTAGAATATTCATCATAAAGTGCATTTCGATAAATGTAAGTGCACGATATGACCATGTTAAAAACGCTTTAATACTTGATACTTCTAACAAGTTCTCTTCTTCTTTTTGATATTGTCAAAGGGGGAGAGATTTGGATTGCACAAGCTAAGGAAAGAACTCTTGATTATCAACATATCAAACGCATTATGGCATCAACTCAGGGGGAGCGTGCTTATGGTTAGCCTTGATGTTTGCGTCTGTATACATATTGCTATTTTATTGCATATTAGGTATAGGCTTAGTTTAGCTTATGCAAAGTTTTGACAATTATCATAAAGGGGGAGAATGTAAATGCACCAGTTCACTCCCATGTTTTAATAATTGTCAAAACCCATGAAAATAGTGTAGAACATATTTTGGCAACATTAGAAACAACTTGACAGCGAAAAACTTTTTTTAATCTTTGAAAAATTGATTTTAAGGTTCTTTGTATCGATACATAAATACTTGTATCGATACAAATGTCCTGAAACTACTTCAGACTGATTTTGAGCATTTTGTAACGATACACACTTCATTTGTATCGATACAAAAACTGGTGTTCAGAGGCAGAGAATCACTTGTGTATCGAATCATGCTTGCATGTATCGATACACACCTAACTCTCTCAAAACACCAGAGATAGCATTGTGTATCGAATCATGCTTGCATGCTTCGATACATATCAGTCAGGTTTTCAAGAAACTGATATATGTATCGATACATACTCGTGTTTATATCGATACATAGGTCAAATATTTCAAATTTGAACGCTGGTCAAGGTGTTTGTATCGATACATACCATCATATGTATCGATACATGTCTGTTCTGTTTTGCCTAAATAGCAATATGAGTTTTTGTTGTAAGGGTGAGAATCCATCTGGAAAAAAAAATTTGATTAAGGTTTAAGAGAAATTTTAGATCAAAGACTTATTCAACACAAGTTCTTCATCTTCTATCAAATCACTTCAAATTTGAGATTGAGTATGGGATCAATCAAAGGTTCGTAGTTGATTCGGTGGATAACGTTCGGTGCAATTCGCGGTGAATCAGAATTGCGATCGAGTTGAGTTGTGTTGGAGGTTTGGATTTTCATCAAGGGTTTAAAGATTGTGCGATATCTTGAAGGTTCGACATCGAGGAAGCGAAGGACTCAGCTGGACGTTCGGTGCGAAGGTTTTCGGTACGAAGACGGCGCAAGATTGAGACGTTGGAATCAGAGGTTGAAGCTTCTCGTGGTGTTGAGATTACTTGGCTCAATTTGCATTAGATTGAATAGGGTTATTCGAGTCTTTGTAAATTGTGCACTATCAAAGCGTTTTTAATAAATTGCTCAAATCGTCCTTTTGACGATTTGGGGGGAGACGTACCTGGCCCGAAGCGAGGACGACGTGAAAGCCAAGGGAACTCCCAAATCATCTGTTTGTGTCTCTCTATCCCTACACTTTTACTTTTCGTATTGTTGATTAATTGGATCAATTGAATTCGGTGATCGTAAGTGTTCATCGTAATTCAATTGAATTGAAACTTGAATTTGTGATTGTGTAAAGTGATAGTTGAAACTTGTTGATTTTGTTTGTGTTAGAAATTTGATTACAAAACATAACCTAAATTTAATTTGTCGTTAATTGTTCTAAGGCTTATACTACATTTCCTTTGATCGAAGGGTGCAAAGTAGACTATCGATCCGGTAGCCTTCCGCGTACTCAAAATATTTTTTAAAACCTTGTTGTATAAAAAGAGTCACTTATTCATCCCCCTCTAAGTGAGCGCCATATAGTCTAACACTTTTCATTTCCTAATGCAGGGGAAAGAGTCGAAAACCTAAAAAGAAAGAGATTCTAAGGTACGGTGGTTATTTGCGTTTAAGGAAGATGTTAGCACCTCAAGCGCACATGGTATTCCATGGTAACATCTTATATGTTTTTGTGCTTTTTTATACATGCTTTAAGAATGGAGGGAGAAGTTGTATAGAAGAAAAGAGAAAAAAAGACTAATCTCATTTTAAGTCTCACTTTTTAAAGATTCAATATAAACACTCTAAACCATTCCCTTTTGTAAAGAGAATGATTGAATTCTTGCAGTGTTTATAAGAATCGTTAAAATTTGAGACTAAGAATGATAAAAGTCTAATGAAAGCAGAGTAGTAAAAAAAAAATTGAGAAATTTTTCATAAGGTAAATAAAACGAATGAAGTGTAAATGTTCTTTGTTTGTAAAAATTTGTTTTTTGAGAGAAGTGTAGTTGTTGTATTGTAAAGAAAATGTTGTTGAGAGAAAGAAGTTGTAAGAAAGTATAAATATTATTATGTAAAAAAAGAAAAGAAATTAAATGTAGATAAATAATATAGTGAAATAGTATAACGACGTTGCGACTAGAATGGACCTACGATTTGTTTTGTCTTTATAAAATATCGTGTTTTTGGGATAGGGAAGAGTTTGCAAGAGACCTCATAGCTAATTGAAATTTAATTACGAGTCCTCTCGCATGGAAATGGAGTTTTGGCTTTATGTGTGTGTTGTGTAAATTTGAATGCAATAAAAGCGATAAAATAAAGTCCTACGCTATTACAACCCAATTGGATAATTAATATTTACAATCATATCGAATCAAATGAATAGATAATAATAAGTAATAATTAAATAAAATGCGTAAAGTTATAAGTAAAATGCAAGTGCAAAAATAAATATGAGGATGGGATGCACACAAAAAAGAAAGGAAAAATAAACAATCAAGAAAAGAAATCATAGCAAAAATATTATATTCTAACTTAAAAAGTGGAGTGTGTGTAAAATGAGTCGGAGGTAAAAAAGGAGTAATAGTAACATTTTGGAATTAGTCATAAATATTATACAAATCACATAAAAAGGAAACAAACAATACAAAAAAAACATTTGTACAATTTTAAAGCAAGGATATCAAGAGTGGCACACAAAAAAGAAATGAGTATTCTAACTAAAAAAAGACATATAAGCACACATTTTAATTTAGCAAAAGAAAAGAGATTTTTAAGAGAATGAATTTAGGCCAAAAGGTCCTTAACTATTAATACCAAATATTAGAGCTCAATGATTTTATAAATTAAAGTATTGTCTCTAACATGCATTTTTAAATGGTGCAATGTCCTACCCTAAATGCAAATGCATGTAAAAATGTGTAGTGGAACATATGATATGAAATTGCAATGTGATGTAGAAAATTTTGTAAAAATGTTATGTGACATAAAAATGCATAATGTGATGTAGTGTAAAAAAATGTAGGATTTCAAATGTATGTATGCATGTAATTAATATATTTTTTATTTTAAAAAAAAGGGGTAAAAGATGTCATGAGTTTAAAAATGAGATTTAATAAAGATATAATCATGTTATCAATCATCATAATTAAAAATTTTCAACCATAGCACACTTAATTTTTTTTTTTAGCATTTTTTGTTGTTTTTTATATTTTTGTATTCTAAATAACTAATTTAAAAAAGTAAAGTCATAACAAAATAAACATTCTTATTTTTGACATTAAAATAGCTAGAAAGAAAGTTTTAATTCTTATTTTAGAAATTTTTAGCATGAATACTTAAACTTAAAAAAAAAAAAAATATAAGAGGAAATAAATTCACATGAACATGTTTTTTTTTTGGGATTTAAAATCTTGAACATTAGTGTTATCAATTTAATTCAACAATTTTATGTAGAAAATCATTGTCTCAAACATATACATTCCATAGCAAATTAAAATAAGACATCATATTAAAAAGGAAAATCAAATAAAACAAAAACATACACAAAAAAAAAACAGAAAAAGGAAAAAAAAAAAAAGGAAATGGGCTCAGACATAGGCCCAAGTCTACCTCTCTCAACCCATGGGGGGTGCGTGCAGCAGCCAGGGGGCGCGCGGAGAAATAATGTAGTGGGGAACGAACTGGGCCAAAGAGGGAGCCCAAAATCATATCTGAGACCCAAAAGGGAGCACGCGGAGAAGGACTCTACGGGGCGCGTGGAGAAAAACGTTGGGGAAGTATATAAATGAATTTTTTCCTCTTTTGGCCATTTCAATTCTTTTTTCTCTCTCTTCTCTCAAATTTTCTCTGATTCTCTCCACTCTCTCTCTTTTCTGCAAATTTCTAGAAAAAGGGTGAAGAACATATGCATGTTCTTATGAAACTCAAGAACATGATGAGTTTCCAGTTAAGCTTCAACCGAAACCACCGTGAAACCCAAATTTCGGCGCGGCGGCCGGCCAAAAAGGTGGCGGCGCCGCCACTGGAAAAAAACCCAAACAAAAAAAAAATTCTACACTACCCCCCCCCCCCCCCCCCCCAAACAAACACCTTCTAAACATGAATCCGGGGTCGGAATCAACAAAAGACCAACCAAATGGACGGATCGGAAGGGGGTCCGAAACCCTAATTACTAAAACCAAACCATAACTATTCATATTCGTTCTAATGCGTACAAAAGAGCATCAATCATGCAAACAAACATCAAACATGTACTCAAGCAGAGGAGAAAGCAAGATTTTAAACCCACAAATGAAACAAAGATTTCACAAATCTGATTATGATGCTAAGTTTAGATGGAAGATGAAAAGGATGTTACAGATTTTTGCAGTGTAAGTCTTTTTCCTTTGATCTTTTTGTCTTTTCGGTTTTGATCTACTGCTCCTCTCCTTCCTTTGATTTGTTTCCCTTTTTGCTTGCTTGGTGATAGCTCGGTTTTGGTTTATGGAGGTTGAAGGTGGTGGATGGGAGTTGGAGGACAAACAAAGCCTTCACAGTGTGTGAAAGGTTTCGTTTTTAGGGTTCTTGCCTTAGGTTTGGTTATTTTTGATTTGTTTCTGTGATGTGAATGATATGTTGTGGTTACTGTTTTGTGATGATTTTTCTAAGATTTTGTTTCTATTTCTCTCAAATCCGCCGTTCCACCCCCTTGCTCTGTAAATTATGTTCTGTTAAATAGATGGTTTTTTAGGGTTTGTATGATAAAATAAGAAAAGGGACATTGAGCTTTAATTTGTTGAAAATGGGAAAGAAGACAAGAAAATGTCACTGTATTGCACTGGCTTTTTTCAGAACATGGTTTGAAACATTGGATCCTTTTTCTTTCTTTCAAAAAAATATATATTTATGTTGAGTAATAATAATAATAATAATAATAACAGTAAAAAAAACCAAACTGACCGAAAATTAAAAAAAAGAGAAGGTAAAAGTCTTTTTGTTTTTTATGATTATATATATTTAGTAAATGAGTAAAAATTGGAATTTTGGATTAATAATAATAAATAAAGAAGTAAAGAAAAATAAACAAGTAAAGTAAAAACTCTCTTTTTTTTGAAAAAGATTTTTTTGGATAATAATAATAATAGTAATAATACTAATAATGGTGATAATAATAATAATGTAAATGAGTAGAAATACGAGTACAACCACAAAAAAATGTGATTAGAAAACGAACATAAACAATGCGACTAAAATTAATGGATGTGATGACATATAATTATTTATTATAAAAGATTTTTGTTATTTAAATATGAAAAGTAAAAAACGGATTTTAGGTCCAAAATTGGGGTACAACAGTTTTATTTTAAAACAAATTTGTTTCTATTTTTTAGGTTTATTTTACTATATAAATACCTAATGTAGCCATGAGGCAAATCAATTCAAACAATTCAATGATAATAAAATTTGAGACTTTTCTGTCTATTTGGTGGATTCCAAATTTACACTCTAGTGAATTCCAGTTTTATATCAAGAATTTAGCACTTGCTATTATCTTCTTGGTGGACTCCAGTAAACCCATCTATTAGGATTAACACTTGCTATTCCTTTTCAGCTTCCAACTGCGTCACTTTTGTTGTACTATCAATGAGATGCTCAACCCTTACATCTTTAAGGGCTGCTAAACTAGTATTAAATGCTGAACAACAAAACTCTTGTGTTGAATGCTATTTGATCCAAAATTTCTCCAAAATTATGATCTAAAGTGTTTTCCCAATGGTTTCCCACACTTACAACAAAACCTCATATTGCTATTTATAGGGAAAATACAATTGAGCAAATTTAGGCAAAATCTAACTGAAGTGTATCGATACAAATATTTGTGTGTATCGATACAAACTCCTGACAGCATACAAAATTTGAATTTTTCCAGCTATGTTAAGTGTGTACCGATACAAAATACACAAAATCATCCTGAAGGATTTTCAGGACATTTGTATCGATACAAGTAAGTGTGCACCGATACAAAATAGCTTAAAAACAGTTTTTCAAAGTTTTTAAATAGTTTTGACAATTATTTATAATGTTGCCAAGATATGTTCTACACTATTTTCATGAGTTTTGACAATTATTAAAACATAGGAGTGAACCGGTGCACTTACACTATGATGCAAAATGTGTATTCAAACCCATCAAAATTTTCTGATGTGGCAACAATTAGATCCCCTTATCAAGTGGGACAAACTTCAAATAATAATCGTGGTAAGACAACAACGCAACAAGTTTCAATAATTGAGTAGTGCACAATCACAATTCAAGCAATGTTCAATTGAATTTTGATGAACACGTAAGATCACAAAATTCAATTGAATCCAATTAATCAAAACAAAAAGTAAATGAGTTTAAAGGAGATAAAGACGCAAACAATTGATTATAGGGAGTTCCCAACAGCTTTCGTGTCATCCTCGCGGTCGGCCGGGTACGTCTTCCCCAAAATAACCAAACGGGCTATTAGAGCGTTTGTATTAAAAACGGTCTTTGATACTAGTGCACAATTTACAAGACTCCAAAGTACAAGAATATACGAAATAGCCTTCTCTCTTCACCTATACCGAATCTATGCAAGTTGAGCGAATAAACCTCAACACGTCGCGGAGCTTCTGCCTCTGATTCCAACGATCAATCCTTACGCCGTCTTCAACCCGAAAGCCCCCGTAAAGATCGTCCAGCTGATTACCTCGCTCCCTAAGTGTTGATCCTTCAAGAATTACAGAATCTTGAATGCTTGATGAGAAACCAAACCTGCAACGCAAATCAACCCGATCGTAATTCAGAGTCACCGCGAATTACACCGAACATTATCGACCAATCGCACTAACAACCTTCAATTGATCCCATACTCAATCTTCAATTGATAGCGAATTGATGGAAGATGATGATCTTGTGTTGAATGAAGCTTTGATCCAAAATTCCTCTTAAATTCTAATTACAAGTGTTTTCCCAATGGTTTCTCACAATTACAACAAAAACTCATAATGCTATTTATAGAGAAAATAGAATTAAGCAAATTCAGGCAAAACATAATAGAAGTGTATCGATACAAACGTATGTGTGTACCGATACACACACCTGACAGCGTACAAAATTTGAAAAAATTGAGCTATGTATCAATACAAAAACGTGTTTGTATCGATACATACACTGGTATCTTGAATATCTGACTGATATGTATCGATACATGCGAGCATGATTCGATACACAATGCATTCTCTGGTCTTTTGATATGTTTTGTTACCATTACAATAGGCTAAACACTTTGAATGAACTTGGAATGTATAACCCTTAATCGATTCCATGTGGGTTTGACACACTCTTTACTTATTACTTGCTATAATTGACTGCGCATACTTCGTACTCAAATCACACAAACAATTTTTTGGCGCCATTGCCGGGGAATAGTATGGTTTGAAGTTCCAAATTTCATTTCTTGTAGTTTTAGTTTATTGTTGTTATTTGATCTTTTCTGTCAAGTGGTGAATCTACAGGTGTGCTCTGACATTGCATGCGTAGACTGAAAGAACATTCAGAGATTGAAAGAACATTCAGAGTTCGTAGGAAGAAGTTGAGAGGAAATCAAAGGCAAGACCGTGGTACTAGTCTGGTTTTTTGAAGTTGAGCTTCTGGCTCTAGTTCAAAAGGAGAAAGAGAAGTGACACTACTAGAAAAGGTTGAAATACCGACGGAATTTAGAGACAGAAAAAAGTGTTTAGAGACAAAAATTAAAATATATGTACTAGTGACGGATTTTAGAGACAGAAAGATCTGTCTCAAAAATATTTCGTCTCTAAATTTGTCTCTAGTTAATTAGTTTTTTAATTTATAAATAAAAAAGTAATTGGAGACAGATGTTAGAGACGAGTTTTTATTGTGTCTAATAATTTTCGTCTCTGTATCCGTCATTAATTGGTTAACTTGTTATTATAGTAGTCAAACATCTGTCAGAGACAAAATTTATTCGTCTCTGAAATAATTTGTCTCTGAAATCCATCTCTAAACGAAATAACATCGAAGATTCATCCCGCCAAAACTTTTATTGTCCGCCAAAATTTTATTAAATATGTTTTTGGTCCTTATAAAATGCGGGCCTTCTAAGTTTAGTACTTACTTAATTTTTATTATATTTTAAGTCCTTATAATTTGTTTCTTCCATATACTTTATGTCTAAATAATTATAATTAAACTCTTAAATTTTTGAATGATTTTTTTATAGGCATGTTTAAAATATCATATAAAGTTTATTTATTGAAATTTAGAACGTTTTAACATGATATGAATTAAGTATAAATTTTTCAAATAGCAAAAGTTCGAGATAAAAGTAACGAAAATCATGACATAAAAATCAAATTTTGAGCTCTTTTTTTTTGGAGAAACATTTTACGATGATTTAAACATACATGTGAAAAAATTATTCAAAAATACATGTTAATTTACCAATAGAGACAAAATGTTAAACATGATGTCATACACACTTAGCCTCTACACTAGGCGCGCTTTATGAATGTCTTTTATTGTGCGTGCGTTGGAAATTTGTACGAAATTAAAGGATTCTTTTATTTGATTTATGAAGAAGTTATCTATTCAAACTTTATTTGTTTGAATTGGATATATTGAATCGTACCAAAAAAAGAATTGGATATATTGAATATATTTTTTGAGAAATTTTATTAGTTGTTTGGAAGAGAACAAATATATTTTTGTTTAAATACGATTTGTTGAAAACAAATATTTATTCATATCTTTAGAAAAGATTATTTTTATTCATTTGATAGTATTTTTTACTCCCTACATATTTGTTTACTGTCATGTTGGATTAAAAAATTGGACGAACAACTTTTTATACTCAATTACTAATCAAGGTTCTAAAAATTAAGCATAAGTAAAGAATGTGTGCAACGAATGAATTTTTGTTTATAAAACTTTATTAAAAGCATATTTTGTACTAACTCCTTAATATTTCTGCAAACATATACTTATATTCCACTTTCAAATTGCTTATATAAAAAAAAATTAAAATTAAAAATTTCTTCCATTCATGTTCTTTGTTCAACATGTCATCCTCTAATTTTCTTTCATTCATGCGTCGGGAACTTTTCTTCCCTAGAGCTTAGGCTCTCTTTTGTATTTTTTGTTTCTTTTTCCCTTTTGTTTTGTAACCAAAAAAACATGTCATCCTCTAATATTTATTTCACCCTCAATAAATTGGTGTATAATTTTCTCTCTCACAATAACTCGTCTTTGCTCTTTCAATATTTATTTTTTGCTTAGGTTATGGATCTAATCATATTTATATATTTTTGTTTGAAGATGTATATTTAAAATTAAATATTTCAAACAAGTAATCTTTTGAAGATTGATTTTTATTTTATTTTAAGTATTCCAAACAAATATATTCCTTTGAAAAAAAAAATTGAAGCACAAACTGTTTTTGGAAGAGTTTTGTCTTGTTTGAAAACAAAAATCTTTGAAAAAAATTTAATGAAAAATTGGGTGCTAACAAACTTTATCAAATTGAAGCTAATCCTTTATGGAAGATTTGAATATTATCTTATAGTCTATTTTACTATAAATAGAGACTCAAGTCCAACAATAATACTCACCCAAAAATATTGTGAAAGTTAAGTCTAAGAGTTCTTAAGGTTTTTATGAGTTTCGTTTTTTTTTCCATTGTTTATTGTATGTTTTTTCTAGCGTGTAATCTTGATAAAACTTTAATTGTATTTTTTTTTTGAAGGTTTGTGTTAAATATTAATCAAAACTCTCCGGTTCAACTTGAAAGAGAAGGTGACGATGAAAATGATGAGAAGGGTGATGAAGTTTAGCTTTAGTTACTTTCTTTCATGTATTTTTGTTAAATTATTTAAATTTATTTGTGTGTTGGACAACTTTAAGTTTGACATTGATACTTTGTGAATATGACATACATTTTTATTATAATGTTTCAAATTTCGTGTAATCGAAATTTGATTTTCTCACATTATAGAATTATATGAATTACATTTAGTAAATAAAAATTAATATTTGAAAAATTGTATAAGCGTTTAACTGCTAAACAGACAAAATAATGACTAATAAGAGTTGAAAAAAGTGTTTTGTGAGACAAAATTATTTGAATTCAAAGACGGATAATTCTGTCTCCAATAGAGACGAAATTTTTTGTTTAGAGACGGAATTTTAGAGACAGAATTATTTGAATTCAGAGACGGATAATTTTAAAATTTTAGAGACAGAACTATTTGAATTTAGAGACGGATAATTCTGTCTCCAACAGAGACAATTTTTTTTGCTTAGAGACGAAATTTTAGAGACAGAATTATTTGAATTCAGAGATGTATAATTCTGTCTCAAATAGAGACGGATTTATCGTGTTTTGAATTCAACATTTAGAGATAGATATATAAAATCCATCTCTGAATCAGAGACGGATAAATTCTGTCTTCAATTAGAGACAAAATATAAAATCTGTCTCTAATGGCTTAGAGACGAGGAAATTCACGACCAAATCAAATTCGTCTCCAATTCTGTCTCTAACGTGCTTAGTGACGGAATATTTGTCTTTTAGAGACAAATTTTGGCCGTCGATATTTAAGATTTTTCTAGTAGTGTGAATATGGCTGATCTACAAGTTCAACCAGCTACTGAGGGCAGAACCCTCCTGTTGAAGCTCAGAATCCTAACATTATTCGCATTGCCAATGATAGAGGGAGAAGTATCCGAGACTATGCTGTGTTTGATCATAATTCTATGAACACTGGCATAATTAGAGAAAAGATCACAACTGTTGCGTTCGAGTTCAAGCCTATGATGTTCCAGATGTTGCAGACCATTGGCCAATTTAGTGGAGTTGCAACTGTTGACCCTCACTTGTACCTAAGACAGTTTTTAGAGGTGGCAAGTTGTTGGAACAAAAGTGGTTCTTACAATTATTCGCTTAAGTTTTGATGATAACAAAGTATTAATGAACAATAGGGTATTTTAATATTTAATCCAAGCATGCAGGAACATTAGTGAAATGTAAACATGCACTGAAGCTTAGAGGTTCTGATGACTTAATCAGAAGCATCAACGCAAGTTCTGATGATACATCAGAAGGATGATCATTAGAATCATAAGTCATCAGAAGCACACAACACCAGAAGCTGTACTGGGAGTGCAGACTTCTAAGATCAGTCTTGCGCTGGAAGATTCACGAAAGGATATCACATGTTTAACTTAGGGATCATCAACGGTCAAGTTTAAATATGTGTGAAGGAAAATCAAAGCACGTTATAATATTATCTTGGGAAGATAATATGTGCATTAATCATTTTCCCATTACCGCATTTGGACACACACAAGGTCTTAACCTGCAAAGTGAAGTCAACAAGTTTCCTTGTTGAGCTTAATCACATGTGACCACCTAGGAACTGCTCCAGCAAACAAAACAACTTGACAACGGTCAAATCAACAACGTCTCTATCTTGTCATATATATAGAAACATCGTACTTGAAGTCAAGTGTGGATTACAACTTGCAAAACTGATCATACTCATAAGAAAGCAAACTGAGCTTCTGATAACAAAATAGTCTTGCTTTATTCACTTACTGTTCGTTAGAATTCTAAGTGTTGATCTTGTGTTTGGTGTTGTAATTTGCCTTGAGTATTTGATTCTTATCAAGTGCTCAAAGGTACTAAAAATAATATATTTTATCTAAGTCTAGGAAGTCTCTTGTTTGTATACTTGAGCATCGGAAGTCTCTTACTAATGTGTTTGAGCAACTGTAATCATAGTGATTTTAGTGAACTCCCTTGGAAGTACAAGGGGACTGGACTACTCTCAAATTGTGAGAGAAACCAATATAAAATTACTTGTGTCTCTCTCTACTCTCCTTATTGTGTTATCCGCTGCCAAATCTGATAAGTTTGAAAGAACTTAGAAGAAGTTTTTTAAACTACCTAAAACACAATTCAACCCCCCCCCCCTCTTGTGTTTTTCACACCTTCAATTGGCATTAAGAGCCCGATTGTCTTTAAGTCACTTAACAGTGAGACATAAAAATCTTGAAAAACACAAAACTCACCTCTAAGTCACTATGTCTGGTGATGGTGACTCTACATCTACTAGTACTGGTCCAAGGAATTCAAATGTTCAAATTCTATACGACTATGAAACTGAGAAGACTGGAAACAATGGCAAGGCACCCAAGTTCAATGGTGACCCTGACAACTTCAGCTGGTGAAAATGGCAAATTTATCCTTATATCATAGCTGAAGATCCTAGTCTATGGGAAATGCTTGAGGAAGGTGTTAGCTTTCATGAGTTGCTTGATGAAGATGGTTAAGTGTCAACAGCTGTAATCAAAACATTTACAACTGATCAGAAGAAAGAACGGAAGAAGCAGAGCAAAAACTATTATGGCAAGCTGCATCACTCATGATGAATTTCTAAAGCTTGGAAATAGACAGAGTGACAAAGGCATATATGACTCTCTTTGTTCTTTATATGAAGGAAATCAACAAGTTAAAGAAGCAAGAGCTAACTTGTTGGTTCATAAATATGAAATGTTCAAAATGAAGGATAATGAGAGCATTGAAGAAATGTACTCGAGATTTCAAATCTTAGTTGTTGGTCTCTCTGTGCTAAAGAAGAGCTATACACCTGCTGATCACGTGAAGAAAATTTTAAGAAGTTTGCCTCCTAAGTGGAGACCTAAGGTCACTGCTATACAGGAAGCAAAGAATCTGAACACATTGACTCTGGAAGAGCTAACCAGAAATCTCATTAGTCATGAGATGGAGTTAGCTTCTGATGACATAAAGAGAAAGCCAAAAGCTTCAACAGCTGTAACTGTTGGAGTAAGCCCTAAGAGCCAATCTACTTTCATAGTATTTGCTTTAGAAGTTTGAATATAAATATGGCATTTCTTTCATTGTGTTTGTTAGAGTTCAAAATAATGAAATGCCTAGAATAGATAGTTCGTTTAATATTAAGTGTGACTTAATCATGAGACTAAATTAAACTTCAGGACACTATTCTTAAAAGTATCCGTAGTCGAGCTTTAAGGTGAAATTGGGATAACCTTAAAGCCTAAAGACTATTATGAAGATAGATTGATGATCGCATCTCATGGATCATAGGATAAGGAGTTATCAAATCTTGACATAAGTATATAAAATATTAGGAGTAATATTTATACTGGATTGACCCGCCATAAGAGTACTACATGCCAAGTTATGCAAAGTGTCATAAGTTACTCTTATAATGATAATGGTGTAAACCTCCCTTAGACCTGAAACCACCCTTGTACCTTAGATGTGGAGTTAAGTGCTTTGTTGTTGATCTAACGTTGTCCGTAAAAGGATAATCATAAAGGTAGTTAATGGGTACTTCACAAAGCATGCTATGGGGCAGTGGTGTCCTAGATGTAATTTGCCAATCCTGCATAACAAGATAAATGTCATGGGCCCAATATTGAACTGGACAAAGATGACACCAAGTATGCTTTGTGTTCAATATAGACATAAGGGGCAAAGGGGTAATTGTACACACATGTATCATCGTTAAGGTTATGTTTAGATCACATGTAATTTCTCATGACTTGGGTAGCAATGATGTGTTGCTAGATACCGCTCATTGTTTATTATATTAAAAGGAAATTTAATATAATTGCCAACGTCATGGAAACCTACAGGGTCACACACATAAGGACAGTCTAATATTGAGCTAATTAAGGAACACCGTAAGGTACGGTAAGTATGCAAAGTGATAAGGGTATCACGGTAATTAAACTAGCAAGGTACACCGTAGTGTACGGTGAGAGCGCGCGCGCATGAGCTTATACACTCATGTGGGAGCGTGCACGCCCTAGATTGTTCCTTGTGGGCTTCTGATTTCTTTTATCCAAGATAAGAATTATCTTGTTACACAAGACAAGAGATATTTATAAATAGAGAACTCTTGGCAAAAGCTCAACACACCAAAAAGCATTAGAAATATTTTAGAGTTGAAAACCCTAAAATAATCCTTCTCTCAATATTCTTGAAAACCTTCATACTAAAGGGCTAGCACTCTTTTGAAGGTGACTGTTCGTGTGGACTAGCTTGAGGCGTCGGTGATCTTCATCAACGCTCGTCATCTTTTCTAGTTCGTGGTTTTAAGGGTTCTGCTCTACAAGAGGTAACAAACCCTAAACACATATCATGCTCATTCGTAAGGATCAATAAAGGAAAATTTTGAAATTCCGCTGCTTTACTATGTCAATTTTCCTTCAGTAACTACCTCCAAAGCTTTGAAGGCTAAAGCTGTAGAATCGGATGTTGAAGAATCTGTGGGAGATGGCTATGAAGACAACTTTGATGAGGAGTTTTTAGCTTTAATGACAAGATTTAGAAAGTGGGATAAGTCTGTTGGTAAGACTGGTGGTAGAAAGTTTACTTCAAAAGGTTCTGGAAGCAGAAACTCAAACTACAAGGAAAAGAAACTTGACTCAAAGAACACATGCTTTAACTGTAAGAAACCTGGACACTTTATTGCTGATTGTCCAGATTTGAGGTCCAAGAATAAGGGAAGAAAAAGTAGTGTTAAGAACAACTTGAAGAAAAGTTTGATGGCTACGTTTGAGGATCTAGATAAGTTATCAGATGATGAAGCAGATGATGAAGAAGCAAATCTGGCATTGATAGCTACAACTGCTTCTGACAATGATGATGATTCTGGAGATGAATCAGAAACTGATGACATTGATGAGGTAATTTCTAATCTTCCTCAAGAAAAGCTTTTACCTGCTCTTAGAGATACTATGAGACAATATATAAGCAAGACAAAGAGTGCTAAAAGTTTAAAAAAGGATGTTAGCTTGCTTGTCAAGAGGTTTGATCAACTTCAAGCTCAGTATGATGAGTCTATTTTAAAAATACAAGATCTTGAAAAAGGTTGTACCTTTTGCAGCAAATCTCATGATGTGCATGAACTTGCATCTCATGAATTTGTTAATCAAAATGTCAATAAGAGCAAGGTAGCTTCCATGATCTATAGTGCTACCAAAAACAAAGGTGAAGGGCTTGGCTATTCTGCATCCAAGGATAAAGGACAATCAAGCTCATCAGTTTGTATTAGCAAAATACCACCTCCTCTGTATTGCACTTTTACACCAGCTACTGGTAGAGTTGAGAAAGTTGCACTAACCAAAGCCTTGAATAAAGGTAAGTCTAAAGTTTCAGAAGTGAGAACTTTAGAAGCTCAGACTAACACTTATTCAAAGCATAAGCATGCTGAGGTCAGAATTCTGAAGAGACTAGAACCTAAGGCAACTAAGGTTCTGAGATCATTAGAAGTTAGTACCTCTAAAGCTAGGTTTGTTCAGCCCACTACAAACTCAGGCAAGAAGAAGTATGAATCCAAAAAGACTTTCAAAAAATCATACTTCAAGAAAGCCTATACTAACCCAAATGGACCCAACAAGTTGTGGGGACCAAAATCTGAGTTTGTTTGTCTTTCAGGTCTGCAAACTAAAAGACAAGAAGCCAAGTACCTGGTACTTGGACAGTGGATGTTCGCATCACATGACGGGCGATAGGGATATGTTACTCACCCTAAATCCCAAAGAGGGACGGAGTGTAGGGTTTGGTGGGAACCAAAAAGGAAAGATAGTTGGTATTGGTACAATTGGTAATTCCTTTGCCTCTATCTTTGATGTTTTGTTTGTAGATGGACTATTTCATAATCTTCTGAGCATAAGCCAATTATGTGACAGTGGATATGAAGTTATGTTCAATAAGAATGCATGTACTGTAAGCAAAGCATCTGACAAATCAATTGTGTTTAGAGGAAAAAGACAAGGTAATATGTATAAAATAAATACCTTTGAATTAATGGAGCAAAATGTTTTATGTCTTATGACACTGAGTGATGAAAAGAGGGTCTGAAACAAGAAACTTGGCCATGCTAACTAGAGATTAATTTCTAAACTTAACAAGGACAACCTTGTGAGAGGCTTGCCTGAAATCAAATATCACTCAGAGTCTCTACCTCAAAACAATTAGAACTACTTCATATAGATTTATTTGGGCCTGTTAGCACAGCCTCAATAAATGGCAAGAAGTATGGATTAGTCATTGTTGATGATTACTTGGGTAAAGTTCCTAAGAACAAAAGATGAAACATATGACGTGTTTAGTATCTTCTGCCTTTAAATACAAAATGAAAAGGATTTAAAAATTATCATAGTTAGAAGTGATCATGGTGGTGAATTTGAAAATGAACCCTTTGAAGTATTTTGTGAAGAGCATGGAATTCTCCATGAGTTCTCATCTCCTAGAACTCCACAACAAAATGGAGTTGTAGAGAGAAAGAACAGATCACTGCAAGAAATGGCCAGAACCATGATGCATGAAACTAACTTAGCTAAATATTTTTGGGCAGAAGTTGTTAACACTGCCTGTTATATTCAAAATAGGATCTATATCAGACCTAAGTTGAATAAAACAACATATGAATTGTTTAAGGGAAGAAAGCCAAATCTTTCTTATTTTCATCAATTTGCTTGTACTTGTTACATTCTGAATAATAAGCTTCATCTAAAGAAATTTGACTCTAAAGCGTCTAAGGGTATCTTTATTGGATACTCTGAGCGCTCCAAGTCATACAGAGTGTATAATTCAGAAACTAAAATAGTTGAAGAATCTATGCATGTTATATTTGATGACAAAGAGCCTGACAATGAAAATTCAGAGCTTGTTAAGGATCTTGCAGATAATCAAGAATCAGATGATGAATTCCCAGAAGTTGTTAGAAGACTAGAAAGAACAGAACAAGAACCTGTTGCTATGTCAGAATCTACAAATGCTTCTGAAGTAGCAACTGCTTCTGAGAACACTGCTTCTGAAATCCATCCAGAAGTACAAGTAGATGAAACTGATTCTGAATCCGAAGAAATTCCCAAGAGATCCGTCAAATATAAATCATCTCACCCAGAAGAACTAATCCTTGGCAACAAGGATAGTCCAAGGAAAACAAGATCAAGCTTCACTGATGAAGAATCCTTGTTTGGTCTAATATCTTTCAATGAACCAAAAACTGTTGATGAAGTCCTAAAGGATAATTCATGGATTCTAGCTATGCAAGAAGAACTGAATCAATTTGAAAGGAATGATGTCTGGAATCTAGTTCCAAGACCTAAAGGGAAAAACATTATTGGAACAATGTGGGTTTTCAGAAACAAACTAAATGAACAAGGAGAAGTAACTAGGAACAAAGCTAGACTTGTTGCACAAGGTTACAGTCAGCAAGAAGGAATTGACTAGGCAGAAACCTTTGTTGTACTTTGATGAGGACATAAATCATCAAGACCTTAATGAAGCAATCCAAGGTTTGGAAGGTCCTATGACAAGGGCACAATCTAAGAAGGCTAAGGAAGCTTTAATTCACCTAGTTACTAACATGTTGAAAGCAAGTGACCAAAAGGACGAAATAGAGCCAAAGATTGTCAATTTGATCACTTTAAGTGAAGATGGCAAGGGAATGGGGCATGCTGCCCAAATTTGAAGTTTTATTTATTTTTGTAATAAAAGTGTGAGGTCCAAATTATTTAAATTAGACCAAAAACACTCAGAATATTTTTTTTTTTTGTTATGTTCTAGCCAATTATAAGCTTTTAAAGCTTTAATTAGGCACTTGGTGTGTTTATTTTCGTGCAAATAAAGAAGGGAGAGGAAAAGCAATAATTCTAAAGCCTATTCATGATGATGGGCGAAATTCAAGGGCTGAAGATGAAGAAAAACAACTATAGTCATAATACTCAAATTCAATGTGTAACTGCTCCTTCCATAACAAGCCACCTAGTGAGTAAATGATCTGATTAAATACCATAAGTGGCGCCTCCAAGCAATAATGGGAGGATATGATCAGTTTTTAAGTTATTTTCTTATGTTTAGAAACTTTGTAGCCTTTCCTTATATATAAGGGGCAAATTTTAATGAATAAAAGGCAGTGAATTTTGCAGAATTTTACACTTTGTGTGAATTGAGAGCATTGTCTCTTTTTGGTTCTGGATTGGACCAAGCTTTTGATCTTATCAAGAAACCAAGTTTCTTGTGGCGATCCTCATTTTGGCTTATCATCCTTTCTAATCAATAGAAAGAGTGTGGCGCCCCATTTCTATTCTTTTCCACCAATTCTTCATTTTATTTCCTTGTTGCATTCTGTCCTAAACTCCATTTTTTTTTCAATTAAATTTCATGGTCCATATTGAGTCATATCAAACACAAGCTTAAACTCCATCGAAAATTATGAAAATGGTTAATTTTGTATGTGGATAGTTATCAGTTGGTATTCAGAGCAAGGTTCGTATACGGCCATCTTTTAGCACAAATTTCATTTCTTATTTGTTCATAGTGCTACTTGCTTCAGAAAAAAAAATATACAAAAAAAAATATATATCAAAAAAAAAATCCGAAAAAAAAAAATCCGAAAAAAAAAAACAAAAAAAATTACTTGATTGTATGAAGCTTGTGACAATTCTCCATAGTTATTTTGCTGCCACACTCTAGTTTGTTTCATTTTTTTTCCTTTTCGTGAGTTATTTGATTATACTTCACATCTTTTATTTTATTTTATCTCTATAGTTTGTGTCTTTGTGTTGTTGTTTCCTTTCCTTTTTTTTTAAGCCTTATTGTGTGTTTACTACTTGAAATTTGTTTTTCCTGTGTGATTGAGTTTGGTTTCTTTAAAGAACTAAAAAGAGCAATTGAGTGGTAAAAGGCAAGAGTGTTCATTATAAAAAAAGCCAAATTGAGTGTAAACACGTGAGGACTATATTTTCTTTATAAATTTTGTGATAATCATGTCAGGTGAAGAGGAAGGTAACCCACCCGGAGATGGAAATAGGTTGTTGTTAGAGGCTCTTACAGCAAGAATGCGACAAATGATGAGAGAAGAATTAGAAGGATTACATGAGAGGATTGATCAACTAGAAAATCGAGGTTCTAGTGGTGATGAGGAGGAAAGGAGGAGGAGAAGGCATGCGGAGAGGCCTAGGGAGGACAGATTGAGTGGCATAAAAATTAAAGTGCCACCCTTTCAAGGGAAAAATGATCCGGAGTCTTACTTAGAGCGGGAAACGAAAATTGAACAAATTTTTGCTTGTCAAACTTATACTAATGCTCAAAAAGTGCAGGTTGCAGCCATTGAATTCACAGATTATGCCTTGGTGTGGTGGGATCAACTTGTCAAAGAAAGGAGAAGGTACGATGAACCGGCCATTGAAACTTGGGAAGAGATGAAAAGGATCATGAGGAGGAGATTTGTGCCATCCTATTATCATAGGGATTTGCACAACAAATTACAAAGACTCACTCAAGGCACCAAAAGTGTTGATGAATACTACAAAGAGATGGAGGTTGCAAAGATAAGAGCTAATTTGATAGAAGATAATGAAGCAACCATGGCTAGATTTCTTCATGGCCTAAATGGTGACATAAGTGACATAGTGGAGCTGCAACATTATGTGGCAATAGAAGACTTAGTGCACCAAAGTGTCAAAGTGGAACAACAACTCAAAAGAAAGAGCCAAGCAAGGAGAAGTTCCACCATTTTCAATTCTTCAAATTGGAAAGACAAGCTAAAGAAGGAGGGGGCTTCATCTTCATCATCTAAGGAGCCAACGGTTGAAACCAAAGGTAAAGCAAATACACCTTCTCAAAGTGTTTCAACTAATAAAAAAGTTACATGTTTCAAGTGTCAAGGCCAAGGGCATATTGCATCAAATTGTCCAACTAAGAGAACTATGCTTGTGGAGGAAAATGAAGTAGTGGAGGAAGAAGATGGAGATGTTGAAGAGTATGAAGAAGAGGAAGATGAAATACCGAGTGGAGAACTACTCATGGTGAGGAGGATGTTAGGAAACTTAATCAAAGAAGAAGACACCACTCAAAGAGAAAACATTTTCCATACAAGATGCATTGTTCAAGGAAAGGTATGTTCATTGATTATTGATGGTGGGAGTTGTACTAATGTTGCAAGTCATCGTTTAGTGTCAAAACTTAATTTAGAAACAAATCCTCACCCTAAGCCATATAAACTTCAATGGCTTAATGAAAGTGTTGAGATGGTTGTTAATAGACAAGTTGAGGTTTGTTTCAAAATTGGAAAGTATGAGGATGTTGTGTTGTGTGATGTAGTACCTATGGAGGCTAGTCATTTGTTGTTAGGTAGGCCTTGGCAATTTGATAGGAAGGTTAGTCATGAAGGGTATTCCAACAAATACTCTTTCGTGCATCATGGCCAAAAGATTGTTCTTGTACCATTGAGTCCTAGTGAGGTGAGAGAAGATCAAAAGACAATGAGAGAAAAAAATGAGAGAGAAAGAAAGGAAAAAGAAAAAGAAAAAGAAAAAGAGAAAAAAGAAAACGAAAAAGAAAAGAAAAAGAGTGACAAAAAAAATAATGATGAAAAGAAAGAGAGTTTGATTGCAAAAAAAGGAGAGGTTAAAAATGCAATTGTTTCACAACAGCTCCTATATTTGTTATTTTGCAAAGAGGTGGCATTGCTAGCTAACACTTCTAACACACAAAATTTTCCAAGTTGTGTTGAAACTCTTTTGTAGGAATTTGAAGACATGTTTCCAAAGGAGGTACCAAGTGGGTTACCACCTTTAAGAGGAATTGAGCATCACATTGATCTCAACCCGGGAGCATCATTACCAAATAGGCCAGCTTACCGAAGCAATCCACAACAAACTCAAGAAATACAAAGGCAAGTGGCTGAATTGGTAAGTAAAGGATGGGTAAGAGAAAGTCTAAGCCCATGTGCTGTTCCGGTAATTTTAGTACCAAAAAAAGATGGTAGTTGGAGAATGTGCACTGATTGTAGGGCTGTTAATAACATTACCATTAAGTATAGGCATCCCATTCCTAGGCTAGATGATTTACTTGATGAATTGTTTGGTGCATGCTTATTTTCTAAAATTGATTTGAAAAGTGGGTACCATCAAATTCGTATAAGGGAGGGGGATGAATGGAAAACACCTTTTAAAACAAAATATGGTTTATATGAGTGGTTGGTTATGCCATTTGGACTAACTAATGCTCCTAGCACTTTCATGAGACTAATGAACCATGTTTTGAGAGAATTTTTGGGTAAGTTTGTTGTTGTGTATTTTGATGATATCTTAATATATAGCAAAAATTTAGAGGATCATTGCCTTCACCTAAGGGCTGTTTTGCAAGTCCTAAGACAAGAAAATTTATATGCAAATTTAGAAAAATGTGTCTTTTGCACCGATCATGTGATTTTCTTAGGTTTCATTGTAAGCTCTAAAGGAGTCCATGTTGATGAAAGCAAGGTGAAAGCAATTCAAGAATGGCCAACGCCAAAAAATGTAAGTGAGGTAAGAAGTTTTCATGGCTTAGCTAGTTTCTATAGGAGGTTTGTAAAAGACTTTAGTACTTTGGCTGCACCTCTTAATGAAATTGTTAAAAAGGAAGTTGGTTTCAAATGGGGTGAAAAACAAGAGCAAGCGTTTGTCGCCCTTAAAGAAAAACTAACTCAAGCACCAATTCTTGCATTGCCAAATTTTTCTAAATCTTTTGAAATTGAGTGTGATGCATCCAATGTTGGAATTGGGGCTGTTTTGATGCAAGAAGGTCATCCAATTGCTTATTTTAGTGAGAAATTAAAAGGGGCTGCCCTAAATTACTCAACTTATGATAAGGAATTGTATGCCTTAGTGAGGGCATTGCAAACTTGGCAACATTACCTTCTGCCCAAAGAATTTGTCATTCATAGTGACCATGAATCTTTAAAACATTTAAAGGGGCAAGGTAAGTTGAACAAGAGACATGCCAAATGGGTTGAATTTCTTGAACAATTTCCATATGTGATTAAGCACAAGAAAGGTGAGGCTAATGTGGTTGCGGATGCACTTTCAAGAAGGTATATCTTACTTTCTACTCTAGAAACTAAAATTTTTGGTCTAGAGCATATCAAAGAATTGTATGAAAGTGATCTAGATTTCTCTTCAAAATATTTAGCTTGTGAGCATGCTGCCCTCAATGGTTATTTTAGGCACAATGGCTATTTATTTAAAGAAAAAAGACTTTGTGTGCCTAAAAGTTCCATTAGAGAATTACTTGTGAAGGAGGCGCATGAGGGAGGTTTAATGGGGCATTTTGGAGTTTCTAAAACTCTAGAATTGCTACAGGAACATTTGTTTTGGCCTCACATGAAAATTGATGTGCAAAATTATTGTGAAAGATGCATTGTATGTAAGAAGGCCAAATCAAAAGTTATGCCCCATGGTCTTTATACTCCTTTGCCTGTTCCTGAATTCCCTTGGACTGACATTTCAATGGACTTTGTTTTAGGGCTGCCTAGAACAAAGAATGGGAAAGACTCTATTTTTGTGGTTGTTGACAGGTTTTCAAAGATGGCACATTTCATACCATGTAAGAAAGTGGATGATGCTTGCCATGTTGCTGATCTTTTCTTTAAGGAAGTGGTACGCCTTCATGGGCTGCCAAGGAGCATTGTTTCAGACAGAGACTCAAAGTTCTTAAGTCATTTTTGGCGCACATTGTGGGGTAAGGTTGGCACAAAATTACTTTTTTCCACCACTTGTCATCCCCAAACGGATGGACAAACTGAGGTAGTGAATAGAACTCTTTCTACTCTTCTTAGATCAATTCTAAAAAAAAATTTAAAGATGTGGGAAGAATGTTTTCCTCATGTGGAGTTTGCTTACAATCGGGCTGTTCATAGTACCACAAGTCACTCACCTTTTGAGATTGTATATGGTTTTAATCCTTTAACGCCACTTGATTTATTACCATTACCTAACAATTCTCTTTTGAAGCATAAAGATGGAAAGTCTAAGGCTGAATTTGTGAAAAAGTTGCATGAGCAAGTAAAATTGCAAATTGAGAAGAAAAATGAAAGCTATGCTAAAAGTGCCAATAAAGGTCGAAAGAAGGTGATTTTTGAACCCGGAGAGTGGGTTTGGGTGCACATGAGGAAGGAAAGATTTCCTTTACAAAGGAAGTCAAAATTGCAACCAAGAGGGGATGGACCATTTCAAGTGCTTTCTAGGATCAATGATAATGCCTACAAGATAGAACTTCCAGGTGAGTATGGTGTGAGTGCTACCTTTAATGTTGCTGACTTATCTCCTTTTGATGTAGGTGAAGATTTAGATTCGAGGTCGAATTCACTTCAAGAGGGAGGGAATGATGAGGACATAAATCATCAAGACCTTAATGAAGCAATCCAAGGTTTGGAAGGTCCTATGACAAGGGCACAATCTAAGAAGGCTAAGGAAGCTTTAATTCACCTAGTTACTAACATGTTGAAAGCAAGTGACCAAAAGGACGAAATAGAGCCAAAGATTGTCAATTTGATCACTTTAAGTGAAGATGGCAAGGGAATGGGGCATGCTGCCCAAATTTAAAGTTTTATTTATTTTTGTAATAAAAGTGTGAGGTACACTCAGAATATTTTTTTTTTTTGTTATGTTCTAGCCAATTAAAAGCTTTTAAAGCTTTAATTAGGCACTTGGTGTGTTTATTTTCGTGCAAATAAAGAAGGGAGAGGAAAAGCAATAATTCTAAAGCCTATTCATGATGATGGGCGAAATTCAAGGGCTGAAGATGAAGAAAAACAACTATAGTCATAATACTCAAATTCAATGTGTAACTGCTCCTTCCATAACAAGCCACCTAGTGAGTAAATGATCTGATTAAATACCATAAGTGGCGCCTCCAAGCAATAATGGGAGGATATGATCAGTTTTTAAGTTATTTTCTTATGTTTAGAAACTTTGTAGCCTTTCCTTATATATAGGGGGCGAATTTTAATGAATAAAAGGCAGTGAATTTTGCAGAATTTTACACTTTGTGTGAATTGAGAGCATTGTCTCTTTTTGGTTCTGGATTGGACCAAGCTTTTGATCTTATCAAGAAACCAAGTTTCTTGTGGCGATCCTCATTTTGGCTTATCATCCTTTCTAATCAATAGAAAGAGTGTGGCGCCCCATTTCTATTCTTTTCCACCAATTCTTCATTTTATTTCCTTGTTGCATTCTGTCCTAAACTCCATTTTTTTTTTCAATTAAATTTCATGGTCCATATTGAGTCATATCAAACACAAGCTTAAACTCCATCGAAAATTATGAAAATGGTTAATTTTGTATGTGGATAGTTATCAGTTGGTATTCAGAGCAAGGTTCGTATACGGCCATCTTTTAGCACAAATTTCATTTCTTATTTGTTCATAGTGCTACTTGCTTCAGAAAAAAAAATATACAAAAAAAAATATATATCAAAAAAAAAATCCGAAAAAAAAAAATCAGAAAAAAAAAAAACAAAAAAAATTACTTGATTGTATGAAGCTTGTGACAATTCTCCATAGTTATTTTGCTGCCACACTCTAGTTTGTTTCATTTTTTTTCCTTTTCGTGAGTTATTTGATTATACTTCACATCTTTTATTTTATTTTATCTCTATAGTTTGTGTCTTTGTGTTGTTGTTTCCTTTCCTTTTTTTTCTAAGCCTTATTGTGTGTTTACTACTTGAAATTTGTTTTCATTTTATAAGAGACTATGTTCAGAAGGGTGTTATAGATATTAAGTTTGTTGAAACTGAAAATCAATGGGCTGACATATTCACAAAACCTTTAACAATAGAAAGATTTGATTTTATTAAGAAAAATCTGAATATGGTCTCCGCTTCTGATTAAGTTTGGTTCTGGAATGATGTAACTTCTGAGATAGATTAGAAGAGGTTGATGTCAGAAGTCCTCTTGTCAAGACTTCTGATAACAAGAGCTTCTGATATAACTCAGAAGCAAATGTATGGTTCTGACATGGAAGTGGAAAAGTTGATAACTTCTTTCTTGTCAACTGACACCCACTAACGCATCAGTTACTAAAATAATCTTCAATGCACGTGTCTCGATGTGATTTGATGGGGAAGGCAGTTTATGATGATTAAGCGCGGTTATCAATGCAAAAAGTTAATTACCTTTTTCCCTCCTTTGCGTGTGCCTCGATTTACGGTTTTCAAAACCTTTTGTATTCAAAAAATCACTTTACACTCGCACACAACCACTTCACAACCTACACGTTTTTTCATTCTCTCTAAACCTTTAACGAAATCCTTCTTTCTTCCCCAAACACTTAGCCTTACCAAACCTAAGCTTCGTTGATGGACTCTGAAAACATTCCTCCTCTCATCAACATCTTCAAAGAAGGTGAAAGATTTCTGGATGATACTGGAAAGGTTCTAAGCTTTCCAGAGAAAGACCTAATCCTAAATCCTGAGAAGTTGGTAGATTTTGAAAGCCTAGAGATAAACGGTTTTAATGTAAAACCCTACTTCTCTTCACAAGGATGGGATCAATACTTCGATATTCTCAATGGAGTCATATACAAAGACTTGTGCACGTTGCTCTGGATGAAAGCTCAACTATATGATGATGTGATGGCTGGAGAAGAAGTTGAAGCCATGGTAAAGAGATAAGGTCAGTCATTCTTGGAAGTAATCTCACCATTAGACCTGAACACATTGTTAGCCAATATTTTGGCTAAGTCATAATAAAGTTTGAATATTCTTCTAAATATATTTAATATACCTTTAATCATGGAAATTTATGTTTCCCAGTTATTAATGATATTATAAAGGTCAAAATTAAATATATTTTAAAATATAAAAGTCAAAATTGAAGAATATTCATGACCTTCAAAAGGTAGAAAATATTCACAAGTTTAAGTCTCAAGATTTGATTCGAGTTACCAACCACTCGAGTTATACCAAGTTGTCGCGAACTCGAATACTGGTTTGTAACTTAGCAAATGGTTAATGTTTATCTGAAGATTCAAATTCAAAATTCAAACCATTGCAACGCTTCATTCAAGACTGATGGCTTTTTGGCATTCAAAGATAAGGATGAAGTGGTTGTACACATGTCAAATGGACATTTTGTAGGCGCTACTAGAACGTTATAGGATTTAGCTATAAATACAAGTTCATTTGATGTAATTTCTATCACAAACTCTCATACTAACAAATCCTTACAAATTCTGAGTACCCATGCGTTCGAGTGAAAAGAATACAAAAGGCAAAATGTATGATTCTGTGATCACCATTTATTAATTCAATGCAATTAACATTCTTATGCAATTTACTTGTTTTCATTTACATTTCTTGCACTTTATTTCATTGAATCATTTACTTTTCTTGTCAATACGTACTCACTTTGAGTATTTTTACATTTCTTGTCATTCAAGTTACTTTTCTTATCATTTTATTTATTTATTTCAAACAAACTTGTTCATTACAATTAATGAACATTGCTATTTTCAATCATAAACAATAAATGCACAAACATGTCCCGAGATTCTCTAGTTGGTCTCTCAAGCATTGCAAACTAGCGCTTGTTTACCAAAAATCAGTGTAAACAAATTGGCACGCCCAGTGGGACTGGTTTTGTGCGTTATATTTTTCAAAATTTGTTCAAGTTTTTCTATAAAAACTTCATTTCTAAAGTTAGTTTGTGTGTTTGTAAAATTGTGAACTTTGTTGTTCTACAAAATCCGTGTTTATTAGTGCATGCAATTAAGAAAGGGTAGAGTAATACCAGGGATGGTGAGACCTAGAGGCAATAACACTAATAACAATAACAACAACAACAATGCCAATAATAATAATAACCGAGAGTTAGATGAGGACATCCCAGTACTCGAAGAGATTGGCATGTCCATTCCCAAGACAACATCAACCATAGATGCAACAACTGTGGGGGCAACCCAAACAATTATTGTGCTATGAGTATGCCCTCATCGTCATCCACTATTGTATCAATCATTGTGAATACAACACCAACCATGCCCTTGCGACTTCAATGCTAGTAGGGATAACTTCCCCACTTTCAGGGGCCTCATTTGATTTTAGAAATCAATCAAAAGTTTTGTTCCGCTCGAATCGAACCTATCCTTATGGGATGCCCACATCTATGATGCAGAATGTGTATCCTTATCCATCCACATATTATGAGAGGGCAACAATTAGATCCCCATATCAAGTGGGACAAACTTCAAATAATAACCGTGCTCGAGTAAACCAACCAACGGTTACTACAGATTCATTGTTATCCATTAGACAACAAATGGATGAGAGTAATCATGAAATGGTAAATTTACTCACCACGCAAATGGGTATAGTAATTAACCCTTTGATTCAAGATACGAATCGAAGTTATGCGGCTTTAGCCACCCAAATGGCAAGAATTGCTGATTTCTTTAGGGGGCCACAGATGCCAGACCAACAACCACTTCGACCAATCCCACCTAGGATACCAGAAAAAGTGGTGGAAAATTGAGTCGAGGCCAACCTGAGACAGCAACCTTTGCCTCGAATGGTTGAACAACCCGTACCAAGAAATGATGAACTAGAAGTTGTGTTGGTAAATCAAAGCCAGAATGCTGATGAGGTTTTGAGAAATGTCCAACACAATGATTTTGGGCAGAATAACTTAGCCAATTTGGTTGAGACTATTTAAGCCCAAAATGGTTTAAATGTTGGCCTACATAGGCCTAATTTTGTGTCACCTTTGTCTGAATATGTGATGCAAACAGAAATACCAAGGGGTTGGAAAACCCCAAAATTTACTAAGTTTACTGGTCACTTAACTGAATCTACAGTTGAACACATTGCTAGGTACTTGACTGAGGCTGGGGATATAGCAAACAATGAGAATTTGAGAATGAAATACTTTCCCAACTCTCTAACCAAGAATGCTTTCACTTGGTTTACAACCTTACACCCACATTCTGTGTTTACTTGGACCCAACTCGAGAGGCTTTTCCATCAATAGTTCTACATGGGTCAAACCAAAATAAGCCTCAAAGAATTAGCAAGTGTAAGGCGTAAAACACCAGAATCTATTGATGATTATCTCAATAGGTTTAGCCTTCTCAAAGCCAGATGTTTCACACAAGTTCCTGAACATGAGTTAGTAGAAATGGCTGCTGGTGGGTTAGATTACTCGATTCGAAAGAAGCTAGATACCCAACACCTTAGAGATATGGCTCAACTTGCTGATAGGGTTAGACAAGTTGAAAGACTTAAGAGTCAGAAAGCCAGAAACACTAAATTTCATAAGAAAGAAAAGATAGCTTATGTGGGGAACTATGATAGTGACAATGATTATGACTTAGATTGTGAGGAGGTTGAGGAAAATGAATAAGATTTGGCTGAATTAAAGCCAGGACCTCCCTACACTTGTAAGTTACTGAGACCCTCGAATGGAAAAAATCCTGTAGAACCCAAAAATGGTAAGTATGTTGCAAAGACCTACACATTTGATGTTACCAAATGTGATGAAATTTTTGATTTATTGGTTACTGATGGCCAAATAATTGTTCAAAAGGGACTCAAGGTTCATGCTTTAGAACAAAGAAAGAAAAGAGGTTATTGCAAATTTCATAACTTTTTGGGTCATAAAACTTCTCATTGTGTTGTTTTCAAGGACTTGGTGCAAAAATCATTGAACGAGGGAAGGTTGAAGTTCGATGAAAAGTCTAAACAACCTATGAAGGTAGACACTGACCCTCTGATACGAATTAGTATGCTTTAATTCGTAAGAGTAGCGGAAGCAAACAACCAATAACGAAGGTACTAGGTACCACCCTTATTAGTCGAATTCTATTAAGTGTTTTGGAGTATTTGTTTCGTTTGTGTTAGTGAAAACAGTAGGGAAATGGCCAATGTTAAACTACACCAATAGCCTAACAAAGAGATTAGCACTCAACACCAATTGAGCTAATCGGACTATTTTCAAGACGACGCTTGCAAATAATCGGACGAAAATGTAGACACAAATTCTAATTGTACTGAAATTGTTCTTGTTTATTGAATGATTAGAATGATCATCATACATAGCTTTTATAGGCGAAAATCCATAGCCTAATTAAAATACAAAATAAAGTGCAACATAAAATGCAATTATACTAGTAATAAAAATGACATTTATTTCAATCAGCTATTGTAACTCCTTCTCCATGATTAGTCACGCCCTTTAATGCTTTGAATGGCCCTTTTATGCTCCTTTTGTAACCACTTGGATAGGCTTTTGAATGGCTGAACATTTATTTGTCTTACTTGATAAAAATGATTGAAATAGCCAAGTAATTAAACTCGGCCCTTGATGATGACTGAAAATAGCCCCCACATCCTTAACTCCCTTTTGGATGTCACTTGTGTTGATTTCAAACTCTTCTTGATCAATTTTCGCACCATCCCCTCCCCCTTTGAAAGGAATTGACCTCAATTCTTGAATACCGTCATCATCTAAATATGGTGAGAGATCTCCAACATTGAAAGTAGCATGTACCCCATATTCTCCCGGCAACTCAATCTTGTATGCATTGTCATTAATCTTTGATATAACTTTGAAAGGACCATCAGCTCTAGGCATGAGCTTATTCTTTCTCTTGCTTGGGAATCTTTCTTTTCTCAAATGGACCCACACAAGGTCACCTTCATTGAACAACTTAGGCTTCTTATTCTTGGACCTTTGCTTGTAGACTTCATTTACTGCCTTGATTCTTTCTCGCACTTGCTCATGTAGCTTGATCATTGATTTGAGTTTGGCCTCGGCATCTGGATGGACTAATTCTTCTTTTGGCATAGTTATCAAATCTAATGGCAAGTAAGGATTCACACCATAAACAACTTCGAAAGGAGAATGATTAGTAGCATATGTAGGAGACCGGTTGTAGGCAAATTCAGCATGAGCTAGCTTCAAGTCCCAATCCTTTTGAGTTTTACTAACCAAACCACGCAGCAAAGTACCAAGAGTTCTATTACTCACCTCCGTTTGCCCATCGGTTTGAGGGTGATGAGAAGTACTAAACAGCAACTTAGTACCCAATTTCCTCCATAATGTGTTCCAAAAGTAACTCAAAAACTTTGAATCACGATCGGAAACAATAGTCTTGGGAATTCCATGTAAACGTACAATCTCACGAAAGTACAAATCAGCAACATTACTAGCATCATCTGTTTTGTGACAAGCTACAAAGTGTGCCATCTTTGAAAACCTATCAACAACAACCATAATAGCATCTTTACCTCGCTGTGTACGGGGCAAAGCCACAATAAAATCCATGCTCACATCCAATCAAGGACCACTAGGTGTGGGTAATGGAGTATATGCCCCTGGTTTGAATGAACTCTTCGCCATATGACAAGTAACACACTTGCTAATGACTTTTTGCACATCTCCTAACATCTTTGGCCAATGAAAGTGTTCTTTTAAAATTTCCAAGGTCTTTGTAATGCCAAAATGACCAGCCAAACCTCCGCCATGAGCTTCACGGACTAGTAACTCACGAATTGAATGTCTTGGGATGCAAAGCCGATTCTCCTTGAACAAAAATTCACCCTGCACTATGTACTTTCCAAATGCTCCATTTTCACAATTAGAGTATATTTCAGCAAAATCCACATCCTCTTTATAATAATTTTTCAAAGTCTCAAAACCAAGTAAGCGGGTTTCAAGAATTGAAATTAAAGCATACCTCCTTGAAAGTGCATCAGCCACCACATTACTCTTGCCATCCTTGTATTTCGACGAGAAATTAAAAGATTGAAGGAATTCCACCCATTTAGCATGCCTTGGACTCAACTTTTGCTGCCCATTGATATACTTCAAAGATTCATGATCTGAATGCAATATAAAGTGATTAGAACGCAAATAATGACTCCAATAATCAAGAGCTCTCACAATGGCATAGAACTCTTTGTCAAAGGTGCAATAGTTCAATCTGGCTCCTCCGAGTTTCTCCGAGAAATAAGCAATAGGCCTTTTGTTTTGTATCAAAACAGCCCCAATGCCAACTCCACTAGCATCACATTCAACTTCAAATGGTTGAGTGAAGTCGGGTAAAGCTAAAACAGGAGCTTCACAAAGTTTCGACTTAATCAATTCAAAAGCTTTTTGTGCTTGCTCATTCCACACAAACGCACCCTTCTTCAAACATTCGGTCACGGGACTTGCTATCGTGCTAAAATTCTGGATAAAGCGCCGATAAAATGATGCAAGACCAAGAAAAGATCTCACCTCCGAAACTGTTGTAGGGCTCGGCCAAGTTTTGATAGCATCCACCTTTGTTTGATCAACTGATACTCCATCTTTAGACACCACATAACCAAGAAACACCACACTTTCAACCAAGAAATCACACTTTTCCTTCTTCCCATAGAGTTTTTGTGCTCTTAGGGTCTCAAAGATTTGTTTCAAATGAGTGAAATGCTCCTCAATAGACTTGCTATACACCAATATGTCATCAAGATAAACAACAACAAACTTACCCAAAAATGGCTTGAGTACTTCGTTCATGAGCCTCATAAAGGTGCTAGGCGCATTTGTGAGCCCAAACGGCATAACATCTAGTCTTGAATGCCGTCTTCCATTCATCACCTTCGCGCATTCTGATTTGGTGATATCCACTCCTTAGATCAATTTTTGAGAAGATAACCGATCCATGTAACTCATCAAGCATATCATCTAGTCTCGGAATGGGAAAACGATATTTGATGGTTATGTTGTTCACTGCCCTACTATCAATACACATTCTCCATGAACCATCCTTTTTAGGAACCAACAATGCCGGAACAGCACATGGGCTCATTGATTCACGCACATAACCCATGCTCATCAATTCTTCAATTTGCCGTTGCAACTCCTTTGTCTCCTCTGGATTACACCTATAGGCAACCTTGTTTGGTAATGGAGCGCCCGGAATTAGATCAATTTGATGCTCAATTCCACGGATAGGTGGCAAACCAATTGGTAGCTCCATTGGGAACACATCTTCATACTCATCCAAGACAGCCTCCAATTGTTGTTTTAGAGGATTCTCTACATTATCTTGTTTAGCATTCTTTGCAACCAACATGTAGACTAATTCACCATTATCAATAGCATCTTTCACTTCAGTTTCAGTAGCAAACATAGTGAGACTAGGCCTTTTACCTCTTTTTGTAATCATGGAACGAACTTCATTTGATGCCATTGGTTTCAACACAATCTTCTTGCCATTGAAGTTCAATTCATGCTCATTAGACCTTCCTCTATGCGTCACATCCCTATCAAATAGCCAAGGGCGTCCCAAAAGTATGTGACTTGCATCCATAGGCACCACATCACACAAGATCTCATCAACATAAGACCCCATGGTTAATCCCACGCGCGTCTGCCTTGTAATATTTATGCTACTTCCATTGTCCAGCCAATGTAGCGCATAAGGCTTAGGATGTTTTGTTGTGAGCAATCCTAATTTAGACACCATTTCAGTTGAAGCGGCATTGGTACAACTACCTCCATCCACAATGACACTACACCACTTATCCTTCACTTGACACTTAGTGTAGAAGATTTGATTCCTTTGATCTTCCATGGGTGCAGCCTTAGCTTGCAAAGTTCTGAGCATCAAAGTATCATATATGGGAGGTCCATATATTTCTACCTTATCCTCATCATTTTCAACAATTTCAACTCCATCACTTTCAATATTGCCACCAAATGAACCACCAGATTCTTCCTCCTCATTAATCAACTCATCACGCATGCTAATTGCTTCTCGGAGGGTCACAACTCGTTGATTAGGACAAGCTCTAGAAAAGTGTCCAAATCCTTGACACTTAAAACACCTAACCTTTGATAGGTTAGTCTCCTTGGCCGCGGTAATGGGCGGTTTAGGAGCAGGCTCACTTTGTTTTGGTTGATTCACCATTGGTTTAGTGCTAGGGGCTGGATTTGCACTACCCGACACACCTCCCTTGGACCAACCACTTGAACTCCCAGCATTATATCTACTCTTGTTTTGATTTTCAATCTTCAAACACAAGGTGCACAAAGTGTTGAAATCTGTGTAATTACATAGCTCAACGGCAAAGGCTATGTTCTTGTTCAGCCCACGAAGGAAACGGCTCATTCTCTGCTCTTCATTTTCCTCCACTTCACCCATTAGGCATAGGTTCTCAAACTCATCAATGTATTCAGTGACACTCATTTTGCCTTGCACCAAATCTGAAATCTTCTTATACAAATTCAGTCGATGGTGGGATGGTACATATCTTTTGCGCAACTTCCTCTTCAAGGACTCCCAAGAGTGGATTTTCTCCTTCCCCTCTCGTGTTCTTCTAGTCTTCAGCCCTTCATACCACAACGATGCACTTTTGCTAAGTTTTAGAATAGCATATTTGCAACGCTTCTCATCATCAAGGTCCTTGAAGTCAAACATTCTATCAATCTTGCGCTCCCATTCTAAATAAACCTCCGGGTCTGCACTACCATTGAATTCAGGTAGTTCGGTGATTTTGAACTCATCCACGTTTGGACGTGGTTCATTCCTTCTAGGCCTCCGTCGGTCATCTCTCAAATCGACGTTCCTTAAGGCTTCACGCAATCTGTCCATGAAATCATCCCTTTCGAAATCCATTGTTGTCACGTAACAAGGAATCAGAGCCGAGCTCTGATACCACTAATGATATGAATTAGTGTGCTTTAATTCGTAAGAGTAGCGGAAGCAAACAACCAATAACAAAGGTACTAGGTACCACCCTTATTAGTCGAATTCTATTAAGTGTTTTGGAGTATTTGTTTCGTTTGTGTTAGTGAAAACAGTAGGGAAATGGCCAATGTTAAACTACACCAATAGCCTAACAAAGAGATTAGCACTCAACACCAATTGAGCTAATCGGACTATTTTCAAGACGACGCTTGCAAATAATCGGACGAAAATGTAGACACAAATTCTAATTGTACTGAAATTGTTCTTGTTTATTGAATGATTAGAATGATCATCATACATAGCTTTTATAGGCGAAAATCCATAGCCTAATTAAAATACAAAATAAAGTGCAACATAAAATGCAATTATACTAGTAATAAAAATGACATTTATTTCAATCAGCTATTGTAACTCCTTCTCCATGATTAGTCACGCCCTTTAATGCTTTGAATGGCCCTTTTATGCTCCTTTTGTAACCACTTGGATAGGCTTTTAAATGGCTGAACATTTATTTGTCTTACTTGATAAAAATGATTAAAATAGCCAAGTAATTAAACTCAGCCCTTGATGATGACTGAAAACAGCCCCCACGTCCTTAACTCCCTTTTGGATGTCACTTGTGTTGATTTCAAACTCTTCTTGATCAATTTTCGCACCACCCTCTCCAAGTGGCTGAAACTTCCTATGTGGAGCCATTCGAGTGCTTGGTGATAGATGCCATTGAGGCATCCCAGTTTGAGCTGTAAATGAGGGAGAATATGCTGAGGAAATCAAGGTGGTGTATCCTCGAGCTGAAGAGGAACTCATTGATTTTCTGAATAGTTGCAAGCTAAGCAACAAGGAGGTTATGCTATGCCCCCGTTGCAGCGCTGTGTGTGATAAAGAGGCTACTGCAGGCCTTAAAAATGTTATGCCATATGTGGATAACAAAAATAAATGGTCTACTGAGAGACCAAACAAAGGTAAGGCCACAAACCAAGGCCCTACCATCCATGACAGGTTAGGAAGGAGACAAACCTATGTACCTTATAATGGAACTCTTGTTAACCAGTGGTCCTCTGGCCAACATTAGCCCTATCAAAAGAGGAGGATGGATGTTGGTGGTTCGAGTCAAGTTGCTTCGAGCAACACTGCTGAAACTAGGAAATACTCTTATAACAACAATTATAAGGGTAAAAACCCTATGACTCGAATTCAATGGCGCAGGTATCAGCGCCTAAAAAATTGGAGAGAGAAAATGCCCATGTTGGGGGCAACTCCAATGCAATTGCCCATGCTGGGGGCAATAACAAAATTGCCCATGCTGAGGGCAATACCAAAGTTGCCCATGCTGATGGTAACCACATTGATGCTGGGGACAAGAAACAAGTTGTCCCAAATGAGGCTAAAAAAGCCTTAGTAATAGATGAAGGCTCTTCCTCGAAGAGGCCTGCCAAAGAAAGAATATCACTTCCTGATGACAACATGGAGGATGATATAGAGGATGAGGACCTACTCGAGTCTGGCTCTTAACCAGACGTGAATATGATGTAAGGTCCACATCTGATCCTGAAGAGGAGTTTGTGGAACCTGAACTTGAGGATTACACCCCTGTATGCTATTATGTGATGATTAATCGGTGTATAGAACAACAGAAGGCTGTATTCGGAAGGCCTCGTGAAGGGATGAAAAACCACCTCAAGCCTTTATACATTAAGGCTAAAGTTGGTGGTATTGGAGTTCACAAAATCTTGGTAGATGGGGGTGCTGCTGTGAATTTGATGCCCCATTTTATGCTCAGGAAATTGAGAATGTATGACACTGATATGCATTCTCACAATATTGTTCTCTCGAATTATGAGGAAAAAAGTGGGCAATCTATGGGAGCCATACAAATGGATGTTGCCATACAAATGGATGTTGTTGTGGGCAGCACCATAAGGCCAGCTCTATTTATAGTTGTGCCTTCGAGGGCTAGCTTTAACCTGCTCTTAGGAAGAGAATGGATCCATGGAGTGGGTGTTATACCTTCTACCCTCCACTAAAGACTTATACTTTAGAGGGAAGATAATATGGTGGAAAATATAGAGGCTGATCAAAGCTTCTATATGTCAGAAGTTGACCATATAACTAAAACAACTTTTGACAAACACTTGGCCTCTATTGCACCATGTGGAGAAAGAGATAGTGGCTTTCGAGGAGCCACAAATAATGTATACCATTTAGTAAGACTCCATCCAACCCATGGATTCTGTTGGGAGATGGAAGAAATTGATAATTTCCTTCCTGAAGATGAAGTGATTCCACCATTTGTGTGGGATGTTGATTACCCAGACAATGACTAAGCCCTCTGCTTAGGCAAAATTTACGGCATACATTGCCGAACGGAAACTCGAAACGGCCCTAGAGGCTGCTGTAGAACAGAACATGGTTAATGAAACCATAGTTGAAAATAATGGCAACATTTTGCCAAATAACCAAAGGCTGGACTGCATCTCTGATGATGAGCCTTTAGGGTTCGAGCAAGACCCATTAAACTCGAATCCAAAGATGCAAGCCCAAGACCCATTACAAGTGGTTGATATTGGTGATGGCTTAATGAAAAGGCCAACCTATGAATGAGTTGTTATGCCATTTGGTCTAAAAAATGCTAGTGCCGCATATCAAAGAGCAATGAATTCTATATTTCATGACTTTATTGATGCCTTTATGCAAGTTTATATTGATGATATTGTTGTGAAATCCTCTTCTACATCAGTGCCAATCTAGACCTCGAATTAAAAAATAAATTGGTTGATCTACTTAAAGAATTTAGAGATTGGTTTGCCTGGGACTACAATGAAATGCCAGGATTGAGTAGAGAAATGGTGGAACATAGACTACCACTCAAGCCAGGGAAAAAGCCAATCAAGCAGCTGCCAAGGAGATTCAACCCTGAGGTTCTGTCTAAGATCAAAAGTGAGATTGAAAGATTGCTGAAAAGCAAGTTCATTCGAACTACAAGGTATGTTGAGTGGTTAGCTAATATTGTCCCTGTTATTAAGAAAAATGGTAGTCTTAGGGTATGCATAGACTTTAGAGATTTAAATAATGCTACACCTAAAGATGAGTATCCAATGCTAGTGGCACAACTGTTAATCGATTCAGCAGCAGGGTTCGAGTACTTAAGCATGTTAGATGGCTATTCTGGCTATATCCAAATATTCATTGCTGAAGAAGATGTGGCTAAAACTGCATTTAGATGCCCTCGGGCATTAGGGACTTATGAATGGGTTGTTATGCCATTTAGTCTAAAAAATGCTAGTGCCGCATATCAAAGAGCAATGAATTCTATATTTCATGACTTTATTGATGCCTTTATGCAAGTTTATATTGATGATATTGTTGTGAAATCCTCTTCTAGTGATGATCATTTAAGTCATCTTAGAAAATCATTCGAAAGAATGAGAAAATGTGGATTAAAAATGAATCCACTAAAATGTGCTTTTGGTGTACAGCAGGGGATTTCCTTGGATTTGTAGTGCATAAAAAAGGCATTGAAATAAATCAAAACAAGACAAAAGCTATTATGGAGACACAACCTCCAAATACAGAGAAGCAACTTCAATCCCTATTGGAAAAGATCAACTTTTTGAGGAGATTCATTTCGAACCTAAGTGGAAAAGCTCATCCTTTTTCTCCACTACTTAGAAAATAAAAAGGTGATCAATTTCATTGGGGGCAAGATCAGCAAAAAGCGTTTGAAGATATTAAGAGTTATTTGTCAAACCCACCAACGCTAATGCCTCCCATTCGAAACAAGAGTATGAAGTTGTATATAGCAGCATCTGATTCAACAATTGGCAGCATGCTTGCCCAAGAGGATGATGATAATGTTTAAAGAGCTATCTATTATTTTAAGTAGGGTGCTCAATGATGCTGAGACTAGATATAATGCAATAGAAAAGCTTTGTCTTTGATTATACTTTTCTTGTATCAAACTTAAGCAATATATAAAACCTATTGAAGTTTATGTTTATTCTCATTATGATATTATTAAACAGATGCCACTAAGTTACGTGGATACTCAACCTTCGACATTGTATTTCGATGGGTCCAAGCACAAGCATGGATCTGGGATTGGAATTTTAATAATTTCTCCAATACATATTCCAACTAAGTTTCAATACAATATTAATGGTTTTTGGTCCAATAATGAGGCAGAATATGAAGCCTTAATAGCAGGTCTTGCACTTTTAATAGACTTGGGGGCAAAAAACAATATAATTAAAGGTGATTCAGAGTTGGTAATTAAGCAATTAACAAAAGAATACAAATGTATTAAAGAGCATTTGGCTAAGTATTTTGTAATTGCAAGTTCCTTACTAGCTCGATTCGATTCAGTGTAGTTCAAGCACATTTCTAGATTACAGAATCAAGAAGCCAATGACTTGGCTCAAATAGCATCAGGTTATAGGGTTTCTCCTGAGAATCTAACCAAACTAATTGAGATTAGGGAGAAATTGGTTTTCAATGAACCTTTATCTTCAGAGTTATCAATGGCAAAACTTATGGGGGCAGATTCACCACATAGTGATGAAAATGACTCGAACAAGGAAGAAGATGTTGAAAATGTTGACATTTTTACCATTGATAACTTGCTAGATGGTGATTGGACGAAACCAATAGTTGAATATTTACAAGATCCCATTGGTCAGACTGATAGAAAGACTAAATATAGGGCTTTAAGCTATGTCATAGTTGGAAATGAATTGTTTAAAAAGACAATTGAAGGAGTTTTGTTAAAATGCCTTAGTGATTCTGAAGCTTTGATAGCTATTTCTGACATACATAATGGTGCTTGTGGTTCTCATCAAGCAGGCCAAAAAATGAAGTGGTTATTGTTTAGACATGGTTTATATTGGCCTTCTATGTTTAAAAAGTGCATAGATTATGCCAAAGGGTGTCAAGAATGCCAAAGGCATGCAGGAATACAACATGTACCTGCAAGCGAGTTACATTCTATAGTTAAACCATGGCCATTTAGAGGTTGGGCTTTGGATTTAATTGGTGAAATCAAGCCTGCTTCTTCAAAAAATCAACGCTATATTTTAGTTGGTATTGATTATTTTACAAAATGGATAGAAGCAGTGCCTTTACCTAATGTGGATCAAGATGTAGTAACTGATTTCATTCGAAATCATATTATCTATAGATATGGCATCCCAGAAACAATCACCATTGATCAAGGATCAGTTTTCACTAGAAAGAAAATGCAAGAGTTTGTTAGTGAAACTGGTTTTAAATTGCTCACTTCAACACCATATTATGCTCAAGCAAATGGTCAAGTTGAAGCAGCCAACAAAATAATCATTAATTTGATTAAGAAACACATTGCTCAAAAGCCAAGAAATTGGCATAAAAATTTTGATCAAGTTTTATGGGCATGTAGAAATTCCCCTAAGGAATCAACTAATACTACACCATTTCGATTAACATATGGTCATGATGTTGTGCTGCCAGTAGAAATCCACATGCAATCATTTCGAGTGCAAAGACAGGTGGAAATACCAACTGACCATTATTGGGAAATGATGTTAGATGAATTAGTTGATTTAGATGAAGAAAGGTTACAAGCTTTAGAATGTATAACTAGGCAAAAAGAGAAAGTTGCCAAAGCCTATAGTAAAAGGGTGAAGGCAAAAGCTTTTAACTTAGGGGATTTAGTTTGGAAAGTCATTTTTCCTATGGACAAAAAAGATAGAATTTTAGGCAAGTGGTCCCCTCATTGTGAAGGTCCATTTAAAATTGTTCAAGTATTTTCAAATGGTGCTTATGAGATTGAAGAGTTAAGTCCTGAAAAACATGTTTTAGGGATAAATGGTAAGTATTTGAAAAAATATAAACCAGCATTACTCGAGGTCAACATAAGCGCAGAATAAAAACTTAGAACAAATAATGTGGCAGAAAATAATAAATTTCCACAAAAGGGCATTGCCAAATTAATAAAACAAGGCTTCAGCTACATTGTTGTATAAGGCATGCAGGGACAATTTTTCTGCTGTAATGACTCGCTGGTTGTCCTCGAGGACTCGAACCTCAGCTGCAACGACTTCAGAGTCATCAAAGGCTTGAATTCCTTCTCTACCCTTAGCATCAATTTCTGCTTGGAAAGATTGACTCATTTCAACCTCTATTACTACTTGGGTCTTCTTTTCTTCAGCAATCTTTAGTTTATATTCATCGATTTTACGCTGAAGGTCTTCAACAATTGCTTCCCAAGCAGCAATATTATTTTTGCAAGAGGTGAGTCTAGGTGTCCGGACTTCAGAAGCTTTTGAAGGTGTGAAAAACACAAGAAGGGGGGGGGTTGAATTGTGTTTTGGTATTTTGAAAAACTTCTGCTAAGTTCTGAAACCTATCAGAAGCACCAGCGGATAAAGAAATACAATTAACACACTCACACAAGAGTAAGGGTAGAGAGAGAGAGACAAGACATGCAATTTTATATTGGTTCCTCAAACAAACCGAGAGTAGTCCAGTCCCCTTGCACTTCCAAGGGATTTCACTATAATCACCTAGATTATTACAATGCTCAAACACACAAGTAAGAGACTTCCTATTTGCTCAAGCACACTAGCAAGAGACTTCCTAACACAAAATGAAATAATAGAAAGTGATAAACACTTGATTATAAAACCAAGAGTTTTCTCAAGATTACAACTCAAGACTCTTAAGACTCTAACACAGAATTCCTAATGAATTAGAAAAATAGAGTGTCGGAAGCACAATAGAAATAGTTTCAGAAGTAGTGCTTTCAGGCTTCTGTAAAGGAGTAAAGTTGTATGCGTGCGTGTGTTGTTGTAACCTTGATCTTCAAAAAGAGGTTCTCTATTTATATGTGAAGAGAAAAATAGAGACATTTGAAGATAATGACCGTTGCAGAGGTCATTTTCAAGCCAGCTGTGAAAGGACAAAGGTAACATGGGATATTTGCCAATTCTGGTAATGCTTATCCTGTTATTCCTTTTGTTTGAGAATATTCGCCCTTATGGAGTAAAATAGTACTAACGTCACTATCCTTGATGATAAGGATGTAGTACTATGATGTATTAATCAATCACAGCCTGTAATTCAAATGATTTCCAATCATTGAATCACTATCAGTTAACACTGACATTCCTGGCTTGTTATTCAGAGCCTATGTATCAAACATATGCTTCTGAGTCTTCAGCTTCTGAAACTGTTGGTCTTCTCCATACGTTGCTTCTGATTCAACATAACTTCTGAGATTACTTGTTTCTGATTAGCATTGCTTCTGATATCGTTGCTTCTGATATCCTTGCTAATACTTTGTTTCAGAGCTTCTTTTAATATAACATTATACATTTAATCTGCACACTTCAGATAAATATTAAAATACCCTATTGTTCATTAATACTTTGTTATCATCAAAACATCAAGAGTTAGATCTGAACATCCTTTGTTCCAACAATCTCCCCCTTTTTGATTGATGACAAATCTAGTATTAATTAACAATGGTTGTTATTTTAATTTAATATGTTCAACAGAGGTTCATAAGCTTTGCACGCTCCCCCTAAGTTGTAACATTAAAAAAAAATTAAAATAGTTTAAGAATATAATTTTATTTTGACTCAAATTTTTCATATTTTGACTCTTAGAGGCTAGTTTTGTAAGCTCTCCCCCTGAGTCTGATAATCAATGAAAAAATTGCACTATTTTCATTCATCATCATATGAAGAACTCAGTTCAACATAAAATTTTATTCTCCAGAATAATAAAAATAATAAACTAACATAAAAAGTAACGTAAAAGTAAATAGGTTCTTTTAATTGGTTTATGTTATTAGCGCTTCTGTATCATTAATTAATGACTCTTACTCCCCCTTTTGTCATCAAACAAAAACAGTTTGTATAAAAAGAAGTAAAGACATTAAAAAAGCGCGTAAAAAGATCAGTAAAAAACACAACTTCCAAGAAGTCAAGTCAGAAAACAGTTACAACAAAGCCATTAAATGACTTATCTGATACCAAGAACTGTGTGACTTAAACTCTTTGAAAAGTTTATAAAAGGAGAACGCTTTACCATTTCAATCAACTCAACACTTCCACACATTATTATCAGAAATAATGGATAAGGATAGAAGAGCAAATAAAGGTAAGAATCCTCAAGAAGTGAAGAGAGAAGAATCACCACAGAAAACAAAACCAAGAGCAAAGAAGGTCAAAGGTGAAGCATCTTCTTCAGTTCCATTGAGAAGAAGTTATAGAACAAGATCAAAAGCAAAACCACAACCACCAGTTTATATCAATCTTTCATCAGATTCTGATGAAACTGATTCTCATTATAGAGAATTTCTCAAAACATATGATCCTGATCAATGTGAAAAATTTTCAGAAGGATCCTCTTCTGGTTCTGATAAGCCAGATTTGGATTATCTGAGGTACTTGGAAAATTATCACTCTCCAACAGAAACCTCAGGCTCTAGTGATTCTCAGAAGTCAGAGTTAGATTCTAAATAGAATTAGGACCTTATGTAATGATATTCTATTCAATCAATAAAGATTTATGGTTCTGTTTTGAACTCTTTTTCTATAATTTCTTTGTGTTTGACATACTTTTCAAAAACATTTTTGAACAGAACATGTAAACAGTTAAAAGCAAACAAATAATTAATAAAGCAAATAAGATGTTCATGCAATTAACAGGAAATAAAACTTGTTCAAATATTGCAACCAAAAATAAAGAAAATAACATGTGCTCAAACATAGAATCCTAGGGTTGAGATGAGGAGGGGTTGGAAGGAAGTGTTGATTCAAGCATCAACATCAGTTTCTCAAGAGCTTTGTCAGACTTCTCAGCATTCTTGTTGATAGTTTCTTTCAGATCCTTCTGATTAGTCTTGACCTCTTCTAGACCAGCTTCCAACACTAAGAGCTTATCTCTTTGTTCCCTTTGAACTTGTTCAACTCTCAGAATCCTATTTGCAGCAGCATAAGAACTTTCAATCATCCTTGTATACGCATCTTCAGGAGATAACATATTAACATCTTCATTTTCCATCAGCTTCTGTTCCAGAATCCTCTATTCCCTTTCTTCAGCCTTCAGAACTTCCATCTCATCATGTGATAAGTTAGTTAACATCAATCTTTCCTTTTGAAGTGCACTTCCAAATGCATTTTCAAATGAATCTGTGAACAACATATGATCATAGACTAACTCATCAACATATTTCTTCTTCAGAGCAGCCATAATCAACCTTTGAGCATTATCTATCTCATCAAACTTCTCAACAATCTGACTTGGCATAATACCACGTTCAGATTTTAAGCTATGCATTCTTCTAACATCATTATTAACAAGTCTTGCTAAAATCTCAATGCTAGAAATAGTTTGGTTAGAGTGTTGAGTTTGAATGCTTTCTAGGATATATTGATATGTAATTTCAGGCTCAAAAACATTTTGGTTGATATTTTGCTCAAGGTTAGATGGAGGAGAAACAGGAGGTTAAGGTGATGGAGGTGAGCTGACAGTGAAAGCAGGTTGTGAAGATGATTGAATTAAAGGATTAATAATTTCTATGATTGGGCTAGTTGGCATAGTGACAGGTGGAGGAGTGTAAACATGAGTAGGAGTGGGGTTAGGCTTAGTGTTATCAGATTCAGTATCAGAATCAGAACTAACATCACTGAGAGGATCACCATATTTTTCTTTAAGTTTATCAAGACTTGTTTTCTCAGAAGGAGAAGGTATAACAACAGAAGGTTTGGAAGGTGTTTCAGGTAAGCTATTTGTTTCTCCATGAATGGTTTGATGTGACAAATGTTCAGATAACATATTTAAAACATTTGGTTCTGATACAGGTTCAGATGAAGGTTTGGTTGGAGAAGGGTTAACAAAGTCAGGCTCAAGAATAGGTTCATCATTTCTAAATTGAGATTCAACAGACTCATTAATAAAAGCATTAGAAGATGTACCTTGATGCTTCTGACGTTTGTGAGCAGCTCTTTCTCTGACTATCTTCTTATTCTTCATCTCAAGTGGTTCATTATCATCCTCTTCTTCATCAGACTGAACAATAATCTTCCTCTTATTTTTATTGTTGTCCTCAGCCTTCTTAGACCTTTCTTCTCTCCTCAGATTCTCAATCTGTTCTTCTATTAAGATCTTAACACCACCAATTGAAGGATTTTTGATTTTTACTCTGTCTCTGGTGACAGTAGTCTTCATCACAAAATCTTGTTTCTGATCAAAGCCCAGTTGGGTTATATCCACTTCATTACCAGGTGTTTCCAATCCATACTCCTCATTCCAATGATTAAACCATTCATCAGCAATCTTCTTTCCCTCTTCTATATCAACACTAGGGAAGGAATAATCAATCACTTCCTCTTCTTTGTTCATTAGCAAAGGGTTGTTAGGAACCACAACTTTTCCTTTGACTAAGAACATCTTCTTTAAGGGCTTTCCATCAACAATCCTTGATTCCACATAAGTAGCTTTGACAAAAGATGGAAAATTTTCTTTCAGAATCTCATGAAAGTTGCTCAGATAAAAGATGTTAGATAGCAACCTAACACGATGACAGTTAGTGTGACCCTTTTCAATACTATTTTTGATCACTTCACATAGATGATCAAAAATGTATCTTGACACATTCATCTTAACAAAGCTATGAATATAATGCATGAAGTATTTCTGTTCAGAAGAAATACAGTCAGTACCACCTACTTTTGTAGCAATGGATTCAAACAACACTTTGTAAACTCCTTTGAAAAACGCCTTCAACTCTTTTTGTCCATTAAAGTTAACATTCTCAAACAGAGTTGCTTGAACAGTTGGATCTTGTGGCTTAGTCTTGTAACCAGCAAGATGAATTCCTTGATTGGGTAGATTCAAAGCTTTTGCAATATGATCTGCAGTAATTTTGATATCCATTCCAACAATGTTTGATCTAATTTCAGTTTGGGTAAACTCAAGAAGACCCAATTCTTCTCTTGATTTCCCTTTCAGCAGAAGGTTTTTCTTCACCAGATTCTGAACTTCAATATATGCAGACTGTTTATCAAAAACATATGCCTTCATCCAAAACTCTTTTACCATCTCTTCAAAGATAGGACCATTCAGAATTTTGAAGTAGCGTTCTAACCCCTAATAGAAGAACATCTTCTGTAAATCAAAGTCGTTTCCTTTCAAACTCTCGAAATCAACTCGTTTTTCTACCATGCACTTCAAACTTTTATACTTGAAAGACATAATGTCTTTTCTGATTCTGTACTTCTTTTGATTTTCCAAATCAACTATGGGTTTCACCGATAGAGAAGCAGTAGACGATGATGATGCCATTGTTTGAAGGTTAGGGTTTTGGTTTTGCTAGAGAAGGAGAAAAGAAAACTGAAGCGTTGGAGGTTTTGAGAGAATATGAAAACGTGTGGGTTGTGAACGTGTTTGTGTGCAAGTGACAAAAGTGTATATTTTTAGAAAACAAACAAACAGTACAACACAAAAGGATAGAATAGTTATATTCATTTTAAGCGCTAAACTCATCATTAACCAATACTCAACTAAAACGACACGTGTATTAGAAAATTATTTAAATAACTGGTGCGTTAGTGGACAACAGTTAGATGAAAAAAGGTTATAAATTGTTCCACTACCACATCAGAACCATTCTGTTGATTCTGATACTTATTAGAAGTAGTTACACATCAGAACTTCTGACCTTGAGGTTCTGAGGTTCAACATCTTCTGATCCTTATCAGATTTTAAAAACAAATTTTACTCAATAGAACTTAACAATCAGGAACAAACACCATGTTGAGATTTTTCTTTATAAAATCAAATCTTTCAACAGCTAAAGGTTTTGTACAGATATCAGCCCATTGTTTTTCAGTATCAACAAACTTGATATCTATAATACCTTTCTCAACATAATCTCTTATAAAATGATGTTTGATCTCAATATGTTTTGCTCTAGAGTGTAAAATAGGATTTTTGGAAAGCTGAATGGTTGCAGTATTATCACAATATAAAGGTATATAGTGACTGCTTATATGATAATCTTCTAATTGATATTTCATCCAAAGAAGTTGTGTACAACATTTAGCAGCTGAAATGTATTCTGCTTCTGCTGTAGACATAACAATGGTGGTCTGCCTCTTGCTACACCAGGAGATAAGGTTTTCACCCATAAATTGGCAACTGCCACTTGTTGATTTTCTTTCAAGTTTATCTCCAGCATAATCAGCGTCACAGGATCCATTTAACTTATATTTCTTGGATTTCTTATAAAGTAATCCAAAATTACAAGTAGCTTTCAGATATCTGAAGATTCTCTTCACAGCAGTGAGATGAGATTCTCTAGGATATGATTGAAATCTTGCACACAAGCATACAAAGAACATAATATCAGGTCTAGATGCAGTTAGATAGAGTAGAGAACCAATCATACCTCTATATAACTTCTGATCAACTTTGCCTTCAGATTCATCCAGACTCATGCTTGTTGTTGGATGCATTGGAGTATTCATTGGCTTACAATCTTTAAGATTGAACTTCTTCAAGAGATCCTTTGTATATTTGGTTTGATGAATGTATGTTCCTTCCTTTGTTTGATTGATTTGAATTCCAAGAAAGAACTTCATCTCTCCCATCATGCTCATTGCAAATTCTTTTTCCATTAACTTAGAGAAGTTCTTGCATAGAGAAGCATTAGTTGAACCAAAAACAATATCATCAACATATATTTGAACGATCAGAATGTCTTTCTTCAAGGTTTTTCTAAATAGTATACAGTCAACTTGTCCTTTTTCAAAACCATTATCAACCAAAAAGTTACTTAGTCTATCATACCAAGCTCTAGGAGCTTGTTTAAGACCATAAAGTGACTTTTGCAGTTTATAAACATGGTCAGGATTTTGAGTATTTTCAAAACCAGGAGGTTGTTTGACATATACTTCTTCAGTGATAAAACCTTTAAGAAATGCACTTTTCACATTCATTTGATATAGAGTGATACCAAGGTTAACTGCATAGGAAAGAAATAACCTGATTGCATCCAATCTAGCAACTGGAGCAAAAGTTTCTGTGTAATCAATCCCTTCCTGTTGACTGTAACCTTATGCAACTAATCTTGCTTTGTTTCTAGTTACTTCTCCTTGTTCATTGAGCTTGTTTCTGAACACCCATTTTGTTCCAATAATGTTCTTGTCTTTTGTCTAGGAACTAGATTCCAAACTTCATTTCTGTCAAACTGATGTAGTTCATCTTTCATAACTAAGATCCAAGCGTTTTCTTTTAGAGCTTCGTCAATAGTCTTTGGTTCATTGAGAGAAACCAAACTGACCATTGCATCTTCCTTTTGTGAACTTGATCTTGTTTTTCTAGGACTTTCTTGGTTTCCAATGATCAATTCTTCTGGATTACTTCTTCAATCTCAGCATCAGAATCACTATTAATTTGAGTAGTCGGAACATCTTCAGAAGGAGCAGTTTCTTGATCATCAGAAGTTGTTTCAGGTTCTGAACTTTTATTAACTTCTACAGTTTCAACTTCTGATTCTAGATTATCTGCAATTACTTCAACTAGCTCTGACTTATCATCATCAGGATCTTTGTCATCAAATCTTACATGCATAGATTCTTCAACAGTGTTAGTTTCAGAATTATACACTCTGTATGACTTAGAGCGTTCAGAATATCCAATAAAGATACCCTTAGAAGCTTTAAAGTCAAATTTCTTTAAATGAACTTTAGAATTCAGAATGTAACATGTACAACCAAATTGATGAAAATAAGAAATATCAGGTTTTCTTCCTTTGAACAATTCATATGCTGTTTTATTCAATAAAGGTCTGATATAGATCCTATTTTGAATATAACAAGCAGTGTTTATTGCTTCTGCCCAAAAATGTTTTGCTAGGTTAGTTTCATGCATCATGGTTCTGGCCATTTCTTGTAAATATCTGTTCTTTCTCTCTACAACCCCAATTTTCTGTGGAGTTCTAGGAGATGAGAACTCATGAAGAATTCCATTGTTTTCACAATATATTTCAAAAGGTTCATTTTCAAACTCACCACCATGATCACTCCTAACCTTAACAATTTTCAAGTCTTTTTCAACTTGTATTTGAGTGCAGAAGGTTTTAAACACATAATATGTATCATCCTTGGATCTAAGGAATTTAACCCAAGTCCATCTACTGAAATCATCTACAATGACAAGTCCATACTTCTTACCATTTATTGAAGCAGTACTAACTGGCCCAAATAAATCAATATGAAGCAATTCCAAAGGCCTTGTAGTAGAGACAATGTTTTTATCTTTAAAAGAGCTTTTGAAAAGCTTTCCTTTTTGACAAGGACCACAAATTGTGTCTGACTGATATTTTAGAACAGGTAGGCCTCTCACAAGATCTTGACTACTAAGCTTAGAGATTAATCTCTAGTTAGCATGACCTAATCTTTTGTGCCAGACCCACTTTTCTTCACTCAGAGTCAGAAGACAAACAACTTGTTGTTCTACTAATTCAAAAAGATTTGATTTTGTAAACATTGCCTTTCCTTTTACCTTTGAAAACTATAGACTTATCAGAGTATCTGTTTACAGTACATGTGTTCTTATGAAAAACAACCTCATAACCATTATCACATGATTGGCTTATGCTAAGAAGGTTATGATAAAGTCCATCAACAAGAAGAACATCAGAAATAGTAGAGAAGGAATTACCTACTGTACCAGTACCAATTATTGACCCTTTTTGGTTCCCACCAAATCCTACAGATCCTCCCTTTTTCAGATTCAGGGTGAGGAATAAATGCTTTTCTCCCGTCATGTGCCGAGAGCAGCCACTGTCCAGGTACCATGTACTTGAGTTTTCTCTTTTTGAGTGCAAACCTGCAACATAAACTATTTTCAGATTTTGGTACCCACAACTTGTTGGGTCCAGATGGGTTAGTGTAGGCCTTGTAGAAGTATGATTTTTGAAAACCAGTTTGAGGAGCATACTTCTTCTTGCCAAAACTTCTAATAGGTTTCACAGACTTTGTATCAGAAGTACTAGCTTCTGAAGTTCTCAGAACCTTAATTGATTTAGGAACTGGTCTCTTCAGAATCTTTACTTCTGAATATCTCATTTTTGAATTTGAGTTATCAGAAATCACTGAAGTGCCATCTTCTGAGACTTTTGATTTTCCCTTATCCAAAACAGAAGCTTGTGAAACTTTCATAGAATTACCAGCTTCTGATATGAAAGTGGAATAGAGAGGAGGAGGTGTTTTGCTCAAACAAACAGACTGACTTGATTTTTCTTTATTAGAAGATGCAGAATAACCAAATCCATATCCTTTGTTCTTGCTCACACTGTAAATCATGGAAGCAACTTTGCTCTTGTTAACATTTTGTTTAACAAACTCATGAAGAAACCCTTTGTGCTTATCATGTGATTTGTTACAAGCAACACAACCTTCTTCAAGCTCTTTGATTTTCAAAAGAGATTCATTGTATTGAGATTGAAGTTGGTCAGATTTCTCTGTAAGCAAGTCAATTTTAGTTTTTAAACTTTTGAAATCATTTGACTTGTTTATGTACTGCTTCATAGTGTCTTTTAGAGCAATCAGAAGCTTATCATGAGGAAGTTTAGGAATTACCTCATCAATATCATCAGTATCAGATTCATTCTCCATATCAGATTCATTATCAGAAGATGTTGTAGCCATAAGTGCTATGTTTGCTTCCTCATCATCTTCATCAGTATCTGATAACTTCTCAAGGTCCTCAAAAGTTGCCATAAGACACTTCTTCATTCTGTTCTTGAAGTTGCCCTTTTTCCCTTTATCATTGGAGTTCAAATCAGGACAATCAGCAATAAAATGACCCGTCTTTTTGCAGGTGAAACAACTATTTTTAGAACCATCCTTCTTGTCTTTAACATTGGAGCTTTTGTTCCCATAACTCTTAGAACCAGAACTTCTTCCAGAAGCTTTGTTGTTTTTGTACTTATTCCATTTTCTGAACTTTGAAAGCAGAGCAAAGAGTTCCTCATCTGATCCATCCTCCTGATCATCTACAGAAGATTCATCAGTATCAGATTCAATAACTTTAGCCTTTAAAGCTTTAGGAGATTTGCTGGCAAAGCCAATGACTTTGATTTCTTCTTGGGCTCATCAAAAGCTAATTCCATCTCGTGACTTATGAGAGAACTAGTTAACTCTTCTAGGCTTAAGGTATTGAGATCTTTTGCTTCTTGTATAGCAGTGATTTTAGGTCTCCACTTGGGTGGTAAACACCTCAGAATCTTCTTAACATGATCAGCAGTGGTATAACTTTTCTTTAAGACTCCAAGACCAGAAACCAAGATTTTAAACCTCGCATACATTTCTTCAATGCTTTCTGTGTCTTTCATCTTGAACATTTCATACTGATGAACCAGAAGATTAGCCTTTGCTTCTTTCACTTGTTGGTTTCCTTCATAAGTAGCACACAAAGAGTCATAGATACCCTTAGCACTAGATCTGTTTCCAAGTTTTAAAAACTCATCATGAGTGATACAGCTAGCAAGGATAGAAATAGCTCTGTTGTGTCTCTTCCATTCTTTCTTTTGATCAGCTGTGAAGGTCTTCTTGATAGCTGCTGTAGTCTTACCATCTTCATCAAGCTTGTCTTGAAAACTAACACCTTCTTCAATGATGTCCCATAAACCTTCATCTTCAACTATGATATGAGGATAGATTTTGTATTTCCACCAGTTGAAGGTTGATTGATCACCATTGAACTTGGGTGCTTTGCTATAAGTTCCACCAGATTTCTCATACTTTTCAGAATTGTAATCATATGGAATAGCAGTTTTCTTTGGACTTGACTCTCCAGACATTGTGTTTTTCAGGATCTTTTTGTTTCACTGTTAAGTGATACGTAACAAACCGGAGCTCTATATACCAATTGAAGGTGTGAAAAACACAAGAAGGGGGGGGGTTGAATTGTGTTTTGGTATTTTGATAAACTTCTGCCAAGTTCTGAAACCTATCAGAAGCACCAGCGGATAAAGAAACACAATTAACACACTCACACAAGAGTAAGGATAGAGAGAGAGAGACAAGACAAGCAATTTTATACTGGTTCCTCTCACAAACCGAGAGTAGTCCAGTCCCCTTGCACTTCCAAGGGATTTCACTATAATCACCTAGATTATTACAATGCTCAAACACACAAGTAAGAGACTTCCTATTTGCTCAAGCACACTAGCAAGAGACTTCCTAACACAAAATGAAATAATAGAAAGTGATAAAAACTTGATTATAAAACCAAGAGTTTTCTCAAGATTACAACTCAAGACTCTTAAGACTCTAACACAGAATTCCTAATGAATTAGAAAAACAGAGTGTCAGAAGCACAACAGAAATAGTTTCAGAAGCAGTGCTTTCAGTCTTATGTAAAGGAGTAAAGTTGTATGCGTGCGTGTGTTGTTGTAACCTTGATCTTCAAAAAGAGGTTCTCTATTTATATGTGAAGAGAAAAATAGAGACGTTTGAAGATAATGACCGTTGCAGAGGTCATTTTCAAGCCAGCTGTGAAAGGACAAAGGTAACATGGGATATTTGCCAATTCTGGTAATGCTTATCCTGTTATTCCTTTTGTTTAAGAATATTCGCCCTTATGGAGTAAAATAGTACTAACGTCACTATCCTTTATGATAAGGATGTAGTACTATGATGTATTAATCAATCACAACCTTTAATTCAAATGATTTCCAATCATTGAATCACTATCAGTTAACACTGACATTCCTGGCTTGTTATTCAGAGCCTATGTATCAGACATATGCTTCTGAGTCTTTAGCTTCTGAAACTGTTGGTCTTCTCCATACGTTGCTTCGGATTCAACATAAATTTTGAGATGACTTGCTTCTGATTAGCATTGCTTCTGATATCGTTGCTTATGATATCCTTGCTTCTGATATCCTTGCTAATACTTTGTTTCAGAGCTTCTTTTAATATAACATTATACATTTAATCTGCACACTTCAGATAAATATTAAAATACCCTATTGTTCATTAATACTTTGTTATCATCAAAACATCAAGAGTTAGATCTGAACATCCTTTGTTCCAACAGCTTTCTCTCGAATCCTAGTGACTTCGAGGTTTGCCTCTTCAGCCTTAGCCAGCAAAGCAGCATGAGCATTTCTCTAAACATTTAGCCTGCCCTCAGTATCCCTCTCTTTCTGCACCACCTTGGCATATTGATCGATCAGACTTTCTAGTTGCATCACTTTGCACAAGGTTAGAGTGTCAGTTGAGGGATTGTGCAACTTCCTCAAAAATGCTAAGTACTCAAATGCCTTCGAAGGATTAGTTTCGAGTACATCCAAGACATTTTGCAAGGCATACTCAGTTTTGAGTCTATTGAGTAGAGAATCTTGCCTTACATTAGCATTAACCTCAGCAGTAGAGGGATAAGTTGTACCATCAGTCCTATCACTCGAGTTCTGAGACTGAGACTTAGACTGCAGAAGAAGATTCAATGCAGCTGCTGGGTCAGTCTTATGAAGTTTAGCAAAGTCTTCTTCTGGGACCCCAATGCTAACAGAAAGCCTCGAGGTATAAGAGACTGACAATATTTCTGTCCCACGAGTCTTTGCTTCCTTCATGGTGTAAGCCGGATAACTTAGAAATAGCATTACACTAGTGGATATCCTTCCTAGCTTGGTAGCCCCCAGATTAGGTGACGTTGCACCGAACTGGGTGTACAATCACTGATGATTCAGGAAATATTATAATGAGTGGATCAAGATCTAAAGACAACTGCTATATGTGGTCATCTCATGAAGAAAATAGTTTGTCTGCATGCCTTCAAAGCAAAGTGGAAGAAGTGAAGTTGTGGTATCAAAAATTGGGTCATCTCCATCTAAGAGGGATGAAGAAAGTAATTTAAAAAGAAGGTGTCAGAGGGATACCAAGGCTTGACATTGAGGAAGGAAGTATTTGTGGTGATTGTCATATTGGTAAAAAAACTAAGGTACCACATCCAAAACTTCAAAAGTCTTAGAATTACTACACATGGACTTGATGGGACCTATGCAAGTTGAAAGTCTTGGTGGTAAGAGATATGCCTATGTTGTTGTAGATGATTTCTCTAGATTCACATGGATTAACTTCATTAGAGAAAAATCAGATACCTTTGATGTTTTTAAAGACCTGTGTACACAACTTCAGAGAGAAAATAGTGTAAAAATCATAAGAACTAGGTGTTTACGCTGATTTTTGGTAAACAACCGCTAGTTTGCAATGCTTGAGAGACGAACTAGAGAATCTCGGGACATGTTTGTGCATTTATTGTTCAAGTTTGAAAATAGCAATGTTCATTAACACAAATGAACAAGTTTGTTTATTTAAAGTAAAGTAAATGATAAAAAGGTGACTTGTTTGACAAGAAAAATAAAAATACTCAAGAATGAGTACGTATTGACAAGAAAAGTAAATGATTCAATGAAGTAAAAGGCAAGAAATGTAAATGGAAACATGTAAATTGCATGAATATGTAAATTGCATTGAATTTAAAAGAAAGTGATCACAAGATCATACATTGTTTCCTTTTGTATTCCTTTCACTCGAATCGCTTGGGTACTCAGAACTTGTAAGGATTTTTAGTATGTAAGTTTGTGATGCTAATTATATCAAATGAACTAGTATTTATAGATAAAAACTAAGGCTAATTAGTAACGACTAACTAACATCCATTTGACAAACACCTTCACTTAGGCATTTTAATAAAACACCTTCACTTGTCTTTTTGAACAATTCATTTCCAACTATAATATAGCTTAAGGCCCTATATTTGGTCTTCCTATCATACTGACCATTAGGGTCTTGTAAGTATTCCACGATTGGTTTCCTCCAATCTCCATCTATTAAGTTGTCAATGGTAAAAATGTTAGCATTTTCTTCATCTAAGACCTTGTTCGAGTCATTTTCATCACTATGTGGTGAATCTGCCCCCACAAGTTTTGCCATTGACAAACTTGAAGACAAAGGTTCATTAAAAACCAATTTTTCCCTAATCTCAATTAATTTGTTAAGTTTTTTAGGACTTACTTTATAGCCAGAAGCTATTTGAGCCAAGTCATTGGCTTCTTGATTTTGTAATCTAGGTATATGCTCGAATTGCACTGATTCGAACTGATCCAATAGATTAGTGGCAATTACAAAGTACTTAGCCAAATGTTCTTTGATACATTTGTATTCTTTTGTCAACTGCTTAATCACTAATTCTGAATCACCTCTAACAATAATATTTCTTGCCCCCAAGTCAATTAAAAGGGCAAGACCTGCAATCAAGGCTTCATATTCAGCCTCATTGTTGGAACAAAACCCATTGATTTTATAATTAAACTTAGTAGGGATTTGGATTGGAGAAATTATCAAAATCCCAATTCCAGTTCCATGTTTATGTTTGGAACCATCGAAATATAAAATCCAAGGCTGGGTTTCTACATAACTTAATGGCATTTCAATCATTGAATGATCAACAAGGAAATCTGCCACTATTTGACCCTTTCTATCTCTTAAGGGTTTATAGGTTAATGAGTATTCAGTTATAGCCAAAGCCCATTTACCAATTCTACTATGTAAAATAGGTTTCTGAAGCATATGTTTAATAATATCGAAATGAGAATAGACATAAACTTCAATAGGCTTAATATAATGCTTAAGTTTGTTACAAGAGAAATATAAACACAAACATAACTTTTCTATAGCACTATATCTAGTTTCAGCATCATTTAATACTCTACTTAGATAATATACAGCTTTTTCAACACCATTTTCATCTTCTTGGGCAAGCATGCTACCAATAGTTGAATCAGATGCTGAAATGTACAACTTCATTGCTTTGTTTCGAATAGGAGGCATTAGCGTTGGTGGATGTGACAAATAATTCTTAATATCTTTAAACGCCTGTTGTTGTTCTTGCCCCCAATGAAATTGATCCCCTTTTTGCTTTCTAAGTAGTGGAGAAAAAGAATGAGCTCTCCCACTTAGATTCGAAATGAATCTTCTCAAAAAGTTGATCTTTCCCAATAGGGATTGAAGTTGTTTCTTTGTTCTTGGAGGCTGAGTCTCCATAATAGCCTTTGTCTTATTTTGGTTGATTTCAATGCCTTTTTTATGCACCACAAAACCAAAGAAATCCTCTGCATGTACACCAAAAGCACATTTTAGTGGATTCATTTTTAATCCACATTTCCTCATTCTTTCGAATGATTTTCTAAGATGATTTAAATGATCATCGCTAGATGAGGACTTCACAACAATATCATCAATATATACTTGCATAAAGGCATCAATAAAATCATGAAAAATAAGATTCATTGCTCTTTGATATGTGGCTCCAGCATTTTTTAGGCCAAATGGCATAACAACCCATTCATAAGTTCCTAATGCCCCAGGGCATCGAAACGCTGTTTTAGCCACATCCTCTTCAGCAATAAAAATTTGATTATAGCCAGAATAGCCATCTAACATGCTCAAGTACTCGAACCCTGCTACTGAATCAAATAGCATTTCTGCTACTAGCATGGGGTATTCATCCTTAGGTGTCGCATTATTTAAATCTCTAAAGTCTATGCATACCCTAAGGCTACCATTTTTCTTAATAATTGGAACTATATTAGCTAACCATTCAACATACCTTGTGGTTCGAATGAATTTACTCTTTAAAAGCCTTTCGATCTCACTCTTGATTTTTGATAAAATCTCTGGGTTGAATCTCCTTGGCAGTTGCTTTATTGGCTTCTTCCCTGGCTTGAGTGGTAGTCTATGTTCCACCATTTCCCTGCTTAAACCTGGCATTTCATTGTAATCTCATGCAAAACAATCTTTAAATTCTTTAAGCAGGCTAATCATTTTAGTTTTAAATTCGATGTCAAGATTGGCACTTATGTAAGTTGGCCTTTTAATTAAGCCATCACCAATATCTACCTCTTGCAAAGGATCTCGAGCCTGCATTTTTGGATTCGAGTTCAAAGGATCTTGCTCGAATCCCAAAGGTTCATCATCATAGATGCAGTCTAACCTTTGCTCAATTGGCAACATATTGCCATTGTCTTCTTTAATGGTTTCGTCAACCATATTTTGTTCCTTGACAGCCTCTAAGGCCGTTTCGAGCTTTCTTTCGGCAACATATGCCGTTATTTTAGCCCAAGCAGAGGGCTTAGTCATCATCAAGGTATTCTATATCCCACCCAGATGGTGGAATAACTCCATCTTCAAGAGGGGTGTCATAAATTTCTTCCCTCTCCCAACAGAATCCATGAGTAGGATGGAGTCTGACTGAATGGTAGACATTATTGCTGGCTCCTCGAAAGCCACTATCTCTCTCTCCACAAGGTGCTATGGAGGCTAGGTGTTTATAAAAAGTTGCCTTAGTGATGTGGTCAACCTCTGACATATAGAAACTCTGATCAGCTTCTATATTTTTTACTATGTTATCCTCCCTCCATAATATCAACCTTTGATGGCAAGTAGAAGGAACTGCTCTTACTCCATGAATCCATTCCCTTCCAAGGAGTAGATTGAAGCTAGCTCTCGAAGGCACAACTATAAAGAGAGTTGGCCTTATGGTGCTGCCTACTGCAACATCCATTTGTATGGCTCCTAAGGACCTGCCACTTTTTCCTTCATAGTTCGAAAGAACCATGTTATGTGAATGCATGTCAGTATCATACATTCCTAACTTCCTAAGCATGAAATGGGGCATTAGATTTACTGCAGCACCCCCATCCACTAGGACTTTTTTCACTCCAATACCACCAACTTTAGCCTTGATGTATAAAGGCTTGAGATGGTTTTTCATCCCTTCATGAGGCTGTTCGAATACAGCCTTCTGTTGTTCGATGCACCCATTGTTCATTACATAGTAACAAACAGGGGTATAATCTTCTAACTCAGGTTCCTCAAATTCTTCTTCAGGCTCAGAGGTGGACCTCACATCATATTCACGTGGTAATATTGACACCACATTTACCAAGACATCAAAATCTGGCTCAAAACCAGATTCCAACAAGTCTTCATCAGGAATATCACCCTCCATATTGTCATCAGGGAATGATATCCTCTCCTTGACAGGCCTCTTCGAGGAAGAGCCTTCATCAATAATTAAGGCTTTTTCAGCCTTCTTGGGAACATATTCTTGTTTGTTCCCTGGATCATTTCGATTGCCCCCAACATGAGCAATTTTGGTGTTGTTCCCAGCATGAACAACTTTGTTATTGCCCCCAGCATGGGCAATTGAGTTGGAGTTTCCCCCAGCATGGGCATTCTCTCTTTCTAACTTCTTAAGGCGTTGATACCTACGCCATTGAGTTCGAGTCATGGGATTCTTTCCCTTATAATTGTTATTATAGGAAAATTTCCTATTTTCAGCATTGTTGCTCGAAGCAACTTGACTCGAACCACCAACATCCATCTTTCTCTTCTGATAAGCCTGATGTTCGCCAGATGACCATTGGTTAATAGGCACTCTATTAGAAGGAACATATGTTTGTCTCCTTCCAAGCCTGTCATGGATGGTAGGGCCTTGGTTTATGGCCTCTCCCTTGTTTGGTCTTTCAGTAGACCATTTGTTTTTGTTAGCCACATATGGCATAACATTCTTAAGGCCTGCAGTAGCCTCTTTGTCACATACAGCGCTGCAACGAGGACACAGCATAACTTCCTTGTTGCTCAGCTTGCACCTGGTGAGAAAATCAATGAGTTCCTCTTCAGCTCGAGGATAAACTACCTTAATTTTCTCAGCATACTCCCCTTCAGTAACTGCTCGAACCGGGGATGCTTCCATTGCGTCTATCATTAAACATTCGAATGGCTCTACGTAAGATGTTTCAGCCACTTGAAGGGGATCTGTGTCTACTTTCATGGGTTGCTTAGCTTTTTCGTCAAATTTCAGTCTCCTTTCATCCAATGCCTTCTGCACCAAATCCCTGAAAACAACACAATGTGAAGTTTTATGATCCAAAAAATTATGAAATTTGCAGTAACCTCTTTTCTTTCTTTGTTCTAATGAGGGAACCTTTAATCCCTTTTGAACAATTATTTGGCCATCAGCGACCAATAAATCAAAGATTTCATCACACTTGGTAACATCAAATGTGTAGGTTTTAGCAACATATTTATCACTTTTTGGTTCATTAGGATTCTTGCCATTCGAGGGCTTTAACAATTTACAAGTGTAAGGAGGCCCTGGCTTTAATTCAGCCAAGTCTATCTCATTCTGACCAACCTCCTCGAATTCTAGATCATATTCATCTTCACTTTCATAGTTCCCTACATAAGCTACTTTCTCTTTCTTATGAAACTTGCTATTCCTGGCCTTTTCATTCCTAAGTCTTTCAACCTGTCTAACCCTATCAGCCAGTTGAGCCATGTCTCTAAGATGTTGAGTATCTAATTTCTTTCGAATCGAGTAGTCTAGGCCACCAGCAGCCATCTCTACCAATTCATGTTAAGGAACTTGAGTGAAGCATCTAGCTTTGAGAAGCCTAAACCTATTGAGACAATCATCAATAGATTCTGGTGTTTTGCGCCTAACACTTGCTAGTTCTTTAAGACTTATCTTTGTTGGGCCCATGTAGAATTGCTCATGAAAGAGCCTTTCGAGTTGGGTCCAAGTAAATACAGAATGTGGGGGTAAGGTTGTGAACCAAGTAAAAGCATTTTTTGTTAGAGAATTGGGAAAGTACTTCATCCTCAAATTCTCATTATTTGCTATGTCCCCAGCCTCAGTCAAATACCTAGCAATATGCTCGACTGTAGACTCTGTTGTATCACCAACAAACTTGGTAAATTTTGGGGTTTTCCAACCCCTTGGTATTTCTGTTTGCAAAACAAATTCAGATAATGGTGACACAAAGTTGGGTCTATGTAAACCTACATTTAGACCATTTTGAGCAAGGATGGTTTCTACCAAATTGGCTAAGTTATTCTGCCCAAAATCATTATGTTGAACGTTTCTCAAAACCTCATCAGCATTTTGGTTTCGATGAACAAGCACCACTTCAGGTTCAACATTCCTTTGTACAGGTTGGTTAACAACTTGTGGTTCTTGCTGCTGACCTCGAGCCTCCTCGATTCGATTGTCAGCAGCTTGTCCAGGCCTTGGTCTAGGGGCCTGTAATGGTTGAAGTGGCTGTTGGATGGGCACTTGTACCCCTCCAAAGAAATCAGCAATCCTACCCATTTGGGTAGCCAGGGTTTGGTAAGTCTGATTTGTATCTCGAATTAATGGGTTAATTATTGTACCCATTTGTTCAGTGAGTAAATTCACCATATCATAATTACTCTCATCCATTTGTTGCCTCATAGACATAAGTGAATCTGTAGTGAGGGCTGGTTGGTTCATTCAAACTCTAGTATTATTAGAATTTTGCCCTTGTGGAAAGGGAGACCTCACTGTTATCCTACCAGATTGTAATGCAGGGTGTGAATACACATTGTGCATCATGGCTGTAGGCATTCCATATGGATAAGATCTTTGGGATTGATACAAACCCCCTGATTGACTTCGAAAGTCAAATGAGGATCTTGAAAATGGGGGAGGAACCCCACCAATATTTTGTAAAGGCATGCTCGAAGTGTTTTCAACCATTGTGGTTGCAGCATTGGATGTTAATGAGGGCATAGAGGAAGATACAGGAATTGCCTGTGTTGCCCCCACAGATGTTGCATCTGTGGCTGATGTTGTCAGAGCGCTCGATGCGTCTACATGCCCAAATAATGGGTTAACATCATCAAGATCTTGATTGTTTTGGTTATTGACATTATTATTGTCATTACTATTGTTGTTGTTGTTGTTGTTACTAGTACTAGCGTTAGTGCCTCTAGGTCTCACCATTTTTGGTTTTATTCTACCACTTCTTAATTGCATGCACTAAACAATGTAGATTCTTCGAAAACAACATACACAACTTTCCAAAACAAAAAGAAGAAAATTTTCAAGAAAATTTTTAAGGAAACTTTGAAAATAAAAACGCACAAAACCAGTCCCACTGGGCGTGCCAATTTGTTTACGCTGATTTTTGGTAAACAACCGCTAGTTTGCAATGCTTGAGAGACCAACTAGAGAATCTCGGGACATGTTTGTGCATTTATTGTTCAAGTTTGAAAATAGCAATGTTCATTAACACAAATGAACAAGTTTGTTTATTTAAAGTAAAGTAAATGATAAAAAGGTGACTTGTTTGACAAGAAAAATAAAAATACTCAAGAATGAGTACGTATTGACAAGAAAAGTAAATGATTCAATGAAGTAAAAGGCAAGAAATGTAAATGGAAACATGTAAATTGCATGAATATGTAAATTGCATTGAATTTAAAAGAAAGTGATCACAAGATCATACATTGTTTCCTTTTGTATTCCTTTCACTCGAATCGCTTGGGTACTCAGAACTTGTAAGGATTTTTAGTATGTAAGTTTGTGATGCTAATTACATCAAATGAACTAGTATTTATAGATAAAAATTAAGGCTAATTAGTAACGACTAACTAACATCCATTTGACAAGTGTACAGCCACTTCATCCTTATCCAAAATGCCATCAGATATCAGTTTCGAATGAAGCTTTGCAATGGTTTGAATTTGAATTTGAATCTTCTGCCAATTCTTGACTATTTCTTCAAGTTAAAAAATCTTAATTCGAGTTCGAGCCATTCGAATAGCGTTAACTCGAGTACAAAGTCTTTGTAACTTGTATATTTCCTAAAGTTATGAATATTTATCTGATTTGACTTTCGCCAAAATATATTTAATTTTGACCTTTAGATTTAAATAATAACTGGGAAAACACATTCCCATAATTAAAGGCATATTTAAATATATTCAGAAAAATATTTAAACTTTATTATTTTAATTAGCCAAAATATTGGCTAACACTAGGAGCGATCATGGAAGAGAATTTGAGAATTCAAGATTCATTGACTACTGCTCCTCTGAAGGGATTAAGCATGAGTTCTCAGCCCCTATTACACCACAACAAAATGGCATAGTAGAAAGGAAGAACAGGACCATACAAGAATCTGCAAGAGTTATGCTGCATTCCAAGAAACTTCATATGAATTTATGGGTTGAAGCCATGAATACAGCATGTTACATACACATTCGTGTTACTCTTAGATTTGGTACTACAACCACTTTGTATGAACTCTGGAAAGAAAAGAAACCTACTGTCAAATACTTTCATGTGTTTGGTAGTAATTGTTACATTCTAGCTGACATAGAACAAAAAAGAAAGATGGACCCTAAAAGTGATGAAGGAATCTTTCTAGGATACTCAACAAATAGCAGAGCTTATAGGGTGTTCATCAACAGAACAAACACAGTGATGGAATTCATTAATGTGGTTATTGATGACATGCCAAGTATATCAGTGGAAGATGTGCACTATGATGTAGGCACATTTTATCAGCAGAATGTGGAGCCAGAGGTAAATGACACTATTGAACCAATCGCTCATCCTGAGATTGTAGAAGCTGAAGATCCTCCTGTCAACAAAGCACCATCCATCAGAGTTCAATAGAACCACCCTACTGATCTCATCATAGGTGACTTGAATAAAGGAATAACTAAAAGAAGATCAAATGACATCATCTCTAATTCATGCTTTGTATCAAGGATGGAACCAAAAAATATGAAAGAGGCTTTAACTGATGAGTTTTGGATCAATGCAATGCAAGAAGAGCTAGGTTCCTAGACCTAAGGAGACTAGTGTCATAGGTACAAAATGGGTATTCAGAAACAAGACTGATGAGAGTGGCACAGTAACTAGAAATAAAGCAAGGCTCGTGGCTCAAGGTTACACACAAATTGAAGGTATTGACTTTGATGAAACATTTGCACCTGTAGCAAGACTTGAGTCAATAAGGCGAATGCTTGGAGTAGCTTGTATTCTAAAATTCAAAATTTTCAAATGGATGTCTAAAGTGCCTTTTTAAATGGAGAACTGCATGAAGAAGAATTTGTTGAGCAGCCAAAAGGATTTGTAGATCACAAGCATCCTGAATATGTGTACAAGCTAAAGAAAGCCTTATATGGACTTAAGCAGGCTCAAAGGGCGTGGTATGAAAAATTGACTGAATTTCTTACCACTCATGGGTATAGAAAAGGAGGAAACGGCAAGACCCTGTTTGTAAGAGAAAACAGTGGAAACTTGATGATAACACAGATTTATGTTGATGACATTGTATTTGGAGGGATGTGTACACATATGGTACAACATTTCATCAAACAGATGCAACCACAATTTGAGATGAGTCATGTTGGCGAATTAACATACTTTCTTGGTCTCCAAGTCAAGCAGATGGAGGATACAATTTTCATATCTCAAAGCAAATATGCAAAGAACATTGTTAAGAAGTTTGGGTTAGAAACTGCCAGTCACAAAAGAACACCTGCTCCAACACATTTGAAACTCACCAAAGATGAAAAAGGTGTCAGTGTGGATCAAAGTCAGTATAGAAGTATGATAGGTAGTTTGTTATATCTAACAACAAGTAGACCAGACATTACATTTGCTGTAGGTGTGTGTTCTAGATATCAAGCTGATCCAAAAGAGAGTCATCTAAATCAAGTCAAGAGAATTCTGAAGTATGCCTGTGGCACTTCTGATTATGGCTTCTTATACACTCACAGTGAAGATTCAAGGTTGATTGGCTATTGTGATGCTGACTGGGCTGGAAGTGCTGATGACAGAAAAAGCACTTCTGGTGGTTGTTTCTTCTTAGGCACAAATCTCATCTCATGGTTTAGCAAAAAGCAAAACAGTGTGTCCCTATCTACTACAGAAGCTGAATATATTGCAGCTGGAAGCAGTTGTACCCAGATGGTATGGATGAAACAAATGCTAAAGGAATACAATGTGAAGCAAGATGAGCTCACATTATTCTGTGATAATCTAAGTGCTATAAACATCTCTAAGAACCCTATTCAGCATAGTCGGACCAAACACATAGATATTAGACACCATTTCATTCGTGATTTTGTTGAAGAAAAAGTTGTTGTGCTTGAGCATGTTGCAACTGAAGAACAAATTGCTGATATTTTCACAAAAGCCTTGGATGCAGTACAATTTGAAAAACTAAAGGGTAAACTAGGCATTTGCCTAATAGACCAGTTGTAGCAATTAAAGAAAAACGCTCGTGCAACAGCAAAATTCAAATCCCAATATGTGCACGCAAAATGTGTGGGAAGCATCATTAGTTTCCTTAACCGTTTAATTTCACGATTTTTCCATTCTGATTGTGAGATAATCTGTTCTTCATTCAAAATTTCTCTCTCAAACCCTAACTCTCCAAACACCTCAACCATGACCAAGAAAGCAAGTTCTACACTGCAAAAATCACCGTCTGTAGCTCTGTCTCCGTCTCGTTCCACTAGATCCAAGGCGATGGAAGACAAAAATGTGCTAGTTGCTGATGCAAAACCGATCACTACGGTACGTGCATCTGCGTCAAAGAAGGTTCCAATTTCATCTGCAAAACATAAATTGAAATAAATGTCTAAAAGGAAATCTGAAACAACACCGGTCAAGAGAAAAGTCCATTCAATGGCGAGCTAGTACCTATTTAAGCCTGAAGAACAAGAGGAGAATGAAAATCAGAACCACTTGAATTCTACAGATCATACTACATGCAGATCTGACAAAAGTGTGGAAGACGAAGCAGCTCCAATCTTCTCTGAATCTGGTAATGTTGCTTCCTCATCTGAAAAAATTGTTGTACCAGTAACTGTTGTTGATGTTAGATCATCTATTGCACATGTCCTCACATCTCTGGAAACTCCTGTGAAACATGTGGTGGCTGATGTTGATACATCACTAGTACAACACAAGCCTATCACTGAAGAAGAAAAATCCAGTGATAAAATGCACAGTGAGTATAATTTTCCTCATAAAGTTGAACAATCTTTGAATGAAGAAAATGCTGATCATAATAGAAGTGAAACCAGTGCGAAAAATGTTTCCATTGACCATGAATCAGAAAAGTCGGACAAGACTCATGATGATGAAATTGTTGAAAACTCCTTATCTCACTCTAAATCTGAGGAAGAAGTTGAGATGAATTCTTCTAAATCTGGTGAAGAGATTGCACCTTCTGATGCTGATGAGTACATTATCAAGAAAAGAATTTTGGTTCTGATGCTGACAATGAAGAGGAGGAAGATGCAGAGCTGGTGGAAGAAAGTCCCTCTGCTTTATCTCAGTATGATGATTGTGTAATTTACTGTTTTTTTTTATTATTAATTTTTCCTTTTAGGCACTTGCCCTAAATATTATTCAGCACCTCTGTGTGCCTATGGTCTGTAACTCCTGAATGTTTGCACTCCTCTGCACTATCTGTGCCTTTTGATCTGATACTATGCACTTTTATGCACTCTTTGTGCCCTATGGATCTCTTGCATGTTATCTTATGCCTGTCTCCCATGATTTGATGTTATGCGAATCTGCTAGCTTATCTTGTTCTGTGAAGACTATTTACATGCTCTGATGTGTTTGGAAAAAATTTATGTCTAAAAAGGGGGAGTAGATGTTAGTTGTTAATTGTTGCTCTGCTATTACTCTGATATGATCTCTACTGCCTATGCTATGAAGACTATGTTGATTTTGAAGTATGCCAAGTAGTATGCATGTGAATTGTTAATTGTTCTTTGCGAGTGTATGTTAATCTGATATGCCTGAAGTATGATGTGATTGAATATGTGGGCACAATGTGATTGATTTATGTAAGTTGTTGATTGTATGCATGATGTGCAAGAAGATGTTGACACATAGTTGGTGTCAGTATGTTATTTGTTAGTTGTTTGCATTATGTGCATGACAATGTGGACACATGGTCAGTGCCACTATGTCTTTTGTGAATTATTAATTGTCTGCATGATCTGAAGTTGTATGCATGAATTGAGGGGGAGAACATTCTTTCTCCATGTTGATGTTATATGAAGCTGATATTGAGGGGGAGTATTACTCACATGAAGCTATTGGTGAGGGGGAGTTCTGTTTCACATTAGGTGTTAATTGTTACTTGTTGATTGTGTGCTTGCATGCATGTGTGCTACTCTTAGCATGTCAAGCTATATGTGTGTTTTCTCAAACACTGATGTGAGGATCTCTCTATCCTCTGATTATTTGTGTGAGGCTGTTTATTGTCCGCTGTTGTGTGCCTCTGATGTTAATTGTTGAAAGCTTATTTAGAAAGCATTTCTATAAGGAATCCACTATGTGAATTGTTGGTTGTTGATTGTCCTCCTTCAAGCTACTATTCTCTGATTATTATGAAGGAGTGTGTCACTTTTATCTCTCTAGCATTGATATCTGGTCCAAGATTGTTTTAGCCAAAAATTTGCCAAAGGGGGAGATTGTTAGTGTTTTTGTGTTGGCCTCATTTTTGGCAAAACACAATGTGGAGGACAATGTGCACACATCATTGAAGATGTGAAGAACAATGTGTGTACATCATTCCACACCGGAACTTTTGTGACTTATTTACGCGCCATATCTTTCTTGAAGATTCGTTTTGTTTTTGCTTCGCTTACTTGCTGGGTAAGTCGCGCGCGTACTGTGAACCATCAGGGTTACTTGTTAACCTAATTTTAATTGTAAAAAATATTTTCCAAATGTGGAAACATTATATGGTTCAAATTTATATTTCGTGGGTTATTTTCTTACAAGACATTCTTGAAGCCAAAGACACGTCTGAAGACCTGTGCTAATCAGAAGACTATATATATGTGTGAAGACTAAACCTAATATTCACTTGAGCCGTCATGAAGAATTAGAGTTTTAGGGTTTAAGTCTTTGTCTTCTTTGTGTTCGTTGTTATTTGTGAGCCTTTGCTTGTGTCACCTAGATGCTTTCATAAGGACTGGGTTTATTGAGTTGTAATCCGAAGCTTTTAAGCAAGGAATATTGTTCATTACTCTAAGCTTTGAAGTACGAGTATTGTATTATTGTTTGGGGACTGTTCTCTAAATCTTTAATTACTGTCTTTCATAGATAACACTGGTTTGTGTTGAGAGTGGAAGTGAGATGGGTTTCTCTTACCTATGGGGTACCTAGGTAGAAATATAGCACGGGTATTTGTGAGTTTCTAAGTTGTAAACCGAGGTGTAAGCCAGATAACTTAGAAATAGCATTACACTAGTGGATTTCCTTCCTGGCTTGATAGCCCCCAGATTAGGCGACGTCGCACCAAACTGGGTTAACAATTCCTTGGGTTTTGACTGCTTTTATTATATGTTGTTTTATTACGTGTGATACAAGGTTGGTTAATGTGCGCACATATTACTGCACATCATTCTGTCTAAATATTTAATAATAATTGGTAAGCCAAAATTTCAAATAGGTTCATTCTGTTGAAAAGAAAATAACGAAGTAAAGATTAAGAAATTGGTTAAAATATCGATTCGAATATATGGCCAATAAAATGACATACCTTGTCATTTCCGTCTTTATTTTGGGTTTCTTCTTCTTGGATAGGAGTGGTGGAAGTATGTTCAACCACTGGGAAAGTGGGGGATTGTCTTGAGCAAGGGTTTCATCATTGATGAGTTGGTCAGTATTCTGCTCAAGTTCCACAGTTAAGCCAGTATCCACTCGAGCAGTGCTAGTGGTTTTCGACTTTGAGGATTGTGAAGGTTTAGAATGTGTTTTCTTCTTTTTCTTCTTCTTCTTCAAATCCTTGGGAACTGTAGGATTGTCCTCGTCTTTCCCAGTGTTATCCTGCTTTCCTTCCTTCTTTTCTTCTCCTTCCTTGTCCTTACAAGTTTCAGTATTCGAAGAGCTACTCTTTTTGCTGTTTTGGTTTTTCTTGTGTTTTTTGGATTTTGTGGGTGCTAGATCTGCAGTAGTAGTTGGTGCATTACCACTCACTGATTCGTGTTGACGTTTTCTTGTCAATTTTACTTCTGATTCTTCCTCCTACATGAACAAGGAAAGATAAGTTTAATAATGCATGAGGAGTCTTAGTTAAAAATGTGAATGAAAAACATTCGAGTAATTAACTAACTTCTTCATCTTCATGCACAAAAACGTGTGGAAGCTTATGTTCCCTCGAAAGCTTAACAAAAGCATGTTTTTCTCTTCTGATCTATCATAAGTTCAAAAGGAAAATTTTTGAAGGGAGGTTTACGCATGTAAGTTGAGCAATAAGAGGTAGATGGGAAATTTTACCTGGTCAGTTTTCTTTTTGCTTCTAACCTCCTTCTTCCTTCTATCTTCATCATCTTCTAGATGAAGCCAACCAACATTCTTTGGCTTCTCTACTCTTTGAGGAGGTGGTTTGTTGGATTCATCCACTAGATTTTTTCCTAAGGTAATGGCAAACCATTCAACTAAGCTAGTATTCAAATAAAGGAATAAAAAAAAAAGGGAAACTTTTATTTATTGCTGATGCTTACCTTTATTCTGGAATTTGGCTTTCAAATCTTCAATTTGCTCTTGGAGAAAGCCACTGTTCAACCTTGCAATGTTGGAAGTAATATCTCCAACCAAATAAAAATTGTAATGGTGTTTCCACAAGGAGAAGAACTTTTCAGCCTGTCATGTATTTGCATGGCGCTTTAATGCATCAGATTATGGACAAATATATTTTTATCAAGAATCTCCTTTAAGCATATTTCTATAGAGAATCTCTCACATTTATTATGAAGAAATTAGGGTTGGATCAACATGTGAAGCCCAAGTTGCTTACTGCTCAAGAACGTCTACTGGCTACTTAAAGGGAGTTGTAAACCTAATTCTGCTGAGAGAGTTGTTCACGCCGTTTTTAGTCTCTAGAGTCCAAGCATTCTAGGTTTTTGCGTGTGTTTATTTGTGAGCCTTTCTTGTATCTCATTGGTGCAAGTTTAGGACGTGTACTCTCGTGTTGTATTGATTGTGTTCCTCTCCTAAGCTGTGAAGTACGGAGTAGGTGTTGTTAGTTGTAACACTCAAAGCCTGTAGGTACGAGTGTGATGTTTTTATCAAGAATCTCCTTTAAGCATATTTCTATAGAGAATCTCTCACATTTATTATGAAGAAATTAGGGTTGGATCAACATGTGAAGCCCATGTTGCTTACTGCTCAAGAACGTCTACTGGCTACTTAAAGGGAGTTGTAAACCTAATTCTGCTGAGAGAGTTGTTCACGCCGTTTTTAGTCTCTAGAGTCCAAGCATTCTAGGTTTTTGCGTGTGTTTATTTGTGAGCCTTTCTTGTATCTCATTGGTGCAAGTTTAGGACGTGTACTCTCGTGTTGTATTGATTGTGTTCCTCTCCTAAGCTGTGAAGTACGGAGTAGGTGTTGTTAGTTGTAACACTCAAAGCCTGTAGGTACGAGTGTGATGTTTTCATAGGAGTGTGTCTCCAAAACGTATTTGTTTCTGTGTGAATAAATCCTTGCTGTTTGTAAGGTTGTGCCATTGAGAAGATCAGTGAACCAGAGGTTGTTTGCATGGAAGTCTTCAAACTGAGAGGGAGTGAGATGGGATCTCAGATCTAGGAAGTTCCTAGGTTGAAGAGTCATTGGTCGTGCCTAGGTGATAAGTTGTAAACGGGGCGTTTGCTGGTAACTTAAAACTAGGACCTCTATAGTGATATTCCTTCCTGGATTGGTATCCCCTAGACTATGGCTGTTGTGCGCCGAACTGGGTTAACAAATACTCTGTGTTCTTTATTTGTTTTATTTACTTTGTGCTGCTACGTTATTATACTTGTCAAAGTGCTTACCACATCGTGTTCGACACTTTGCATAGCGTGCCAGGAATTTCAGGGTGTACAACAAAAGATTACAAATCGTAGAGGAGTCGGTTCATATAAACTTTGATGAGTCTTTTCCAGAGGAACAAGGGAAAGGTAGTTTCATTGGTGCAGGTATTGACAGGACGAATATTCTAAAGGAAAAAAGAAGTTGAAGGGATTGATCAACCTTCAACAGGCACTCCGGAAGATAAAGACGATGAGTCAACACCATCCCGTGAAGACAAAGATGATGGAGGCTCTTCCTCAAAGAATCATCACAAACATAGAGGAGCCGATCTTGCAAAGGAGTGGCGAACTCTAAAGAACCACGCTATTGATAAAATCTTGGGAGATATCTCCAAGGGCGTTTCAACACGCTCTCAGATAAGTAATTTTTGTTGTCATTTCGCTTTTGTGTCACAAGTGGAACCTAAGAATCCAAAAACCACATTACTTGATGAACATTGGATTCTTGCGATGCAAGAAGAATTAAATCAATTTCAACGAAATGATGTGTGGGATTTAGTACCACCTTCTCCAAATCATCAAGTAATCGGCACACGTTGGGTTTTTAGAAATAAGCTTGATAAAAACGGTATAATTGTTAGAAACAAAGCAAGGTTAGTAGCTAAAGGCTATAACCAAGAGTAGGGCATTGATTATGAGGAGACCTATGCTCCGGTAGCCTGCCTCGAGGCCATTAGACTTTTATTAGCTTATGCATGTAATATGAATTTCAAGCTATATCAAATGGACGTTAAGAGTGCCTTCCTAAATGGATACATTAATGAAGAAGTGTATGTCAATCAACCACCCAGTTTTGAAAATCACGAACATCCGGATTATGTTTTTAAACTAAAGAGAGCTTTATATGGTCTAAAACAAGCCCCTAGGGATTGATATGATAGGCTTAGCAAGTTCTTAATCAAAAACGGATACTGTAGGGGAAGGTTGACACTACTCTATTCATTAAACGTAAGGGAAAGGATATCTTATTAGTTCAAATATATGTTGTTGATATTATTTTCGGTTCCACTAACCCATCTCTTGTCAAGAGCTTTTCTAGTTTAATGCAAGGTGAATTTGAGATGAGCATGATGGGTGAGCTAACCTACTTCTTGGGATTACAAATCAAGCAACTAGAGGAAGGTACATTCATATATCAAACAAAGTATTGTCTTGAGTTGCTTAAGAAGTTTGGCATGACGGATTCAAAAGATATGAAAACTCATATGGAATCATAATGTGCTTTAAGCAAGGATGAGGAAGGTAAAGATGTGGAAATATTGCAACGTATTCCAATTTATTGTGACAATATTAGTGCTATAGATCTTACAAAGAATCCCGTGCTACATTCAAGAACTAAACATATAGAGATAAGGCACCTCTAACACCCATACTAGAATTGCCTAGGATTATAGATGAACATCCACATTTTTAATCCGGATACATTAATAGTACAAGAGTTACATGAAGTTCATAGAACAATTACATAAATACTTCATGTAAAGACTGATTGTTACAATGCAAAAAATAAATAAATTCAGAATACAAATACTTGAGTACAACCCATCTAAGTCTAAAACAATAACAAATAGTGCTGAAACTTGAAAACTAAGTTTTTAACTTCCAGTAGCAGCATAACTCTTAACCTGCCCGTCTTAACCTGCTTATCTGAAGAAAAAAAATATACGCGTTGGGTGAGACTACTTGTTGTAGTACCCCAATTTTGGACCTACAAATCCAATTTTGAATTTCTTGCATAAAAATATACAAAAACTATTTTATTCTTTTTTCATGCATTTTTTCGTTCAATTTCCATATTTTTATCATTTTTTTTAAATTTCTTTTTATTTTTAAATATTTCATTTTATTTCACTTTATTTTAAATAGTTCTCATCTTAGCATAAAATTCCAAAAATATAAAAAAATAGTACATTTTATTTCAATTTATTTTATTACTTATAGTTCTCACTTATATTTTATTACTATATATTTCAAATTATCAAAAAAGATTTACATTTTATCACATTTTATTTCAATTTATTTCATCTACATTTTTTTATCTCAAAGTTTTCCAAAAATAGTAAAAATCATACCTTTCCACCTCACCATCTTTATTTCATTTTCATTTATCATTTATTTTTATTTTACTATTTCACACATATTACAAAAATACCATTTACCCTAATTTTCTCCTATAAATACAAACAATCAATTCTTCACAATTCCCAACACCAAAAAATCAGAGAATAATCACAACATACCAGAAAACTATATTTCGGCGCCGGAAAACCACATCCGGTCGCCGGAAAACTCAACCACCACAACCCATTTTTCAAAACTCCTCCAAATCAAAATCTAAATACACCATTGTTGAGTCTTTGGTATTGGCTGAATTTTTGGTTGATAAACCATTGTGACAGGATGTTGGATAAAGTGCTTTGACACTTGCAACATACTGGTCTGCAGGCGCGCGCGTTTTCTATTTATGGAATATCTATTTCTCTCTCATATATCTTGCATGGCGCTTTAATGCTTCAGATTATGGACAAATATATTTCTATCAAGAATCTCCTTGAAGCATATATCTGTAGATAATATCTCTCATTTATTATGAAGAAATTAGGGTTGGATCAACATATGAAGCCCAAGTTGCTTACTGCTCAAGAACGTCTACTGGCTACTTAAAGGAAGTTGTAAACCTAATTCTTCTGAGAGAGTTATTCACGCCGTTTTAGTTTCTAGAGTCCAAGCATTCTAGGTTTTTGCATGTGTTTATTTGTGAGCCTTTCTTGTATCTCATTGGTGCAAGTTTAGGACGTGTACACTCGTGTTGTATTGATTGTGTTCCTCTCCTAAGCTGTGAAGTACGGAGTAGGTATTGTTGGTTGTAACACTCAAAGCCTGTAGGTACGAGGGTGTAGTTTTATAGGAGTGTGTCTCCAACAAAGTATTTGTGTACTGAACTTAATACCAGTGCGAAGATCAGTAGACCAGAGGTTGTTTGCGTGGAAGTCTTCAAACTGAGAGGGAGTGAGATGGGATCTCAGATCTAGGAAGTTCCTAGGTTGAAGAGTCATTGGTCGTGCCTAGGTGATAAGTTGTAAACGGGGCGTTTGCTGGTAACTTAGAACTAGGACCTCTATACTGATATTTCTTCCTGGATTGGTATCCCCCAGACTAGGGCTGTTGTGCGCCGAACTAGGTTAACAAATACTGTGTTCTTTATTTGTTGTTATTTATTTACCTTGTGCTGCTGCGTGTTATACCTATCAAAGTGCTTAGCACATCGTGTTTGACACTTTGCATAGCGTGCCAGAAATTCAATTGGCATCAGAGCAGGCACCCTGCCTGTTTCTAGGGTGAGATTCAGGACCTGAATTCTCTGGCATCATGGATAACGAAGGAGGATACATGAACAGACCACCTTTGCTCAACGGAGCTAGCAACTATGATACTTGGAAATAAAAAATGACCGCATTTTTGAAGTCTATTGGTAGCAAGGTGTGGAAGGCTGTGTTGACTGGTTGGAGTCAACCTACCCTTACCAACAAGGAAGGTACTTCAACGGGGGAGTTAAAACCTGAACTTGAATGGACTACTAAAGAGGAAACTGCAGCTCAATACAATAACAAATCTGAATCAGCGTCAACAGAATTCCAAAACCAAGTTTGTCTCAGCTGAAGAAGAGTTTGATCTTTATACTGGAAAGACAGTGTTGAAGCATCTTGTCCAACACTCTAAAGTCTATCCTCTTCCAAAGAATGTTTCAGAATCTGTGTCACAAACACATCAGAGGCCTAAGAATCAGAGGAAATATCGTAAGTGGGTTTGTCATCACTGTGGCATAAGGGGACACATTAAACCTTTTTGCTACAGATTGCATGGATATCCTGATCAACAATCAAAGGCAAGTATGACACATGACATTGGAGGTGATTGCTCACACATCCTTTAGAGCTTCTTCAAAGGCCTAAAACAGAAGGTGTTGGAATGATTGCTCACACATCCTTTAGAGCTTCTTCCAGTGAAGATTGGTACTTTGATAGTGGGTGCTCTAGACACATGACTGGCGTAGAGAAGTATCTTACAAATGTGAAACCTCATAAGACTGGGTTTGTGACTTTTGGAGATGGTGCTAAAGGTCAAATAATAGGAGTTGGTGACTTGATCAATCATGGAGTACCTAATATGGAGAATGTGCTTTTGGTTAAAGGGCTCACAACAAATTTAATCAGTATAAGCCAACTATGTGATCAAGGTCTGAAAGTTAACTTCACCAAGTCTGAGTGTCTTGTCTATAATGAGGAAGGACAATAGTTAATGAAGGGAACTAGATCTAAAGACAACTGTTATCTATGGATGTCTCAAGAAGAAGCTCATACAGTAACTTGTCTTATTACCATAGAAGATGAAGTACAATTGTGGCACCAGAAGTTTGGTCATCTGAATCTTAAGGGGATGAAGAGAGCAATGTCAGCTGAAGCTATTAGAGGTTTGCCTAACTTGAAGATCATTGAAGGCAATGTATGTGGTGAGTGCCAGATTGGCAAGCAAGTCAGCGTGTCGCATCCAGTGTTAGAACACCAGACAACTTCCAAAGTTCTTGATCTACTTCATATGGACCTCATGGGACCCACGCAGGTTGAAAGTCTAGGAGGCAAGAGGTATGCTTTTGTGGTTGTTGATGACTATTCTAGATACACATGGGTAAACTTTATCAGAGAAAAGTCAGACCCCTTTGAAGTTTTCAAGGAACTATGTATCCTAATTCAAAGGGAAAAGGGAAGTAATGTTGTGAGAATCAGAAGTGACCATGGGAGAGAGTTTGAGAACTCCAAGTTTGATGACTTTTATTCCAGTGAAGGAATGAAGCATGAATACTCATCTCCTATTACTCCACAACAGAATGGTGTGGTTGAAAGGAAGAACAGAAGTATCCAAGAGTCAGCTAGAGTCATGCTTCATGCTAAAAATGTTCCTTTTTACTTATGGGCTGAAGCTATGAACACTGCATGCTACATACATAATAGAGTAACTCTTAGAAAAGGTACCTCCGCGACGTTGTATGAATTATGGAAAGATAGAAAGCCAACTGTCAAACATTTCCATGTGTTTGGAAGCAAGTGTTACATTTTAGCTGATAGAGATCCAAGAAGAAAACTTGACCCTAAAAGTGATGAAGGAATTTTTCTTGGGTACTCCACAAATAGTAGAGCTTACAGAGTCTTCAATTCAAAAACTCAAGTTGTGATGGAATCCATAAATGTAGTTGTAAAAGACTCTCCTTTGAAGAAGAATGATGAACTAGATCAAGGTACTGTTGTTAGTGAAGATGTGGTACAAGGTGTTGAAGCACCTGAACATTCCAATAATGAAAAATCTAATGAAGAGACTCTTGAAGAAGAAGCTGAACCTCAAATTCAAGACAAAGGTCCTTCAGTACGTGTTCAGAAGAACCATCCTAAAGATCTTATTATTGGAAGTCTTGATCAAGGGATAACTACCAGAAGGAAGAATGATGTGATTGTTAATTCATGTTTTGTATCCTTATTTGAGCCAAATAATGTCAAAGAAGCCCTAACTGATGGAGCATGGATAGAGGCTATGCAGGAAGAGCTAAATCAGTTTGAGAGGAGTGAAGTATGGGATTTAGTTCCAAGACCAGAAAATATGAATGTCATTGGAACAAAATGGGTATACAAAAACAAGTCAGATGAAATTGGTACTGTTACTAGAAATAAAGCAAGACTTGTAGCACAAGGATATACTCAGATTGAAGGACTTGACTTTGAAGAAACTTTTGCTCCAGTTGCGAGATTAGAATCTATCAGATTGCTATTAGGAGTAGCATGCATTCTCAAGTTCAAGTTATATCAAATGGATGTAAAAAGTGCATTCCTGAATGGATACCTACAGGAAGAAGTGTATGTTGAGCAAGCCAAAGGGTTTGATGATCATGAACGCCCCAATCATGTCTACAAATTGAAGAAAGCTCTGTATGGTTTGAAGCAAGCACCTAGGGCTTGGTATGAAAGATTGACTCAATTCTTAGAAGAGCAAGGATACAGAAAGGGAGGATCAGACAAAACACTGTTGGTGAAACAAGACAAAGGAAAGTTCATAATAGCTCAAATCTATGTAGATGACATAGTGTTTGGTGGGATGTCGGACAAGATGGTCCAACACTTTGTCAAGCAAATGCAGTCAGAATTTGAGATGAGTCTTGTTGGGGAATTGACTTATTTTCTTGGACTTCAAATTAAACAAATGGAGAACACCATCTTCATATCTCAAAGCAAGTATACAAGAAACATAGTCAAGAAGTTTGGTATGGAAAATGCTGCACACAAAAGAACACCAGCACCTACTAATCTAAAACTCACCAAGGATGAAAAGGGAGTAAGTGTTGATCAAAATCTTTACAGAAGCATGATTGCAAGTTTATTGTACTTAACTGCCAGTAGACCTGACATCACTTATGTTGTTGGAGTTTTTGCAAGATATCAGGCAGACCCTAAGGTAAGTCATTTGAACCAAGTGAAGAGAATTCTAAAATATGTGAATGGGACTAGTGACTATGGGATGATGTATTCTCACTGTGAAGATTCTGCCTTATATGGTTATTGTGATGCTGATTGGGCTGGGAGTGCAGATGATAGGAAGAGTACTTCAGGAGGATGTTTCTTTCTTGGTAAAAATTTAATCTCTTGGTTTAGCAAAAAGCAGAATTGTGTGGCACTATCTACAGCTGAAGCAGAGTATATAGCTGCAGGGAGTAGTTGCTCTCAACTTGTTTGGATGAAGCAGATGCTGAAACAATATGATGTTGAACAAGATGTTCTAACACTTTACTGTGATAATATGAGTGCTATAAATATTTCAAAGAATCCTGTTCAGCATAGCAAGACCAAACATATTGACATTCGTCATCACTTTATCAGAGATCTTGTTGAAAGCAAAATTGTAACTCTTGAGCATGTGGGTACAAAGGAGCAAATTGCAGATATTTTTACTAAGGCTCTTGATGCAGTGCAGTTTGAACATTTACGAGGCAAGTTGGGAATTTGTCTCTATGAGGAATTGTAGCAATTACAGTTAAGAGGCGTGTGGTGTGCAGCAGTTACTGTATTTTTTTATCATCAATTGCTGTGCGTTGATCAAGGCAATCATGACTATCACAACTACACAAACACGCCACTATCTTTGGGTGGTTACTTTTATTTCAAATCTTTTCAGATCATTACATTCCAAATTAAAACCGCCTACAGCTATAACTCCTCCCCTTCCTCAACACTTTACTCATTCAAACCTAAATCTCCCTCGCTCTTTCAAACGAAATCTTACAAACTTTACTCTGCAACAATGGCTCAATCGTCCAACTCCAACTCACCATCAAACTCGCCGTCGCCTACCACTACTCCGATACCACAACCATCAGATATCATTACTACTGTTGTTCCAATCTCAAGGATTCACCCATCCTTTGCTTCTGCGCTCAAACCCAAAACATCTAAATCTTCTTCCAAATCCAAATCATAGAAGAAGACAAAGCCATCCACTACTCAGAAGCCAAAATCGAAGAAATCAAGGTCTCGTTACTCTGCTAACTTCACCATGCAGGAGTTGTATACAGAGAAGTTCGAATCTGGGAGCGCTAGTGCTCCGACTAATGTCGCAACACCTCTAGTTGTTGAATCAATTGAACCATCTGATGTGAATCCTACCAAAACCCCAACTGCTGAACAAAGGGAAACTGGCTTGGAATCTGAAAAGGTAGATGCGACTGTGACTGTTTCTCCAGTTGAAGAAACGATTAATGACGATGTGAATGAAGAAGAGGTGTTGACCAAGACTGCTGAAGATGCTCTAAGCTCTTTGGCCAATATGGGTCAAAACCAAAATGTTGTGTCGGATGTTGAAACATCCTTGGCACAGACTCAACCTGATGAGGTTGTTGAAGAAGATGCTCAACCCAATCTTGACCAGACACTTGCTGATTCACATAAAGAGCAAGCAAAGACTGGTTCTGAGGATGATGATGTGCACATCACTGATGATGTGTCTGATGCTGATGATGTAACAGTGCTTGAGACTGTTGATGCTCCCAAACCAAGCAAGACTGGTATTGGTAGGAGGCTTAGAGAAAGGAAAGACAAGCAGGCTGAGGTGGCAATTGTTGCACCAAAGTCTACTCAGAAGAAGAAGGTTGCAGCTGAAGCAACCAAGTCCTCAAAGAAGACAGTTGTTGATCCTAGCAGGAGTTATAGCAAGGTTGAAATACCTGCTGTGAAACAATCCTTGAAGGGGAAGAAAATCACCACTGGTGATTCTGATTATGAAGCAGAAGAAGATGGTCCAAACACTTCATCCCTCTCCAAAAAGAAGACTACAAAGAGAAAGAAAACTGCTGCTGCAGATTCTGATGAAGATGTTGAACAGGATGCTCCAAGCACCTTGTCTGTCAGGATCAATCCCACTCAATGTGCCTGATGTGCCTATTGACAACGTGTCATTTCACTTTGTTAATAGTGCCTCCAAATGGAAGTATGTCTTTGGCAGAAGAATTGGTCTTGAAAGGGAGTTGTCTGATGAAACTTTAGCTTGGAACAAATGTGTGGAGTTCTCTCCAATGATAATCAACAGGTACCTTGGAAGGAAGGAGAGTGGCTACCCTGAGGTGGAAGTTTAAGGTGTGAAAAACACAAGAAGGGGAGGGGGGGTTGAATTGTATTTTGGTATTTTGAAAACTTCTGCTGAGTTCTGAAGCCTATCAGAAGCACCAGCGGATAATGAAACACAATTAACACACTCACACAAGAGTAAGGATAGAGAGAGAGAAACAAGACAAGCAATTTTATACTGGTTCCTTTCACAAACCGAGAGTAGTCCAGTCCCTTTGCACTTCCAAGGAATTTCACTATAATCACCTAGATTATTACAATGCTCAAACACCCAAGTAAGAGACTTCCTAATTTGCTCAAGCACACTAGCAAGAGACTTCCTAACACAAAAAAGAAATAATAGAAAGTAATAAACACTTGATTATAAAACCAAGAGTTTTCTCAAGATTACAACTCAAGACTCTTAAGACTCTAACACAGAATTCATAATGAATTAGAAAAACAAAGTGTCAGAAGCACAACAGAAATAGTTTCAGAAGCAGTGCTTTCAGTCTTATGCAAAGGAGTAAAGTTGTATACGTGCGTGTGTTGTAACCTTAATCTTCAAAAAGAGGTTCTCTATTTATATGTGAAGAGAAAATAGAGACGTTTTAAGATAATGACCGTTGCAGAGGTCATTTTCAAGCCAGCTGTGAAAGGACAAAGGTAACATGGGATATTTGCCAATTCTGGTAATGCTTATCCTGTTATTCCTTTTGTTTGAGAATATTCGCCCTTATGGAGTAAAATAGTACTAACGTCACTATCCTTGATGATAAGGATGTAGTACTATGATGTATTAATCAATCACAGCCTTTAATTCAAATGATTTCCAATCATTGAATCACTATCAGTTAACACTGACATTCCTGGCTTGTTATTCAGAGCCTATGTATTAGACATATGCTTCTGAGTCTTCAGCTTCTGAAACTGTTGGTCTTCTCCATACGTTGCTTCTGATTCAACATAACTTCTGAGATGACTTGCTTCTGATTAGCATTGCTTCTGATATCCTTGCTTCTGATATCCTTGCTAATACTTTGTTTCAGAGCTTCTTTTAAAATAACATTATACATTTAATCTGCACACTTCAGATAAATATTAAAATACCCTATTGTTCATTAATACTTTGTTATCATCAAAACAACAAGAGTTAGATCTGAACATCCTTTGTTCCAACAATCTCCCCCTTTTTGATTGATGACAAATTTTGTATTAATTAACAATGGTTGTTATTTTAATTTAATATGTTCAACAGAGGTTCATAAGCTTTGCACGCTCCCCCTAAGTTGTAACATTAAGAAAATTAAAATAGTTTAAGAATATAATTTTATTTTGACTCAAATTTTTCATATTTTGACTCTTAGAGACTAGTTTTGTAAGCTCTCCCCCTGAGTCTGATAATCAATGAAAAAATTGCACTTTTTTCATTCATCATCATATGAAGAACTCAGTTCAACATAAAATTTAATTCTCCAGAATAAAAAAAATAAACTAACATAAAAAGTAACGTAAAAGAAAATAGGTTCTTTTAATTGGTTTTAGTTATTAGCGCTTCTGTATCATTAATTAATGACTCTTACTCCCCCTTTTGTCATCAAACAAAAACAGTTTGTATAAAAGAAGTAAAGACATTTAAAAAAGCGCGTAAAAAAGATTAGTCAAAAACACAACTTCCAATAAGTCAAGTCAGAAAACAGTTACAACAAAGCCCTTAAATGACTTATCTGATACCAAGAACTGTGAGACTTAAACTCTTTGAAAATTTTGTAAAAGGAGAACGCTTTACCATTTCAATCAACTCAACACTTCCACACATTATTATCAGAAATAATGGATAAGGATAGAAGAGCAAATAAAGGTAAGAATCCTCAAGAAGTGAAGAGAGAAGAATCACCACAGAAAACAAAACCAAGAGCAAAGAAGGTCAAGGGTGAAGCATCTTCTTCAGTTCCATTGAGAAGAAGTTATAGAACAAGATCTAAAGCAAAACCACAACCACCAGTTTATATCAATCTTTCATCAGATTCAGATGAAACTGATTCTGATTATAGAGAATTTCTCAGAACATATGATCTAGATCAATGTGAAAATTCTTCAGAAGGATCCTCTTCTGGTTCTGATAAGCCAGATTTGGATTATCTGAGGTACTTGGAAAATTATCATTCTCCAACAGAAACCTCAGGCTCTGGTGATTCTCAGAAGTCAGAGTTAGATTCTAAATAGAATTAGGACCATATGTAATGATATTCTATTCAATCAATAAAGATTTATGGTTCTGTTTTGAAATCTTTTTCTATAATTTCTTTGTGTTTGACATACTTTTCAAAAACATTTTTGAACAGAACATGTAAACAGTTAAAAGCAAACAAATAATTAATAAAGCAAATAAGATGTTCATGCAATTAACAGGAAATAAAACTTGTTCAAATATTGCAACCAAAAATAAAGAAAATAACATGTGCTCAAACATAGAATCCTAGGGTTGAGATGAGGAGGGGTTGGAAGGAAGTGTTGATTCAAGCATCAACATCAACTTCTCTAGAGCTTTGTCAGACTTCTCAGCATTCTTGTTGATAGTTTCTTTCAGATCCTTCTGATTAGTCTTGACCTCTTCTAGACCAGCTTCCAACACTAAGAGCTTTTCTCTTTCTTCCCTTTGAATTTGTTCAACTCTCAGAATCCTATTTGCAGCAGCATAAGAACTTTCAATCATCCTTGCATCTTCAGGAGATAATACATTAACATCTTCATTTTCCATCAGCTTATGTTCCAGAATCCTCTGTTTTCTTTCTTCAGCCTTCAGAACTTCCATCTCATCATGTGATAAGTTAGTTAACATCAGTCTTTCCTTTTGAAGTGCACTTCCAAATGCATTTTCAAATGAATCTGTGAAGAGCATATGATCATAAACTTACTCATCAACATATTTCTTCTTCAGAGCAGCTATAATCAACCTTTGAGCATTATCTATCTCATCAAACTTCTCAACAATCTGACTTAGCATAATACCACGTTCAGATTTTAAGCTGTGCATTCTTCTAACATCATTATTAACAAGTCTTGCTAAAATCTCAATGCTAGAAACAGTTTGGCTAGAGTGTTGAGTTTGAATGCTTTCTAGGATAGATTGATATGTAATTTCAGGCTCAAAAACAGTTTGTTTGAATTTTTGCTCAAGGTTAGATGGAGGAGAAACAGGAGGTTGAGGTGATGGAGGTGAGCTGACAGTGAAGGCAGGTTGTGAAGATGATTGAATTAAAGGATTAATAATTTTTATGATTGGGCTAGTTGGCATAGTGACAGGTGGAGGAGTGTAAACATGAATAGGAGTGGGGTTAGGCTTGGTGCTATCAGATTCAGTATCAGAATCGGAACTGACATCACTAAGAGGATCACCATATTTTTCTTTAAGCTTATCAAGACCTGTTTTCTTAGAAGGAGGAGGTATAACAACAGAAGGTTTTGAAGGTGTTTCAGGTAAGCTAATAGTTTCTACATGAATGGTTTGAGGTGACAAATGTTCAGATAACATATCTAAAACATTTGGTTCTGATACAGGTTCAGATGAAGGTTTGGTTGGAGAAGGATTAACAAAAACAGGCTCAAGAATAGGTTCATCATTTCTAAATTGAGATTCAACAGACTCATTAATAAAAGCATTAGAAGATGTACCTTGATGCTTTTGACGTTTGTGAGTAGATCTTTCTCTGACTATCTTCTTCTTCTTCTTCAACTCAAGTGGTTCATTATCATCCTTTTCTTCTTCATCAGACTCAACAATAATCTTCCTCTTGTTTTTATTGTTGTCCTCAGCCTTCTTAGACCTTTCTTCTCTCCTCAGATTTTCAATCTGTTCTTCTGTTAAGATCTTGACACCACCAATTGAAGGATTTTTGATTTTTACTCTGTCTCTGGTGACAGTAGTCTTCATCACAAAATCTTGTTTCTGATCAAAGCCCAATTGGGTTATATCCACTTCATTACTAGGTGTTTCCAATCCATACTCCTCATTCCAGTGATTAAACCAATCATCAACAATCTTCTTTCCCTTTCTTATATCAACACCAGGGAAGGAAGAATCAAACACTTCCTCTTCTTTGTTCATTAGAAAAGGGTTGTTGGGAACCACAACTTTTCCTTTTACTAGGAACATCTTCTTTATGGACTTTCCATCAACAATCCTTGATTCCACATAAGTAGCTTTGTCAAAAGATGGAAATTTTTCTTTCAGAATCTCATGAAAGTTGCTTAGATAAAAGATGTGTGATAGCAACCTAACATGATGACAGTTAGTGTGACCCTTGTCAGTATTGTTTTTGATCACTTCACATAGATGATCAGAAATGTATCTTGACACATTCATCTTGACAAAGCTATGAAGATAATGCATGAAGTATTTCTGTTCAGAAGAAATACAGTCAGTACCACCTACTTTTGTAGCAATGGATTAAAACAACACTTTGTAAACTCCTTTAAAGAACGTCTTCAACTCTTTTTGTCCATTAGAGTTAACATTCTCAAACAGAGTTGCTTGAACAGTTGGATCTTGTGGCTTAGTCTTGTAACCAGCAAGATGAATTCCTTGATTGGGTAGATTCAAAGCCTTTGCAATATGATCTGCAGTGATTTTGATATCCATTCCAACAATGTTTGATCTAATTTCAGTTTGGGTAAACTCAGGAAGACCCAATTCTTCTCTTGATTTCCCTTTCAGCAGAGGGTTTTTCTTCACTAGATTCTGAACTTCAATATACGCTGATTGTTTATCAAAAACATATGCCTTCATCCAAAACTCTTTTACCATCTCTTCAAAGATAGGACCATTCAGAATTTTGAAGTAGCGTTCTAACCCCTGATAGAAGAACATCTTCTGTAAATCAAAGTCGTTTGCTTTCAAACTCTCGAAATCAACTCGTTTTTCTACCATGCACTTCAAACTTTTAAACTTGAAAGACATAGTGTCTTTTCTGATTCTGTACTTCTTTTGATTTTCCAAATCAACTATAGGTTTCACCGATAGAGAAGCAGTAGACGATGATGATGCCATTGTTTGAAGGTTAGGGTTTTGGTTTTGCTAGAGAAGAAGAAAAGAAAACTGAAGCGTTGGAGGTTTAGAGAGAATATGAAAACGTGTGGGTTGTGAATGTGTTTGTGTGCAAGTGACAAAAGTGTATATTTTTAGAAAACAAACAAACAGTACAACACAAAAAGGACAGAATAGTCATATTCATTTTAAGCGCTAAACTCATCATTAACCAATACTCAACTAATTGAAAAACGACACGTGTATTAGAAAATTATTTAAATAACTGGTGCGTTAGTGGACAGCAGTTAGATCAAAAAGGTTATAAACTGTTCCACTACCACATCAGAACCATTCTGTTGATTCTGATACTTATCAGAAGTAGTTACACATCAGAACTTCTGACCTTGAGGTTCTGAGGTTTAACATCTTCTGATCCTTATCAGATTTTAAAAACAAATTTTACTCAATAGAACTTAACAATCAGGAACAAACACCATGTTGAGATTTTTCTTTATAAAATCAAATCTTTCAACAGCTAAAGGTTTTGTACAGATATCAGCCCATTGTTTTTCAGTATCAACAAACTTGATATCTATAATACCTTTCTCAACATAATCTCTTATAAAATGATGTTTGATCTCAATATGTTTTGCTCTAGAGTGTAAAATAGGATTTTTGGAAAGCTGAATGGCTGCAGTATTATCACAATATAAAGGTATATAGTGACTGCTTATATGATAATCTTCTAATGGATATTTCATCCAAAGAAGTTGTGTACAACATTTAGCAGCTGAAATGTATTCTGCTTCTGCTGTGGACATAGCAATGGTGGTCTGCCTCTTGCTACACCAGAAGATAAGGTTTTCACCCATAAATTGGCAACTGCCACTTGTTGATTTTCTTTCAAGTTTATCTCCAGCATAATCAGCGTCACATAATCCATTTAACTCATATTTCTTGGATTTCTTATAGAGTAATCCAAAATTACAAGTAGCTTTCAGATATCTAAAGATTCTCTTCACAGCAGTGAGATGAGATTCTCTAGGATCTGATTGAAATCTTGCACACAAGCATACAGAGAACATAATATCAGGTCTAGATGCAGTTAGATAGAGTAGAGAACAAATCATACCTCTATATAACTTCTGATCAACTTTGCCTTCAGATTCATCCAGACTCATGCTTGTTGTAGGATGCATTGGAGTATTCATTGGCTTACAATCTTCAAGGTTGAACTTCTTCAAGAGATCCTTTGTATACTTGGTTTGATGAATGTATGTTCCTTCTTTTGTTTGATTGATTTGAATTCCAAGAAAGAACTTCATCTCTCTCATCATGCTCATTTCAAATTCTTTTTCCATTAACTTAGAGAAATTCTTGCATAGAGAAGCATTAGTTGAACCAAAAACAATATCATCACCATATATTTGAACGATCAGAATGTCTTTCTTCAAGGTTTTTCTAAATAGTGTACAGTCAACTTGTCCTTTTTCAAAACCATTATCAACCAAAAAGTTACTTAGTCTATCATACCAAGCTCTAGGAGCTTGTTTAAGACCATAAAATGACTTTTGCAGTTTATAAACATGGTCTGGATTTTGAGTATTTTCAAAACCAAGAGGTTGTTTGACATATACTTCTTCAGTGATAAAACCTTTAAGAAATGCACTCTTCACATCCATTTGATATAGAGTGATACCAAGGTTAACTGCATAGGAAAGAAATAACCTGATTGCATCCAATCTAGCAACTGGAGCAAAAGTTTATGTGTAATCAATCCCTTCCTGTTGACTGTAACCTTGTGCAACTAATCTTGCTTTGTTTCTAGTTACTTCTCCTTGTTCATTGAGCTTGTTTCTGAACACCCATTTTGTTCCAATAATGTTCTTGTCTTTTGGTCTAGGAACTAGTTTCCAAACTTCATTTCTGTCAAACTGATGTAGTTCATCTTTCATAGCTAAGATCCAAGCTTTTTCTTTTAGAGCTTCATCAATAGTCTTTGGTTCATTGAGAGAAACCAAACTGACCATTGCATCTTCCTTTGGTGAACTTGATCTTGTTTTTCTAGGACTTTCTTTGTTTCCAATGATCAATTCTTCTGGATGAGATGACTTGTATTTGAAAGAATTATTCTTAATTATTTCTTCAATCTCAGCATCAGAATCACTATCAATTTGAGTAGTAGGAACATCTTCAGAAGGAGCAGTTTCTTGATCATCAGAAGTTGTTTCAGGTTCTTGATCACTAGATTATCTGCAATAACTTCAACTAGCTCTGACTTATCATCATCAGGCATTTTGTCATCAAATCTTACATGCATAGATTCTTCAACAGTGTTATTTTCAGAATTATACACTCTGTATGACTTAGAGCGTTCAGAATATCCAATAAAGATACCCTTAGAAGCTTTAGAGTCAAATTTCTTTAAATGAACTTTAGAATTCAGAATGTAACATGTACAACCAAATTGATGAAAATAAGAAATATCAGGTTTTCTTCCTTTGAACAATTCATATGTTGTTTTATTCAATAAAGGTCTGATATAGATCCTATTTTGAATATAACAAGCAGTGTTTATTGCTTCTGCCCAAAAATGTTTTACTAAGTTAGTTTCATGCATCATGGTTCTGGCCATTTCTTGTAAAGATCTGTTCTTTCTCTCTACAACCCCATTTTGCTGTGGAGTTCTAGGAGATGAGAACTCATGAAGAATTCCATTGTTTTCACAATAGATTTCAAAAGGTTCATTTTCAAACTCACCACCATGATCACTTCTAACCTTAACAATTTTCAAGTCTTTTTCAACTTGTATTTGAGTGCAGAAGGTTTTAAACACATAATATGTATCATCCTTGGATCTAAGGAATTTAACCCAAGTCCATCTACTGAAATCATCTACAATGACAAGTCCATACTTCTTACCATTTATTGAAGCAGTACTAACTGGTCCAAATAAATCAATATGAAGCACTTCCAAAGGCCTTGTGGTAGAGACAATGTTTTTATCTTTAAAAGAGCTTTTGAAAAGCTTTCCTTTTTGACAAGGACCACAAATTGTGTCTGACTGATATTTTAGAACAGGTAGGCCTCTCACAAGATCTTGACTACTAAGCTTAGAGATTAATCTCTAGTTAGCATGACCTAATCTTTTATGCCAGACCCACTTTTCTTCACTCAGAGTCAGAAGACAAACAACTTGTTGTTCTACTAATTCAAAAAGATTGATTTTGTAAACATTGCCTTTCCTTTTTCCTTTGAAAACTACAGACTTATCAGAGTATTTGTTTACAGTACATGTGTTCTTCTTAAAAACAACCTCATAACCATTATCACATAATTGGCTTATGCTAAGAAGGTTATGATAAAGTCCATCAACAAGAAGAACATCAGAAATAGTAGAGAATGAATTACCTATTGTACCAGTACCAATTATTGTTCTTTTTTGGTTCCCACCAAATCCTACAGATCCTCCCTTTTTCAGATTCAGGGTGAGGAATAAATGCTTTTCTCCCGTCATGTGTCGAGAGCAGCCACTGTCCTGGTACCATGTACTTGAGTTTTTCTCTTTTTGAGTGCAAACCTGCAACATAAACTATTTCAGATTTTGGTACCCACAACTTGTTGGGTCCAGATGGGTTAGTGTAGGCCTTGTAGAAGTATGATTTTTGAAAACCAGTTTGAGGAGCATACTTCTTCTTGCCAAAACTTCTAATAGGTTTCACAGACTTTGTATCAGAAGTACTAGCTTCTGAAGTTCTCAGAACCTTAATTGATTTAGGAACTGGTCTCTTCAGAATCTTTAGTTCTGAATATCTCATTTTTGAATTTGAGTTATCAGAAATCACTGAAGTGTCATCTTCTGAGACTTTTGATTTTCCCTTATCCAAAACAGAAGTTTGTGAAACTTTCTTAGAATTACCAACTTCTGATATGAAAGTGGAATAGAGAGGAGGAGGTGTTTTGCTCAAACAAACAGACTGATTTGATTTTTCTTTATCAGAAGATGAAGAATAACCAAGTCCATATCCTTTGTTCTTGCTCACACTGTAAATCATGGAAGCAACTTTGCTCTTGTTAACATTTTGTTTAACAAACTCATGAAGAGCAACTTCGTGCTTATCATGTGATTTGTTACAAGCAACACAACCTTCTTCAAGCTCTTTGATTTTCAAAAGAGATTCATTGTATTGAGATTGAAGTTGGTCAGATTTCTCTGTAAGCAAGTCAATTTTAGTTTTTAAACTTTTGAAATCATTTGACTTGTTTATGTATTGCTTCATAGTGTCTTTTAGAGCAATCAGAAGCTTATCATGAGGAAGTTTAGAAATTACCTCATCAATATCATCAGTATCAGATTCATTCTCCATATCAGATTCATTATCAGAGATGTTGTAGCCATAAGTACTATGTTTGCTTCCTCATCATCTTCATCAGTATCTGATAACTTCTCAAGGTCCTCAAAAGTTGCCATAAGACTCTTCTTCATTCTGTTCTTGAAGTTGCCCTTTTTCCCTTTATCATTGGAGTTCAAATCAGGACAATCAGCAATAAAATGACCAGTCTTTTTGCAGTTGAAACAACTATTTTTAGAACCATCCTTCTTGTCTTTAACATTGGAGCTTTTGTTCCCATAACTCTTAGAACCAGAACTTCTTCCAGAAGCTTTGTTGTTTTTGTACTTATTCCATTTTCTGAACTTTGAAAGCAGAGCAAAGAGTTCCTCATCTGATCCATCCTCCTGATCATCTACAGAAGATTAATCAGCATCAGATTCAATAACTTTAGCCTTTAAAGCTTTAGGAGATTTCAAAGTTGCTGGCAAAGCCATTGACTTTGATTTCTTCTTGGGCTCATCAGAAGCTAATTCCATCTCGTGACTTATGAGAGAACTAGTTAACTCTTCTAGGCTTAAGGTATTGAGATTTTTTGCTTCTTGTATAGCAAAGACTTTAGGTCTCCACTTGGGTGGTAAACACCTCAGAATCTTCTTAACATGATCAGCAGTGGTATAACTTTTCTTTAAGACTCCAAGACCAGAAACCAAGATTTTAAACCTTGCATACATTTCTTCAATGCTTTCTGTGTCTTTCATCTTAAACATTTCATAGTGATGAACCTGAAGATTAGCCTTTGCTTCTTTCACCTGTTGGTTTCCTTCATAAGTAACACACAAAGAGTCATAAATACCCTTAGCACTAGATCTGTTTCCAAGTTTTAAAAACTCATCATGAGTGATACAGCTAGCAAGGATAGAAATAGCTCTGTTGTGTCTCTTCCATTATTTCTTTTGATCAGCTGTGAAGGTCTTCTTGACAGCTGTTGTAGTCTTACCATCTTCATCAAGCTTGTCTTGAAAACTAACACCTTCTTCAATGATGTCCCATAAACCTTCATCTTCAGCTATGATATGAGGATAGATTTTGTATTTCCACCAGTTGAAGGTTGATTGATCACTATTGAACTTGGGTGCTTTGCTATAAGTTCCACCAGATTTCTCAGACTTTTCAGAATTGTAATCATATGGAATAACAATTTTCTTTGGACTTGACTCTCCAGACATGGTGTTTTTCAGGATCTTTTTGTTTCACTGTTAAGTGATACGTAACAAACCGGAGCTCTAGATACCAATTGAAGGTGTGAAAAACACAAGAAGGGGGGGGGGTTGAATTGTGTTTTGGTATTTTGAAAACTTCTGCTAAGTTCTGAACCCTATCAGAAGCACCAGCGGATAATGAAACACAATTAACACACTCACACTCAAGAGTAAGGATAGAGAGAGAGACGAGACAAGCAATTTTATACTGGTTCCTCTCACAAACCGAGAGTAGTCCAGTCCCCTTGCACTTCCAAGGGATTTCACTATAATCACCTAGATTATTACAATGCTCAAACACACAAGTAAGAGACTTCCTATTTGCTCAAGCACAAAAGCAAGAGACTTCCTAACATAAAGTAAAATAATAGAAAGTGATAAACACTTGATTATAAAATCAAGAGTTTTCTCAAGATTACAACTCAAGACTCTTAAGACTCTAACACAGAATTCCTAATGAATTAGAAAAAACAGAGTGTCAGAAGCACAACAGAAATAGTTTCAGAAGCAGTGCTTTCAGTCTTATGTAAAGGAGTAAAGTTGTATGCGTGCGTAACCTTAATCTTCAAAATGAGGTTCACTAGTGCAAAAAAGGGTTTTAACACCCATTTTTTTGGAGGTATTACACCGTTTTGGATTCGGTGTAAATTCAACCGGTGAGATATGTATGAAGAATTTACACTGATAAAAAAAAGGTGTTAAAAAATATATATTACACCATTTTTTATTTATATCGGGTGTAAAATTTTCATTATTTACATTTAATTACAACTATTTTACACCGGTTTTTAATTATATTAGGTGTAAATTATTTGTTATTTAGACTATTTTTAATAAATTTACACCTTATTGTATATATGAATAATGGGTGTAAAATACTAGTATTTCATGCTAAAATTTAGAGCTTCGAAATTGTTTTTCCCAAAATAGTGGTGTGAAATATTAAAAACATATATTATCTTTTACAATAATCAAACAAAACTATTATAAAAATAAACAAAAATACTCCAAATTATTCAATTACATGTAAACTTGAAAAAACTATTATCATATCACATACAAATTGGAAACATCAAAATTCCAAATAATTCTTCGTATAATCTTCCTAATCTCTAAATGGAACTATACATGGCTCATAGACCTAAAAATTTAGATAAATAAACAAGAAAGATCTTAAGGAGAAGATGTTGGGTTCTTGCCGATCAGTGCGGTTGCCGATTATGTTGTTGTCCTAGTGCTTCGGAAGATGGAGAAGATGATTGGGAGAGACTTACACCTAATAAATCACAAGCCATCAAAAAAAAATCAAAAAACTTATAATACATGAATCCTATGTAGTTAATCTCGGATAGCAGCGCGTAACACATATAAGAGAAATAACACATATAAGAGAAAACCGAAGGTTCAACATAGAAGAACCCTTCTTATTGTAGATACAAGGATGAAGAGATAAAAATAAAGATTAAGGAAGAAGTTCACCAATATATTAGAGCAACAAACGAGAAGAGATAAGAGGTGACGTTAGTGGATGAGAGCGGACGGAGAGAAACGGCAACCCCGGTGGGGTGATTGGTGAGGTAGAGGGTGACGGTGGTGGGAGAAAAGGGTTTAAGTAAGATATATAGAAAGGGTTGATAGAGAGAAAGTGTTTTTGAAGTTTTAAATTTGTTTCCTTTTTTTCTATTTATAAAGATTTGTTAGTCAAAAAAAAAAAAAGATTTGTTTGTTTATGTTCACAATATTTAAAAAGTGACTTACCAAAAAAAATATATATAAAAGTTTTTTTTTTGGTACAATATAAAAGATTGTTTCTATTTTTAAGGAATAATGTTCAATTTATTGTTAAATTTCTTTTGAAGCAAGTTATTATTAAATAAGTCTAATTTTTCTCACCTTTTTTATATAACAAGTGTATTATAAACTAGTATGTTAGCCCATGCCGTGCACGGAATTATTTTCTTTTTTAATATTATTTTTTAATTTATTCTAAATTATTATTTTATTATTTTATTTTTTAAATCACAAAACTCTCACATTTTTTCGCCAAAAAAAACCCACATTCAGCGGATTTTAACGTTTATTATAGATTTATTCAACTTAATTTCATCAAACTACATTTTTTTTAAATACAATGTAAAATAAAATATATTTTTTCAACATCTTTTCACCTTGTTTCATAGTAATCCATATATAAATTTAAAAAATACATAGAAATAGATAACTTTGCATATCACGAAACACCCACATTTATTCGTCAACTGAATCTCATCAAACTACATGTTTTTATAAATACAGTGTAAATTAAGATATATTTTCCCATCATTCTCTCACTTTGTTTCAACTTGGTTAATAGTAATCTAGATGTAAATTTTTAGAACAAAAAAAATTCAAATAAATAGGCAACCTTGCATATCAAAACTCACATATTTTTTCGTTTCTATTCCTCATTAAAATTACAAAAAAGATTGATCATCGTGTAAATTATAAAATCAAAAGACACTCATATTAATAGGAATGTTAATATAAGTCACATTTTAAAAAATAGGTTTTCCATATTAATATGTGTATAAATATTTAAGTTCCTATTAAAAAAAGTTTTTCGTCTCGTATTAATAAATTTTGTATTAAAACATTCGTAAAAATATAATTCCGTAAAAACTGCAAAAAAAAAACCGTACATGAGTATAAATATAGCTCTAGTAGAAATTACAAAAAAAAAAGTCCACTTATTAATATAAGGGTAGAAATGTAAATCCTCATAGAAATATACGTTATCGTAAAATTACAAAAAAAAATCTCTAGAAATTGATCTCCCACGTTCTCGTATTATTATATAGTTTTTATTTTTAAATTACGTAGACGTTCATTTTATATTAATTTTATTTAAATATGAAAAATAATAATCTAGAGAGTGATCTCTCACTTTCCATTCTCAACAATATGATATTTTCTCTCCCGTCGTCATCGTAAAATTTATTAAAAGAAATATAAACCTTGTATGATATATGAATATAAATATAAATCACGTGTAAATTAAAAAAAAAAAAAATAGGCACTTGTATTATTATATTAGTATAAATATTTATCCCGTGTAAATTACAAATACAAAAAGTTATATTAATATAAGTGTAAATATTTTTCATAAGCAATAAAATAAAATATCATAAAATTGTTTCAAAAAAATTCATAAAAATATAGTTTTAGTTGTTGGTGGAATCGGACTGTGTATCTCATACTAAATTTTGTTCGTGAGAGAGACATAGATGTCACACATAAACTTTGATTCATTAGAGATTGTTTCATGAATTTTGTTCATGAGAGAGACCTCCGTAAATATAAATCATAGATGACACCCAACATTCTTTCATAAATAATGTAAATTAAGATATATTCTCACACTGTTCTTCCATCTTGTTTCATAGTAATCCACATGTAAATTTTAAAAAAACAAATACAAATAAACAGACAACCTTGCATATCACAAAATTCCCACATTTTTTTCTTTGGAAAATAACTCTTTCAAATTTAGTGATCTACCTACGCTTATTGTAGATTTATTCAAGTTAATCCAATCAATCTATATTTTTTAAATACAATGTAAATTAAGATATTTTTTTCATCGTTATCTCACCTTCTTTTTTCAACTTGTTTATTAATAATCTACATAAAAATTTCAAGAAAAAAATACAAATAAATAGACAACTTTGCATATCACAAAACTCTCACATTTTTTTGTAAAAAAAAAACTCACATTTAGTTATCTTCCTACATTTATTATAGATTTATTCATCTGAATATGATCAAACTACTTTTTTTTGTTAAATTTAAGATATCTCTTTTCTCATCATTCTCTCATCTTGTTTCAACTTGTTTCATAGTAATCCACATATATATTTCCAAAACAAAATAAAAAAATAGACAACCCTAAATAGTACAAAACACTTTTTTTTTGTCAAAAAAAACTTTCATATTCAGTAATGTTTCTACGTTTATTATAGATTTATTCAACTGAATCTCATAAGACTACATATTTTTATTCATTGATAAGTTTTGGTGTATCACTTGTGTTTCAATAAACTAATTCGCCACTGTTTATTTTTGTTAAAATTAAGTGTCAAAAATCGTTCTTTAATATTGACATATTGTATAACTATTTCATATAATCTTCTTTTTTTTGTGATTTAGAACAATTTTCTTTAATAGAGCGTTTATGTTAAAGTTTTAGAATTGAACTACCTTTATAATAGATTTTTTAAAAAAACTTTTATTCTAGATTTATTCAACTGAATCTCATCAAATTATATATTTGTTTTATATGTGTTTATTGTAGATTTATTCAACTAAATCTCATTAAACTACATATTTTTTAAATACAGTATATATTTAAATATATTTCTTCATCGTTCTCTCACATTCTCAATTAAACCTATTTCGTACTAATCTACATGTAAATTTCAAATAACAAAAAAAAAAAGTACAATTCCTTGATAACCTTGCATATCACAAAATCCTCACTATTTTTTTTATTATAAATTAAGTGTTAAAATTGTCTCTTAAAATAATTACTTTTTGTTATAGATTAAAAAGTAAGTGATTTTGACATTAAAAAAATTTAAAGATTATCTTTTAGAGATTTTACAAAAATATAGAATATATTTTGTGTTTGTTTACCTTATAAAAATTACTTTTTATTAAAAAAAAATCTTTAACTTGTTTGAATGCAACCATATAAAAGTAATTTTGTATGACAAAATTACCATAAAGAAAATCCAAATATAATATATCATATAAAATAAATATATCCCAACAAATTTCTAAATTTTTTGTATGAAATTTTTTGACACTTGTTTTCTCTTTCCTCTTAAAAAATCTAATAATACCACCTTCAGATTTTTAACAATTTTTAGATTATTTTTAGATCTCATTATTTTCAAAAGCTATAACAAACATATGTTATTTTATAAAATGTGATACTTTTTCTAAAAATAAGTAATTATTTTTTAAAAAAAACTATAACAAACGGCCACTATATGTCTCTTAATTCTTACCAAAAAACAATATGTCTCTTAATTGATATTCCCTCCGTTCCTTTTTATTTGTCATTTTAGAAAGAAAGAAAAAAGATCAAATTAGAAAGGTGTATTTTTGCACCTTATTTTCCTATTATACCCTTCTTTTTAGAATATATATCCTAATTTTAATCCACCAATAAATACCTTTTTTTTTTCACACACATTTTCTCTTTCCTTTTTTTTTGGTACATCTAAAGATACACACTTTCTCTTTCAAAAAAAATAAATCCACCAAATAAAAATTTGTAACAAACTTTTATTTTTTGGTGCAAAATTCATAACAAACTTTATGTAAAAAAAAAAAATAAACTTTGTTACAAAAAATTAGAAGGGAAGGTATAATATGTAAAATATAACCTAAATTGTCAAAATGACAAATAATTAAAAACAAATATTTTTTTAAAAACGACAAATAAAAAGGAATGGAGAGAGTATTAAAGCACATTTGAAAATAATCAAAATGTATTACCGAAAACGATATGTGTCACCAAAGAAATTTATGATTAATTCTATCAATGTGAGTAATAATGCATAATAATCAATGAGTGAAAACATCGATCTATTAAATTAAATGATAAAATTGTATAAAATTGTCAATAAAAAAAGTGCATAATAATGCATTAAAATTAAACAATGAAAATATGTTGTTTGATGATCATAAATTTGTCTAATCTTTCTTAATTTTTATATTGGTCTTCATATATTTGGTTGTGGATAAATCAGCTTCATCAGGGTAAGCTCTCTTAACGGATATACCATCAACTTTATGTGAGCATAAGTCTACGACATCTAAAGCAGTTCTATCTTTGACCTTCTCCTCTAGTATTTCATCCAACTTTGTTATAAGATCTTGTGAATCACACTTGATAAAATATTAGAACATATAAAGTATGAATTGCACAGATAAAAATTAGAACAATATTAAGTATGAATTGCAATGATAAAAAATTAGAAAATATAGAGTATGAAACTTATTAATGCACAAAATTATTGATAGTAATAAGTCAAGAAGAATAAGTTAATCTATGAAAATTGATTTTTTAAATGAAAATTTTAGGTGCTTACCGTGGAACTACTTTTGATGTATGTCTTTGACTCTGCTTGCATTAGTACTTTGTGCCATGATCTTCTTATATATTATGTTTTTGACACGACTGATACCACCAAACACCATCATCAATATATTTGATTTCAATCATGATTATAAACATTGATTCATACAATTTATTAACAGTGATATTTGTCAAAGTGTTTTAGTAAAAGAAATAATAATAATAATAATAATAATAATAATAACAATAATAATAATAATAATAATAATAATAATAATAATAATAAATTGTAAAAGAAAATTGTCTTACTTGTTGACATTCTAGAAGTGTCTCAATATTTCTCATAGGTGCGATTTTAAGTAGATCATGATGGAAAACCTTGGAGATGAACTGAAACTTGTATAAGAGAATCATTCTTTTCATAAGTTCTAAAAAAAATTGAAAGGAACAATTAATAAACAATTACATATATGCATAAATGAAAATTTCTTAAATGTAATTTATAATTGATATAATAATAGAATGATATATCAATTTTAACGTCGCAACTTCGAGAATATCTGGATTAAACATGAGCCACGAATAGTCTAAACTTATGTTCAAATTCTTTGACCATGGATGTCATGTGTTTCTCACGATAAATGTGTTTTCTATATATAGTTAAATTATATTCGGACTTGTTATGCTAGAGTGGAAACAAATTAAGTTGTTGTTATCCGTAAAATATTATTTTTTGTTGTTATCCATAATTTTTATTTTAATTGCTTAAGTTAATTAAAAAAATCTTTACAAAAAAAATTAGTGAAGCTCTAATTGAATAACACCTAAGCAAATTTTTCTAAGAATGCAACTAAATTATGCTAAAAAAAATATCTAAAAAAAATATAAAAAAAATCTTAGAGAAGTTCTAATTGAAAGTCACGTAAGCAAATTTTCCTGAGAATGCACGAGAGAGCTCCGTGAACCTATCGTAATGTATATAATAGAGATAGAGATTAATACTTTGTGCCATAATCTTCTTATATATTATGTTTTTGACACGACTGATACCACCAAACACCATCATCAATATATTTGATTTCAACCATGATTATAAACATTGATTCATACAATTTATTAACAGTGATATTTGTCAAAGTGTTCTAGTAAAAGAAATAATAATAATAATAATAATAATAATAATAATAATAATAAAATACCCATAAATTGTAAAAGAAAATTGTCTTACTTGTTGACATTATAGAAGTGTCTCAATATTTCTCATAGGTGCGATTTTAAGTAGATCATGATGGAAAACCTTGGAGATGAACTGAAACTTGTATAAGAGAATCATTCTTTTCATAAGTTCTAAAAAAAATTGAAAGGAACAATTAATAAACAATTACATATATGCATAAATGAAAATTTCTTAAATGTAATTTATAATTGATATAATAATAGAATGATACATCAATTTTAACGTCGCAACTTCGAGAATATCTGGATTAAACATGAGCCACGAACAATCTAAACTTATGTTCAAATTCTTTGACCATGGATGTCATGTGTTTCTCACGATAAATGTGTTTTCTATATATAGTTAAATTATATTCGGACTTGTTATGCTAGAGTGGAAACAAATTAAGTTGTTGTTATTCGTAAAATATTATTTTTTGTTGTTATCCATAATTTTTATTTTAATTGCTTAAGTTAATTAAAAAAATCTTTACAAAAAAAATTAGTGAAGCTCAAATTGAATAACACCAAAGCAAATTTTTCTAAGAATGCAACTAAATTATGCTAAAAAAAATATCTAAAAAAAATATAAAAAAAGTTCTAATTGAATGCCACGTAAACAAATTTTCCTGAAAATGCACGAGAGAGCTCCGTGAATCTATCGTAATGTATATAATAGAGATTTTAAGTGATTAGTCTTTCATTATTACACCTATTTTCTTTAAACATAGTGTCTAAAATATAATTTTTCTCACCTCTTTTATATAGCAAGTGTATTATAAATTTTAGGTGACTAGTCTTTCACTATAACACCTATTTTCTTTAAACATAGTGTCTAAAGTATAGTTTTTCTCACCTTTTTTTATATAACAAGTGTATTATAAATTTTAGATGACTAATCTTTCATTATTACACCTATTTTCTTTAAACATGGTGTCTAATGTTACAACATAACTCTATTACACCCATTTTTAATTAAAGAAGTGTAAAATATCTAATTATATTCTTACTTTTGTACTAGTGGTTCTCTATTTATATGTGAAGAGAAAATATAGACGTTTGAAGATAATGACCGTTGCAAAGGTCATTTTCAAGCCAGCTGTGAAAGGACAAAGGTAACATGGGATTTTTGCCAATTCTGGTAATGCTTATCCTGTTATTTATTTTGTTTGAGAATATTCGCCCTTATGGAGTAAAATAGTACTAACGTCACTATCCTTGATGATAAGGATGTAGTACTATGATGTATTAATCAATCACAGCCTTTAATTCAAATGATTTCCAATCATTGAATCACTATCAGTTAACACTGACATTCTTGGCTTGTTATTCAGAGCCTATGTATCAGACATATGCTTCTGAGTCTTCAACTTCTGAAACTGTTGGTCTTCTCCATACGTTGCTTCTGATTCAACATAACTTCTGAGATGACTTGCTTCTGATATCCTTGCTTCTGATATCCTTACTAATACTCTGTTTCAGAGCTTCTTTTAAAATAACATTATACATTTAATCTGCACACTTCAGATAAATATTAAAATACCCTATTGTTCATTAATACTTTGTTATCATCAAAACATCAAGAGTTAGATCTGAACATCCTTTGTTCCAACAGAAGTCACGAATAATGTTGTGTGCAAAGCCATTGCTGCTAATCAGGTTAAGGTATGGCCAACCAAAGGCAAGGTTCGATCTTGCATGTTGTCTGTGAAGTATGCTGTTTTGAATAGGATTGGGAATACCAACTAGGTCCCCACAACCCACTCTTGCCATATCACTATTGCATTGGCTAGAACGATTCATGCTATAGGGACAGGTACCGAAGCTGATTTTGGAGCTTACATTTTTGAGCAAACAATGTTTCATGGAAAGTCATGGGCTGTTCAGTTACCCATTGCTTTTCCCACACTTATTTGTGGCATCATTCTATCCCAACATCCAAATATTTTGACTGTTGCTAATGAACCTATCAAGAGAAAGCCTCCTCTTTCTCTTCATTTTAAGTTGTTTAAAGGCACCCATGCTGCTGATATAGCAGGGGTTTCTAAAAGAAAATCTGTGCAAGAGCCTTCAACCTCTATGAACAGGAAAGCTATGATCAGGTCTATGGAAGCTAGTGTGAAAGCTCTGGATGAGCAGAAGGTTGAGCTTGAAAAGGTCATTGCTGCTTTGAAGCAAGAGGAAGCTGAGGAAGAAAGGTTAGCTGATGTTGGTGTTGCTGCTGGTGGTGATGCAGCTGAGGATGATGAGACTGCTGGTGACACAGAAGAGGTGGAAGTGACTGATTCCAGCACTTCTTTTTAATGATTTATTGATATTATGTGTACTTGCCCTATTCTGATTTGTAATTCCTATTCATGGGCATAGATTCTATTAATTCCTCTGGTCTGTACTAAGTATCTAACAATCCTGACTCTGTGATTCCCTAATTTGTCAAATTTGTGGCAAAAAGGGGGAGTAATTTGGTGATGTTCTGACACTATGACTTTATGTTCTGATTTTGATCCATCTATTCTGAAGACTAGTTTATCTGCACTGATCTGATTATGATATGATTATAGTGTAGTTTAGATGGAGTATGTTGTAGTGTAGATATGTGTACTCTCCGATATATGCATGTGTTTAGGGGGAGCTGATTTATATTCTGCAGGGGGAGATGTTGGACATGATGTTCCAACACCTTATGCATACCTGCAGGGTGAGATGTGTTGATGAAATGTTGAAGCACTCTACTCAACATCCTTACAATTTTTATGCTTCTGATGATTTAAGACGAAGTAGTTATTCTCTATTCCGCTGTTGCATGTTTCTCTGATGTGTGTAGAAGGTAGAAGACCTATATCATCTATTTCTACTGATTTTGAAGAATGGCTACATCTGCTCTTGATACGTATGTTTGTTTTTATCTTGAGAAAATGCCTTCTGTTGAAGAATATCTTTTTTAACTGGAATATCTATCTATGTGATCCCTGGATGGTTCTAAGTTGGTTTAGCCAAAAATTTGCCAAAGGGGGAGTTTGTTGAGTCTTTGGTATTGGCTGCATTTTTGGTTGATAAACCATTGTGACAGGATGTTGGACAAAGTGCTTTGACACTTGCAACATACTGGTCTGCAGGCGCGCGCGTTTTCTATTTATGGAATATCTATTTCTCTCTCATATATCTTGCATGGCGCTTTAATGCTTCAGATTATGGACAAATATATTTCTATCAAGAATCTCCTTGAAGCATATTTCTGTAGAGAATCTCTCTCATTTATTATGAAGAAATTAGGGTTGGATCAACATGTGAAGCCCAAGTTGCTTACTACTCAAGAACGTCTACTGGCTACTTAAAGGAAGTTGTAAACCTAATTCTTCTGAGAGAGTTGTTCACGCCGTTTTAGTTTCTAGAGTCCAAGCATTCTAGGTTTTGCGTGTGTTTATTTGTGAGCCTTTCTTGTATCTCATTGATGCAAGTTTAGGACGTGTACTCTCGTGTTGTATTGATTGTGTTCCTCTCCTAAGTTGTGAAGTACGGAGTAGGTATTGTTGGTTGTAACACTCAAAGCCTGTAGGTAGGAGGGTGTAGTTTTTATAGGAGTGTGTCTCCAACAAAGTATTTGTGTACTGAACTTAATACCAGTGCGAAGATCAGTAGACCAGAGGTTGTTTGCGTGGAAGTCTTCAAACTGAGAGGGAGTGAGATGGGATCTCAGATCTAGGAAGTTCCTAGGTTGAAGAGTCATTGGTCGTGCCTAGGTGATAAGTTGTAAACGGGGCGTTTGCTGGTAACTTAGAACTAGGACCTCTATAGTGATATTCCTTCCTGGATTGGTATCCCCCAGACTAGGGTTGTTATGCGCCGAACTGGGTTAACAAATACAGTGTTCTTTATTTGTTGTTATTTATTTACCTTGTGCTGCTGCGTGTTTTACCTGTCAAAGTGCTTAGCACATCGTGTTCGACACTTTGCATAACGTGTCAGAAATTTCCACCATTAGCTTCCAAATCATCTCTACATCACAAATCCGTTATTAATTTCATCAAAAGAGAGCCACAAACGGCCGGAAACCACCGGATCCGTCAACACCCTTCGTCGGAAAATTCAAAACCTCCAATCCTCATCAAATCTCAAAACCAATTGATCAAAAAGCTTCTAAACCATCTTCTAAGCTTGAAACCACTGTTGAAAACACAAAATATGCGCTGGAAACACGTGAAATAGAGCCACGGTCGCCGGAGCTTTAGAGTATTCAATTGGGAGTTCTTTAAAGCTTTGTTTGGACCGATCTGTAATGCTTTGTACTCGCGATGATGCTCTGAACCTTTTCCATTAATTATTTTTGACGAAACTTACCGGAATCGTGACTTTCATACTTTGGGTTTCGTCGGATTTAAATTCGTTTTCGAAGATCCAAGCTCCGTTTGGAGAAATCAATGCAATATTCGTGATCTACATGGATTTCTGAGTCAGACAGTATTTGGTTCGCGTGATTTCATGGTCCGTGGAAGTTATCGCCGTTAAACCGCCGCTGCCGGCAACAATGGAGGGTGGGAGCTGATCTGTTTTGAGGAAGAAGAAGACTTCAGATGCCACGTGTCATGTTTTCCGTGGTTAGGAATATTACTCAGCTCGCCCCCCTGTTTGCTATGTGCCCCCCCACTGGTTTGTTTTATGCGGACCGGATTTAGTTTGGGTTGGGTTTGACCCGGTTTTGATTTGTGATTGGGCGTCCGCTGGAATTGGGCTTGCTATGTTTATTTTCTATTTGCACCATGAGTGTTGCTGTTCCCACCTCCTAGGGTGATTGAATTTGGGTTGGACCTGGTTGTTATTTGCTGCGCGTGCTTTGCTGATACACCCCCAGGCTGGAGCTTGAATTGGGTTTTGGACTTTCTTGCTGATTTTCTGTTCTATTATTTGCTGCACACATTTTCAGGTTTGCACCCCCTTTACTCACTTCATTCATTTGCATACATTTATTATCATCATGTTTTTTTTAGATTATTTGAATAATTGATTTTGGGACAATAACTTATTTAAGCTTATTGAGTCCAAATTTAATGAGATTTATTTTATTTTAACTTTTTATTTTAGTTGCTCATTTTGATCATTTGGGTTTGTGCTAGCTTATTCAATAAGGGTTTGTTTGAGATAGTAGCTTATTTTAAGCTTATTGAGCTTAAACTCTTACACTAATATTTAAAGACCTCTTTTAGGGTTAAAATTTTAATTTCTAAGTTCTCGTTGATATGTTTTGTTTTTGCATATGTTTGATTATCATTTATTTGTTCTTCTCATGATATGTGTTTCATGTTCACATTTTTGCATCATACTTTACATTACATTTTCATGCCACTTTAAACCACATTTTACATCATTATATGCTACATCATATGCTACATTTTTACACTACACTTAATCACAATCTACATTTTTGCATTTTACATGACATTGACTTTTTACATCACACTACAATTGCACTACACATTTTTTTACATGCATTTGCATTTAGGTTAGGATAATTCATCATTTAAAAATGCATGTTAGAGACAATATTTTACTTTATATAATCATTGAGTTCTAGCACTAGCATCAATAGTTAAGGACCATTTTTTTTGCCTAAATTCGATTCTTTCATGCTTGTTAATTGATTCATTTTTTTTTCTCTCGCTAGTTTTAAAAGTGTATGCTCATATGCGATGATTTTTATATGACTTTGTGCTCTTTGCATATTTTTCACTCTTTGTCACATTCACATTATATTTCACATTGCATTTTCACTCACACGCATCACATCAATATTTGACATTTTGTTTTCTTTTTTTCGTAAGTGCATTTCATACTCATGTTTATTTCCTCTCTTGCATTTTTATTCCCTTTTATTATTTTTTTCATTTGATTCGATATGGTTGTAATAATTATTCGATTTGGTTGTAATAGCGTAGGACTTTATCGCTTTCTTTATCGCTTTTGACACATAACGCTAAAAAACCAAGAAAAAATGAAATTTCATTTCCGAAGAAGCGCGTTTAGTAATATTCTTTAGAAAAAAAATAGAAAACAAATAAAGAACTTCTTCTCTCTTTAATAAAAATTCTTTAGTCTAATACCAATTAGTCGCTCGATTAGTTTAGGATAAAACTTTAAATTTACTTTTATGTCACAACTTTCTTTTCTCAATCCAATCTCCACAAGCACACACAAATTCTCTCTATACATCTTCTCTCTCCATTTCTTTCAAATTTCTCCCTCATTTTCTTAAGCACATTAAAATCAATAAAAAGTAATAAACTAGAGATTACTATAGAGTATTATGGGCGTTTAGGATGCTAATACCTTCCTTAGGCGTAACTAACCCCCGAGCTTAGAATCTATCTTTTAAACGGTTTTCGACATTTTCCCCTCTTTGGAAATCCCAAAATCCCCGCAACAAAAAAATGACGACTTCACTGGGGACACTCTTCTTAAGAGGGTTGAACCTATCTACTTTATGCTTCTTTAATTGCTTTCCTATGTGCTTAAATGTTTACTTGCTTTATATATATTATGGAGGGGTTTTTGAATGAGACAAGCTTTACCCGAGCTTGAGTGTACCATGAGATAGATTGTGGTAGGATCATAGTGAGTGGGTGGAAGGAAAAACTCCGCACATATCCACAAGTGATGTAACCACGCACAATTGAGGGTCATGTTTGTAGTATTTTTTTCGACATGATGTTTCACGTAGATTGTTGCTATGACATGTATCCAAGGATGTTGTGGACCTTTTTAGTCACCTTTAATTCATCTTGGCCTTGTTTAGGGTCTGGTGCGATAGCTAAAGCCGAGAGTAAAAGTCTTGGAATAGTTGACTCCGCGATACCATGCTCAATCGAGACTTTCCCTTGGATATTTCAGTTGGCCATGAGTTTTGTCGTGGACATTGGCATTCAAGAAGGAAAGTTGATGACGTTGGGAACTTTGTAGAACCCGTGTTATGAAAAGAAAAAAACCAATAGTTCATACATTGTGGGTGGTTTACCTTTTTACTCCAACTTTGTGATATTTCAAGCAACCATGTTTGCTTATGATTGTGCTTGTTGCATCATCACATCTCCTTCATCCATGCATCCATGAAAATCTCTTTCCATTGGTTTTCAAAGGACTTAGAGGAATTTCTTTATAAACTTCACAATCATCATGGACCTTGAAAAAAAGAGGATTGCTTTGAAAAGAAAAGAAAATTCTTTTGATCATTTACAAACAAAAATGAGGTCCTTTATGATTCATATCCTAAAGTCCTTTGAAAATTAAAAACAAAACAAAACTTTCTTTACGTGCATAATTCTACATTCATGGTCCTATTTTCAAGAGTTTGTGTCTCACACCTTATTCAGTCAGAAATCAAGTTGTCTTGTTTAAGTGGTTCGACGCTCTTGTTAAAAGTCAACTCGCAAGTACTACACTTGTGTCAACGGAAGAAAAGAATGGAAGTAATTATGCAAGAGAACACTCAGCTTCGTGAAGAAGTCATCACACTTCAGGCAAAATTGGAACATAAATGCCCTAATCACTTTATTAATGGTGGGACGAAATAACCACCATCTCCTCCTCGAGCAACTGTTTTTGCCTTTCCAATCTCAATAATGGCATCAGATTCAACAACAGTCTTGAGAACAACCTCTCCTACAGGCTCTCCAACAGGTTCCACATTGGATTCAACAACTGGTTCCACAAAGGTCAAACAAACAGGATCCTAATCCAAAGAGGACACCTTAATATAGCCTGATTCCTATGTTGTATGCAGATTTGTTTCCAGTTTTGATTGAGAGGAATTTGATTCAGACTAGAGCATCACTTTGGATACCTACAAAATTGCCATATTAGTACAAACTTGAGCTCTCTTGTGCTTTTCATCAAGAGGCACCCGGCCATGATATAGAACAGTGTTTTACTTTGAAGGGTGAAGTCCAAAGGTTGTTTGAAGCTAACAAGTTTTCTTTTGAGGATATAGACCCAGCTCTGTTATGCATGGATATGGTTTGATGCCATTGGGTTGTTGTTGTTGATGATACCTCTATTACTCTTTTATCCAATTGAAGTCAGTGATACAAGGAAGCTCATCCCTATGGTCGCTGGGCTTTTATTTCTTTCTTGTCAAGTATTTGTTTGTTTTTAAAATTCTGTCCTTTGTCAAGTACTTTCAATACAATAAACATGCATGTTTTTTAATCAATCCATTCATATTCACTCTTTTCTTATTTTATTACTTACAAACTTGGAGCGAGGATGATGCAAACAAATAACTGATGTTTGCTGATGTATGCTTTCAACGGTGAAAAAGCTAGTTGATGATGTAAGGAATTGTTTCAATTTCTTTCACTGCTTCATGGACAAAAAAAAAACACAAAACACATTTTTAAAGTCATGCTAAATTGAGCCACTCTTGCATATGTTTTTGTCAATATTTGATTCTCCCAGTTTCTTGAGATACATCTTTCTAAGAAAAAACAAACAATTTTGGTTTGACACTTGACACAGCACTTTAAGAGTATATAGGTTGTTTTGCACTTAGGGCTTAATTATGAAGGTTTAGTAATGATTCAATAAAATCGGTACTGTCTTAACACCTTAGACTCTCAGAAGTATTCGAGATTAATTTAAGTACTAATTTTGACAAAGTCTTGAATTTAAGTTTTAAAGTAACTCTTAGTAGTTTATCTCAGCAGTCGGCACCATCTTGAACACAAACTAAGTGGGAGAATGATGAACATAAGTGAATGATCCATAAATGAAATTTTACAAACTCTCGTTGATTTTAAAAAGTGGGAATACACTAATTAAGTTAGACGACCCTCACTCTGTCGTTTAATCCAACAGTTGTTGAACATACAAAGAAAAACCATTGTAAGTACACCCATTAGTGGTTGGTTCAAAGGAGTCTGATTCTGAACTTGGTTGGGCGGGTTACGATCCGATCCCCCATAACTGCTTTTGAGAAAGAGAAAAAGGGGTTTAACAAACTTATGTTATTTGCACCCCTCGGTATATGATCATAATCACTAACAGATTTCCTACCATGAGCGTGTGCAAGATAACGGGCTTAATGTGATTGCACTTGAATGAAAAGGGTGAATAAAATTTAAACAAAAGTTAGGGCTACAATAAAATACTTCAGATTGGTCTTCATACAATGGAAGTCTTTGACTGCAATGTGTGGTTTTGTGTTACTACAGTACCCTTGATTTTGATATCAATAACTTGATTTTCCTATCTAGCCGGCAACCACGTATGATTAGAGTTGTCGTGTCCTGTTTCAAACTTGTGATAAAAAGAGTTATTATTTTTGTGCTTAAGGACAAGGAAAGTTCAAGTATGGAGGGATTGGATAACACAAATTTATATCATTTCTTTGCTTGATTTACATGAATTTCAGTTACACGTTATAACATACAAAAGAGCTAATTGAAGATAGGTTCACTGTGAAAATATATTCGGCGAATTTATTGTTACGCTGACTCCTCCTGTTTGATTAATCAGTAATAATCTTTTGTATACACCATATGTGCTTCCACCACAAAAACATTCAATTTCAAAAACTTACATGTGCATTTTATCAAAAATACTTTTCAAAAAGAAATAATTTTACTTACAAATTAATACTTGATATCAATGAAATTTGAGCTATAGTCTGATCAAGGCCAAAGCTTACTTGAGACGCTTCTAACCAGGGGAAATTTATCTGTGGATTCTGCCAATCAGGGGCAAACAAGTTGAATATACTGCTTACAAGGTTGAATATGTTCAAGGTTTGGTTATACTACAAACATCAGTTAATTAGGGGCATACCCTTCAAGGCTTCAAACACTTGGTGCATTCTATGTCAAGATCATATCTTCCTGAACAGTTACATGTTGTGAAGTATGAAAGAATCTTGGTTGTCAATACCATGGACGGTAAAGAGTTTACACTCTCAGTGTACGAAGCTGTAGTTAGCAGATACAGTGTCTAATGTAAAAAGTCACCCAGTCATGCTCTTCGAGCGATTTCTTCAAAGATTTAATTGACTGAAGAAAGTAATCTAAAACAAGGGGCAAGTCGTCTCCATTTTCTCAAGTTGTTCATCAACAACAGACTTGTTTTCTCTAAGAGAATGTCAACAGTCATCTCAAGAAAAAGGTACATCCCCAATGAAGATTGACAATTTTTGTCTTGAGTGCAATCAGGTTTGAATATAGATCGTTCAGTTAAAACGTTCGTTTCCCAGAGAAGTTTGTTCCTTCCCCTAAAAGAGGTTATCTTGCTTTATCTACAACAACATATACACTTTGTTACAATACTTTGAGTTGTACTGCGACGTTGGCTTGCTTCCAGTCTCGTTCCGTCTGTTTCTTTTGTCAGCAAACACATTCATACATAACATTCATAAATACATTTTCACAATATACATACATTCATACATACGTTCACACATTCAAACATAACATTTACATGTGCCATAAATATTTACATCATTCATACATGATTACATCATATACAAATTTCTGTCTCTTTTGTCTTGTCTGTGTTTACAAAATAGAGTCGGGATGGGCATGTTTTTCTCTCCAATTTGAGTGTCAGCTTAGGCAGATAAGTGTACATCTCTTGTTTCAAAATTCTCCACTAGACTCCTCTCCTGTGGAAGATGGTTGTTTCAGTTTTTTCCTACAACAAAAGGAAAATTCCAGTTGAATTTATTCTTCAATTGGATATAAAGTCTTGTTTTACAGTTTCCCTCCGATTGAGGATTGGACATCAATTCAAAACAACAAGTGGCAATCTCGTGATCCGAGAAGCTTGTGCACATCCATCAAATGGCAATCTCGTCATTTGAGAAGCTTGTACACATCCAATAAATGGCAATCTCGTCATCTGAGAAGCTTGTACACATTCTACAAGTGGCAATCTCGTCATTCGAGAAGCTTGTACACATTTTACAAGTGGCAATCTCGTCATCCGAGAAGCTTGTACACAATTTTACAAGTGGCAATCTCATCATTCGATAAGCTTGTACACATTTTACAAGTGGCAATCTCCTCATCCGAGAAGCTTGTACACATCCAATAAGTGGCAATCTCGTCATCTGAAAAGCTTGTACACCTTCCACAAGTAGCAATCTCGTTATCTGAGAAGCTTGTTGGTCATCAGTCATGTTCACAGGTAGCAATCTCGTCATCTGAGAAGCTTGTACACATGTTCACAAGTAGCCATCTCGTTACCTAATAAGTTTGTACATCATCAGTTATATCCTTAAAACAACAAGTGACAAGTTTTCCACACAAGAAACTTGTATTTTACCAGATACACTTTACAGTTCCTCAGGTGGTTTATCCCCCAGTGAATCTTATCAAGAAAATTACACAAAAGATCATACAAATCTTTCTCTCTACCAACATATACACTTTTACAATCTAACCTGCCTACTTCTCTTTTGGAGTTTCCGGTAGAGTTATTGATTCTCATAGATGAGTATTACCTTTCATACACTATCATTATACGGTAGTTGGTAGTATCTGGTCATTGTCTTTTATACACCATCATTCTGTTGGATGGTAGACAGTGTATATCATCTTTTCATATTACCTTTTATACATTATCATTATATGGTAGTTGGTAATATCCGACCTTTGTCTTTTATACACCATCACTTTGTTTGATGGTAGCCAAGGTCTTACCTTCTCACTTTACCTTTTATACACTATCATTATACGGCAGTTGGTAATATCCGACCTTTGTCTTTTATACACCATCACTTTGTTTGATGGTAGCCAAGGTCTTACCTTCTCACATTACCGTTTATACACTATCATTATACGGTAGTTGGTAATATCTGTCATTGTCTTTTATACGCTATCACTTCATTGGATAGTAGATGATGTCATACATTTACATATTGCCCTTTAAGCTGTCGGTCAGGCGATAGTCGGTAATATTTGATCATTGTCCTTTAAGCTGCCTGTTATGTGGTAGTAGATGATGTATCATTCTTGTCGTTGTCCTTTAAGCTGTCGGTGTTCGATAGTAGATAACATCATCTATTTTCATATTGCCCTTTAAGCTGTCAGTCGGGCGATAGTTGGTAATATTTGATCATTGTCCTTTAAGCTTCCTGTTATGTAGTAGTAGATGATGTATCATTCTTGTCGTTGTCCTTTAAGTTGTCGGTGTTCGATAGTAGATAACGTCATCTCTTTTAATATTGCCCATTAAGCTGTCGGTCAGGTGATAGTCGGTAATATCTGATCATTATCCTTTAAGTTACCATTTGTGTGTGGTGGTAGATAATGTATCATCCTTTCACATTATCCTTTAAGCAGTCGGTGTTCTATAGTAGATAATGTATCATCTTTCCATGTTACCTTTTAAGCTGTCGCACAAGCGATAGTCGGTAATATCTGATCATTATCCTTTAAGTTACCATTTGAGTGTGGTAGTAGATAATGTATCACCTTTTCATTATCCTTTAAGCTATCTTTGTTCGATAGTAGATAATTTTGTACCTTTTATATTACCTTCCTTTAAGCTATCATTTGTATGGTAGTCAGTAATATCTGGACGTTGTCTTTTATCTGCAATCCGTCTATTTGTAAGGCGGTGGACGATGTTCCTGTTCTTTGTATAGATTGTCTTTTATCTGTAATCCGTCTCTCTGTAAGGCGGTGGACAATGCTCTTATTATCTGTGGATGTTGTCTTTTATCTGCAATCCGTCTATTTGTAAGCCGGTGGACAATGTTCTTGTTCTTCGTAGAGGTTGTCTTTTATCTGCAATTCGTGTCTCTGTAAGGCGGTGGACAATGCTCTTGTTCTCAATGGATGTTGTCTTTTATCTGCATTCCGTCCTTGTTAGGCAGTGGACAATGTTCCTGTTCTTTGTAGAGGTTGTCTTTTATTTGCAATCCGTCTCTCTGTAAGGCGGTGGACAATGCTCTTGTTCTCAGTGGATATTGTCTTCTTTATGCAATCCGTCTATTTGCAAGGCGGTGGACAATGTTCTTATTCTTTGTAGAGGTTGTCTTTTATCTGCAATCCGTCTCTCTTTAAGGCGGTGGACAATGCTCTTGTTTTCAGTGAATGTTATCTTCTATATGCAATCTGTCTATTTGCAAGGCGGTGGACAATGTTCCTGTTCTTTGTAGAGGTTGTTTTTTATCTGCAATCTGTCTCTTTGTAAGGCGGTGGACGATGCTCTTGTACTCTGTAAACGTTGTCTTTTATCTATAATCCGTCTATTTGCAAGGCGGTGGACAATGTTCTTGTTCTTTGTAGAGATTGTCTTTTATCTGCAACCTGTCTATCTGTAAGGCGGTGGACAATACTCTTGTGCTCTATAGACGTTGTCTTTTATCTGCAATTCGTCTCTTTGTAAGGCGGTGGACAATGTTCTTCTCACATTACTGTCATCCATATGATAGTAGGTAATATTTTCCCAGTGTTTTACTCTGTTCCCCAGTGGAGTTCGTTCTCCCAATAGACTCATGATACTTTTTGTTGCTTTCTTTTCCCAATCGGCCCATGTCTCTTCTTCCCTATGGAGTCTTCTTCATCATTTTCTCATCACATAACATTTCATACAAAATTCAAAAAAATTCATCATCTGCATTTCCTGCATTCATATTTGCATCATAAGCGTTGTTAAAAGATTTTAGGTCCAAAAATGGTGCACGTTTTATATTTAAGTCTCTTCAATCCCGTCTAAACAAAGATTTCAATCTTCAATTCTCCGATTGAAGAAACTTAAATAGGGGCAGCTGTAGTATCCCAATTTTGGACCTACCAATCCAATTTTGCATTTTTTGCATAAAAATATACAAAAACTATTTTATTCTTTTTTCATGCATTTTTTCGTTCATTTTCCATATTTTTATTATTTTTTTTAAATTTCTTTATTTTAAAATATTTCATTTTATTTCACTTTATTTTAAATAGTTCTCATCTTAGTATAAAATTCCAAAAATATCAAAAAATAGTCTTTTTCTTATTTTACGCGTATTTTATATTTTATTACCATATATTTCAAAATATCAAAAAGGATTTACATTTTATCACATTTTATTTCAATTTATTTCATCTACATTTTTTTATCTCAAAGTTTTCCAAAAATAGTAAAAATCATACCTTTCCACCTCATCATCTTTATTTCTTTTTCATTTATCATTTATTTTTATTTTACCATTTCACACATATTACAAAAATACCATTTACCCTAATTTTCTCCTATAAATACAAACCTCACATCACTCAATCAAAAACAATCAATTCTTCACAATTCCCAACACCAAAAAAATCAGAGAATCATCACAACATATCAGAAAACTAAATTTCGGCGCCGGAAAATCACCTCCGATCGCCGGAAAATTCAATCATCACAACCCTTTTTTCAAAACTCCTCCAAATCAAAATCTAAATACACTATTAGTTTCCAAATCATCTCTACATCACAAATCTGTTGCTAATTTCTTCAAAAGAGACCCACAAACGGTCGGAAACCGCCGGAAAATTCAAAACCTCCAATCCTCATCAAATCTCAAAACCAAATGATCAAAAAGCTTCTAAACCATCTTCTAAGCTTGAAACCACCGTTGAAAATACAAAATACGCGCTGGAAACACGTGAAATAGAGCCACGGTCGCCGGAGCTTTAGAGTGTTCAATTGGGAGTTATTTAAAGCTCTGTTTGGACCGATCTGTAATGCTTTGTACTCGCGATGATGCTCTGAACCTTTTCCATTAATTATTTTTGACGAAACTTACAGGAATCGTGACTTTCATACTTTGGGTTTCGTCGGATTTAACTTCGTTTTCGAAGATCCAAGCTCTGTTTGGAGAAATCAATGCAATATCCGTGATCTACATGGATTTTCGAGTCAGACGGTATTTTGGTTCGCGTGATTTTATGGTCCGTGGAGGTTATCGCTGTTAAACCGCCGCTGCCGGCAACAATGGAGGGTGGGAGCTGTTTCTGTTTTGAGGAAGAAGAAGACATCAGATGCCACGTGTCATGTTTTCCCTGGCCAGGAATATTACTCATTGCGCCCCCACTGGTTTGTTTTATGCGGACCGGATTTGGTTTAGGTCGGGTTTGACCCGGTTTTGATTTGTGATTGGGCTTCCGCTGGAATTGGGCTTGCTTGGTTTATTTTCTATTTGCACCATGCGTGTTGCTGTTCACACCTCCTGGGCTGATTGAATTTGGGTTGGACCTGTGTTTACACTGATTTTTGGTAAACAAGCACTAGTTTGCAATGCTTGAGAGACCAACTAGAGAATCTCGGGACATGTTTGTGCATTTATTGTTTAAGATTGAAAATAACAATGTTCATTAATGTAAACGAACAAGTTTGATTGTGAAAATAACAGAAAGTAAATAAAATGTAACTTGTTTGACAAGAAATGTAAAAATACTCAAAGTGACTACGTATTTGACAAAGAAAAGTAAATGTTTCAATGAATTAAAATGCAAGAAATGTAAATGAAAGCATGTAAATTGCATAAGAATATAAATTGCATTGAATCAAAAGAAAGTGATCACAAGATCATACATTGTTTCCTCTTGTATTCCTTTCACTCGAACGCTTGGGTACTCAGAACTTGCAAGGATTTTTAGTATGTAAATTTGTGATAGAAATTACATCAAATGAACTAGTATTTATAGATAAAAACTAAAGCTATCTAGTAACGACTAACTAACATCCATTTGACAGGTGTCTTGCCATCTGATCTTCATTCCTAAATGCCAATAGTTGCCACTTTTGAATGAAACGTTGCAATGGTTTGAATTTTGAATCTTCAGAAATGTTAAAAATATGCTAAGTCTTTAAGTAATCTTGGAGTTCGAGTGATCCTTGAATGTCATTCGAATTGTTTGATAACTCGAACCAAATCTTGATTGGCTTCCTGGACTTGTAAATATTTTCCATCTTCTGAGATTTTAGAATATTCTCAAATGAGAATGTTATTTAAATATATTACTTTTAACCTTTATTGCGTCATTAATAATTTGGAAACATTAATTTCCATAATTAAAGGGTCTAGTAATTATATTCAAAGAATAATTAGGGCATATTTTGACTTAACCAAAATATGGGCTAACAAATTGCCCCCAAAAAATGCCAAATTCGAATTGAATTCGAATGAAAGAAGAAATTTGGCGTTTTTTCTTTTAGTATTCCACATTAATTGCACGCGACAATAATCATGAGTGTAACCGTCAGCGCAGTTTCCCACTTCTGGCACGATTTCGCTTTCACAGAGATTATGGCACACGTGGCAACTGCGGAAGTTGAAAGAAATTTCTAATTTCTTTTTGATTTTTTTAATTCAGCTGAAAAGAACTCTTATAAATAGTATTAGGTCACCATTTAGTCACTTTTCTGCAAATTTGCATTAGCTTACTCTCTTCTTCTCCGTCCACTCAAACCTTTCACCTTCGTTCTTAGATCGCTCTCAACCATTGCTTAAACCGTTTGTTTGTTTTTAACACTGAACTAGTGTCTAATTTGACTAAACAAACTATAGATCTGTTAGATTCAATAGATTTGAGAACGAACCATTTCAAAATCAAACCTTTTAGTCAACTTTCAACTGTTCATCTTCAAAACATTTCAATGGCTGACCAACAAGAACAAGTTCCTTTCGCTGGCAAATGGAACCAAACAATTCTAAAAGCCCACAATATTGAAGTGGTTCCTGAACCAACTGGCACAGCAGAAGAACAACAACGTTGGGAAGATGAACTCGTTATCCCTTTTTCTGTTGGTTGTGATGTTTTTGCATTTGGAGGCCATTTTCCAGATGAGGCAACTCAACCATCTCAAGTGAGTGAGTTTTTTCCAATCAAAAAGACTTGTGAACCCAAACTTTTCCTCACCGACCCATTCAACTTCACTTTCATTCGAAAGCCTAATAATATGTGGAGGTCTGCACCACATTGTGAGAATCCAACATATACCAAGTGGTTGGATCGAGTCGAGAAAGAGTGGGGAGCATTCTGGAAAAACTTGGGCATTTATGACATAATCCAAATCTCCAGATATGGCCCTTCTTATAACCAAGAAATGCTCACAGCTGCACTAATTTTCTATGAAAGGAGCACTCACACATTCCAATTCCCTTGTGGAATGATGACTCCTACTTTGCTGGACGTGGCTTCAATTACTGGCCTAAGGCCAACTGGGGAGACATTCGACCCCTCGAAGTCTAGCAAGAACACTTACTTCACCCTTAAATAAAAAACTTTTTACAAGTTTATTCAAGAGCATCATGATGAAGGTGAAGTCTCAGATGAAGAGCATGTGGCTTTCCTTACTCTATGGCTATCACACTTCGTCTTCTGCTCGAAGTCTCTACAGGTAGCTCAAATGTACATTCCTTTAGCAATTCGAATACATGAAGGTGGCATTATTGCACTTGGGCGCTTATTGCTAGGTGTACTGTATGAATCTATGGGAGAATTTTGTGACAACTTGAAAAAAGCACAAAATGGAGCTCCTTTTCTAGTATCAGGACCCTTATGGTTACTTCAACTATGGCTCAACGCCACTTTCACTTGAGAGATGGAACTGGTGGTTCCTCCTCAATTTCAAGCTATAGTGGATCAATGCTCAATTGAGGGCATTAATTTGGCTGTGTTAACCTCCAACTCGAGTGAAACTGATCCCCAGGAAATCTTCATCAAGTATATGAAGATTTTTTTACACTTCTCTCATTTTCAACTACGTCATGCTCCATTTGTGACAAGATTGGTAGGACCTGCTTGGCTGCAAGATGAGTTTCCTGCCTCGAATCCAGACAATGCTGATGAGGTTAATGAACTATGGCAAAACTATCTGCATCCTACCATTCTTTCTTGCAGGATTGGTATCAACTCGAATCACCACGTGCTGGTGGGTTACCAACCAAACTTGGTCTCTAGGCAGTTTAGGTTATCACAAACCTTTCCCAAATGTCTATTCAAGGGAGAGAAGAACATGGTGGATGGTTCAGAAGTTTCAAAGGACATGTTTGCCAAGTACTTGAAGGTTTTTGCCAATTTTGCTTATAATGTGAACCCAATCGAGTTCAACTTTTCTTTCTATTGTACTGAAAAGTATTACAATTGGTGGAAACAACATTGTACTTTGCACTTGGTTGACAACATCACCACTACCATTGCAAGACTCAACAGTGGCTTTCTTCCTGAATAGTTTGAAGACTTGAAAACCACTCTTAAAAACAAAGGTAAATATTATGACAATAGTCCTTTATTTTTCTTTTACTCGAAAACAACTGCTAAACTTAACTTCTTCCAACACTTAGGAAAAAATATAGTGGGTGAATCCAACAAGCCAACTGCTCGAGTGAAGCCAACAAATGCTTGAGGCATTCATCTAAAAGATGATGAAGATAGAAGGAAAAATGAAGAAAGAACCAAAACAAAAAATGACAAGGTATATTTCTATACCAATTTTTATGTTTCGAATCATTTAGTTGAACTTCCTTTTATATGCCTCTCTTTGAAATTTTATTAGATCCCAAGAGAAAAACACACTTTTGTAAAACCTCCAAGGGGACCCAAGCTCCCACGCATTGTGGTATTAGAGGATGAAGAAGTTAGTCACTCGAATGCTTATTATAAACATTTTAACTAACTTTTCACATATGTTGTATTTCTCATACTTTTGTTCTTTGTAGGAAAATGAACCAGAAAGACCTTTGAAGAGGAAGCACAAATCAACCACTACAACTGAGAGTAGTGAGCAAAAGGATGCACCCTCTGATGCAGATCCAGCTGTCCCTAAATCCAAAAAACACAAGAAGAACAAAGAAAACAAGAATAATAGCTCTTCGAATGTGGAAGCAGCTATTGATGATGAAACTGCTCAGGAAAGAGAAAAATCCCAACATCTGGAACAACCAACACAGAGTGAGGGCCTAAAGAAGAAAAAACATAGGAAACACAAGGAAAGCAAATCTTCTAGGTCATCGAAATCAGATCCAGCTGTTAGCACTGCGCATGTGGATCATGATTTTACTCAACCTGAGCTTAAAGATGATGCAGACGTTGGTAGAACTTCTCCTATTCGAGCAGAACCAATTTTGGACACAAATGTGAATGAGGTACATAATTCTTTATGAGCTTGATTTATTCATTCAAATGAGGGTCATGAAAATAATCCCATTCTAGGAAGGATTGGGGAAGATTTTGAAAACAATCAGGTATGCTATTAAATTGGCTTATGTTACATTCGAATAGAACTTCATTTTTAGCCAATTTCCTGACTTGATTTGTCAATATGCTAGGCTGAAAACTTACCTAGGGATAACCCTCGACAGGACCAGCATGTAAGTCCTGCTCCAATGGAGAAATTTGTATGGGCAAAATATGGCAAAGTAAATTTACTTAGCCTAATTTACTTTCTTATATACAGTCTTCAAACTATATTTCATTTTGTAGCAATTTTAACCTTTTTGCCATTTCAAGTTATGTTTTTCAGGCTAAATCATCCTCTCCTCGAGCAATCATTCAAACTGACGCTAATCCCCCTTTTGTGGATGCACATCAACCTGCTACTAAGGAAAATACTTGGGGGTGGAAGAACGTGGAACACGTGGATGGCTATAAGATGCCAAACCAAACAAAATTACCAACACCTACCCCAAGCGCAGCTTCGAGTGATTCTGCTGAAGAGGAAGAAGAAGAGTCTAATGAAGAAGGGGAGGATATTGATGGGGATGAAGATGATACCATCATTAAGGAAGTTAAAGCTGGTGGCCCAGAAATACTATCAGTATCCTCTACCTCGAGGCTTTCAACCAGTGCTGGCGTCCCAGAAGTGGAGTTTGCCAATATGCATAAGACCAACCCAGCTGCTGCCTTGGACCTTCTAATCCAATCATCACAATCCTACTCTTCAAGTGATAAGACTGATAGCTCTACTTATCCTCCTAGCGCTACTGCAAAGGCCAATGTGAGCAAGATTCTTTACTGAACAAGCTCAAAGTTGAATATGGTTTGCAGAATGTATTGGCAGACCTCGAAGAGAATCCTTCCAACGCTTTCAGTAACTTAGCATTTCTACACTTGCTGCATAATCCTCATACTGATCCTTTGACTCTTTGCAAAGTTATGCAAATAGAGAACATGATTGATCAGTATGCAAAGGTGATACAAAGGGAAAGAGTTAATGTGATCAAGTTGAATAGCCAAAAACATGCTCATGCTGCTTTATTGACCAAGGCTAAAGAGGCACATCTTCAGGTTGCTAGAATTCGAAAAGAAGCTGCTGAAGTTCAAACCCCAAGGCTCATTACTTGCAAAAATAACATTACTGCTTGGGAGGCTAATGTGGCTGAACTTCGACGCCAGATCGAAGAGTATCAAACCAAAATTGTTGCGGAAAAATTTCTCCAAGCAACTATAGAAGAGGAGATTTCTCAGTCTATTCAAGCTGACATTGATGCTAAGGGCAGGGAAGGGATTCGAGCTTTTGACGATTCTGCAGTCATTGCTGCTGAGGTAGAGGAGCTCGAAGACGCCCAACAAGTGATTGAGACTGAGAAAATCTCTATTAAAGCCTTGTATCATGAAGTAGCCATTACCCTGTAATTCTTAAGTTTTATTATCCACTCGAGACAAATGTCATTTATTTTACTTTGGTTGTAATTTGACAATGCCCTTCTGTGGCAAAATTTATTTTTAATATTTGCCATATCTCTATTCATTCTAAGTTTTATTCTGCACTTATATTTACTTCGAGCAAAGCTGGTTTATATTTTTTCAAATATTTACCATTTATTCCCAACACATGTTTTTCAGGACTTACCTCTTCAATTTCATAAGCACCATTTGAAAAAAACTTGAACAATTTTAAATGGACCTTCCCAATGAGGTGACCATTTGCCTAAAACTCTATCTTTTTTATCCATAGGCAAGATAACTTTCCAAACTAAATCTCCTAAGTTAAAAGCTTTCGACTTAACCCTTTTATTGTAGGCTTTGGCAACTCTATCTTTTTGCCTAGTCATATACTCTAAAGCTTGTAACCTTTCTTCATCCAAATCAACTAACTCATCTAACATCATTTCACAATATTGGTCATGTGGTATTTCCATCTGCCTCTGTATTCGAAATGATTGCATATTGATTTCAACAGGTAGAACTGCATCATGACCATATGTTAATCGAAATGGTGTAGTATTAGTTGATTCTCTAGGAGAATTTCTACATGCCCATAAAACTTGATCTAAAGTTTTCTGCCAATTTCTTGGCTTTTGAGCAATGTGTTTTTTAATCAAATTAATGATAATTTTATTTGCTGCCTCAACTTGACCATTTGCTTGAGCATAATATGGTGTTGAAGTAAGCAATTTGAATCCAGTTTCACTAGCGAACTCTTGCATTTTTCTTCCAGTGAAAACTGAACCTTGATCAATGGTAATTGTCTCTGGAATGCCATATTTATAACTAATATGATTTTGAATGAAGTTAATTACTGCCTCTTGATCCACATTAGGCAAAGGTATTGCTTCAATCCACTTTGTGAAATAATCAATACCAACTAAAATATAACGTTGGTTTTTTGATGAAGCAGGTTTAATTTCACCAATTAAATCCAAAGCCCATCCTCGAAATGGCCATGGTTTAATTATAGAATATAATTCACTTGTAGGGACATGTTGAATTCCTGCATGCATTTGGCATTCTTGACAACCCTTAGCAAATTCTATGCAATTTTTTAACATAGAAGGCCAATATAGACCTTGTCTAAACAATAACCATTTCATTTTGTGGCCTGCTTGGTGAGCACCACAAACTCCACTATGCACATCAGAAATTGAAATGAAGGCTTCAGATTCACTAAGATATTTTAGCAAAACACCTTCACTTGTCTTTTTAAACAATTCATTTCCATTGATTACATAACTCAAAGCCCTGTATTTGATTTTTCTATCAGCTTGACCCACAGGGTTTTGTAAATATTCTACTATTGGTTTTCTCCAATCACCATCTATCAACCATTGATAACTCTGAAGCTAATGGATCATGAAAAACCAATTTTTCTTTAATCTCTATTAACTTATTCAAGTTTTCTGGAGAAACTTTGTAACTAGAGGCTATTTGAGCCAAATCATTGGCTTCTTGATTCTGTATTCTAGGAATATGTTCAAATTCCACAGACTCGAATAAATCTAGCAAGGTGCTTGCAATCACAAAATACTTAGCCAAATGTTCTTTAATATGTTTGTACTCTTTTGTCAATTGCTTAATTACCAATTCTGAATCACCTCGAATGATAATGTTTTTTGCCCCCAAGTCTATCAATAGTGAAAGACCTGCTATTAAGGCTTCATATTCTGCCTCATTATTGGAACAAAAACCATTTATTTTATACTTAAACTTAGATGGAATTTGTATTGGAGAGATTATTAAAATCCCAACTCCAGTTCCATGTTTATGTTTGGAACCATCGAAATACAAAATCCATGGCTGTGTTTCCACATAACTTAGTGGCATTTCAATCACTAAATGATCAACAAGAAAATCTGCCACTATTTGACCTTTTTTATCTCTTAAAGGTTTATATGTTAGTGAGTATTCTGTTAGAGCTAGAGCCCATTTACCAATTCTACTATGTAAAATAGGTTTCAGAAGCATATTTTTAATAACATCAAAATGAGAATAGACATAAACTTCAATAGGCTTTATATAACGCTTAAGTTTGATACAAGAGAAATATAAACACAAACATAGTTAAATAATATATAGTTTTTTCAACACCTTTTCATCTTCTTGGGCAAGCATGCTACCAATAGTTGAATCAGATGCTGAAATATACAACTTCATTGCTTTGTTTCGAATAGGAGGCATTAGCTGTTTTGATATCTTCAAACGCTTTTTGTTGATCTTGCCCCCAATGAAATTGATCACATTTTTGTTTTCTAAGTAGTGGAGAGAAAGGATGAGCTTTTCCACTTAGATTTGAAATGAATCTTCTCAAAAAGTTTATCTTTCCCAATAAGGATTGATGTTGTTTCTTTGTTTTTGGAGGCTGAGTTTCCATAATAGCCTTTGTTTTGTTTTGATTAATCTCTATGCCTTTTTTATGCACCACAAAACCAAGGAAATCACCTGCATGAACACCAAAAGCACATTTTAGTGGATTCATTTTTAATCCACATTTTCTCATTCTTTCGAATGATTTTCTAGACCAATACATCGAAATCTGGTCCAGAGCCAGATTCGAGCACGTCTTCATCTAGAATATCATCCTCCATGTTATCATCTGGGAATGATAGTCTTTCTTTGGCAGGCCTCTTTCAAGAGGAAACTTCCTCAATGACCAAGGCTTTTTCAGCCTTTTTAGGAACAAGCTCCTTCTTATTCCTTGGATCACTGTGGTTGCCTTCAGTATATGCAACCTTGGTATTGCCCCCAGCATGGGCAACTTTGTTAGTGCCCCCAGCATGGGCACTTGAATTGGAATTGCCCCAGCATGGGCATTCGAATGAGATTTGCCCCCAGCATGGGCATTCGAATTCGAGTTGCCCCCAGCTTGGGCATTCTCCCTCTCTAACTTCTTAAGGCGTTGATATCTACGCCACTGGGTTCGAGTCATAGGATTTTTCCCCTTGTAGTTATTGTTGTAAGAGTACTTCCTATTTTCAGCATTGTTGCTCGAAGCAACTTGACTCGAACCACCTAAGTCCATCCTTCTCTTTTGATAGACCTGGTGTTGGCCTGATGACCATTGGTTGACAGGAATTCTATTTGAAGGCACATATGTTTGCCTCCTTCCCAGCCTGTCATGAATAGTAGGGCCTTGATTTATGGCCTTACCCTTGTTTGGTCTTTCAGTAGACCATTTGTTCTTGTTATCCACGTAGGGCATAACATTTTTGAGGCCTGCAGTAGCCTCCTTGTCACATACAGCACTGCAAAGAGGACACAGCATCACTTCCTTGTTGCTTAGCTTGCATCTATTTAGAAAATCAATGAGTTCCTCTTCAACTCGAGGATACACCACTTTCATTTTCTCAGCATATTCTCCCTCAGTAACTGCTCGAACCGGGGAGGCTTCCATAGCATCTATCACTAAGCACTCAAATGGCTCCACATAGGAAGTCTCAGCCACTTGGAGAGGGTCAGTATCTACCTTCATGGGCTGCTTAGCTTTTTCATCGAACTTCAATCTCCCCTCATTTAGTGCTTTTTGTACTAGGTCCTTGAAAACAACACAATGAGAAGTTTTATGACCCAAAAAGTTATGAAATTTGCAATAACCTCTTTTCTTTCTTTGTTCTAAAGCAGGAATTTTTAATCCTTTTTGAACAATTATTTGGCCATCATTGACCAATAAGTCAAAAATTTCATCACATTTGGTGACATCAAATGTGTAGGTTTTAGCAACATACTTTTCATTTTTTGGTTCACTAGGATTTTTTCCATTCGAGGGCTTTAATAATTTACAAGTATAAGGAGGTCCTGGTTTTAATTCAGCCAAGTCTATTTCATTTGGATCAACCTCACCAGTCTCTAACTCATACTCATCATCACTCTCATAGTTCCCAACATAGGCTATCTTCTCTTTCTTATGGAACTTATTATTTCTGGCTTTTTCATTTCTAAGTCTTTCAACTTGTCTAACCCGATCAACCAATTGAGCCATATCCCTGAGATGTTGTGTATCTAATTTCTTTCGAATCGAGTAGTCTAGGCCACCAGCAGCCATTTCTACCAATTCATGTTCAGGAACCTGAGTAAAACATCTAGCTTTAAGAAGCCTAAACCTATTGAGATAGTCATCAATAGATTCTGGTGTTTTACGTCTAACACTTACTAACTCTTTGAGGCTTATTTTTGTTTGACCCATGTAGAACTGCTCATGAAAAAGCCTTTCGATTTGGGTCCAAGTAAATATAGAGTGTGGGGGTAAGGTTGTGAACCAAGTAAAAGCATTTTTTGTTAGAGAATTGGGAAAGTACTTCATCCTCAAATTCTCATTGTTTGCTATGTCCCCAGCCTCAGTCAGATATCTAGCAATGTGCTCGACTGTAGACTTTGTTGTATCACCAGCAAACTTGGTAAATTTTGGGGTTTTCCAACCCCTTGGTATTTCTGTTTGCAAAACAAATTCAGATAGTGGTGACACAAAATTGGGTTTATGCAAACCCACATTTAGACCGTTTTGGGCAAGGATGGTTTCTACCAAATTGGCTAAGTTATTCTGCCCAAAATCATTATGTTGAGCGTTCCTCAAAACCTCATCAGCATTTTGGTTTCGATGAACAAGCACCACTTCAGGTTCAACATTTCTTTGTACAGGTTGGTTAACAACTTGTGGTTCTTGTTGCTGACCTCGAGCCTCCTCGATTCGATTGTCAGCAACTTGTCCAGGCCTTGGTCTAGGGGCCTGTAATGGTTGAAGTGGCTGTTGGATGGGCAATTGTGCCCCTTTAAAGAAATCAGCAATTCTACCCATTTGGGTAGCCAGGTTTTGGTAAGTCTGATTTGTATCTCGAATTAACGGATTGATTATTGTACCCATTTGTTCAGTGAGTAGATTCACCATATCATAATTACTCTCATCTATTTGTTGCCTCATGGATAAAAGTGAATTTGTAGTGAGGGCTGGTTGGTTCACTCGAACTCTAGCATTATTAGAGTTTTGCCCTTGTGGAAAGGGAGACCTCACTGTTATCCTATCAGAGTGTAATGCAGGGTGTGAATATACGCCTTGCATCATGGCTGTAGGCATTCCATATGGATAAGATCTTTGGGACTGATACAAGCCCCCTAATTGACTTCGAAAGTCAAATGAAGATCCTGAGAATGGGGGAGGAACTCCACCAATAGTTTGTAAAGGCATGCTCGATGTGTTTTCAGCCATTGTGGTTGCAGCATTGGATGTCAATGAGGGCATAAAAGAAGACACAGGAATTGCCTGTGTTGCCCCCACAGATGTTGCATCTGTGGCTGATGTTGTCAGAGCGCTCGAAGCGTCTACATGCCCAAATAATGGGTTAACATCATCAGGATCATGATTGTTTTGGTTATTGACATTATTATTGTCATTACCATTGTTGTTGTTGTTGCTTGTACTAGCGTTAGTGCCTCTAGGTCTCACCATCTCTGGTTTTATCCTACCACTTCTCAATTGCATGCACTAAACAATGTAATTTAATTTGAAAACAACACACAATTTTCCAAAACAACTAAAAAGAAAATTTTCAGAAATTTTTTTAGGAAAACTTTGAAAATAAAAACACACAAAACCAGTCCCACTGGGCGTGCCAATTTGTTTACACTGATTTTTGGTAAACAAACGCTAGTTTGCAATGCTTGAGAGACCAACTAGAGAATCTCGGGACATGTTTGTGCATTTATTGTTCAAGTTTGAAAATAGCAATGTTCATTAATGCAAATGAACAAGTTTGTTTGTTTAAAGTAAAGTAAATAACAAAAAAGATAACTTGTTTGACAAGAAAAGTAAAAATACTCAAAAATGAGTACGTATTGACAAGAGAAATAAATGATTCAATGAATTAAAAGGCAAAGAATGTAAATGAAAACATGTAAATTGCATAACAATATAAATTGCATTGAATTAAAAGGAAGTGATCACAAGATCATACATTGTTCCTCTTGTTTTCCTTTCGCTCGAACGCTTGGGTACTCAGAAATTATAAGGATTTTTAGTATGTGAATTTGTGATAGAAATTACATCAAATGAACTAGTATTTATAGATAAAAACTAATGCTATCTAGTAACGACTATCTAACATCCATTTGACAAGTGTCTTGCCATCTGATCTTCATTCCTAAATGCCAATAGTTGCCACTTTTGAATGAAAAGTTGCAATGGTTTGAATTTTGAATCTTCAAAAAATGCTAAAATATGTTAAGTCTCTAAGTAGTCTTCGAATTCGAGTAACCCTTGAATGTCAATCGAACTGTTTGATAACTCGAACCAAATCTTGATTGATTTCCTAGACTTGTAAATATTTTCCATCTCCTAAGATCTTAAAATATTCTCAAATGAGAATATTCTTTAAATATATCACTTTTAACCTTTATTGCATCATTAATAATTTGGAAACATTAATTTCCATAATTAAAAGGTTTAGTAATTATATTCAAGGAATAATTAGGGCATATTTTGACTTAACCAAAATATGGGCTAAAACACTGCCAACCCAATCAGCATCACAATAGCCAATCAACCTCGAATCTTCACTGTGAGTATATAGTAAGCCATAATCAGAGGTGCCATTTACATACTTGAGAATTCTTTTGACTTGATTTAGATGACTCTCCTTTGGATCAGCTTGATATCTAGCACATACACCTACATCAAATGTAATGTCTAGTCTACTTGCTGTGAGATACAACAAACTGCCTATCATGCTTCTATACTGACTTTGATCTACACTTATACCTTTCTCATCTTTAGTAAGTTTCAAATGTGTAGGAGTAGGTGTTCTTTTGTGACTGGCAGTTTCTAATCCAAACTTCTTAACAATATTTTTGGCATATTTGCTTTGAGATATAAAGATTGTATCATCCATCTGTTTGACTTGGAGTCCAAGAAAGTATGTTAATTCAACAACATGACTCATCTCAAATTGTGATTGCATCTGTTTGATGAAATGTTGTACCATATGTGTGCACATTCCTCCAAAGACAATGTCATCAACATAAATCTGTGCTATCATTATGTTTCCATTGTTTTCTCTTACAAACAGAGTCTTGTCATTTCCTCCTTTTCTGTACCCATGAGTAGTAAGGAACTCAGTCAGCTTTTCATATCAAGCCCTTGGAGCTTGCTTGAGCCCATACAAGGCTTTCTTTAACTTGTACACATATTCAGGATGTTTGTGATCAATAAAGCCTTTTGGCTGCTCAACATATACTTCTTCATGCAGTTCACCATTCAAAAATGCACTTTTAACATCCATCTGAAACAATTTAAATTTTAGAATACAAGCTACTCCAAGCGTTAGTCTTATTGACTCAAGTCTTGCTACCGGTGCAAAAGTTTCATCAAAGTCAACACCTTCAATTTGTGTGTAACCTTGGCCCATGAGCCTTGCTTTATTTCTTGTAACAGTACCATTTTCATCAGACTTGTTTTTGAATACCCATTTTGTGCCTATGACATTAATGTCTTTAGGTCTAGGAACCAAGTCCCACACATCATTTGTTCTGAATTGACCAAGCTCTTCTTGCATTGCATTGATCCAAAATTCATCAGTTGGTTCCATCCTTGATACAAAACATGAATTGGAGACAATGTCATTTGATCTTCTAGTAGTTATTCCTTTATTCAAGTCACCTATGATGAGATCAGTGGGATGGTTCTTTTGAACTCTGATCGATGGTGCTTTGTTAACAAGAGGATCTTCAGATTTAGGATGCACGGTTGGTTCAACAGTATCATTTGTTTCAAGCTCCTCATTTTGCTGATAAAATGTGCCTACATCATCATGCATATCTTCCATTGGTATGCTTGGCATATCATTAACGACTACATTGATAGATTCCATTACTGTGTTTGTTCTGTTGTTGAATACCCTATAGGCTCTGCTATTTGTTGAGTAGCCTAGAAAGATTCGTTCATCACTTTTAGGATCCATTTTTCTTCTCTGTTCTCTGTCAGCTAGAATGTAGCATTTACTGCCAAACACATGGAAGTACTTGAATGTAGGTTTTTTCTCTTTCCACAGTTCATATAGAGTGGTTGTGGTACCTGATCTAAGAGTGACACGATTGTGTATGTAGCATGCTGTATTCATGGCTTCAGCCCATAAGTTCATACGGAGTTTCTTAGAATGCAGCATGACTCTTGCAGATTCTTGTATAGTCCTGTTCTTCCTTTCTACTATGCCATTCTGTTGTGGTGTAATAGGAGCTGAGAACTCATGCTTAATCCCTTCAGATGAGCAGTAGTCAATGAATCTTGAATTTTCAAACTCTCTTCCATGATCACTTCTAATTCTTATGATTTTTACTCCTTTCTCTCTCTGAAGTTGTGTACACAGGTCCTTAAATATGTCAAAGGTATCTGATTTTTCTCTAATGAAGTTAATCCAAGTGAATCTAGAGAAATCATCTACAACTACATAAGCATATTTCTTACCACCAAGACTTTCAACTTGCATAGGTCCCATTAAGTCCATGTGAAGCAGTTCTAAGACTTTTGATTTGACAAGATGTTGAAGTTTTGGATGTGGTACCTTAGTTTGCTTACCAATTTGACAATCACCACAGATACTCCCTTCATCAATGTCAAGCCTTAGTATTCCTCTGACAGCTTCTTTTGAAATCACTTTCTTCATTCCTCTTAGATGGAGATGCCCCAATTTTTGGTGCCATAACTTCACTTCTTCAACTTTGCTTAAGAGACAGGCAGATAGACTATTTTCTTCCTGAGATGACCACATGTAGCAGTTGTCTTTAGATCTTGATCCTCTCATTATAATGTTCCCTAACTCATCAGTGATTAGGCATTCAGTTTTGGAGAAACTAGCCTTGTATCCTTGATCACAAAGTTGACTAATATTGATAAGATTTGCTGTCAAACCTTTTACCAACAGCACATTCTCTATTTTTGGCAGTCCACTGGTAACTAGATTTCCTACTCCCTTGATTTCACCTTTTGCACCATCTCCAAAAGTTACATAGCTAGTAGAGTGAGGTTTCAAATCAGTTATGAATTTCTTCACTCCTGTCATGTGCCTCGTGTAATACCCTAAAATTACATGAATTTTTAAAATAAATATTTTATTTAAATTTTTTTTTCTTATTCTCCTTAAGAAATACCAAAAATAATTTTTTTAGATAATTTTTGCTTACAATTTATCCTTTTTTTTCTTCATTTCTGTTAATTGTCGCAATTTATCTTTTTATATGAAAAATAGCAAAAATGTTCAAAAATAGTTTTTTACCTTTGTATTTAAGTTCACATTTTTATTTCTATACTTTTCTATATTTTATTTGTATTTTTCTTGCACTTTTTTCTATTTTATTTATATTTTCTTTTTTTATGACAATTTCTTTCTCTTGTGGCCAATCACAATGCGACACCTCATCATCTCCACCTCATAATCATTTTCATTACTATCTTTCTATTAATTTTCTCATTAACCCAAAATTACATTTTATTACACAAATATCACTCACCTAATCCTACCACTATAAATACACACCTCACATCACTTAATCATCACCAATCATTTTTCTCAAATCCCAATACAACAAAAATCAGAAAAAATCACTCCTCCCTCCACCACTAACACTTTTCCGGCGCCACCGTCGGAATTCCACTTTCCGGCCAACCAAAAACTACCCAAAATCAACAATCAAATACTCAACCCTTATAGTTTCGACTCTCCTGAATCCAAATTCGGCCTCTGTTTCGCCAAAAAACGACCGAAAGGCAGTGAATCGAAGCCTCAAAGTTTCGGCCAATACTAAACGCTCAGATCCGGCCATTTCGTGAACAATCGAAGGTAATGGAACACGGATTCATACGTTTGAGACCCTTCTGAAGCTTCTCTTACTTTGCGCTAACTCTCGCCGGAAAGTCGTGTTGGACGTTTTTGGTTTGTTTAGTTTTCCGCTCATTTCTGTTCATATGTGCTTTGTTTGTTGAAATTGATCATAGATTTAGAATCCTTGCAAAATTCCGGTCAATTAAGTATATTTACTTGCGAGGTTTGACGAACGGAGCCACCTCCGGTGGCTCCCCGAAGTTCTCCGGTAATCTTCCTCCACGCGTGCTGTTTGTTGGTTCGTGTGTAGAGGTTGAAGAAGAAGCGCCATGTGGCGCGCGCTGAGTGGCCAACGGCCTTCTCTCGCGCGCTCCTTGTTTTTCCACGCGCACCCCCCGGTTGGGTCTATTGGTGAACCGACTGGGTCGAACCCAACCCAGAACCGGACCGGTTTGTTTTTGTTGTGAGCCAGACTGGGCCTGTTTTCTTTTTTTTGGGCCCAATTGTAGTTTGTTTGTTTTTTTTAGATTTTCTGCTTGCACCTCCCTGTTATACTAATGCACCCCTGCTGCTTGATTTGGTTTATTTATTTTTTTGAGAACTTTTTATCAATTAGATTATGAAATTTTGAAATGAAAAACGGATTAAAAAAGTAATTAGTCTCTGACGAATGACTTTGACTGATTAATTTTTTATTTGGAGTTTTTACAACTTAGATTAGTAAAAAGCGGATTAAAAAGGGATTAGTCTCTGACGCATGACTTTGACTGATTAATTTTTAATTCTGAGTTTTTGCAACTTAGATTAGTAAAAAGCGGATTGAAAAGTGATTAGTCTCTGACGCATGACTTTGACTGATTAATTATTAATTCCGAGTTTTTGGAACTTAGATTAGAAAAATGGATTGAAAATAAATAGTCACTGATGCATGACTTTGGCTAAGTTATTTTTAATTTAGATCTTTAAAACTTTAAAACTAGAACTTCTTCGAGCAACCACGAGACAGAGCCTGACGCATGACTTGTCTCTGTCTCAACTTTTGACCTTGACTTTTAAGTTGACTTTTGACTTTGACTTCTTAGTTTGACTTTTTGGTTGACCTTTGACTTAACCTTTTAGTTTGACTTTTATGTTGACTTTCCAGTTGACTTTGTGTCGTTTAATTGAGTTATGTCGATTGCCAGATGACTTGTTTCTCTTTATCTGATACATGATTACTTGTTTATATGCTCATATCTGATGCATTTTTAATTGTTTATTTGCATTCATGCATTTGCATTTCTCTCTTCTTCTACCTTTCTTTTTCTTTTCTGAAGCTGGAAAGCTTGTAAAACACTAAATAAACTATTGAATGAAAAGAGAGATGTCTGACGCATGACTTTCATCTTTTGAATAGTCCAAGTACCTGCCGCATGGCTTACGACTGAGGACTATTCTCATTCACTGAATAATTCCTCAGAAAATCTAAAAGACACTTAACCCACTCAGCTGCTTTTTCCGCCTCTGTGCAATCAACTCTTTTTCAACTGCCCTTGTGCAGTCAAATCTTTTTCAACTTCATTTTCCTAAATGGATGGCACTTTATCCATTCCCCTGATACAGACAAACGCTTAAATCCTCAGTTGAGCATACAAGCATACTGTTGTTTCATTGGAATGCGACCTAAGCATCGTTCACTAAAAACAACCAACAAACAAAACCTTTTTCAGGAAGAACTACGTGAGCTTTGACTTCCTCATTGTACTTGGGGGATATGTAGGAGAGAGCCTCTCTCGTCAAGCCAAATAATAAAAAACTCTTTTTTCCCTTTTCTGTTCAATATGCGGTAATCTTTTCATTTACATGCGGTTATCTCTGTTTATGCAAGCCAAAATTCCTCAAATGGTTCCCGTTGAGTACAACGGAAATGAGGGGGTGTTAACGTCTTCCCCTCATGACCAACTCCCGAACCCGATCTTTTGAAGGTTTTATCATTATTTTCCTTTCCCCTCACGGGATAAATAAAATATGGTGGCGGCTTCATTGTTTACATTTGTGCATTGCATTTCATCATTGCATATCTGTATATTTTTTGTGCCGGGTACAACAGCTGGCGACTTCACTGGGGACATCAATTTAGTGAGTTAAGCCTAATTTGGGGCTTTTGGTTTGCTTATACCAGGTTAGTCGTATCTGTCATATCTTTTACTTTATCGTATATATTGAACTGTCTGGATTTGCTGGCTTTGTCTTCTCTTCTACTCTTTTTTTTTTCTTTTTGCCTTTATGGCTTGGTTCTTGGTTATTGTGTGCTATGGTTCATCACCGGACCGGAGAGAAACTTAGGATTAGTTGAGGGATTTTTGCATTGGGCTCTCTGACATGTGACTTTGAGTTCCGGTGTGAAAATTCCGCTCGAAAAAGATTCCCGTGGAAAGGTTGGGCTCTCTGCCGCATGGCTTTGGGTTCAATTTTTTCCATGTGGGGTCCAGGACTCCGGGGGCCTTTTTATCCAGTCTAGGTATCCGAAACTTTTGTCTAGGGACGACCATTTAGAACCCGTGTCGAGATTATGATGTTGACTCATCCAGTTGGCATTATAATCTCGCTCAGATGAGGTTGCTTTTGAGAAAAGTAATCGAGAATTCTGGGAACCGTGTCAACCTAGAACAACATGTGAGAGGGATGGGTTACAGGTAACTTTGAACTTTTGGCCTCAGAGATTCCATTTTGAAAAGAACCCTGTTGTTATGAATATGGAAGATTTGTGACTTTGAGATCAAGGTTGCCAGATGATACAATGTTACTGTGATCATATCCTTGCATTTTGCATTCATACATCCATGAAAATAATCATGTATATTCATCTTTTGCAAACCTTTACAAAAAATGATGATGAGAAGAGTTTTGAAAAAAATCATGCATTTTCAATCATAAAAAATCATGCATTTTTCAAATCACAAAACAAAATCTCATTTTCATCCGTTCATTCCAACATCTACCTTCTCGGCACTGCTACTAGACAAGAAGAGTTACTCATCATATCATGGATAACTGGCAAGAGAAGCATGTCGCGCTACAGATTATGGTAAACCAGATGGGTGGAAAGGTAACCTAGTTGGGTGGAAAGCTAGATCAAGTCATTGAGATGTTGGCTAATTTGAATGTGCAACCAAGGAGGGTTGAGGTCCTGCGCCTACAGTTGCGGCTACTCAAGGAAACACCTCTGCCGGTTATGATTGGCCACCATTTGGTTTGCCTGAAGGTTATGTTCCACAAGAGTATGTGTCTGCGACCTCTGCTCCACTTATGGAAGTTCATGCTAGAGTTAATGCTGCTCAACAAGTGATTGACCTGAATCAAGAAGCATTTGATGATCCTAAAGATGCTTACGAGGGTCCCGAGCCTCATCAGCCCAGTTTTGCTTATCAAGGACTTGTGCCCCTGGTTAATGAACCAAAGGTTGATTCTGCTCCTCTGTTAACAGAAATACCAAGCTCTAGAGGAAAGATTGAATTTGCTGGAAACAGGCAGTGATCCATTAGATTTCACAAAGATGTACTTGGTTTCTGATGTGGTGTTTGATCGACGATTTGTGTATCAATAAATTTAATTGACCGCAAGTGCACAGTCTCGTCGTGTAGTTTTAAAAGATATTGAATCCACAGGGACCAACAGTCGAACTACCGTGTTTCTACCGTTACGGTGTAAATCTAAGGCTACTGAAGAGGGGTTTAGAATTGTTTTAGAATTTTAAATTAAAATTAAGAATTAAAATAATAAATAAAAGCGGGATATCGGTATGTAACTTAATTAACCTTCAGGAATTTAATAAATTAATAGCGCGCGAAAAAGGGTTTATTTTTCAGAAGAACTTTCTCAATTTAAAGGTCTAAACCTCACACTCTCGTTTTGTTGATAAAAACCATACTTTCTAAGCTAGGAGTTTTACTGTCACTTTTCTACCACCTTAGCTTCGAAAGTATATTTTTAAAATCAATTAGTTCTAATTAATCCTAACGTGGCTCTCGCTCGTTCAAAGATTAATATCAAATTCCTACTATCTAGTTAAAATCTGAAACTCTCGCTCTATTGACTTTAACCTTAGTTGCTTTGTTTTACTCTCGTTCAAAAGCCTTGAGTTAAATTAGGAATTTGAATCAGAAAAATAGTTTAATAAGTACGCGCTAAATCATTATTAAATTCCCTTCGGAGAATTAATTTACATACCGATGTCTAGAAATTTAGCTAGACATAACAAAAGAAGTAAATAAATAAAAACAGAAAATTAAATAAAGCATAAATAAATAATTAAATAAAGACATTAAAAAGAACCTGATATAAAATTCTGAATAAACTTGAATTAAACTTGACGGAAGTAACCGATTCTTGACAGGAAAGTGAAAACAGAACTGAAAACGGATTCCCGATGTGGAAATATCGTTACAATTACTGTAACAGGAAACTTAAACTGACTGAAAAGTAAAGAAAATAAGGCGTGAAGAATTCTGAAATTGAGCTTCCTATTTATAGAGGATTTTTTTGCTGCTCCGATCCACAAAAGTAGGAATGGATATGTTTCATTTGATCTCATCCCTTTGGCCGTACGATTAGGAAAAGCTGTTGATCGGACGCGTACTTGCTCCCCACGTTGCGCAAAAATCAGTTTCTACTGGGCTTTCACAATTGGTGGCGCTCGCCACCCATTCTGTGGCGCTCGCCACTTTGGGCTTGCATTTGGTGGCGCTCGCCACCCCTCCTGTGGCGCTCGCCACTGAGCAGATTTGGGCAAATGCCCATTTTTGCTGGGCTCCTTTGTGGGCTGCGTGAATTTGGGCTTTGCACCCCCTTTTTGCTCCGTTTTTGATACTTTTTGCTCAATTCTCTTCTCCAACCTATTTTATTCGACAAAACTAAAAACAAATCAAATACTAACATAAAAAGGAATAAATGAAATAAATACATATGCAAATGCAACTAAAATTCACCTAAATTAAGCTAAAAATACGATATGATTTCGTGTCATCAAATTCCCCCACACTTGAACCATTGCTTGTCCTCAAGCATAAAAGAATAGTGAATCGCAAAGCATAAGTAAAAACACATGACACGATCATCCTACTCGTACGTGGTTGCCGGCTAAGCCATGAAAATCAGGTAACAGTGCAAATAACAAGAACACCGTGATGACACATGAGATTCCCATTATATGAAAACAGACCTGAAGCATTTCCTCTTGACCTTACCCTTCACCTAAGTTTCATTCCCCCTTTTCATTCTAGCGCAATCACATTAAGCCCGTTATCTTGTACACGCCCATGGTAGGAAACCTGTTAGTGATTATGATCATCATATAGCGAGGGGTGCTGATAACATAAGTTTGGTAACCCCTATTTGCTTTACCCACTTTGCAGTTGCGGGGGATCGGATCGTAACCCGCCCTACCAAGTTCAGAATCAGACACCTCTAAACCAACTACTAATGAGTTTCTATACTATGGTATTTTTTTCCTTCTCATGTTTCAACATTTGTTGAATTTTCATCAATTATTTCAAGGAATCAACCAATAGCATTCATAACATTTATACTCAAAATCATTCACTTATATTCTTCTGTTTCCCACTTAGTTTGTGCCTGGAGATGGTGCCGACTGCTGAATAAACTACTAAGGGTTCATTAGAACTCAAGTTCAAAGCTTTGTCAAAACTAGTACTCAAATCAGTTTTACACACTTCTGGGAATCTAAGGTGTTAAAACGGTATTGATTTTATCTAACCGTTACCCAACTCTCACAAAATAGCCTAGATAGTGCAAACAACCTATATACTTTCAAACAATCAATATCAAGCATCAGAACTCAACACTTTTTCTTTTCACAAGAAATGTTTTGGTATGGCTCAAGAAATATGGCTCAAGAAGTGAGAAAATCAGACAATAACAAAAACAATCACGCAAAATCAACTCAATCTAAGCGAACTATCCTATGGTTTTATTATGCATGCAAAACTAAATGACTGAAAGTAAAAGGAAAGCGATAAAGCTTCCTCCCCCACACTTAAATCGAGCATTGTCCCCAATGCAACGATTAAAAAGCAAGGTTGAAAGAATAGAACCTGAATAGCTAAGCCTTCACAACTGCAAAGTCGTCGAGCGTGCTATCTCTTTATTACCTGCGAAAAAAAATGGACTAAAAAGAAAAACATTAGATCCAAAATCAGCGGGTTGCCTCCCACCAAGCGCTTTGTTTAAAGTCGGTGAGCTCAACTTTTTGGTGTTTCTATCTCACTCGCGATGGCCTAATCGGGAATGATTTTCACGGCCACTTATCAAGTGCTCTCACATACCCTTCGCTCTTTCTCTTTTTTCTCCTATAGGGCGGTTCAGCTTTCTTGCCCTCCTCTAATATTTTGTGATTTGGAAGAAAAGGAGATTTATTGATTTGAGGCGGGGGTTTTGGTTCAATTTCAGCTGTCCTTCTTTCTTTTGACTTAGTACTTTCACTCACCTTTTTAGATGTTACCCTCGTCCTCTTTTCACTAACGTCCCCCTCAAATTCTCTTTCCCCAAATTTTCTCTTTCTATTTGCGCCCTCAACCCCATGTGTGTTGATTTATATATTTTTTCTCTTTCCACATATTTGGGTTTTGTGTCCACTCTAGCCTCTACTAACCTTTGGGGTACAAGGATTGGTGGGTTATAGGGAGCAGGGAAAACATATAATGCTCCCTTCTCTACCTCTTCGGCTACCTCACTAGGGAGGGGTATCGGTGATGTTTCTTCGATCTCCATTCTTTCCTTGCTAAAACTCTCGACAACATTGTCGTACTTACTAGACATCTCAATCTCGCTTTCATTAATGTTTGCTGCAACGTTTACTTGTCCCTCGTGAGAGGGTTCTGTGGCTGACTGAGCGAGCTGGGAGATTCGCGTCTCCATTGACTCTTGGGGAGTTGCTATCGAGCCAACCATATTGTTGAGCTTCTCCAGGGTTTCGAGATTGCGTAGTCTAATCCTTTCATTTACGAGGGTTTGTTCTCTCATGATTTCTCTAAATTGTTGCTCTCGCCTAGCATTAGCGGAGGTTTCCATAAATTCATTAAATACCGCTAATAGGCTAGGACTCACGGATTCTTCCGGTTCCTCGAAATGTTGGGGATAGTAATTGTACTGAGAGTTAGGGTATTGTCCCTCAAAGTATGGGGACGGTTGAGGCTGGTAGTTATAAGGGAAATTATGATTAGGGTAGTTGAAATTTTGAGGATAGTCATTATAAAAAGGATTTGAGTTATACATCAGATTAAGCTCAAAGAACTTATCCTAAAATTATTTATTTTTTTTTTCTTTCAATTTTTAAATTTAAAAACGCCTTAGTCTCTACGGTGTAACGACGGAGTTACGATATCGACTAAATTGGTCCCCGGCAACGACGCCAAAAACTTGATCGACGATTTGTGTATCAATAAATATTTTATAACTGCAAGTGCACAGTTTCGTCGTTGAGTTTTAAAAGATATCGAACCACAGAGACCAATAGTCGAGCTACCGTATTTCTGTCGTCACGATGTAAATCTAAGGCTACTAGTATTTTAGATTTGTTTAGAATTTTAGAAGAAATTGAATTAGAATTAATTAAAGCGGGATATCGGTATGTAACTTTATCGACCTTCGGGAATTTAATAAATTAATAGCGCTCGAAAAAGGGTTTATTTTTCAGAAGAACTTTCTCAATTTAAAGGTCTAAACCTCACACTCTCGTTTTGTTGATAAAAAACCATACTTTCTAAGCTAGGAGTTTTACTGTCACTTTTCTACAACCTTAGCTTCGAAAGTATATTTTTAAAATCAATTAGTTCTAATTAATCCTAACGTGGCTCTCGCTCGTTCAAAGATTAATATCAAATTCCTACTATCTAGTTAAAATCTCAAACTCCCGCTCTATTGACTTTAACCTTAGTTGCTTTGTTTTACTCTCGTTCAAAAGCCTTGAGTTAAATTAGGAATTTGAATCAGAAAAATAATTTAATAAGTACGCGCTAAATCATTATTAAATTCCCTTCGGAGAATTAATTTACATATTGATATCTAGAAATTTAGCTAGACATAACAAAAGAAGTAAATAAATAAAAACAGAAAATTAAATAAAGCATAAATAAATAATTAAATAAAGACATTAAAAAGAACCTGATATAAAATTGTGAATAAATTTGAATTAAACTTGACGGAAATAACCGGAATAATATTCTTGACAGGAAAGTGAAAACATAACTGAAAACGGATTCCCGATGTGGAAATACCGTTACAATTCTTGTAACAAGAAACTAAAACTGACTGAAAAGAAAAGAAAATAAGGCGTGAAGAATTCTGAAATTAAGCTTCCTATTTATAGAGGATTTTTTTGCTGCTCTGATCCACAAAAGTAGTGAAATTCTGGCAACCAGACAGACAAATGATGTGCACAATGTTAGCACTAGTGTCCGAGCATTTGTCACACAATAATAAAATAACTTAGCGTAGCAAAGTAAAATAAGCGTGACTGTAAAGTAAAGAACACAATGAGTTTGTTAACCCAGTTCGGCGCAACTTGCCCTAGTCTGGGGGGTACCAATCCAGGAATGAACCCACTATAATAGCTCTAGTGAAATACACCAACGTAGCCTCACTACTTGGTTATGCACCTAGACTCTATCCCGTGCTGCTCTACCTAGGAACTCCTAGATATGAGAACCCGTCTCAAATCCTACCAAACAGTACAGACAGCACTGTTATCAATTGTTCTTTTGGTTGAAGAGTCACACTCTCAAGACACAACTAACTCCGTACTTCACAGCTTAGGAGTAGTACACAATTACAACTCAAAAACACAGAGTACTTGACATGAATCAACAGATACAAGCAAGACTCACACTAACAAGAAAACCTAATACTCACGCTTTAGTACACACACGGTTTTCAACACACACCAAACTTAGGGTTTGTCTTAATACATATATAGTACTCAGCAAGCACGGGTTTGGGCTTCAAAACATAGCTTGGACGTTGTAAGGTCCAGCTAACAATTCTTCATGAGCAAGAATATTATTTCCAAAAATACATAAATATTAATTATGGAAATACAAAGGCCTGTAGCCTTATTACAGCTCAGCAAACCTGCGCGTCTTGATCAGCACGCTAGGTTAAATATAAAACTCCATAGAATCTCCAGAAGATCTTCAACAGAAATATAACGCGTGTTGGCGCGTAACAGTCAGGTCACACAATGCTGTGCCACTTGCTTTCAGCATTTGTCTCCGCATTTGGCTAGTAGTTGTTTTTGCAAAATGTAGCCAACATACAAAAACCCAACAAGTAGGAATGGATATGTTTCATTTGATCTCATCCCTTTGGCCGTACGATTAGGAAAAGCTGTTGATCGGACGCGTACTTGCTCTCTACGTTGCGCAAAAATCAGTTTCTACTGGGCTTTCACAATTGGTGGCGCTCGCCACCCCTCCTGTGGCGCTCGCCACTGAGCAGATTTGGGCAAATGCCCATTTTTGCTGGGCTCTTTTGTGGGCTGCGTGAATTTGGGCTTTGCACCCCTTTTTTGCTCTGTTTTTGATACTTTTTGCTCAATTCTCTTCTCCGACCTATTTTATTCGACAAAACTAAAAACAAATCAAATACTAACATAAAAAGGCATAAATGAAATTAAATACATATGTAAATGCAACTAAAATTCACCTAAATTAAGCTAAAAATACGATATGATTTCGTGTCATCACTCTCGCTCGTTCAAAGATTAATATCAAATTCCTACCATCTAGTTATAACCTCAAACTCTCGCTCTATTGATTTTAACTTTAGTTGCTTTCTTTTACTCTCGTTCAAAAGCTTTGAATTAAATTAGGAATTTGAATCAGAAAAATAGTTTAATAAGTGCGCGCGCTAAATCATTATTAAATTCCCTTCGGAGAATTAGTTTACATACCGATATCTAGGAAATTTAGCTAGACATAGTAAAGAAATTAAACAAACAAAAACAGAAAATTAAATTAAACATAAATAAATAATTAAATAAAATTATTAAATAAAAACCAGGAATAAAATGCTGAATAAACTTGATATAAATAACCGGTACAAAATTCTTGACAGAAACTGAAAACAGAACTGAAAACGGATTCCCGGTGTGGAAATAGCGTTACAGTTACTGTAACTAGAAATAAAAACTGGCTGAAAACGAAAGGAATTAAAGCGTGCGGAGAACAGAATTTCGTCCCTTATTTATAGAGGGAATTTTCTGGTTACGATCCACAAAAATAGGAGATGATAAGCTCTCTTTTGATTCTATCCATTAGCCACCACTTCTGTGGCGCTCGCCACTATGCCAGGATGGGGCAAAATGCCCTTTTTGCTGAGCTCCTTTGTGGGCTGCGCGAATTTGGGCTTTGCACCCCCCTTTTTGCTCCATTTTTTATACTTTTTGCTCAATTCTCTTCACCGACCTATTTTATTCGACAAAACTAAAAACAAATCAAATACTAACATATAAAGACATAAATGAAATAAATACATATGCAAATGCAACTAAAATTCACCTAAAAATACGATATGATTTCGTGTCATCAGTGTTCCCACCAAAGTTTAAGATGCCTAACTTCGAAAAGTACAAGGGTCTGAGTTGCCCAAAGAACCATCTGATCATGTATATCAGGAAAATGACTTCTTATTCTCATGATGATAAACTTATGATATATTGTTTCCAAGACAGTCTGGCTGATGTGCCTCTCAACTAGTACATTCAACTTGAAGGAAGTAACATCCATTCATGGAGAGATTTGGCTAATGCTTTTGTCAAACAGTAGCAATACAATATGAATATGGCTCCGAGCCGCGCTCAGCTTCAGAACTCCAGTCAGATGGATGGTGAATCTTTTAAGGTTTATGCTCAAAGATGGAGGGCCTTGGCTTCTCAAGTATGTCCACCACTCCTAGAAATAGAACTTGTGGACATGTTCATCAATACTCTGCAGGAGGCATACTATAAAAATATGATTGGTAGTGTTTCCTCAAACTTCTCTGATTTGGTCCGAGCTGGTGAAAGAATTGAGATAGGGATCAAGAGCGGTAGGATTCCATCTGTTGCTAGTTCTAAGAACAATACAAAGAAGCCGGCTAATAGTTTCAAAGAAAAAGAAGAGGAAGAGACTAGTGTTGTCACTTTTGAGAATGACAAAGCTCCACAACTGACGCCTGTGCAGTTTCCTTACTTCCCATATCCGTACTTGGTTGCTGCCCAACATCAGCAATTTCCCGGATATCCATATCAAATGCAAATGAATCACGTGCCGAAACAAACTCGAAAGGAACGAACGGCTAAGCAAAAGCCCGAGAAGGTCTTTGATCCAATTCCTATGTCATATAGTCAACTTCTTCCCCATCTGGTACATAGTGGAATGGTGGTTCCTAAAGCTCTGAAGCTAATGACTGCACCATTCCCAGCTGGGTATGATCCCAATGCGAATTGTGATTATCATGCTGGTACTGAGGGTCACACTACTGATAACTGCAAGTCCTTTAAGTACAAAGGGGAATTGCTTCTTGACAAACAACTGTTGTCCTTCGAGGAAGGTGTTGTACCCGGCGCAAAAAATATACAGATATGCAATGATGAAATGCAATGCACAAATGTAAACAATGAAGCCGCCACCATATTTTATTTATCCCATGAGGGGAAAGGAAAATAATGATAAAACCTTGAAAATCGGGTTCGGGAGTTGGTTACATGAGGGGAAGACGTTAACACCACCTCATATCCGTTGTACTCAACGGGAACCATTTGAGGAATTTTGGTTTGCATAAACAGAGATAACCACATAAAAAGAATTAAATTACCGCACATTGAACAAAAAAGGGAAAAAAGAGTTTTTTATTATTTGGCTTGACGAGAGAGGCTCTCGCTCCTACGTATCCCCCAAGTACAATGAGGTAGTCAAAGCTCACGTAGTTCTTCCTGAAAAGAAAGATTGTGTGTTGATTGTTTTTAGTGAACGATGCTTAGGTCGCATTCCACTGATACAACAGTATGCTTGTATGCTCGCTTCGGAGGCTTAAGCGTTTGTCTGTAGCAGGGGAATGGATAAAGCACTATCCGTTTAAAAAAATAGTTGAAAAGAGATTTGACTGCGCAAGAGCAGTGGAAAAGAGTTGACTGCACGGAGGCAGGAAAAAGAATTGAAGTGAGTTGAGTATCTTTTAAGATTTGTTTTGAGATTGTTCACTTGAATGAGAATTGAACACCATCCGGTCATACGTCACAGACTGTTCAATTCGAGCCGAACGGGACATACGTCGCATTCCCTCCTTTTCATTCAAATATTTAAAGTTAATTAATTAAAGTGAGAATAGTCCACCATCCGGGGCATACGTCACAGACTGTCCTATTCGAATCAAGCGGACATACGTCACACTCTCTCCTTTTCGCTTTAATTAACTAAACTGAGCCTCATCAATTAAAATGAGAGTAGTCCACCATCCGGGACATACGTCACAGACTGTCCTACCCGAGCCGAGCGGTCATACGTCACACTCCCTCTTTTTCATTTTAATTGATTCATCAGTCCTTTTTGTTTTATTTTAGAGAAGAAACAAAGTTAAAAAAACAAGTTCAGACAGATCACAGTTCAATATTCAGACAATTAAATAATTGAGAAATAATAAAGTAATATTGTACAAATGATAAATAAATTTATCGAAGGATAAATAGATTTATCGGAAGATAAATAAATTTATCGAAGGATAAATAGATTTATCAATAGATTTATCGAAGGATAAATAGATTTATCGAAGGATAAATAAATTTATCGAGAGATAAATAAATTTATCGAAGGATAAATAAATTCATCGTCAATAAATAAATTCAACGTTGAAACAGGAGGTGCAAACCTGAAACTGGTGTAGCAAACAGCAAAAATATTTTGAAAACTATGAGCCCAAGGCCCAAAATGCACTCAGCCCAGAGAGGGGGTGCATTAGCAAATGTGTGGTGCAAACAGCAGACTAGGACTAAGCCCAGTTCACGCAAGCTGGCCCAAACCAGTTCAATCTGGGTCGGATCGGTTCGACCCATGAGGGGAACCGGATCTAACCCAGAGATCCAGTATGGGAAACCAACGCGCGTACTCACGCTGCGCCCAGCAACCATCTTCGTCTGATCTAAATCAGACGCACAGAAATGAATCATCAAACGGACGTATCAGATGAGATATATGAATCAGACGCACAGGATTGAAAGTTGCAGAAAGGGATGCACGCGCGTGGTCTCTTCTTCTCCAGTGACTTCGTAACAGTCCGGCGCGGTGGTTTTAAACGGAGTAAGTTACAGTGCCTGCAAGCTTGCGAAATCGAACACTGTTCCACTCGTTTTTCAGTGTAGATCTCGAATCTGGCCTTAGTTTCTCCAAAGGAAGCTTTGATCAGTGGAAACGACGACAAAACCGTCAAGACCCAAAAACGTGAGGTTGTCGTTTAAGCGCGAATTGGCCAAAACCAGTCTCTGTAAAAGCTTCTGTGCTGGAAAACATACACAAATCATAGAAGATTGGCTTGAATCGAAGTCGGGAACACCTTAACAAAACACCTTAACTTTCCGGCAAGAAAACGGCTCCGATCTGTATGTTTCCGAGTCTTTTTTGATGAAATCAACGATGAAATCGTGCTCAGGAAAAGATGAGGAAGCTATTGGTGTGATTGGTTTCAAGTTTTGATGAGTTTTGAAAAATGGGTTAATGGTGGTGGTTTTCCGGCGACCGGAGTTAGATTCCGGCGCCGGAATCTGACTGGTGATGAGTTGTGATCAGCTCTGATTTTTTATGGGGAATTGTGAAAAGTTATTGTTAGTGATTGAGTGATGTGAGGTTTGTATTTATAGATGAATATTAGGTTAGATGGCATTTTTGTAATAATGGTGTAATTTTGGGTTAAGGGGAGATTAATACAAAAATGGTAATGAAAATGATTAAGTGGTTAAGATGATGATGTGGCATAATGTTATTGGAAAAAGATATTTGTGGTAAAAAAGAATAAAATGTTGTTATTGATAAAAATAAAATATTTTTGATGCTTTTGAAATTATGATGCGATGAAAATAAAAATGAACGAATGAAAACGAAATGAAACATATTTTTTGTGATTTTATGCAAAATTAATGAAAGACGCGAAAAGACTATTTTTGAAACTATTTTTGGGCATTTCTTACAAAAATAAGAAACAATTTTCAAAATAGAATATTTATTTACAAAAAGCCGAAAATTAGGGTATTACAGCTGCCCCTATTTAATTATCTTATACTAGAGCGCATAAATGACTTGCGCTTTTGTGCACTCGAAGTAAAAGGTAATTAAATACAAATACCCTAATTTTGTAGCGTGAAGGTGATGTAATGATAATGAATGCATATGGAAGATGAAGGCGGAAATATACCTGGAATAACTAGTAACTGAATACCTGAGAATGAAATGATCATTACCCGCCCTATGGGTGTATGGACCATGAAAACTGAGTCGTCTCCCTCCCTATGGGTGCATTAACTCAAAAACTGATCATTACCCGCCCTATGGGTGTATAGACCATAAAAAGTTGAGTTGTCTCCCTCCCTATGGGCGCATTAACTCAAAAATTGATCATTACCCACCCTATGGGTGTATAGACCATAAAATACTGAGTTGTCTCCCTCCCTATGGGCGCACTAACTCGAAAATTGATCATTACCCGCCCTATGGGTGTATAGACCAAAAAAAGCTGAGTTGTCTCCCTTCCTATGGGCGCATTAACTCAAAAATTGATCATTACCCGCCCTATGGGTGTATAGACCATAAAATACTGAGTTGTCTCCCTCCCTATGGGCGCACTAACTCGAAAATTGATCATTACCCGCCCTCTGGGTGTATAGACCAAAAAAAGCTGAGTTGTCTCCCTTCCTATGGGCGCAATAACTCAAAAATTGATCATTACCATTTCACTAGTGTGTTGACCATAAAAGAAAAAATGAAGTCTTCTCCCCTCAGGGTGTCTGAACTCCAAAATTGATCGTTACCACTTCACTGGTGTGTCGACCATAAAAGAAAAAATGAAGTCTTCTCCCCTCAGGGTGTCTGAACTTCAAAACTGATCATTACCACTTCACTGGTGTGTCGACCGTAGAAATCAAGAGTTAACACAGCTTACCAACCAATCTGGAAAACCATGATATAAAATGATTTATCGACCAATCCGAAAAACCTTGAAAAAGACAACTTTCCGACCAATCCGGAAAATCAAGAGATAACACAGCTTACCAACCAATCTGGAAAACCATGATATGAAATGGTTTATCGACCAATCTGAAAAACCTTGAAAAAGACAACTTTCCGACCAATCCGGAAAATCAAGAGATAACACAGCTTACCAACCAATCTGAAAAACCATGATATGAAATGGTTTATTGACCTATCCGAAAAACCTTGAAAAAGCATACCTTCCGACCAATCCGGAAAATGTGAGATAACTTTTCGACCAATCCGAAAAATCACCTTGAGATTAGAGAATTTCCGCCCTATCCGGAAAATTGTGAGATGAGATATTGACTTGAATCATTCACCGTCCAATCTGGAGAACTGACAATCTGAATCGTAGTTCACAGAAAATTTGCTGGAATAATTTGCTGAAGTTTGAGGTATCTTGAAAAAGAGTACTCGCTGGGGAAAGAAAGTTGAACATTCTGCCATTATTCTTGGCAATTGTCAGACACCTGTCTTGTTGAGAAACATGGTTCATCAATCAACTTGTTGTAGATGCGGAAACTCCATTGAGGATATGGTTTGGGAAACCAACTTGCTGAGGTGCGGAGTACCAACTTTACTCAGGATGTTGTATGCTGATCAGCTTACTAGGGATAATGACTTATTGATCCATTCGATGGGGATGTTGTGCATAAGTCAACTTTACTGGGGAAAATGGTTTAACAACCAACTTGCTGATGATGCGGTGTTCCAACCGACTTACTGGGGATGAACAATTATCAACTGCCTCATTGGGGAAAGAAATGATTCCTCAACCTTTCTCATGGAGAATATGATGCACTGACTGATCTGCTTGGGGATGACACTTTGTTGACCAATTCACTAGGGAAAGAATCATCAACCCTTTTCTAGTAGGTGTAGAGTGAGGATCCGTCTGATAAGGATGAAACTCTGTTTACCAGTTTGCTGAAGACCAGTGGTAATGATAAAATCAAGTAAGTTCACTGGGGAGATTAAAGATTCACCAATCTTTCTTGTCAAACAAATCTTTCTTGTTGGAGAATTAGGTCCTCTAACCTTCTTCACCGAATGAGAGATCGAAGTTCACAACCTGTTAAACAACATTTTGAACATGTACTTTATGAATGCATGATTGTGTACATCTAATGCCTAAATGCAAAACTAATGCAGATGAATTGTCTGATCATATGCAAAGATTTTGTGTGATTCTTTTTTTATGCATGAGCCTATATGCGTGAATGCATGAATATGCATGAGTGCATGAATTTCTGAGTTTGTTTTGGGGAGAGTTTGAATTTCCCGGCACCGGGAATTTGAGTAGCTCTGAAATTGCTGAGATGAGGACCCTTGCAAGCTTCTGTTGCGGGACATGTGTTCAAAAAGGTTCCCCAAGAGGAACAACAGCTTTCTTCATCTGATGGAATCAAAGGATTGCCATGCTTTTGTGTATTTAGGACCGGAGCACCTTACAGTATGCCATGGGTTTCCCTTCAGACACTTCAAATTTTCAAAACAGTTTGCTATTTTCAAATGCTTTTTCTTATTCGTAATGTTTAAATGCTTTATTTGTCATAAATAAGTAGCACTAATGCACACAATTGGAATGTAAAAGCACGTTAACTAACAGATGAATGAGAATTTTTATTAATTGCGCAAAAGTGCAGAATTTTCAACTGGATGCAAAATCCCTTGAAGAGGTAATTGCAAATTGAAGCTAAGATAATGGCAATGAAAATAAATGAATTCCACTGAATCATAACGATGTCATCCTTCTTCATGATCTCGAGTTTACAAGACCTTGCTTTGGAGAAAGGAGACTGAGTCAATCTTTTCTGTCTGAAGTACCACTTCCGTACAGAGTCAAGTATCGCAGTCTTGTGCCTTTTCATTTTCTGATTTGTTTGTACCCTTCTTTTGCTTAAGCCATCTTTCGAGTTTTGACTTAACGGGTTTCATTTTCCTTTTTTGATGCCCCTAATTTTTGCCTGGACCGCCCTTTCAGGTTTTCAGCCCACCGAGACGCTCTCTATTGCCTAAGCCGCCCTTTCAGGTTTTCGACTTAGCGAGCTTTTTCTTTTCTTCTTTTCTTCAGGCACAATATTTCTTGACTGCGGCTGAGTTCTTTGAGAGTGGAAACTCTTCATTGTCCATAGTAGCAAGGATTAAGGCTTCACTAGAGAAGGCCTTTTTTCACAACAAATGGTCCATCATGGTTATGAGTCCATTTTCCTCGAATATCTTTGTGAACAGGCGGTATGATTTCCTTGAACTATCTTGGACAAACTTTCTTGTTGAATGCCCTTTTGACTCTTTGTTGGTACAACTGACCATGACACAAGGTTGTCATTCTTTTTCTTCAATGAGGTTGAGCTGATCAAGCTGGATATGAACCTACTTTGCTTCTTCAAACTTGATTTTCTATCAAGACTCTTAATGAAGGAATCTCAATTTTCACTGGGAACACAACTTCTATGTCATGAACTAGTAGCAAAAGAGTTGCCCCTGCTGAGGTGCGAACTGTGATCATGTATCTGTGAAGTGCGAAGGAGACATCTTGTGACTGTCCTTGTATGTTTTCATCATTGCTGGTTCTTGAGTAAGGTGCCGAAGTGATCATGTTCACTTGACACTTTGCCATAGGCTTGCAAGAATTCTAAGCGACTAATCAAAGTTCAAACTCATGCACATTTTCGAGGTCTTTGAGGGTTATAACTTGGCTTAGGTAAAGGTTGGATATTTTTGGAGAAAGTAGGCTTGTTTTGGAGTTAGGCATCCACTACTCTTCCCTCTTGTATCATGCAACTTTTTACCTATGGTACTTTTGATGACCTTGTACAAGATAAGTTTTCACTGTTGTGAAGAAACCTAATATGGATGTATTGGTTTCTTGCTTTCAAATATCTTGCTCTTTTGTTTTGTTTCTCTTTTTTTTGTCCTTTTTTTTTTTTTTTAATAGAGACATATTTCCTTTTGAAATTTCTGATGAATTTTGTCTCTCTTTTTAGTATTTTTCTTCTCTTTTATGTGATAGCTTTCTTTGTGTACCACTTAAAACTTTGATTGTTGCTAGTTCCATGAGCAACCTTGATCTTGATTGCCGCTTAAAGACAAGAGTATCACAGTTTCTACCTAACTCCAAGGAGGGTGAACAGATAATCTTTTGGTCTATAGGCTTGTAATGTGGTTTGTCACCGAAACAAAAGGATATTTCTTTTTCTGGCTCAAAGTGGGTTAAGCAAAGGATAATAACATTTGTAAGGGTGGCTTGAAAGGCTCTTGGTACTAAGAAAAGTGCCTCAATGCGCATAAGTCTGAACCAATTAATCAACAGAGAATTAGTGCAAGTTCTAGAAAATGTCAAATGCCCTTTGACATTGACAGTCTGGTCTTTTGATTTTCAACAACTTGAAGACAAACGCGGTGATCACGGTACACTGACATATTGCCCCATCCTTTTGAATTGAAGGATATGACCTTGTATCAGAAGGTGCCCCTTGAATAACGACTGTGTTTTCTTTCATGCCCTTAGGATATGATTTGACTCTTTTCCGTTTCTCATCAATTGCCAGATCGATCACATCCACTGGTTCTTGACGAAGTTGAGTCACTTGGTGCACTTGAAGCAGCTTGACCAACTTTCTCTTTCATATCATGTTGTGGGGAGGCGCCCAATTTGACCTCTTTATTCTTCAGTTACCAGATCGATCACATCCCCTGGTTACCGATGAAGTTTAAGCATCTTTGTTCTTGATCCAACAGTTAGACTAACTCCTCGACAAAGTTTGCGACCCGAAACCATGAGGAATTACGGCACTGTTATGATTCACTGGATTCACTTCTGAATGATAATTTTTTTTTTGGATTTTGATCGAATGCAAAAGTGTTTTATGATATGCAAGAAATTATTGCCATTTTATTGTTATCTTTTTTTTTAAAACTGTAAAAAGAAGAATAAATACGACAGAAATTGTGCACAAAAGTATTTTTTATGCATTGACAATTAAAGCATTCAAACAAAGCATTTATCACAAGCATGTTTTGAAAACAACAAATTATTTTGAAAATAAAGTTATTTCAGAAATTCCAACAGTCTTCCAGTCAGCAGGAATTATATCTGAAGAACACTGGTGCAACCCATCATGACTTTCCATTAGCCTCTTTGACTCTTGTGACGGCAATCTGGTCATCATTGAAAACCAACACTAGAGAATGTCCTTAAAGTGCTCGAGATTTTCCTTTATACAACTGATAATCCGAATCAAACCAGTCATTCTCCTCTAGTATAGTCAATACATGCCCCTAACCTCAGGGAAGTTCTTTGTTCATGGCTATGTTGTTTTATTGTTGTCATTAGGGTCTTTTTATGAGAGTACCCAATTTGTATCAACTCTTGATCCATTAAGTGTTGTAGACACTTCTTCATCTAGGTACACATGTTATGATCCTTTTCACAAACTTTGCAATCAGGATGCCACTCTAAAAACTGGTCATAATTGAACAACCTATCTGTAAGAGATAACTTAGGAGTCTTGATTATGGAGACATCTCTTGTCAATTCTTCAGAGATTTCAACTTGATTCACATCAACCGCTGAATGCCCCAATATTTTTTTGTTTTTCACAATTGGCTCACCTTCCTTGAAGGATAACAATTCCTGATCAATAAGCTCTTGCACTTTGTACTTAAAGGCTTGGCAATTATTGGTGGAATGAACTTTAGTCTCATCATGACAATCACACTTAGCATTGGCATTGTACTGGGCTAGCAATGGTGCAACTTTGAGTTTCATAGCTCGAGCACTTTCTATTCCACTATGTACCAGATGAGGAAGAAGCAGACCATATGTCATAGGAATTGAATCAAAGACCTTTCTAGCCTGATGTTGAGTCCTTTGTGATCTTGGCTGACTCATACGGATATCAAAGTTATTGTTTCTTAGCCCTTGAACAAATTGAGCATTAACTGAAGAGTTATACCCAATTGGTGAAACAGAACATGGTCGTGCCCCATTTGACACTGATGGCCTTCTTTGGGATTTCAAAACCACCGGAACTGCCCCTTCATTTATAACTAACTGTGTTGGTAGGTTCAGACTAGCCAACATCTTAAGTATTTGATCCATTTTTGGCTAACTGAGCTACCTCGCCTTTCCGGATGTCAAACAGTTCTTGCAAATTGTCCATGATGAGGTGAAAAACCCTTCTTGTCCTTATATCGGTGCCGAGGAAATAACTGTTGGAATGACTGAATGAAACTGAGATTTTTTTTTTTTTTTAGTGATTTGAAAAATGCATGATTTTTTTATGATTGAAAATGCATGATTTTTTTTCAAGACTTTTTCCACATTTTTTTTGTAAATGTATGACAGATGACTATGCATGATTATTTTCATGGATACATGGATGTATGAATGCAAAATGCATGGATATGATCACGGTAACATTGTACCATCTGGCGAACTTGATCTCAAAGTCACAAATCTTCCATGTTCATAACAACAGGGTTCTTTTCAAAATGGAATCTCTGAGGCCAAAAGTTCAAAGTTACCTGTAACCCATCCCTCTCACATGTTGTTCTAAGTTGACACGGATTCCCAAAATCCTTGATTACTTTTCCCAAAAGCAACCTCATCTGGTTGAGATTATAACGCCAACTGGATGAGTCAACATCATAACCTCGACACGGGTTCTAAACGGTGGTCCCTAGACAAAAGTTTCGGATACCTAGACCGGATAAAAAGGCCCCCAGAGTCATTGACCCCACAAGGACCCGCTAGCGCTCGACGTGATCATACGTCACGGAACCCAACAGACCCAAGGGAATCCACTCTGAGCGGAATTCTCATGCCAGCGCTAACGAGACATACGTCACGCAACCGGACACAAGAACCCCTCAACTAATCCTAAGCTTTTCTCCAGAACTCGGGTATAGAGCTCCACACAGTAACCAAGAACCAAGCCATAAAGGCAAAAAGAAAAAAAAAAGAGTAGAAGAGAAGACAAAGCCAGCAAATCCAGACAGTTCAATATTTTGCGGTAAAGTAAAAGATAGGACAGATACGGCTAACCTGGAATAAGCAAACCAAAAGCCCCAAATTAGGCTTAACTCACTATACATCATGTCCCCAGTGAAGTCGCCAGCTGTTGTACCCGGCGCAAAAAATATACAGATATGCAATGATGAAATGCAATGCACAAATGTAAACAATGAAGCCGCCACCATATTTTATTTATCCCATGAGGGGAAAGAAAAATAATGATAAAACCTTGAAAATCGGGTTCGGGAGTTGGTTACATGAGGGGAAGACGTTAACACCCCCTCATATCCGTTGTACTCAACGGGAACCATTTGAGGAATTTTGGTTTGCATAAACAGAGATAACCACAGAAAAAGAATTAAATTACCGCACATTGAACAGAAAAGGGAAAAAAGAGTTTTTTATTATTTGGCTTGACGAGAGAGGTTCTCGCTCCTATGTATCCCCCAAGTACAATGAGGAAGTCAAAGCTCACGTAGTTCTTCCTGAAAAGAAAGATTGTGTGTTGATTGTTTTTAGTGAACGATGCTTAGGTCGCATTCCACTGATACAACAGTATGCTTGTATGCTCGCTTCGGAGGCTTAAGCGTTTGTCTGTAGCAGGGGAATGGATAAAGCACTATCCGTTTAAAAAAACAGTTGAAAAGAGATTTGACTGCGCAAGAGCAGTGGAAAAGAGTTGACTGCACGGAGGCAGGAAAAAGAATTGAAGTGAGTTGAGTATCTTTTAAGATTTGTTTTGAGATTGTTCACTTGAATGAGAATTGAACACCATCCGGTCATACGTCACAGACTGTTCAATTCGAGCCGAACGGGACATACGTCGCATTCCCTCCTTTTCATTCAAATATTTAAAGTTAATTAATTAAAGTGAGAATAGTCCACCATCCGGGACATACGTCACAGACTGTCCTATTCGAATCAAGCGGACATACGTCACACTCTCTCCTTTTCGCTTTAATTAACTAAACTGAGCCTCATCAATTAAAATGAGAGTAGTCCACCATCCGGGACATACGTCACAGACTGTCCTACCCGAGCAGAGCGGACATACGTCACACTCCCCTCTTTTCACTTTAATTAACTACCTAAGAATCACCAATTAAAATGAGAGTAGTCCACCATCCGGAACATACGTCACAGACTGTCCTACTCGAGCCGAGCGGTCATACGTCACACTCCCTCTTTTTCATTTTAATTGATTCATCAGTCCTTTTTGTTTTATTTTAGAAAAGAAACAAAGTTAAAAAAACAAGTTCAGACAGATCACAGTTCAATATTCAGACAATTAAATAATTGAGAAATAATAAAGTAATATTGTACAAATGATAAATAAATTTATCGAAGGATAAATAGATTTATCGAAGGATAAATAGATAAATAATTTATCTAAAGATAAATAAATTTATCGAAGGATAAATAAATTCAACGCCAATAAATAAATTCAACGTTGAAACAGGGGGTGCAAACCTGAAACTGGTGTAGCAAACAGCAAACAGATTTTGAAAACTATGAGCCCAAGGCCCAAAATGCACTCAGCCTAGAGAGGGGGTGCATTAGCAAATGTGTGGTGCAAACAGCAGACTAGGACTAAGCCCAGTTCACACAAGCTGGCCCAAACCAGTTCAATCTGGGTCGGATCGGTTCGACCCATGAGGGGAACCGGATCTAACCCAGAGATCCAGTATGGGAAACCAACGCGCGTACTCACGCTGCGCCCAGCAACCATCTTCGTCTGATCTAAATCAGACGCACAGAAATGAATCATCAAACGGACGTATCAGATGAGATATATGAATCAGACGCGCAGGATTGAAAGTTGCAGAAAGGGATGCACGCGCTTGGTCTCTTCTTCTCCGGTGACTTCGTAACAGTCCGGCGCGGTGGTTTTAAACGGAGTAAGTTACAGTGCCTGCAAGCTTGCGAAATCGAACACTGTTCCACTCGTTTTTCAGTGTAGATCTCGAATCTGGCCTTAGTTTCTCCAAAGGAAGCTTTGATCAGTGGAAACGACGACAAAACCGTCAAGACCCAAAAACGTGAGGTTGTCGTTTAAGCGCGAATTGGCCAAAACCAGTCTCTGTAAAAGCTTCTGTGCTGGAAAACATACACAAATCATAGAAGATTGGCATGAATCAAAGTCGGGAACACCTTAACAAAACACCTTAACTTTCCGGCAAGAAAACGGCTCTGATCTGTATGTTTCCGAGTCTTTTTTGATGAAATCAACGATGAAATCGTGCTCAGGAAAGGATGAGGAAGCTATTGGTGTGATTGGTTTCAAGTTTTGATGAGTTTTGAAAAATGGGTTAATGGTGGTGGTTTTCCGGCGACCGGAGTTAGATTCCGGCGCCGGAATCTGACTGGTGATGAGTTGTGATCAGCTCTGATTTTTTATGGAGAATTGTGAAAACTTATTGTTAGTGATTGAGTGATGTGAGGTTTGTATTTATAGATGAATATTAGGTTAGATGGCATTTTTGTAATAATGGTGTAATTTTGGGTTAAGGGGAGATTAATACAAAAATGGTAATGAAAATGATTAAGTGGTTGAGATGATGATGTGGCATAATGCTATTGGAAAAAGATATTTGTGGTGAAAAAGAATAAAATGTTGTTATTGATAAAAATAAAATATTTTTGATGCTTTTGAAATTATGATGCGATGAAAATAAAAATGAACGAATGAAAACGAAATGAAACATATTTTTTGTGATTTTATGCAAAATTAATGAAAGACGCGAAAAGACTATTTTTGAAACTATTTTTGGGCATTTCTTACAAAAATAAGAAACAATTTTCAAAATAGAATATTTATTTACAAAAAGCCGAAAATTAGGGTATTACAGAAGGTGAACCAGTTATGAAAAATAATCAGTCAATGGAGTAATCAGGAACCGATGTGATTGAAGGAGGTTCCAACTTTGGGGCACATGGAATGGTTTGATTGAATTGTGTCGCTGTTGATGATTACTTCTGCTACTCTTTAGTCAGTGATATTAGGAAACTCATCCCTATGATCGCTAGGCTGTTTATTTCTTTCTTGTCAAGCATTTGTTTGCTTTTAAGATTATGTACTTCGTCAAGTATCTTTAATATAATAAACATGCATGTTTTTGGAATCAATCCATTTGTGTTCACCTCTTTTTTATTTTATTACTTACAAATTTGGAGCTAGGATGATGAAAATGAATATATGATTTTTGTTGATATATGCTTTCAATAGTGAACAAATCTAGCTGATGATGTAAGGCATTGTTTCACTTTCTTGCACTTTTTCTATTTTATTTATATTTTCTTTTTTTTATGACAATTTCTTTCTCTTGTGGCCAATCACAATGCGACACCTCATCATCTCCACCTCATAATCATTTTCATTACTATCTTTCTATTAATTTTCTCATTAACTCAAAATTACATTTTATTACACAAATACCACTCACCTAATCCTACCACTATAAATACACACCTCACATCACTCAATCATCACCAATCATTTTTCACAAATCCCAATACAACAAAAATCAGAAAAAAAATCACTCCTCCCTCCAACACCAACACTTTTCCGGCGCCACCGCAGGAATTCCACTTTCCGGCCAATTTCCGGCCAACCAAAAACTACCCAAAATCAACAATCAAATACTCAATCCTTATAGTTTGGACTCTCCTGAATCCAAATCCGGCCTCTGTTTTGCCAAAAAAACGACCGAAAGGCAGTGAATCGAAGCCTCAAAGTTTCGGCCAATACCAAACGCTCCGATCCGGCAATTTTGTGCACAATCGAAGGTAATGGAACATGGATTCATACGTTTTAGACCCTTCTGAAGCTTTGCCTTCTCTTACTTTGCGCTAACTCTCGCCGGAAAGTCGTGTTGGACGTTTTTGGTTTGTTTAGTTTTCCGTTCATTTATGTTCATATGTGCTTTGTTTGTTAAAATTGATCATAGATTTAGAATCCTTGCGAAATTCCAGTCAATTTGGTATATATCCTTGCGAAGTTCTCCGGTCATCTTCCTCCGCGCGCACTGTTTGATTGTTCGTGTGTAGAGGTTGAAGAAGAAGCGCCACGTGGCGCGCGCTGAGTGGCCAGTGGCCTTCTCGCGCGCGCTCCCCGTTTTTCCACGCGCACCCCCTGGTTGGGTCTATTAGTGAACCGACTGGGTCGAACCCAACCCAGAACCGGACCGGTTTGTTTTTGTTGTAAGCCAGACTAGGCCTGTTTTCTTTTTTTGGGCCCAATTGTAGTTTGTTTGTTTTTTTTTTAGATTTTCTGCTTGCACCTCCCTGTTATACTAATGCATCCCTGCTGCTTGATTTGGTTTATTTATTTTTTTGAGAACTTTTTATCAATTAGATTATGAAATTTTGAAATGAAAAACGGATTAAAAAAGTAATTAGTCTCTGAGGCATGACTTTGACTGATTAATTTTTTAATTCAGAGTTTTTACAACTTAGATTAGTAAAAAGCGGATTAAAAAGTGATTAGTCTCTGACGCATTACTTTGACTGATTAATTTTTAATTCGGAGTTTTTGGAACTTAGATTAAAAAAATGGATTAAAAATAAATAGTCACTAACGCATGACTTTGGCTAAGTTATTTTTAATTCAGATCTTTAAAACTTTAAAACTAGAACTTCTTCAAGAAACCACGAGACAGAGCCTGATGCATGACTTGTCTCTGTCTCAACTTTTGACCTTGACTTTTAAGTTGACTTATGACTTTGACTTTTTGGTTGACCTTTGACTTAACCTTTTAGTTTGACTTTTATGTTGACTTTCCAGTTGAGCCTGAGTTGAGCATACAAGCATACTGTTGTTTCAGTGGAATGCGACCTAACCATCGTTCACTAAAAACAACCAACAAACTGTTAGACTATATGCTGATCACTTAGAGGGGGTGAATAAGTGACTCTTTCTATACAACGAGTTTTTTTAAAAAATATTTCGAGTACGCGGAAGGCTACCGGATCGATAGTCTACTTTGAACCCTTCGATCAAAGGAAACGTAGTATAAGCCTTAGAACAATTAGCGACAAATTGAATTTAGGTATATGTTTTGTTTTCAAAATTCTAACAAAAACAAAATCAACAAGTTTCACAATCACCAAACACAATCACAAATACAAGTTTCAAATCAATTGAATTGCGGTGAACACTTACGATCACGAATTCAATTGATTTAATTAATCAATAAAACGAAAGTAAAAGTGTAGAGATAGAAAGACACAACCAGATGATTAGGGAGTTCCCTTGGCTTTCATGTCGTCCTCGCTTCGGGCCAGGTACGTCTCCCCCCAAATCGTCAAAAGGACGATTTGAGCAATTTATTAAAAAACGCTTTGATAGTGCACAATTTACAACGACTCGAATAACCCTATTCAATCTAATGTAAATTGAGCCAAGTAATCTCAACAATTCTAGAAGTTTCAACCTCTGATTCCAACGTCCCAATCTTGCGCCGTCTTCGTACCGAAAACCTTCGCACCGAACGTCCAGCTGATTCCTTCGCTTCCAAATTGTTGAACCTTCAAGATATCGCACAATCTTGAAACTCTTGATGAAAACTCAAACCTCCAACACAACTCAACTCAATCGCAATTCTGATTCACCGCGAATTGCACCAAACGTCATCTACCGAATCAACTACGAACCTTCGATTGATCCCATACTCAATCTCAAATTTGAAATGACTTGAACCAAAATTTCTCTTAAACCTTTATCAAATGTGTTTTTCAGATGGATTCTCACAATTACAACAAACACTCACATTGCTATTTATAGTGAAAATAGAATTGAGCAAATTTAGGCAAAACAGAACAGACTTGTATCGATACATATAGTGTATGTATCGATACAAACACCTTGACCAGCGTTCAAATTTGAAATATTTATCATATGTATCGATACAAACACGAATATGTATCGATACATATATCAGTTTCTTGAAAACTTGACTGATATGTATCGAAGTATGCAAGCATGATTCGATACACAATGCTTTCTCTGGTGTTTTGAGAGAGTTAGGTGTGTATCAATACATGCAAGCATGATTCGATACACAAGTGACTCTCTGCCCCTGAACACCAGATTAAGTATCGATACACATGAAGTATGTATCGATACAAAATGCTCAAAATCAGTCTGAAGTAGTTTCAGGACATTTGTATCGATACAAGCATATATGTATCGATACAAAGAACCTTAAAATCAATTTTTCAAAGATAAAAAGTAGTTTTTCGCTGTCAAGTTGTTTCTAATGTTGCCAAAATATGTTCTACACTATTTTCATAGGTTTTGACAATTATTAAAACATAGGAGTGAACTGGTGCACTTACATTCTCCCCCTTTTTGATAATTGTCAAAACTTTCCAAAAGCTAAACTAAGCCTATACCTAATATGCAATAGCAATATGTATACAGACGCAAACATCAAGGCTAACCATAAACACGCTCCCCCTGAGTTGATGCCATAATGCGTTTGATATGTTGATAATCAAGAGTTCTTTCCTTAGCTTGTGCAATACAAATCTCTCCCCCTTTGACAATATAAAAAAGAAGAAGAGAACTTGTTAGAAGTATCAAGTATGAAAACGTTTTTAACATGGTCATATCGTGCACTTACATTTGTCGAAATGCACTTTATGATGAATATCCTAATCAATATAAATACGTACAAGATATGCCCTTTATGCATCTTTGTCATTTGTGTATTACTGAAGATTTGAAGTTTTCCATGATTGGTGTATTCAATGGGAAGGTTTTGTGCAAGCTGAAAGTGTTCCAAGATACTTCCAATTAGGCTACAATACCCAAAACCTTGGTCCCGGCTAGAATTCCTCAAGTCAAACATCCTACTCACAATATAATGTGGCCAATCCACCTTACCATCCTCAAGTAGCATAAACATCAAATCTATGTCATTTTTATCCATCCTAGAAGTAGCACTTTTAGGACGCAGAATGTGACTCAAAATCCAATATATGACTCTAGCATTCACAGTCAGTTTACCGGTTCCCATTGTTTCCGGAACATTTGCATTTCTAGTGATTGAACATGTAAATGCATCAGAATCATAGTCGATTTCAGTTAAATCAGTATAGGTCACCAATTCTTCACCTGTTATCCTAGTACCAGTCCTCATCTCAAATAAGTCAAACCACATATACGCAATTCAAATTCAGCACCATTCCTCTCTTGTAATCCAACATAAAATATCTTAACTAATGTATCATTATACTTGGTTTTCAGATTACAGAAAATATCAAGATTTTCCCTATTTATGATTTCAGCAACATCATTCAAATTCATTTTCTCAAGAGTATCAGCACACACAGCCTTCTGATGGATGATACTTCTACTTCTACAATATTCCGTATAAGCAACTAGACAATCCTTGTGAACAAAATCGTCTTCCTTAATTCCTAGGGTTGAACCAAGATTGCGACTACTTTCTACTTCTTTTCCTTTTCTACCCTTAGTCCTAGGAGCCATTAGTAGAATCGATAGAAGAACGAATTACCTTGAATTTGGTTGAAGATGTTGAAGAATTCACAAATTCCAATTTGAAACCCTTGTCTTGAATGAGAAGAATTTGATACTTGAACCACCAAATTGATGAAGGAATGTTAATGGGTAATGAATTTGAAGTGGTTTAGGGTCAAGTTTTGTGAATTTTGGTTGAGTTTTGAGGGAGATTGAAGAATTGGAATTGTTGGTTTTAGAGAAGGGTTCTGTTCTAGAGAGTAAGATTGTGAAGTTTGATGAATGAATTAATGAAAACTGATACAAATAACTGTTATCACGCGTATGTATCGATACATACATCAACTGATGTATGTATCGATACAAGTAAGCTTTCTGCAGCATGTATCGATACAAAATCGCATATGTATCGATACATGAGACTGTATCTGTCTCAGACTGATATATGTATCGATACACAAGTTATATGTATCGATACATATCAGTTTATTTTGAAATTCTGCAGAATAACTAACATGTATCAATACAAATTTCATTTGTATCGATCCAAAATGCATTATTTTTAAATTTTCTCAAAACACATGAACTTATAAGTTTGAAAAATAGTTTTTATGACTTCCACACAACATGTATGAATGAAAAGCACATAATCAACAAAGGTACATACTTATATATGTGAGCTAAAACATATCAAAGCATATCATAACATGAGAACACATGTTAAACCATAAATGCAAGATAAAACATTCACATAGATGTATCAAAGTACCGAGATTAATTATATGTAGATATATGTTTATGTATGCACACAATGTCATATATAAGAGTAGAACAAACATATACAAAACACATATGAACTTAATATGGTATTTGTAATGACTTTTGTCAAATCCCCATTTTAAACATATGAGTCTCAAAAACTTATAAATATTTTTTAGCAAAATTCTTGGAAATGGAGGATTAGACAACTATCAATACAAACTTCATATTAAGGTGAAAAAGATATGTATATGAAACCAATGTACAAATGCTAAGAAAAAGTATCAAAGCAAAGATAGAGAATAGAATATTCCCTTAAGTGTTAGATGTAGGAGGTGATCAATTTCCATAATCTTGTAAATATTGAGTTGAAGCTTTTCTCATCACTTTACTTCTTCATATGTCTTGAACGACATTGTTGTCGGTGTCTCTTGTCAATGGTTCAAGACTTATTCCCTACAAACTTAGACATTTGAAATAGGCCCCCAACTCATGTTGGGTCCTAGGTGGTTAGTAACAAAGCTATTGCTTGATTTAGGTATCCATTGCATTTTGCCCTTTGGTACTAAAGTTTTTCTTGCATGGCACTTGGCAATGGTATGACCCTTATCACAACAATAGTGACACACGATGTTTGGATTACATTTCTTATGACTCTTTTCAACAAACTTATATTTTTTATTTTTGGGTTTCAAAGGTTTGTTGAATTTAGTCAAATCCACCGAATATGTAATCTCCGGTTTTGGAGGTTCGTTTAACTTGTCTTGAAGTTTTCGCAAATCTCTATACAAGTAGAAACACCCGTCGCAACCGGTCCTATCGTTGCCATATTCATCAAAAGTCACAATTGGCTTTTGTATCATGGATTCCTTAAGAGTTTTCAATTCAAGTTCCGTTTCCGAAACTTTCGCTTCAAGGTATTTGTTAACTTGCATAAGACCCTTTAAGCGTTGAAAAACCTCTTGAGTTTCCTTGTGAAGTTTTTCAAAAGCAACTTGTAACTCATGATTAGGGGTGGAAATAGGCTAGGCCGAGCCAGGCTTTGTCAAGTCTGAGCCTGGCCTATCAAAAATTTAAAGGCCTAAGCCTGGCCTGTAGCCTGTTATAGGCTTGATTTTTAGGCCTGCGGCCTGGCCTTTAGAAAGTCTGGTCTGGCCCGTTAGCCTGTTTAAAAGCCTATTTCGTATGAATTTTTTTAAATAAATAATCATTTTTATATTTAAATAGACTAATCAACTAATTCACCAATGAGATTAAAATTCCTTTTGATATTTCACATAATACTTTAGAGAATTTAACTATATAATTATTATATTTCAATTCTAATTTATAGTAATATATTTATATATGCAAAAAATTAGTTCATTATAAAATTTGTGGAATTAAAATTTAGTTCATAATTAAATAATTAATATTCAATAATAAAAATAATAAAAATATTACAAATATTTATCTAAATAGGCCGGCCCAGTAGGCTTTATAGGCTTTTTCAATGGTCTGTAGCCTGGCCTATTTAGTTAAATAGGCTTATAAAAAAGCCTTGGCCTGGCCTATTTAAGAAAATGGCCTATTCATGAGTCATGATATTCTAAAAGCGTATATGAGCTAGAGGGATTTTGATTTACCTTTTTGGGAGCAAGTTTCTTAAGGTCATGAGATGTTACGCATACATTTACTACTACATTATCATCGCTTGAACTAGAGCTTGATGATGACGATGTAGAGGAGCTTTCACTATCCCATGCAACATAGGCTTTCTTTCCTTTGCCTTTGTTCTTTCCCTTGAATGATGGAGACTCCTTTTCTTTCCTTTTGAGCTTGGGACAATACGGCTTGAAGTGACCAACTTGGCCGCACTCATAGCATATTCCTTTTTTGGAGTTCCTAATACCTTCATTCTTCCGGTAACCACTATCTTTCCGATACTTCTTCAAGTTGTCATCGGAATGTCTTATCCCATTCTTTCTCACATAACGGTTATAGCGTCGAACAAAGAGCCCCATTTCCTCATCATCGGAATCCTCTTCGCTTGAGCTACTTTCCACTTGCTCTTTACTTGCTCTTTACCTTTGGACTTAGCGCTTGAAGCCTTTAGAGCAATGGACTTCTTCTCCTTCTCTTTTTCTTTATCACCATGTTTATCCTTTCTCCCGCTTTTCTCTTTCTTTTCTAGCACACTTAGCACGTGCTCATGTTCCTTAAGCTTGCCAAATAAAACGGTGAGGCTTAGTTGAGTAAGATCATTCGCTTCTTGTAGTGCGGTGACCTTTGGTTGCCAAGACCTAGTTAAACACCTCAAAATTTTATTAGTAGCATCTTGATTTGTGATTGGTCTACCGAGACCTTGTAACTTGTTGATAATTTTCACAAATCGTTGTTGCATACTTTCAATGGTTTCACCATCAATCATATGAAACAATTCAAACTCTTGATTTAATGTGTTTATCTTAGAAATTTTGACTTCATTGGTACCCTCAAAGTGGGTAACCAATGTGTCCCACATATCCTTGGCAGTAGTACAATGCGAAACATGATAGAATTGCTCAATCCCTAAGGATGAGATTAAAATGTTTTGTGCTTTCGCATCGTAATTGACCTTCTTTTTGTCGTCAACCGTCCATTGTGCCATAGGCGTATTAGTGATGACACCATTGTCATCGGTCGTTGTTGGAACAAAGCGACCGTTTTCAATGGCATCCAACACATCACCATCAAAAGAATTGATGTGAATGCGCATAGTACTTTTCCAATAATCGAAATGGTCTCCATTGAATATAGGAGCCCTATTAGGCACAAATTACTCGATTTAATCGTTTAAAATCAAACCGGGCTCTTGATGCCACTTGTTAGACTATATGGCGATCACTTAGAGGGGGGTGAATAAGTGACTCTTTCTATACAACGAGTTTTTTTAAAAAATATTTCAAGTACGCGGAAGGCTACCGGATCGATAGTCTACTTTGCACCCTTCGATCAAAGGAAACGTAGTATAAGCCTTAGAACAATTAGCGACAAATTGAATTTAGGTATATGTTTTGTTTTCAAAATTTTAACACAAACAAAATCAACAAGTTTCACAATCACCAAACACAATCACAAATACAAGTTTCAAATCAATTGAATTGCGGTGAACACTTACGATCACGAATTCAATTGATTCAATTAATCAATAAAACAAAAGTAAAAGTGTAGGGATAGAAAGACACAACCAGATGATTAGGGAGTTCCCTTGGCTTTCACGTCGTCCTCGCTTCAGGCCAGGTACGTCTCCCCTCAAATCGTCAAAAGGACGATTTGAGCAATTTATTAAAAAACGCTTTGATAGTGCACAATTTACAACGACTCGAATAGCCCTATTCAATCTAATGTAAATTGAGCCAAGTAATCTCAACAATTCTAGAAGCTTCAACCTCTGATTCCAACGTCCCAATCTTGCGCCGTCTTCGTACCGAAAACCTTCGCACCGAACGTCCAGCTGATTCCTTCGCTTCCAAATTGTTGAACCTTCAAGATATCGCACAATCTTGAAACTCTTGATGAAAACCCAAACCTCCAACACAACTCAACTCGATCGCAATTCTAATTCACCGCGAATTGCACCGAACGTTATCTACCGAATCAACTACGAACCTTCGATTGATCCCATACTAAATCTCAAATTTGAAGTGACTTGATAGAAAATGAAGAACTTGTGTTGATTAAGTCTTTGATCCAAAATTTCTCTTAAACCTTGATCAAATGTGTTTTTCAGATGGATTCTCACAATTACAACAAACACTCACATTGCTATTTATAGTGAAAATAGAATTGAACAAATTTAGGCAAAACAAAACAGACTTGTATCGATACATATGGTGTATGTATCGATACAAACACCTTGACCAGCGTTCAAATTTGAAATATTTGACCTATGTATCGATAAAAACACGAATATGTATCGATACATATATCAGTTTCTTGAAAACTTGACTGATATGTATCGAAGTATGCAAGCATGATTCGATACACAATGCTTTCTCTGGTGTTTTGAGAGAGTTAGGTGTGTATCGATACACGCAAGCATGATTCGATACACAAGTGACTCTCTGCCCCTGAACACCAGATTAAGTATCGATACACATGAAGTATGTATCGATACAAAATGCTCAAAATCAGTCTGAAGTAGTTTCAGGACATTTGTATCGATACAAGCATATATGTATCGATACAAAGAACCTTAAAATCAATTTTTCAAAGATAAAAAGTAGTTTTTCGCTGTCAAGTTGTTTCTAATGTTGCCAAAATATGTTCTACACTATTTTCATAGGTTTTGATGAAGCTCTAAATGATGCAATCAGTCCAACACATTTCTTTGGTTTCCATTCCCTTTTTGATTCAGGTCTTTTTTAGGATTGTTTAGAAGAAGTGTGGTTTGGATATCCATACAACTTAAAGCAGAAGGGTCTTATATGTCCTTTCCTGACAAACCCAAACCTTACTGACAAACTGAGATGTGGTGCTAGGATGTGCATACATGGGTTTAGGACGATGTGCCCACATGGTATTCCACATTGTTGGGTGATGAATTTCAGCTGCTGCAACAAACTTAGTGATACTGTTTTTTTGATGTTGCTTATTTTGAGATTGATAATCAAATCCAATTCCTTTAGGTTTCCCAGTCTGTTGACCATCAAGGATTTTTTCCAAGGTATCAGTACCACTGTTCATCATTCTAACTTGCTTTTTTATATCTTCTAATTTTGAAGTGAGTTGCACAACTTCTTCATTCAACTTTGAAATTTGAGAAATATGATTGGTTCTTTCTATCATCATTTGCGTGATAGTTTGATTGCTTTGATGCAGCTTTTTGTAAGTACTTTCAGCTTCATAGCATAGTTCCTTAAAGCTTGCAGTCAATTCTTCATAAGGTACTACATGTTTTGATGATTCATGCTCAGGAGTTTCACATCTTCCGGTCAGGGCAGTGATAAGTTTTGCAGCTTCCCCCCCATTACTCTCATCTTATGAGTCATCATCAGACCATGCAACAGTTAGACCTTTCTTTTGATTTTTGCGAAAGGTAGGACATTCTGACTTGACATGTCCATATCCATCACATTCAAAACATCTCACTCCCTTTCCTTTACCTTCAATAGCTTTTCTAAGAGAATTTGATCTTCTAACATCAGCTTGTATTTTCTGATTTGGTTTTTCTCCAAATTTCGTTAGAATTTTGTTGAATTGTCTACCAAGAAACACTATTTCATCTGTAACATCATTGGCGGCTTCAGGTTCTCCAATTTTCTCAAGTCCTACGTTTGATACAAACGCAATACCTTTGGTTTTCTTATCAGTTCTGTCATTACACACACCTTCAAAGGTTTGAAGCGATCCTATAAGCTCATCCATCTTCATATTTGAAATATCTTGTACTTCTTCAATGGCAGTGACTTTCATGTCAAATTTCTTGGGAAGAGATCTGATAATCTTTCTGCATAACTTTTCTTCAGTTATTGGTTCTCCCAGAGAGTCAAACATGTTTGCATAGTCTAGCACTTCCATTTGAAAATCATATATGTTGCCATCTTCTTTCATTTTTAGGTTTTCAAATTGTGTTGTTAGAAGTTGTAGCTTTGCCATTTTCACTTTAGACGTACCTTCTTGATTTGTCTTCAACATATCCCATGCAACTTTAGCTATAGTCTATTTCTTAATTAGTCTAAACATATTCTTATCAAGAGCATTAAATAGGGCATTCAATGTCTTGTTGTTTCCATTAGCAAGTTCATCTTCATCTTTGGTCCAGTATTCAGGAGATTTCAACACATCAGTAGCTTTACCGTCCTTGTCCATGATCATAGGAGGTTCCCACTTCTTCAGAATGGACTTCCATGATTTGTTGTCCAGAGATTGATGAAACGCTAGCATCTTGGGTTTCCACCCATCATAGTTTGTACCATCCAATAGAGGTGGCCTGGTAACAAATCCTCCTTCCTTGTCTCTATTTCCCGAATTCATCTTCCCTGGAGCTCACCCAAAAACAGGCAGGGTGCCTGCTCTGATGCCAATTGAAATTCTGGCTTACCACTTATTATTAATTATTCAGACAGAATGATGTGCGGTAAGATGTGCGCACATTAACCAAACTTGTAACACACGTAATAAAAGAATAAATAACAAAAGCAGTAAAAACACAAGGAATTGTTAATCCAGTTCGGTGCAACGTCACCTAATCTGGGGGCTACCAAGCCAGGAAGGAAATCCACTAGTGTAATGTTATTTCTAAGTTATCCGAATTACACCTCGGTTTACAACTTAGAAACTCGTCAAATACCCGTGCTATATTTCTACCTAGGTACCCCATAGGTAAGAGAAACCCATCTCACTTCCAACCTAAACACATACCAGTGTTATCTATAACAGTTACAATCAATAGATTTAGAGAACACTCCCTAAACAATAACTCACCACTCGTACTTCAAAGCTTAGAGTGATGAACAATATTCCTTGCTTAAAAGCTTCGGATTACAACTCAATAAACCCAGTACTTATGCAAGCATCTAGGTGACACAAGCAAAGGCTCACAAATAACAACGAACACAAGAACACAAAGACTTATACCCTAAAACTCTAATTCTTCAAGACGGCTCAAGTAAGTATTAGGTTTAGTCTTCACACATATATATAGTCTTCTGATTAGCACAGGTCTTCAGACGTGTCTTGGGCTTCAAGAATGTCTTGTAAGAAAAATAACCCAAAAGACATAAATTTGAACCATATAAAATATTTCCATATTTGGAAAATACTTTTTACGAATAAAATTAGGTTAACAAGTAACCCTGATGGTTCACAGTACGCGCGCGACTTACCCAGCAAGTAAGCGAAGCAAAAACAAAACAAATATTCCAGAAAGATATGGCGCGTAATAAGTCACAAAAGTTCCGGACTGGAAGGATGTGCACACATTGTTCTTCACATCTTCAGTGATGTGTGCACATTGTCCTCCACATTATGTTTTGCCAAAAATGAGGCCAACACAAAAACACTAACACAAAGTAAATGAATTGTTATTTAACATTATCTCTCAAACTCGCAATGTATTAACAAAGAGCGTTGAGAGTTTGTCAATTCAAAAATAAAAAACGTTTAGTAAATGGACTTGAACAATATAAATCACTTTAGGAAAAGTACAAACTAGGGTACTTTAGCAAATGAAGCAGACCAGGTTGTACAAACTGCAGTTTACTTACTAAGAAGACAATAAGAAATTACTACCACTCCCCAAATAAACCAGACAACTTCCTTATCTACTCTCACACCACACTTCAAATGTTTCTTTTACCCTTTTTTTCTCTGAAAAGTGATAAGAATGTTTATTACAGGCGTGCACAACTGTTAATTATTTTCATGCACTTGACAAGTTTTCAAAAAGAGAATCACTTCAGTCAAAGATGTTGTATTAAAATCAGCAATTTTCATTCCATAGTAAGAAAAAAAGGTTAATTTGACTAACGTATCTCCCTCTTTTTGCAGGGGTGATGAGTTGTTTAATCTATAAGGTGTTTGTATAATTGTTTGAATAATTAGTATGTGGATAATTAGTATGCAGGTGTAGGGATATTAGATGTGGATTATATTTTAAAATCAATGAACAATTAGTTATTCAACAACCTTGCAAATGTATTTTCTTATCTTCTATTAATAGTTACTTTTTCCAACAAGCATAATTTTTTAATCCTAAAACTTCCCTTATATTTTAGTCTTGTTATGAGCCACAATTAATATGCATGGTTTGAAACTACATAGTCTGATTAAGAAGTCCTACATCTATCTATCAAGAAAAAAAATTGATTCAAGTTCTCAACTTGGACTTTGTTAGGCTACTTGTTATAGATTCCACTTAGCTTCTAATATCAGCTTATATAAATAAGATTAATTGATTATTTGTTCTACGAAAACATTTAGAATCATGTGAGTAAAAGCATTCAATTCAATTAACTTCTGACCAAATTAAAATGGGTAATAAATAATCCTGGTATGACAAAATCAGAGGAACAAATAACATGAACAAACATATTTCGCAACATAGGAACAAAAATTGAAGACAAGGTAATACGAGGAACAAGAACAAACAGTAACAAAATTGATCTAAAATACCTAGGTTGCAGAACTAAGAGAATGAAGAGAACACAAGTCGTGAGAATGAAGAGAACACCACTTATTTTTCTTCTCTTCCCTTTTCAAATGCTATTTGGTGCATAGTACAAGAAAGAGTTGGAGCTGTCTTAGCGAAAGGAACAGATTTAGAATAAAAAGGTAGATGATCAATTTCTAAAAATTTACAAGATTTGTGTATACATTTATTGTTATCCCACATATTGGTTGTATGACCAAAGTGCTTGTTATAATGAATTGGGCAATGTTTATTCTCAATTTTAATATATATTTTCTTCCAGCCCCCTAACTAACTTCATTCAAGTTTTAAACCATATACAAAACAATGAAATATATATTTGAGAGTTTTACTAAAATACTCCTTATTAAGCTTCAATTAATTTTATTTTGAAACCTACGATCAAATCTGACTTATACAATGTGGATATAATTCCAATTTTTATGTGTAGTGCTAACTCTACATATTTAAACTAGTAGTAAGGTTTATGGATAAACAATTCATTTATAGCACAATTCAAGAGTACTTAACAATGAACAGATACGTACCTCTTACATCAACCGTCCAATATTTCTCGGACTTTTTCTTTGACTTGTTCGCTAGATTGTTGATTGCAAGTGTAGATGCATCAATGTTGTCAGGTTCAGGATGTGGAGGTGGCACATGTTGGTTCGTAGGTGGTGTAGGCCCTTCAGTCGGTGTGGGAGCAGTATTGATGGGTTCATTTGCAGCCGGTGTGGGACCAGTCATAATATGTAATCTTCTTTTTCTTGCCATACCTAAAAAGGAACATTAAAAGGAACATGACAGAACATTAATCAACAAAATATTTGTAAGCAAAGGTAAACAAACAAAACATGACAGAAAACTAATTCTAGCACTAAACAATGTATGACATATACATAATTGATATTGTAAGATTAAACAATGTAGCAGAGGAGGCTGTAGAGCAGATATTATTTAATTGAAATTGTATGACTGGATCAGACCCAAGATAAGTTTGATTTGAATTTGAAGGAAGTAGTAATATGGGCTTGCATAAAGTTATTGGGCTTACAAAACAATTGGGCCATAAGGAAGCATGATGAGAATTTGAAGCTCAGAGAGAAGGAATATTATTCAGCTCTACATTATAAAAAACAGGGGTTCTCATCTAAGGAAAACTTATCTAAAACAAATGCTGAAGAAGTTTCTTTATTATTCAAGTTAAAGGCAAAGTTTAGTAACCTTGACCATTTTTCAAAACCTCAATTAGCAGCTATTAAGGAAAATTACGGTTTCATAACATATCCCACAAATGGTCCCTGTGAACTTTCAATTGATGCTTTGATGATTCAAATGATTGATCATGGTGCTCTCATAAATTTTTGGGTAAGAGTTGAAAGCTCCCCAAATATGGAAACATCATTGAGAGGTGAGAAAGTTCTTATATTCATTAACAAAAAGAGTAAAGGAAGGATGATGAATAGGAGGAACTTTTTACGTGTAGCTCTAGCATCAAAAAATGGAAGAATAAAAGTTATGAAGCTTGAGTTATACTGGCCTATGATAAGTTCTGTAATTGGTTTGGCTTGTTGTGAAGCTAAAAACATTGAGAAGGAGGCAAGCCCAACCAATGAAGCACTCTTAAGCTTACCTTCATATAGCCAAGACATGGCAACTAAGGTACCAACTATCCCTGTCATTCATTTTGGTAAGGGTTATTTGATCCTTGGAGGGGAATGTAGTTTAATGTCCATCATTATAGAATCTACAAAGGTGTTGTATGTGACAGCAAAAAGATTGAGTTATGAATTGGAGGCTTATTCTTCTTATTCATCTAAGTTGACAAAGGAAATCATGTTAATTTGTAGAAAGAGGATTGCCACATTGATGTCTACTCTTCAATTTGAAAATGGTACAATAAGAGTTATAGTAAATGATGGTGTAGTAAGATTCTGGGGAATTGCAGAGGAAACAATATTTGATATATTTATGATGCAAAGGAGTTTGCTCTTGTTTCAAAATTCAAGGTAATGAGAATTATCTGGTGGAGAATTATCTTCATTTCTCATGACAGGGACGTGCACACATTTCAAATTAGTCTTTCCAGCATTGGTGATAAATTTCTAGCAACCTTTTTCAAGTTGGCTTGGAACTTTAATGCTTGCTACTTGGATGGCCAGCCAATGTAAAAATGGTGTTATTAAATTCTTCAGCAATGGTAATACCATGGGACCCAGGGAAGATCAAGGTTTTTATGGCTAAAGTTGTTTGTGAATGTTGTTGGATCCATTCCCTTGCAATCTGTGGTTTAATTCATTGGGAAAATAGCAGAAGGAATCATTCTCAACCATTGCCATTTTGTATGAATGAGGATTGGCAGTTGGCACGAGAACCAGAAGATGTTCTAGAAGTAAGAAGAAATGAGGGAAAAGAAGTTGAGATGCTGATCAAATGGAAGGGCTTACCCGATTTTGAGAACTCATAGGAACCTCTGGATAAGTTCAGGACTGAGTTTCCAAGATTTCTTCATGTGGACAAGAAGAGTTTTGAAGGAGGGGGTATTGTAGACACCCACTAGTTTATGAGAGGCAGAGGGGTATGAAAGGCAATTCCACTAAGTAACAAATTTGTGTGGGAGTGAGTGCACACGGCCAGCTGGCAGTGAGAGAGTGGCAATTGCATTATATATAGTGAGGAAATAGCAGAGTTAGTTATGCATGATCAGAGCTATTCTCTTGTGCATCTTTGGGGCTGTTAAGCTGCTTATGCTTAGAATCACTTTTCTGCTTATTGCTTATTTCATTTCTCTGTATTAAAGCTGAATTCCATATGACCTTCAGCTCAATTTATCAATAATATTCCTATTTCTATCAATCTACTGTTCTATTCATTATTTCTGCATATCGGATCCTATCAATGACATATACATAAATAAAATAAAGCCAAAAGGATGATATCAGCAAGAAATAGAGAGATCAAACAAGGCCATTGCATATCCCTTATAATTCGTTGAAACCACGAAACCATGATATATATGAAACAAAAAACGCAAATGGGTACTAGATGATATTTTCAGATTAAACCATAGCAAATTCGAGAATAATTAGTTCAACTTTTCAAATGATAAAATTGAAAACCATAGTAGAAAAATAATGTAGCAGAGGTTGTAGAGCACATGTTATTTATCATTTGCATACAAACCAATTTAACCAAACCCAGCATGAAATTGTGATTATATACATCAAACATATATAAAATAATGGTTTTGCCTTTTATAAGAGAATCCAAATGTGTAATGGTTGATTTTGGGCAAAGCATGAGATCACCTATTCACACCCAAATGGTTTGTATTTTACAGAGCCATAAGTTACTTACACATAAGTTAATTGTAGGAGGGAATTGAATATATAGGCTTGGTTATAATGTCATTCTTTCAAATTTACTCACCCTTTATTATAAGAATTCATTTGAATTTTCAACTTCATTAACTATTACGTCTCCGATAAGTAGGGCAACAAAAGAAAATTGAGTTAAAATGGAAAATTGTCCTCAATGGGAATCGAAACAGTGCCTTGCTCTCAATTTTGATCTCTTAATCTTTCCATTAAACAGGACATATTGAATAGGGAAGGCTTAGCATGTGAGGCTGATTAGTATCACAGGTGCTACAACTCTATGTAATGATTATCATTTACGGCTGTAACATAATTCACTCAAATAGCTGCGAACCGCGAACCAATTCGTCTAAACCGGTTCACGGTACTTTTCCGAACCCGGTTCACACAAATTCGCCCAGAATTCACATTTGACCGCGTACCAAAAAAACAACTTAGAAAAAAATGAATTTAACTCTATATGAAAAGAGGTTTCTCAACCTAACATAATTTTTATATGAATTTAACTCCCTATTTAGTTCAAAACTTTGATATATACCCTATACCTTACTCAAATGAATAATGAGTCACTCGAAAGTTTCAACACCCTTTACACAAGTCTCATGAATTCAAATAGCTCATATTATAAATTATATTGAAACTGTGCATCAACAGGGAAGAGAACTATAACACTGTCAAAACCCTAACAATTAAACTTAAAAAGAATCCTAGAAATTAAACCACTAAACTGAAAACCCTAAAATCAATTTGTAAAGAATCCAAGAAATTAACAACTTAACAAATTATTATCATTGAAAATCATCATTATCAACTTAACATAGAGTGTAATCAGAGAGAGATGAAGAGAGAGCTGTGAAACCTGTGGAGGAGGAGCTAGTGACAGAGGAATGAATCGATTTTGCTGAGATCGAATTTGCTACTACCGGTGTTGAGATCGATTTCGCTGATTGTGGCCTTGATCAGAATGAATCGTTTCAGTATAGTTATGGTTTTGCTTTGCGTTCGTTCTACTGTTGCTTTGCAAAGCCTTGTGTTGTGTTGTTCTGTTATGTGCGTTTCAGTTTTATTTTATTTATGTTTTTTGAATTTTTTTTTTATATTTCAGTTTTATTTATTTTTTTAATATGAGACTTACCAAAACAAACAAATTTATATAAGTTTAGCATTAAGAAAAATAATAACAATATATATTAAAAAATTATTGCTATCAAGTTACTACCTCCGTTCCTTTTTACTTGTCGTTTTGGCAATTTAGGTTATATTTTGTCTATTATACCCTCCTTCCTATTTTATTTTATTTACAAAATTTTGTATAATATTTTTTTGTTGACACAATATAATCTTTTTATTGTATATAAATTTTGTTTGTTTTTATATAAAGTTTGTTACAATTTTTTTGAAAATAGATAATATTTGTGAATAAGTATGAATTTATTGGGGGATTAAAAATATGATATATATTTAAAAAAGGGCATGATAGGAAATTTAGGTGCAAAATTACACTCTCTTATTTTGGTCTTTTTTTTCTAAAACGACAAGTAAAAAGGAACGAATGTAGTATTTAATTGGTCCTCATCAATTTTAATAAGGGGGGTTATTGGATTAGGATTTCGAGGGATTTCGAGGGATTATTTTGACAAAAAAGTCTTGAAGATTTTAAAAGAATTCGTGGGATTATATTGATTTTGTGAGATTTTGAGAGACTTTTTTTAAAAGATATTTTACAATCAAGATTATTTTTATTTTTTTTTGACAAAAACAATCAAGATTCTTAACACAGGATTTTGTGAGATTATAAAAAAAAAAAAATCTTGATTAAAAATCTTCATTGAATAACAACGGATTTTGTGGGATTGAAAAAAAACAAAAAAAATCTTGATTGAATAACACAAGACTTTTAAAATCCATTAAAATCCCTCAAAATCCATTAAAATCCCTCAAAATCTTAATTGAATAACCCCCCTAATATTCAAAATTTTATACTCTTCAATGTAATTTTACATGAATAATTTAAATATTTTATTTTAAATTAGTATTCAACTTTTAATATAATTATAAACTTAAATATAAATGATGGCTCAATTAACAAGTGTGTCTAGAACTACGTTAATTTACCTTTTTCGTATTCTTCTATAAACAATGGTTTAATTTATGGTATTTGAACGACACAATATAACTCTAATTTAACCAGCCTAAAAAGTGAAATTTGATTTGTTTTTAATATAAAAATAAAGATCGGATACTTGTTCTTTGACAACATGGAACTTCACAAAATTTCGCCTAATCAATTGTAACTAATTTTTTAAAAAAAATCAAGTCAAAACAAAATATAGAAAGAAAAAGAAAAGCAAAAAAAATTGAATAAAAGGCAATTAGGGGCGGTTGGGAGGCAGTTGGGAACCGCCGGTAATCACAAACATCAATAAATAAATAAACGCAAACCGCGGCGGTTTACAACCGCCGGTAATCAGCAAAACTGAAAAAAAAATATAAAACGCATTCAGAGGCGGTTAGAACCGCCGCTAAATGTTTCCAAGTGTGGCGATGCATCTAGCCGTGGTTTAAACCGCCGCTAATCCACTGTTTTTCTGCGGCAGTTGCCCAACCGCCGGTAAAAATGTAAAGCGGCGGCGGTTATGGCAAAACCGCCGCTATCCGACCACCGTTGTATTCTTATTTTCTTGTAGTGTATACTCTTGGTTTAACACATCCAAATTTCCAAAATGCCACTGTATAATTAACCATTCTAAAACTTTCACTAAATATCTCATATTATTATTATTCAACTCATCTGATTAATTCTCCGAAACTCCTATTTAATTGACGCATCGTCTTTCTCTAATTTCCGAATAAAATCTAGTTATTACCTAAGAGGTTGGGATATTACAATCTACCCCCGTTAAATTAATTTCATCCTCGAAATTGGAAGAACCAAAATCCACAATGTTTATCCATCTGATGTCTCTTCGTGTTCAACTTCCAAGGTCAATGATTTTCTTATTCTCGTGATCACCTAATATTCTATATAGTTGGTTGGACTAGTTGAGATTTAGATTTCATCTCGTTGGGAACTTATTGTGCCCTATTCTATTTCCGCACTAGGTCTTTTAAGGTTCATACCTCTAATCATTTTGGCCTTGCGATTAACCAATACATACTTCTCAACCACATTCCTTGCCTAGAGGGTGGTCGTAATCTTATTCTTATTTCACTTCTCTGTCTAATTATCTCTATCGACTAGTTCGTTGGTTAAGTGTTAGGTTCTAAATCTTCCTTCTATGCATCTACATTCTTCCTGTATTGGTTCATAGAGTTGGGAGGGTCAAGTTCGCTTGGTTTAGCTTACACTGCCGTTATTCATTTCTTTAACCATCGTAATACTTACATTCCATTGTACGAGATAGTTTATCCACTGTTCTTTCCATTTATTCATCTTGTTGCGTACTCTGATTCCTAACGTTCAACATTTTTCTTAACTTTTATCCTTTACTTCTGGTCACCAAGGTGTTTCTCATTGGAATTCTCTTCTGCTATCTAACATCTTGTTACGCATTTGTGCTTAAATTACAGTTTACTACTACAGACCACTACTACTCCTACTACGTCCAACTTATTGTGTATTCTTATTTTGCTTCTCATTCGCCACCATTTCTATACCTCAATACATTCTAAACTAGGTATTGGCTCCATGGAGATTTACTCTAACGGCTTCCCATCTTATGTTCATCTGCCTCTCCTAGTCGTTGTAGCAAGGTTACATCCAATCTTTCACTTACTTTGCGTCAACTGGTATCTGGCCTAGTGGTCCAGAGGTTCCATTTAATTTCAATGCTTTGAATATCCACTAGGTTATAATCCTATGTGTACTGACTTAACGATATCCGCTTATTGCTCTACGCTACTAGAGCATGTAATATTGCTGGATAGTCTTAACGGTCAAACTAATACACTTTTAGTGTACTAAAGTTTCCTATGTTAGGTTAAACTTAAGGTCTAAGGAAATGAGGTCATCTGGTTACTAAATATACTTAGATCGCTTCATGAATTTTCATACCTTGGTTTTCTCCGAAATAGTACGAAGTAATTCCCAGATGTTCCATATGCTTACGTGGAAAACTAAGAGTTGATTCAGACGTCGTTGAAAAAAAGAGATTGGTTTAAGTAAGGCTAAAGAATCATATTCATGAAATCTAGGAATATAAAAGGAGCAGTTGACATATCGACTGTCATGGAAAGAAGTTCAATGTCCATATCCAATTTTTGAATGCTATATTAGACACATCGGGTTTGATTTGAAATAGACGATAATCTGTTCCAAGAGGTCATCAACTTTGGGAGGCGGTTACTTATACTTAGGGTAACTTATCTATGTTGACAACTATCGATACTGAATCTTATATTGTCATCTTTCGCTTTGGTCAACAGGAATGGTACACTTCAAGGTGACACGTTTGGTCGAAATACAAGAATTCTAGAATGATTATTCTAATTGAATTTCTAACTCTCTGGGTTTTACTAACAACATCTCACACGGTACAACGAACATGGTTATGCTCTTCAAACTAGATCTATGAAAACTCTAAACTTCCCTAAGGTACAACTATGAGGATATCTTCTGAAATGACATTCAAGTGATACTGAGTTTCGGATAGGGTACAGATTCTTTTACGTTAGCAACAAATCAACTTTTAGTGAGCCATATTGTTTCCTTTTCTTATAATCTCTGGCTTGGCTTCTTACTAAACTCCGGAGATAAACGCTTAGAGGATTCTCCAACGACTGAAAGATATACTTACGTGGTGGTCCTTGCGGACTAGCACATGACAGTAGAGCCAACATCATTCCACGATGTTTTTAGGCTTTGGTCAAATCAGAATTGTTGTTGCTGACGCAACATCTGATCTAGAATATCCATATTCGAATCTTGTTCCTAAGTAGTGGCACGACGAGATCATCCTCTTCGGCTTTCCGACATAATATACTAACTGTCATAAACAATATTAGGTTGATCAGACCTAATAAGTCATAACAACCAAAATAAATACCAGAAATTCGAAAGGTTGATGATTTGAATTGACTACTAATGACCCAAGGCAAGGTCTGGTTTGAACCGACCTGCTCTGATACCAAATGTAACACCCATACTAGAATTGCCTAGGATTCTAGATGAACATTCACATTTTTAATCCGGATACATTAATAGTACAAGAGTTACATGAAGTTCATAGAACAATTACATAAATACTTTATGTAAAGACTGTTTGTTACAATGCAAAAAAGAAATAAATCCAGAATACAAATACTTGAGTACAACCTATCTAAGTCTAAAATAATAACAAATAGTGCTGAAACTTGAAAACTAAGTCATTAACTTCCAGTTGCAGCATAACCCTTAACCTGCCCGTCTTAACGTGCTTATCCGAAGAAGAAAAAAATACACGTTGGGTGAGACTACTTGTCTCAGTGAGTTCCACCTATCTCAAGTGCCCCTCACTCAGGGAACTAGTGGTCTTTCTACGTTATTCATACTTGCATTCTAGGATTGATCATTTCATTCATCATAATCATCATATCATTGGTTCCATCATTTAAACATAATATAAAGTGTATCACAAATTATTATCTGAGTTGATTTTTACGGAATGAGTCGAGGTGAGTGTCCCGAAACATTCCCCATAATTTCTTCTCCAATACCAACTATGGGCTAGAGAACTAAAACATTCCTCACATTTATTATTAACATTCCTGAACATAGTCGACAAACATACCTGACAAAAGTCAGTAACATACCCGACATGTCAGTAACATAGCATAACCCGGACTAAACCAGTACATAATATATTTGATCAATCCTGTAACATAATATTTCACACAATCCCATAGTATATACCATACCAATTTCCATAATTGATATTCCTACATTTAATCCTCTTATCATATTCTCGGTATTTCTAACCTTATCTAATTAACCTACATTAGAATCAATTACTCTACAAATTACACATGCAATGGGAAGGAAGGGAAAACCACTGCATGTATTATTTAGGGAACTAATCTAACATCTTTGTCAAAGTATTAATCCTCAGATTTTCTACTTAAGCACTAAGAATCATATATTGATTCATAGATGGGTGGGACTTAGTTTCCACTACTTTTCCTTAGTTACTAATATAAATCTGCATAATACCAATACCATACAAATTTGGTTCATAATTTTATCTACCCCAAGGTGGGTTCTATCTAAGGAACTCACCATTGACTAAAGCTCGACTTTCCGAATGCTTCAGCGCAACCACAACCATCCTCCAAATATTTCTGCACAAATCCGTATCTTATCTCCAACTTCGGATTGATCTCCCGACTTCGTCCCTTAATCGAATTTCATGAAATCCGGTACGAAAAAAGAAGGTAAATTTTTAAGCTTTTTAACAGAACAATATTTACTTAATTCCAAGTTATGATGGGAGAACTCTTAGCATTTTAATGCAGGTCTGTCCAATGCAATTCTTGTATCCTTACTGCATCAGATGTTCAACTTTAAAAATTGGTACCGACCTCATTTCTTATCGAAAAATCGTAAAACCAGTGTCCAAACGACAAGCTTTAAGTCATCTTTCCATAGAAACAAACCCCACTAAAATCGGAGTTTCGAGAAGAGAGTTATTACCTTATCATCGAAGGTCTGTCATAACTCGAATTATGCAGAACTCAGCATCAGAGTCCCAACTTCAAATGCAGATTTCAACATCATTTTGGATCCAAGTCGTACAAACTTGGTGCCTAATCTGAAGGGAACTTTTTCTAGATTCAGAAACTTTAAGAATCGTTCAAATTAGAGTTACAGGGAGAGAAATAAAACACAAACATCGCCGTCAGGTCCAGAATTATGACAGAATTATTTCACCAACTTGAACACAGAATTCTCTAGTTATACCTGATGAAATTGCATGGTTCCAGTGCCTACATCGTGTCAAATTATGTCTACTTTCCAATGGTTTAGATTTCAAACAAAAAGGGTTTACACACAGAGAGTTGTCTCAAATTTAGTAACAGTGTGTGAACTCGAAAATTCATTTTTGATTTCTCTTTTTTTTGTGTAATTCCATCAAATCATCAAGCACAATCCTTTAACAATCAATATCAGTCCATTTAACTTGTCAACTCACTTTTAAACATCTAGGGTCTTAGGAGCTTTGAACAACAAATGAAGAACAAGTAGAGAGGGTTTGGTTATTTTTACCTTGATACTTTGAGTCTTCAAAACATCCAACAATCTCTAATTTTGTCTACTAACATCTCCAATCTTCAAGTCTCTTACTCCTAACCCAACCCCGTTCTTCAGAGCTTCAGTTACAAGGGACACATTTATCACACATGCATCATGTTTTAGCAATTCCTAGCGTGTTTAGAATTTGGGTTTTAGGGAAAGAAAATGAAATACAAATCTCATGGAGAAGAAGGAGAAATGGAATTAGCTAGATATGATTTGTGAATTAGCTACACTAAATCACTTACTGCCATCATTGATTGGATCTAGGATTGGTTGAAAGGAAGATGAAAAGTAGTGGGTTTGAGAGAAAGAGAGAGATACGTGAGGGAAGAGAGATAAGAAAGGAAAATTTCTGAATTTGTGTGGTGTTAATCACCTCTTATATGTTATCTATACTCTTGGTTTAACACATCCAAATTTCCAAAATGCCACTGTATAATTAACCATTCTAAAACATTCACTAAATATCTCATATTATTATTATTCAACTCATCTGATTAATTCTCCGAAATTCCTATTTAATTGACGCATCGTCTTTCTCTAATTTCCGAATAAAATCTAGTTATTACCTAAGAGGTTGGGATATTACAATCTACGCCCGTTAAATTAATTTCGTCCTCGAAATTGGAAGATCCTAAATCTACAATGTTTATCCATCTGATGTCTCTTCGTGTTCAACTTCCTAGGTCAATGATTTTCTTATTCTCGTGATCACCTAATATTCTATATAGTTGGTTGGACTAGTTGAGATTCAGACTTCATCTCGTTGGGAACTTATTGTGCCCGATTCTATTTCCGCACTAGGTCTTTTAAGGTTCATACCTCTAATCATTTTGGCCTTGCGATTAACCAATACATACTTCTCAACCACATTCCTTGCCTAGAGGGTGGTCGTAATATTATTCTTAATTCACATCTCTGTCTAATTATCTCTATCGACTAGTTTGTTGGTTAAGTGTTAGGTTCTATTGTACGAGATAGTTTATCCACAGTTCTTTCCATTTATTCATCTCGTTGCGCACTCTAATTCCTAACGTTCAACATTTTTCTTAACTTTTATCCTTTACTTCTGGTCACCAAGGTGTTTCTCTTAGGATTTCTCTTCTGCTATCTAACATCTTGTTACGCATTTGTGCTTAAATTACAGTTTACTACTACAGACCACTACTACTCCTACTACGTCCAACTTATTGTGTATTCTTCTTTTGCTTCTCATTCGCCACCATTTCTATACCTCAATACATTTTAAACTAGGTATTGGCTCCATGGAGATTTACTCTAACGGCTTCCCATCTTATGTTCATCTGCCTCTCCTAGTCGTTGTAGTAAGGTTACATCCAATCTTTCACTTACTTTGCGTCAACTGGTATCTGGCCTAGTGGTCCAGAGGTTCCATTTAATTTTAATGCTTTGAATATCCACTAGGTTATAATCCTATGTGTCCTGACTTAACGATATCCGCTTAATGCTCTACGCTACTAGAGCATGTAATATTGCTGGATAGTCTTAACGGTCAAACTAATACACTTTTAGTGTACTAAAGTTTCCTATGTTAGGTTAAACTTAAGCTCTAAGGAAATGAGGTCATCTGGTTACTATAGATACTTAGATCGCTTCATGAATTTTCATATCGTGGTTTTCTCCGAAATAGTACGAAGTAATTCCTAGATGTTCCATATGCTTACGTGGAAAACTAAGAGTTGATTCAGACGCCGTTGAATAAAAGAGATTGTTTAAGTAAGGCTGAAGAATCATATTCATGAAATCTAGGAATATAAAAGGAGCAATTGACATATCGACTATCATGGAAAGAAGTTCAATGTCCATATTCAATTTTTGAATGCTATATTAGACACATCGATTTGATTTAAAATAGACGATAATCTGTTCCAAGAGGTCATCAACTTTGGGAGGCGGTTACTTATACTTAGGGTAACTTATCTATGTTGACAACTATCGATACCGAATCTTATATTGTCATCTTTTGCTTTGGTCAACAGGAATGGTACACTTCAAGGTGACACGTTTGGTCGAAATACAAGAATTCTAGAATGATTATTCTAACTGAGTTTCTAACTCTCTGGGTTTTACTAACAACATATGTAGTACCCGGCGCAAAAAAAATATACAGATATCCAATGATGAAATGCAATGCACAAATGTAAATAATGAAGCCGCCACCATACTTTATTTATCCCGTGAGGGGAAAGGAAAATAATGATAAAACCTTGAAAAGATCGGGTTCGGGAGTTGGTTACATGAGGGGAAGGCGTTAACACCCCCTCATATCCGTTGTACTCAACGGGAACCATTTAAGGAATTTTGGTTTGCATAAACAGAGATTAACCGCATAAGAAGAAAATATTACCGCACATCGAACAGAAAAGGAAAAAATAGTTTTTTATTATTTGGCTTGACGAGAGAGGCTCTCGCTCCTACGTATCCCCCAAGTACAATGAGGAAGTCAAAGCTCACGTAGTTCTTCCTGAAAAGAAAGATTTGTGTGTTGGTTGTTTTTAGTGAACGATGCTTAGGTCGCATTTCACTGATACAACAGTATGCTTGTATGCTCGCTTCGGAGGCTTAAGCGTTTGTCTGTAGCAGGGGAATGGATAAAGCGCCATCCATTTAGGAAAAAGAAGTTGAAAAAGATTTGACTGCACAAGGGCAGTTGCAAAAAGAGTTGACTGGGTTGAGTGTCTTTTAGATTTTCTGAGGAATTATTCAGTGAATGAGAATAGTCCTCAGTCGCGAGCCATGCGGCAGGTACTTAGACTATTCAAGAGATGAAAGTCATGCGTCAGACATCTCTCTTTTCATTCAATAAGCATTTTCAGAGTTTTCAAGTTTCAGAACAGAAAAAGAAAAAAGAAAGGTAGGAGAAGAGAGGAATGTAAATGCATGAATGCAGATGACATATAATCAATGTACTCAATAATTAAATATGCATCAGATATGAACATATAAGCAAGTAATCACGTATCAGACAAAGAGAAAGAAGTCATCAATTATAAGCAGACAGCATAATTCAGTCGAGTAGGAAAAAGTCAACATAAAAAGTCAACCAAAAAGTCTACGCAAAAAGTCAACTACAAGTCAAACTAAGAAGTCAAAGTCAAAAGTTGACCTAAAAGTCAAGGTCAGAAGTTGAGACAGAGACAAGTCATGGGTCAGACTCTGTCTCGTGGTTTGTCGAAGAAATTCTAATTTAAAGTTTTACAGATTTGAATTAAAAATAACTTAGTCAAAGTCATGCGTCAGTGACCATTTATTTTTAACCCATTTTACTAATCTAAGTTCCTAAAACTCCGAATTAAAAAGTTAATCAGTCAAAGTCATGCGTCAGAGACTAATTACCTTTTTAATCCGCTTTTTCTAATCCAAGTTGTAAAAAGTCCGAATTAAAAAATTAATCAGTCAAAGTCATGCGTCAGAGACTAATTACTTTTTTAATCCACTTTTTCTAATCTAAGTTGTAAAAACTCCGAATTAAAAAATTAATCGGTCAAAGTCATGCGTCAGAGACGAATTACTTTTTTAATCCATTTTTTTCTAATCTAAGTTGTAAAAACTCCGAATTAAAAAATTAATCAGTCAAAGTCATGCGTCAGAGACCAATTACTTTTTTAATCCGTTTTTTTTTTTTATATTAAAATCAAAGAGTTATCAAAAAAGAAAAGAGAAAGAGGGGGTGCACATAACAAACAGCATGTATATATAACAAATTAAAACAGAATAAAATTATGGGCTTAAGGCCCAATTTTCAGTTCACAGAGGGGGGTGCGCGTAACACTTCAGGGGTGTAAAACTCAATTTGGACCAATGAGCCCAATTTTCTAATCACAAAAAAAAAACTGAAAGGAGTGCAAACAGTAAGTTAAAGGGTGCAAATAACAAATCCTTTAAACAGATTTCAGGCCCAACTGTGCCAGGCCCTAACCCATTTCACACCAAACCGGATTGGGTCGAACGGTTCAGCCCGACCCGGAACCGGTCTTGACTCAGAATAAAATATATATATATATATATATATATATATATATATATATATATATATATATATATATATATATATAACGCGTCAGCAAATCGCGGGCTGACACGTGTCTTGGTGTCTCCTTCCTCATGCGGCCGAGTTGGATGACTCGCTGACTCAGTAAGCTTCCATTGAAGCTTGCGAGTTGTGACTCGCTCGACTCAAACAACACAAATCACGACCAAATCAAGCAAACAAATATATCATTTCGCACGGTTTTTCGCATAGATTATAGACAGAGAATCAGAAAACACAATCGAAGCCTAAATCAACACATACGAACGGAAATCCGAAACTTGGTAAATTTTAAAACATGGTTTTCAATCGCGATTTCAACGAAACAATTAATGGAAAAGCTTTTAAACACGATTCCGATCACAAATCAACATAAATCGCACGCCAAAAGGTCCAGAAACACGTGATTAACTACCTTCTTAGCTTTGATGAAAATGGGTTTCGGATTCAATGATTTTGGTGCCGTTTTGAAGCGTCCGGACGCGATTCAAGTATCAATACGTAGAGGAGAGTGAGGTGAACGTTTTATCTTTTGATGATTTTGTGTGTTGATCAAGATTTAATAGTGAAATTAGGTTTTGAAATTTTTAGGGTTTTTTAGGAGAAAGAAGAAGAGAACGGCGCTGTGTAAGAAAAGAAGAGAGAATTGATCTGAAAAATGTGAACAGTGAAAAAGAGTTAGGGTTATCATAAATGAGGTCCTATTTATAGGGCTCATAAAATTGGGGTCATTTTGTGATTTCTGAACTCTTGTGGGTAAAAAGAATGAAAAATGAAGTTGGGGTGGAAATATGATTTTAAAAAGGTGTAGGAGATGAGGTGGCAAATGGTGATTGGTTAGGAAAAAAAATGTCATAAGGAAAAAGATGAAATGCAAATAAAATAAAATAAAATAAAAAGGAAGAAAAATGCAAATAAAATATAGCAAAATATAGAAATAAAATGTAAACTTAAATACAAAGATAAAAATTATTTTTGAATATTTTTACTATTTTTCGCCTAAAAAGATAAATTGCGATAATTAAAAGAAATAAAGAAAAGTGAAAAAAATGTAAGCAAAATTTATTAAAAATCTATTTTTTTTTGGGTATTTCTTATGAAAAATAAGAAATAATTTTTAAATAAAATATTTATTTTAAAAAGCTCAAAATTAGGGTATTACAGCTGCCCCTATTTAATTGTCTTATACTCGAATGCGTAAATGACTTGCGCCTTTATGCGTTCGAAGTAAAAGATAATTAAATACAAATGCCCTAATTTTGTGGTGTGAATGTGATGTAATGATAATGAATGCATATGGAAGATGAAGGTGGAAACATACCTGGAATAACTAGTAACTGAATACCTGAGAATGAAATGATCATTACCCGCCCTATGAGTGTATAGACCATAAAAGCTGAGCCGCCTCCCCTCAGGGTGCGTTACCTCCAAAACTGATCATTACTCACCCTATGAGTGTATAGATCATAAAAAACTGAGTCGTCGCCCCCCCTATGGGCGTATTACTCAAAAATTGATCATTACTCGCCCTATGAGTGTATAGATCATAAAAAATTGAGTCGTCGCCCCCCCTATGGGCGTATTACTCAAAAACTGATCATTACTCGCCCTATGAGTGTATAGATCATAAAAAACTGAGTCGTCGCCCCCCTATGGGCGTATTACTCAAAAACTGATCATTACTCGCCCTATGAGTGTATAGATCATAAAAAGCTGAGTTGTCACCCCCCTATGGGCGTATTACTCAAAAACTGATCATTACTCGCCCTATGAGTGTATAGATCATAAAAGCTGTGTTGTCACCCCTCTTATGGGCGTATTACTCAAAAACTGATTCTGAAAGTACTCCACTAGTGCTTTGACGTATCTTTGGGTAAAGAAACTTCATTAAGGATGCGGTCAGAAACCAACTTGCTGAGGTACGGCGTACCAACTTTACTGAGAATTCGGCATGCTGAATAGCTTACTGGGAACATATGATTTATCAAATGATTCACTGAGAATGTTGTGCATACCAATTTTGCTAGGGAAACCGTTTATCAAACGATTTACTGGAATACAGCATTTCAACTATCTTACTGGAGATAACCATCTCAACTGAATCACTGGAGAAAGGATCTATTTAACTCTTCTGACTGAGGAAGTTGTATGTAGACCAATCTGTTGTATATAACCATTACTGAATTATTCACTGGGGAAAGGACCATCAACCCTTTCTGGTAGGTGTAGAGTGAAGATTCGTCTGATAAGAATGAAACTCTGTTGACCAACTTGCTGAATATCAGTGATCATAACCAAATAAGTTCACTGGGGAGACTCAAGATTCACCAATCTTCCTTGTCAAGAAATTACGATTCATCAACCATTTTTCTGAAAATGTGGCGTTCCAACTGACTTACTAGGGGTGAACAAATGTCAACTGCCTCACCGGGGAAAGAAACGACCCCTCAACCTTTATCATTGAGAATATGATGCTCTGACTTATCTGCTTGGGGATGGCACTTTGTTGACCAATTCAATGGGGAATAGATTCATCAACCCTTATTGTTAAGAAGTTACGGTTCAATAACCGTCTTATTGGAGAATTAGGTCCACAGACCCTTGTTACTGAACAAGAGATCAAAGTCTGCAACCTGTTAAGACAACATTTTAAACATGTACTTCATGAATGCATGATTGTGCACCTCTGATGCCTAAATGCAGAACTAATGCATGTGCAGGATTTGGTGTGATTCTTTTTATGCATGAACCTATATGCGTGAATGCATGAATATGCATGAATACATGAATTTCCGGGTTTGTTTTGAGGAGAGTTTGAATTTCCCGGCACCGAGAATTTAAGTAACTCCATTGAGGTGAAATCCTGAGATGTTGACTGTCGTTGCTGGACGAACGTTCAATCAAGCTTCCAAAAACAATAGCAACTTTCTTTATGAGATGGAATCGAGAGATTGCCATGATTTTCTATAATGGATTGGGACAGTTTACTGTATGCCACTGGTTTCCCTTCAGATGTTTTAAAAATCAAAACAGTTTGTAATTTTTTCAAATGCTTTTATTTTTCACAATGCTTGAATGCTTTATTTATTAACAAAATGAATAGCACAAACATATGCAATCAGAACATAAAAGCAAGCAGACACAATATGATTGAAAGTGAGAATTTTATTCATTGCGCGAAAAACGCGGAAAGTTTTTACAACTGGATGCTAATCCCTCAATGAGGTGATTGCAAATTGAAACTAAAATAATGGCAATGAAAATAAATGAATTCTACTGAATCATAACGATGTCATCCTTCTTCACGATCTCGAGTTTACAAGGCCTTGCTTTGGTGAAAGGAGACTGAGTCAATCCTTTATGTCTGAAAGTTTCATCTTCATGTAGTGTCAGGTATCGCAGCAGCGTGCATTGAGAGTGGAAACTCTTCACCATCCATGATATTAACAACCAAAGTTCTGCCATATCTTATTACATATGACTTTTCAGAAGATATAATCCTGACACAGTATGCCCCAAGCACTTGAATCTATGATGGATATGCCCCTGACCAACTGGTATTTGCAGTGTAACCAAATCTTGAACCAATTCACTATTGATAAGCAGGATATTCAACTAGTTTGCCCCTGTTTGGCATAATATATAAATGGCTTGCCCCTAGCTAGGAGCGTTTCAAATCAGCTTTGCCCATGATCAGACCACAACTCAGATCTCTTTGATGTCGAGTATTGATTTGCAGGTAAAATCATTTCTTTTGAAAAGGTTTTGCACATGCAAGTTTTTGAAACACATATGATGTGTAGAAAAGAAAGATAATTATTAGTTACTCAACAAACTGGAGGAGTCAGCTTAACAATACATTTGCCGAATGCTTTCAAAGTGAACCTAGTTTCAATTAGGTCTTTTGAGGGTTACAACATGCAATTAGGATTCATGTAAATCAAGCCAAAGGAAGATATAGATTGTGTTATCAAATTCCCCATACTTGAAACTTTGCTTGTCATTAAGCACATAAATAGTAACTCTTTTTTAGCACTTGTTTGAAAACACGATATGACAACTCTAATCATACGTGGTTGCCGGCTAGTAAAGAAAATCAAGTAATAAACATCAATACCACAAGTACTGTAATAACACAAAACCACATATTGCAGTCATAGACTCTCATCACATGAAGACAAATCTGAAGCATTTTATTGTAACTCTAACTTTTGCTTAAATTTTATTCACCCTTTTCATTCAGGTGCAATCACATTAAGCCCGTTATCTTGTACACACTCATGGTAGGAAAATTTGTTACTGATTATGATCATAAATCAAGGGGAGCTGGTAAAATCAGTTTGGTAAACCCCTCTTTTTCTTCCAAGTGCAGTTGCGGGGGATCAAATAGCAACCCGCCCTACCAAGTTCAGAACCAGTCTCCTATGAACCAACTACTAAATGGGTACATTTACTATGGTTTTTCAACAACTGCTGGGTTAAACAACTGTGTGAGGGTCATCTAACTCAATAAGTGCATTAACCAAAATATGCAAATTTTCATTTCTGGATCATTCACTTATGTTCATCGATTTCCTACTTAGTTTGTGTACAAGATGGTGCCGACTGCTAAGATAAACTACTGAGAGTTACTAAAAGACTTATGTTTAGGTCTTCGTCAAAATCAGTACTCAAATTGATCTTACATACTTCAAAGAGTCTAAGATGTTAAGACTACCGATTTTATTGAATCATTTCTGAATCTTCATAATGTAGCCTAAAGTGCAAAACAACCTATATACTCTTAAAGTGTCAGGTCAAGCATCAAACCAACATTGCTTATTTTCTTAAAAAAAAGAAAATATCTCAAGAAATTGGGAGAATCAGATAACAACAAAACATTTACTATGCAAGAATGACTCGATTCAATCACAATTTTTTATGAAACAATGCCTTTCATCATCAGCTATGTTTTTTCACAATTGAAAGCATACATCAGCAAAAATCAGTTATTCGTTTTCATCATCCTCGCTCCAAGTTTGCAAGTAATAAGAAAAAGAAGTGAGTACATATGGATTGATTACAAAACATGCATGTGCATTACATAATCTTAAATGCAAACAAATACTTGACAAGAGATAAAATGCCTGATCAACTTGCTCTTTCATATCCTATTATTGGGAGGCGCCCATTATGACCTCTTTCTTCGTCACCCGAAACCATGAAGAATTACGGCACAATTATGATTCAATAGATTCACTTCTGAATGATGATTCTCTTTTTTTTTTAATTTGATTGAATGCAAAAGTGTTTTATGAATGCAAGAAGTTATTGCCATTTTTCATTATCTTTTTTAAAACTGTAAAAGAAGAATAAATAAGACAGAAAATGCACAAGAAGTACTTTGTCATTAACTGCAAATTAAACATTAAAACAAAGTGGCCCTACAAGCACAACTATTTATTCAGGGCTGAACAAAGGTGTTTTGAAAAGGAAACAAATTACTTTGAAATAAAAACAACTTCAGGGATTCCAACAGCCTTTTAAGCACAGTCTCTGGAGAACACTGGCGCACCTAATCCTGGATCTTTCCATCAACATCCTTGTCATCAATCATAGCAATGTGACCATCAACACGGTAACCAGCACTGCTAAAAACATCCTCAATCTTTGGAATCTTGTCTTGAACCTTCTTTGGAGTTGCTATCCCTTTGGATGACTGGTAACCCAAACCAAAGCGATCCTTTTTCTCAGGCACAACTAACATCTGTCCCAAACCGGTAGACAGTCCTTCCTCTATGGCTACTTTCAAGCTTTTCAAAGATGTAACAGATCCCTTTTCTTTCCGACCGTCACTTTCGAGCTTTGCATGTTCATTCTGATTAACAGTGGCAACCAAAGTTTCCCTTTTGGCATATCCCACTTTCACTAAACCTTGATCCATCAGTTGTTGCAAACATTCCTTCAGCTTTGAACAGTGGTTTGGATCCTTTTGACAATCATCACAATCAGAGTGTAATTTCTCAAACTCTTCATAACTCAACAACATCGCTCGGACATATGACAAAGGTGTTTTGATCAGAGAAACATCCCTTATCAAATTTCCGCCAGTTTCAACACAATTTACATTACCCGTTGGATGCTTAGGCAATGGATCACTGGTCACATTGGGTCCGCTTTCTTTGAAAGTCAACTCATTCTCATCAATGAGGTCTTGTACTTTGTGCTTAAAAGCTTTGTAATTATCAGTAGCGTGACCCACAATACCAGCATGGTAATCGCATTTAGCGTTAGCGTCATACCAATCAGGGAATGGTGGAAGCAAAGGTCTTAACTGCTTAGGCGTCACTTTACCACTATGAATCAAGTAAGGGAGCAACTGACTGTACGACATAGGGATCAGATCAAAAACCCTACGAGCTTGTGGAGGATTCCGTTTTGGTGGTGTCTGTTGATGATGTTGAGGCACTAGATTTTGATACTGATAATTTGGAAACTGTTGGTGCTGAGCAGCAGCCAAGTATGGAAAGGGAAAGTAGGGAAATTGAACAGGTGCCGCCGGCTGTGCCTGACTGCCCCTTGAGGATATAGCATTAGTCTCACCTTCCTTCTTTCTGTTAAAGCCACCACCAGGCTTCCTTGTGTTATTGCTTTGTGAACCAGAAGCAGCTGAAATCTTCCCATTCTTGATCCCCATTTCGACTCTTTCCCCAACTCGGACCAACTCGGCGAAATCAGAGGGAGTAGGACTAACCAACCTTTTAAAGTAAGTCCCTTGCAGAGTATTGGTAAACAGGTCCACAAGTTCCGTCTCCAAGAGCGGAGGACGTACTTGAGAAGCTAAGGATCTTCATCTTTGAGCATAGACCTTGAAAGATTCACCCTCCTTCATGGTGGTATTTTGGAGCTGAGTGCGGCTTGGAGCCATATCCATATTATATTGGTATTGCTTGAGGAAAGCATTGGCCAAATCCCTCCACGACTGGATGTTACCTTTTTCAAGTTGCATGTACCAATTGAGAGGCACACCAGCCAGACTGTCTTGGAAACAATGTATCATCAGTTTGTCATCATGAGAATAAGAGGTCATTTTTCTGACATACATAACCAGATGATTCTTCGGGCAACTCAAACCCTTATACTTCTCGAAATCAGGCATTTTGAACTTTGGTGGAAGCACAAAATCAGAAACCAAGTACATCTTCGAGAAATCCAACGGATCATTACCCGTTTCTACCAGATTTAACTTCTCCTCTAGAGCCTGATATTTCTGTTCCAACTGAGGAGCAGAATCAACCTTTGGTTCTTCGACTGGGTGCACAGGTCCATGATGAGCGAACCTAGGCCCATAAGGTCCGGGACCCTGGTAAGCATCTCTAGGATCATCGAATGCCTCTTGATTCAAATCAATCACCTGTGGCGCGGCAGTAACTCTAGCAGGAGTTTCCACAAGTGGAGCAGAAGTCGCCGCCACATATCCTTGTGGAACATAACCCTTAGGTAGACCAAAAGTAAGCCAATCATAACCAGCAGAGGCATTTCCTTGAGTAACCACAACTGCAGGTGCAGGGACCTCAACCATCCTTGGTTGCATATTCATATTAGCCAACATCTCCAAGACCTGATCTAGCTTTCCACCCAATTGGGTCACTTGTCCACCCATCTGGGTAACCTCAGCCTAGAGCGCATCGTGCTTCTCTTGCCAATTGTCCATAATGTGATGAGCAACTTTTCTTGTAAAATAACGGTGCCGGAAGGTAGCTGTTGGAATGAATGGATGAAAATGAGATTTTTAATCGATAAAAATGCATGATTTTTTTTTTATGAATGAAAATGCATATTTTCATGCAAAAACTTTTCTCATATATATATATTTTTTTAAATGTATGAGAGATGAATATGCATGATTATTTTCATGAATGCATGGATGTCATGAATGCAAAGTGCATGGATATGATCACGGTAACATTGTATCATCTGGCGAACTTGATCTCAAAGTCACAAATCTTCCATATTCATAACAACAGGGTTCTTTTCAAAATGGAATCTCTGAGGTCAAAAGTTCAAAGTTACCTGTAACCCATCCCTCTCACATGTTGTTCTAAGTTGACACGGATTCCCAAAATCCTCGATTACTTTTCCCAAAAGCAACCTCATCTGGTTGAGATTATAACGCCAACTGGATGAGTCAACATCATAACCTCGACACAGGTTCTACACGGTGGTCCCTAGACAAAAGTTTCGGATACGTAGACTGGATAAAAAGGCCCCCGGAGTCCTGGACCCCACATGGAAAAAACCGAACCCAAAGCCATGCGGCAGAGAGCCCAACCTTTCCAAGGGAATCTATTCCGAGCGGAATTTTCACACCGGAACTCAAAGTCACATGGCCGAGAGCCCAATGCAAAAATCCCTCAACTAATCATAAGTTTCTCTCTGGTCCGGTTATGAACCATAGCACACAGTAACCAAGAACCAAGCCATAAAGGCAAAAAGAAAAAAAAAAGAGTAGAAGAGAAGACAAAGCCAGCAAATCCAGATAGTTCAATATATGCGATAAAGTAAAAGATAGGACAGATACGGCTAACCTGGAATAAGCAAACTAAAAGCCCCAAATTAGACTTAACTCACTAATCACTTTTCCCTAGTGAAGTCGCCAACTGTAGTACCCGGCGCAAAAAAAATATACAGATATGCAATGATGAAATGCAATGCACAAATGTAAACAATGAAGCCGCCACCATACTTTATTTATCCCGTGAGGGGAAAGAAAAATAATGATAAAACCTTGAAAAGATCGGGTTCGGGAGTTGGTTACAAGGGGAAGGCGTTAACACCCCCTCATATCCGTTGTACTCAACGGGAACCATTTAAGGAATTTTGGTTTGCATAAACAGAGATTAACCGCATAAGTAGAAAATATTACCGCACATCGAACAGAAAAGGAAAAAAGAGTTTTTTATTATTTAGCTTGACGAGAGAGGCTCTCGCTCCTACGTATCCCCCAAGTACAATGAGGAAGTCAAAGCTCACGTAGTTCTTCCTAAAAAGAAAGATTTGTGTGTTGGTTGTTTTCAGTGAACGATGCTTAGGTCGCATTCCACTGATACAACAGTATGCTTGTATGTTCGCTTCGGAGGCTTAAGCGTTTGTCTGTAGCAGGGGAATGGATAAAGCGCCATCCATTTAGGAAAAAGAAGTTGAAAAAGATTTGACTGCACAAGAGCAGTTGTAAAAAGAGTTGACTGGGTTGAGTGTCTTTTAGATTTTCTGAGGAATTATTCAGTGAATGAGAATAAGCCTCAGTCGCGAGCCATGCGGCAGGTACTTAGACTATTCAAGAGATGAAAGTCATGCGTCAGACATCTCTCTTTTCATTCAATAATTTATTTAGAGCATTTTCAAAGTTTTCAAGTTTCAGAACAGAAAAAGAAAAAAGAAAGGTAGGAGAAGAGAGGAATGTAAATGCATGAATGCATATGACATATAATCAATGTACTGAATAATTAAAAATGCATCACATATGAACATATAAGCAAGTAATCACGTATCAGACAAAGAGAAACAAATCATCAAGCAATTATAAGCAGACAGCATAATTCAGTCGAGTAGGAAAAAGGCAACTGTAAAAAGTCAACATAAAAAGTCAACCAAAAAGTCAATGTGAAAAGTCAACTACAAGTCAAACTAAGAAGTCAAAGTCAAAAGTTGACCTAAAAGTCAAGGTCAGAAGTTGAGACAGAGACAAGTCATGCGTCAGGCTCTGTCTCGTGGTTTCTTGAAGAAATTCTAATTTAAAGTTTTAAAGATTTGAATTAAAAATAACTTAGTCAAAGTCATGCGTCAGTGACCATTTATTTTTAACCCATTTTACTAATCTAAGTTCCAAAAACTCCGAATTAAAAAATTAATCGGTCAAAGTCATGCGTTAGAGACGAATTACTTTTTTAATCCATTTTTTCTAATCTAAGTTGTAAAAACTCCGAATTAAAAAATTAATCAGTCAAAGTCATGCGTCAGAGACCAATTACTTTTTTAATCCGTTTTTGTTTTATATTAAAATCAAAGAGTTATCAAAAAAGAAAAGAGAAAGAGGGGGTGCACATAACAAACAGCATGTATACATAACAAATTAAAACAGAATAAAATTATGGGATTAAGGCCCAATTTTCAGTTCACAGAGGGGGGTGCGCGTAGCACTTCAGGGGTGTAAAACTCAATCTGGACCAATGAGTCCAATTTTCTAATCACAAAAAAAAAACTGAAAGGAGTGCAAACAGTAAGTTAAAGGGTGCAAATAACAAATCCTTTAAACAGATTTCAGGCCCAATTGTGCCAGGCCCTAACCCATTTCACACCAAACTGGATCGGGTCGAACGGTTCAGCCCGACCCGGAGCCGGTCTTGACTCAGAATAAAAAAAAAAATATATATATATATATATAACGCGTCAGCCAATCGCGGGCTGACACGTGTCTTGGTGTCTCCTTCCTCATGCGGCCGAGTTGGATGACTCTCTGACTCAGTAAGCTTCCATTGAAGCTTGCGAGTTGTGACTCGCCCGACTCAAACAACACAAAACACGACCAAATCAAGCAAACAAATATATCATTTCGCACGGATTTTCGCATAGATTATAGATCGAGAATCAAAAAACACAATCGAAGCCTAAATCAACGCATACGAACGGAAATCCGAAACTGGGTAAGTTTTAAAACATGGTTTTCAATCGCGATTTCAACGAAACAATTAATGGAAAAGCTTTTAAACACGATTCCGATCACAAATCAACATAAATCGCACGCCAAAAGGTCCAGAAACACGTGATTAACTACCTTCTTAGCTTTGATGAAAATGGGTTTCGGATTCAATGATTTTGGTGCTGTTTTGAAGCGTCCGGACGCGATTCAAGTATCAATACGTAGAGGAGAGTGAGGTGAACGTTTTATCTTTTGATGATTTTGTGTGTTGATCATGATTTAATAGTGAAATTAGGTTTTGAAATTTTTAGGGTTTTTTAGGAGAAAGAAGAAGAGAACGGCGCTGTGTAAGAAAAGAAGAGAGAATTGATCTGAAAAATGTGAACAGTGAAAAAGAGTTAGGGTTATCATAAATGAGGTCCTATTTATAGGGCCTCATAAAATTGGGGTCATTTTGTGATTTCTGAACTCTTGTGGGTAAAAAGAATGAAAAATGAAGTTGGGGTGGAAATATGATTTTAAAAAGGTGTAGGAGATGAGGTGGCAAATGGTGATTGGTTAGGAAAAAAAATGTCATAAGGAAAAAGATGAAATGCAACTAAAATAAAATAAAAAGGAAGAAAAATGCAAATTAAATATAGCAAAATATAGAAATAAAATGTAAACTTAAATACAAAGATAAAAATTATTTTTGAATATTTTTACTATTTTTCGCCTAAAAAGATAAATTTCGATAATTAAAAGAAATAAAGAAAAGTAAAAAAAATGTAAGCAAAATTTATTAAAAATCTATTTTTTTTTGGGTATTTCTTATGAAAAATAAGAAATAATTTTTAAATAAAATATTTATTTTAAAAAGCTCAAAATTAGGGTATTACAACATCTCAAACGGTACAACGAACATGGTTATGCTCTTGTTAGCCAATATTTTGGCTAAGTCAGAATAAAGTTTGAATATTCTTCTAAATATATTTAATGTACCTTTAATCATGGGAATTTATGTTTCCCAGTTATTAATGAGTTATGAAGGTCAAAATTAAATATATTTTTAGATATAAAGTCAAAATTGAAGAATATTCATAATCCTCAAAAGATGGAAAATATTCACAAGTTCAAGTGTCAAGATTTGATTCGAGTTACTAGCCATTCGAGTGACACTAAGGTCTCTCGAACTCGAGTACTGGTTTGTAACTTAGTAAATGGTTAATGTTTATCTGAAGATTCAAATTCAAATTTCAAACCATTGCAACACTTCGTTCAAGACTGATGGCTTTTGGCGTACAAGATAAGAATGAAGTGGCTGTACACATGTCAAATGGATATTCTATAAGCGTTACTAGAACGTTGTAGGATTTAGCTATAAATATAAGTTCATTTGATGTAATTTCGATCACAAATTCTCATACTGAAAATTCCTTAAACACTCAAAGTACCCAGCGTTCGAGAGAAACGAGTATACAAGGCAACCATGTATGATCTTGTGATCAATCTCTTTTAATTTCAATACAATTTTTCATTTCATGCAATTTACTTGTTTTCATTTCCATTTTCTGCATGTTATTTCATTAAACTTTTACTTTTTCTTGTCAATACGTACTCACTTTGAGTATTTTTACATTTCTTGTCATTCAAGTTACTTTTCTTGTCATTTACTTTACTTTTTATAAATAAACTTGTTCATTTGCGTTAATGAACATTGTTATTTTCAATCATAAACAATAAATGCACAAACATGTCCCGAGATTCTCTAGTTGGTCTCTCAAGCATTGCAATCTAGCGCTTGTTTACCAAAAATCAGTGTAAACAAATTGGCACGCCCGGTGGGACTTGTTTTTCTGCGTTTTATTTTTCAAAATTTTTTGAGTTTTAATAAAAAAACTTTATTTGTGAAGATTAGGTTGAATGTTTGTGAAACAGTAAACTTTGTTGTTTTTTTCCAAAAATTGTGTTTGTTTAGTGCATGCAATTGAGAAGTGGTAAAATAATACCAGAGATGGTGAGACCAGAGGCACTAACGTAAACAACAATAACAATGCCAACAACAATGACAACCAAGATCCTGATGATAACAATCCATTATTAGGTCGAGTTGTTAGTTCCATTCCTATGACTACATCAACCACAAATGCAACAAGTCAGGGGGCAACACAAGCCATTCCTGTGTCTGGGACTATGCCCTCATCAACATCTCTTGTTGCAACAACTATGGTTGAGAACACACCAACCATGCCATTGCAAACATCTATGCCAGTTTGGAAAACTTCCCCTATCCTTATGGCAAGCCCACATCTATGATGCAGAATATGTTCACACATCCAGCAACATTTTCTGAAAGGGCAGCAGTCAGGTCTCCTTATCAAGTGGGGCAGACTTTTAATAATAATCGTGTTCGAGTAAACCAACCAGCCATTACTACAGATTCTTTGTGGTCTATAAGGCAACAAATGGATGATAGTAATCACGAAATGGTAAATTTACTCACATCGCAATTAGGTACAGTAATTAACCCTTTGATTCAAGATACAAATCGAAGTTATGCAGCTTTAGCCACCCAAATGGGAAGGATTGCTGATTTCTCTTGGGGGCCACAAATGCCTAACCAACAACCACTTCGACTAATCCAACCTAGGATACCAGAACAAGTAGTGGAGAATCGAGTCGAGGCTAACCAGAGGCAACAACAAATGCCTCGAATGGTCGAACAACCTGTACCAAGAAATGATGAACCAGAAGTTGTGTTAGTAAATCAAAACCAGAATGTTGATGAGGTTTTGAGAAATGTCCAACACAATGATTTTGGGCAGAATAACTTAGCCAATTTGGTTGAGACTATTCTAGCCCAAAATGGTTTAAATGTTGGCCTACATAGGCCTAATTTTGTGTCACCTTTAACTAAATATGTAATGCAAACAGAAATACCTAGGGGTTGGAAACTTCCAAAATTTTCTATGTTTGCTGGTGACACAACTGAATCTACAGTTGAACACATTGTTAGGTACTTGACTGAGGCTGGGGATATAGCAAACAATGAGAATTTGAGAATGAAATACTTTCCCAAATCTCTAACCAACAATGCTTTCACTTGGTTTACAACCTTACCCCCACGTTTTGTGTTTACTTGGACCCAACTTGAGAGGCTTTTCCATGAACAGTTCTACATGGGTCAAACCAAAATAAGCCTCAAAGAATTATCAAGTGTGAGGCGTAAAACACCAGAATCTATTGATGATTATCTCAATAGGTTTAGGCTTCTCAAAGCCAAATGTTTCACACAAGTTCCTGAACATGAGTTAGTAGAAATGGCTGCTTGTGGTTTGGATTACTCGATTCGAAAGAAGCTAGATACCCAACACTTTAGAGATATGGCTCAACTTGCTGATAGGGTTAGACAAGTTGAAAGACTTAAGAGTGAGAAAGCCAGAAACACTAAATTTCATAAGAAAGAAAAGATAGCTTATGTGGGGAACTATGATAGTGACAATGATTATGACTTAGATTGGGAGGAGGTTGAGGAAAATGAAATAGATTTGGCTAAATTAAAGCCAGGACCTCCCTACACTTGTAAGTTATTGAGACCCTCGAATGGAAAAAATCCTGTAGAACCCAAAAATGATAAGTACGTTGCAAAGACCTACACATTTGATGTTACCAAATGTGATGAAAATTTTGATTTATTGGTTATTGATGGCCAAATAATTGTTTAAAATGGGCTTCAGGTTCCTGCTTTAGAACAAAGAAAGAAAAGAGGTTATTGCAAATTTCATAACTTTTTGGGTCATAAAACTTCTCATTGTGTTGTTTTGAGGGATTTGGTGCAAAAAGCATTGACTGAGGGAAGGTAAAAGTTTGATGAAAAGGCTAAACAACCTATGAAGGTAGATACTGACCCTCTCCAAGTGGCTGAAACTTCCTATGTGGAGACATTCGAGTGCTTGGTGATAGACGTCATGGAGGCTTCCCCAGTTCGAGCTGTAACTGAGGGAGAATATGCTGAGAAGATCAAGGTGGTGTATCCTCGAGCTGAAGAGGAGCTCATTGATTTTCTGAATAGATACAAGCTAAGCAACAAGGAGGTTATGTTATGCCCCCGTTGCAGCGCTGTGTGTGATAAAGAGGCTACTGCAAGCCTCAAAAATGTTATGCCATATATGGATAACAAAAATAAGTGGTCTACTGAGAGTCCAAACAAAGGTAAGGCCACAAACCAAGGCCCTACCATCCATGACAGGTTAGGAAGGAGACAAACCTATGTACCTTTCAATAGAACTCTTGTTAACCAATGGTCCTCTGGCCAACATCTGGCCTATCAAAAGAGGAGGATGGATGTTGGTGGTTCGAGTCAGGTTGCTTCAAGCAACACTGGTGAAACTAGGAAATACTCTTATAACAACAATTATAAGGGTAAAAACCCTATGACTCGAACTCAATGGCGCAGGTATCAGCGCCTAAAGAAATTGGAGAGAGAAAATGCCCATGTTGGGGGCAATAACAAAATTGCCCATGCTAGGGGCAATACCAAATTTGCCCATGCTAGGGGCAATGCAAAAGTCAGTCCCAATAAGGATGAATTGGTCACAAACATTAGGGACACTAGCATTAGCTTAACACCTGATAATCTTGGTGAACTGATAGGAATTCCATCTGATGGAAATTCCTTGTATGGAAGTGAAAGGTTCTCTGAATTGAAGGTCAGTAGAGAAGAAATTGTGTCAAGCTATTTCACTAAGGAAGGATCACAAATGGAAAATCCACCATCCTTAAAATTGCTGCATGAATACAAGTTCCTGCATCATATGTGTCAACATAATATTCTTCCAAGATCAGGGAATATGGACAAAGTATCAGATAATGACCTACTGGTTATGCATCATCTTATTAGAGGTAAAAGGCTCTCACTTCCTCATATCAGGAAAGATCTTAAAGAAGGATCAAAGAACATTTCTGAAGTAAAGAGAAAGCGGGAAGAACCTGAAGGAAAGGAAAAATAAGTTAAAGAACAAGTTGGAAATGATCTTCCAAAAGAGGCAGAAGATCAACCAAAGATTGATCTGGCATAAACTTCTGTTGTGCAAAAGCTTGAAAGGAAAATTGCTAAGATGAGTAGAAATCAAGCTAAGATGGCATTTGCTATGGAAGTTCAAAACAATTTGTTGAAGTATGTGGTGAATGAGAATAAGGAAATGAAGAGATGGATTACAACTGAGATATGCCCTAAATATGGAATTGATCCACCAAGAGCCAACCCTGTTCCAGAACTTCCTCCATCATCCTCTCAGAGTGATTCATCATCCTCTGATAACTCCACCACCAAGTCCTTCTAATTATGTCAATTATTCCACTTCTCTGTCTTATTTGATGTTGAGAAAGGGGGAGAACTTATTAGGACAATAAGGGGAAGTAGGATATGTTTTTATGATATGTTTTTATGGTTTTTTATGCCTTTTAATTTGTTCTGTTTATGATGGGCAGAATGATCAAATATTATTCTTTGACTTTTTGACTTTTTGTGTAGATGTTGTAGGAAGTTCCTTTTGGAAAAAGTACCTTAGAACTTCTAATAATATGTATTCTATTCTAGGCCTTTTATATCTATTTTTGTTTGTACTATGACAATGATGTCTCACTTGATGAGATTTTTTCTTTATGTGCAAGTTTGTTTAGTTAATTTTATGTGCTCAATTTGCATTATTTCTGTAAGTGCACCAGTTCATTCCCTTGTTTTAATAATTGTCAAAACACATGATAACAGAGTGAAACATTTTTGGCAACATTAGAAATGACTTGATAGCAAAAAACTATTTTTAATCTTTGAAAAATTGATTTTAAGGTTCTTTGTATCGATACATAATTATTTGTATCGATACAAATGTCCTGAAACTACTTCAGACTGATTTTGAGCATTTTGTATCGATACATACTTCATTTGTATCGATACATAAACTGGTGTTCAGGAGCAGAGAGTCACTTGTGTATCGAATCATGCTTGCATGTATCGATACACACCTAATTCTCACAAAACACCAGAGAACACATTGTGTATCGAATTATGCTTGCATGCTTCGATACATATCAGTCAGGTTTTCAAGAAACTGATATATGTATCGATACATACTCGTGTTTGTATCGATACATAGGTCAAATATTTCAAATTTGAACGCTGGTCAAGGTGTTTGTATCGATACATACCATCATATGTATCGAAACATGTCTGTTCTGTTTTGCCTAAATTTGCTCAATTCTATTTTCACTATAAATAGCAATGTGTGTGTTTGTTGTAAGTGTGAGAATCCATATGAAAAACACATTTGATCAAAGTTTAAGAGAAATTTTGGATCAAAGACTTATTCAACACAAGTTCTTCATTTTCTATCAAATCACTTCCAATTTGAGATTGAGTATGGGATCAATCAAGGGTTCGTAGTTGATTCGGTGGATAACGTTGGGTGCAATTCGCGGTGATTCAGTGTTTGTATTCGAAGACGACGCAAGATTGGGACGTTGGAATCAGAGGTTGAAGCTTCGCGAGGTGTTGAGATTACATAGCTCAATTTGCAGTAGATTCAATATAGGGTTATTCGAGTCTTTGTAAATTGTGCACTATCAAAGCGTTTTTAATAAATTGCTCAAATCCTCTGTTTGACGATTTGGGGGGAGACGTACCCGGCCGACCGCGAGGACGACACGAAAGCTGCGGGAACTCCCTAATCGTCTGTTTGTGTCTTTCTATCCTTACACTCTTTACTTTTCGTATTATTGATTAATTGGATCAATTGAATTAGGTGATCGTAAGTGTTCATCGTAATTCAATTGAATTGAAACTTGAATTGTGATTGTGTAACGTGATAATTGAAACTTGTTGATTTTGTTTGTGTTAGAAATTTGATTGCAAAACATAACCTAAATTCAATTTATCGTTAATTGCTCCAAGGCTTATACTACATTTCCTTTGATCGAAGGGTGCAAAGTAGACTATCGATCCGGTAGCCTTCCGCGTACTCGATTTTTTTTTTAAAAACTCTTTGTATAGAAAGAGTCACTTATTTACCCCCCTCTAAGTAATCGCCATATAGTCTAACAAGTGGTATCAGAGCCCGGTTTGATTTTAAACGGTTAAATCGAGTAATTTGTGCCTGTTATTAGAAGACATGGCGTTTGCACCCAAAGGGGCTTACAATAGGGCTCCTATATTCAATGGAGACCATTTCGATTATTGGAAAAGTAGTATGCGCATACACATCAATTCTTTTGATGGTGATGTGTGGGATGCCATTGAAAACGGTCGCTTTGTTCCAACCACGACCGATAACAATGGTGTCGTCACTAATACGCCTATGGCACAATGGACGGTTGACGATAAAAAGAAGGTCAATTACGATGCGAAAGCTCAAAACATTTTAATCTCATCCTTAGGGATTGAGCAATTCTATCATGTTTTTCATTGTACAACGGTTAAGGATATGTGGGACACATTGGTTACCCACTTTGAGGGTACCAATGAAGTCAAGTTATCTAAGATAAACACATTAAACCAAGAGTTTGAATTGTTTCATATGATTGATGGTGAAACCATTGAAAGTATGCAACAACGATTTGTGAAAATTATCAACAAGTTACAAGGTCTAGGTAGACCAATCACAAATCAAGATGCTACTAATAAAATTTTGAGGTGTTTAACTAGGTCTTGGCAACCAAAGGTCACCGCGATACAAGAAGCGAATGATCTTACTCAACTAAGCCTCACGGTTTTAATTGGCAAACTCAAGGAACATGAGCACGTGCTAAGTGTGCTAGAAAATAAAGAGAAAAGTGGGAAAAAGGAGAAACAAGTGGACAAAGGTAAAGAGCAAGAGGAAAGAAGCTTAAGTGATGAAGAGTGGGAAGATTACGAAATGGAATTATTTGTTCGAAGATTTTACAAGTATGCAAAGGCACATGGTATAAAGTTTTTGAAGGAAAATGGTCCCAAGTCACGAAAGCAATCAAGGGATGATATAGAGAATGAGAAGAGCAAGCCTAGTAGAAAGTGTTATGAATGTGGCAAATCCGATCATTTAAAACCGGAATGTCCATTCTATAACAAAAGAAAGGGAAAGTCCTGCGAGAAAAATCACAAGGGTAAAAGAGCTTATGTTGCTTGGGATAGTTCAAGGGAAGATGGATCTAGGTCCAAGAGCTCAAGTGAAGAGGATGAAGAACACAGTCATGTGGTACTCATGACCGGATCACCTAGTAAAGGCAAGAAACATGACAAACGTCAAGTAAGTGATTCTAGCTCTATCTCTAATGATAATCCCTCATATGATGAACTTCAAAACGCTTTTGAAAAACTATATGGTGAAGCCACTAATGCATTTAAGAAATTGGCTAAAAGGAAGAAAGTGATTTCTCTTTTAGAGTCACAAATTGAAACATTACAAGATGAATTAGAGGCATTAAAACTTACCATGGTTAATTCAAAAGATGATTTTGATAATTCATCAAAGCATGAATGTGATTCTTGTTATATTTGGCAAGGAGAAGTGAAAAACCTTCAAGCTAAATTAGATAAGACTCATATGTCATCTAGGAATGATTGTGATGCTTGTTGTATTTGGCAAGGAGAGGTGAAAACCCTTCAAGCCAAATTAGACGAAGCCCTTGTACCAAAAGTTACTTTTGTGGTAGTGCCAAGGAGTTTTAACAAGCCTAAGATTAGGCCTTCTAAAAATGACAAATTTGTTAAAACGAAATTGAACCCCAAAAGTAAAATTTTGAGTCCAAGGATCATTCCAATGTTATATGTTATTATTGTTGTACTAAGGGACACACTATTGCAAAGTGTCAAACAAGAAAAGTTTTGATACCAAAAGACATAATGCAATGGATACCTAAGTCCAACAAAGCTTGCATTAACCACATAGGACCCAATGAAGATTGGGGACCTTTTTCAAGTGTTTAAAGTTTTAGGAAAACGTCTTGAACCATTGACGAGAGACACCAACAACAATGGCGTTCAAGACATAAAAGGTGTAAAGGGATGAGAAATGATTTAACTCAATACTCATGAAAGCTGCGGAGCTTGATCACCTCCTAATGCTTGATACTTAAGGGAAGATTCTTATCTCAACTTTATTCCTTATTTCTTACTTTGCATTTATGTTGTTCTTTTGTGTGGTTCTTTGCTCATATACATAGATTCCAAATTTAATATGAAATTTGGTATGATATTTGTCTAATCCTCCATTTCCAAAAATTTCGCTCAATGATATTGATAAGTGGTTGAGACTCATATGTAAAAATGGGGATTTGACAAAAATCATGACAAATGACATATTAAGCTCATATCATTGTTTGTATATGTTTGTTTATAAGTATAATATATTGTTGTGCATAAAATTTAAATGCTTTGTCTTGGTACCTTGAATGAATAATGTGAATTTTTGCTTTGATAAGTTTTGGTCACATTCATAATACTTGTACCTTGGTGAATAGATTTGTTTCATACATACATATTTGTATAAGGTCATATAGATTTTTTTTACATCTTTTTTGTTTGTTGTAAATCTATGACTTTAATACCTATCTTAATTGTGTGACATTATGGATATTTTTCACGTATGAATGGTTTATGCATGATGGTTTATGTATGTATATATTTATTTGTCCTCTTATATGTGACTTTGTGTGCATACATACATATATATCTACATGCAATTAATATTGGTTCTTTGATACATTTATGTGAATGTTTTATCTTGCATCTATGGTTTAACATGTGTTCTCATGTTATGATATGCTTTGATATGGTTTAGCTCACATGCATAAGTATGTACCTTGTTGATTATGTGTTTTTCATACATACATGTTATTTGGAAGTCGTAAAAATTTCTTTTCAAACTTATAAGTTCATGTGTTTTGAGAAAATTTGAAAATAATGCATTTTGGATCGATACAAATGAAATTTGTATTGATACATGTTGGTTATTCTGCAGAATTTCAAAATGAACTAATATGTATCGATACATATGTTGATTGTATCGATACATACACGTGATAACAATTATTTGTATCAGTTTTCATTCATTCATTCATTCATCAAACATCATATTTTTCCGCTTCCAAACTGAACCATACTCAAAACCAACATTCCCAATTCTCCAATCTCCCTCAAAACTCAACCAAAATTCACAAAATTTGACCCTAAACCACTTCAAATTCATTACCCATTAACATTCCTTCATCAATTTGGTGGTTCAAGTATCAAATTCTTCTCATTCAAGACAAGGGTTTCAAATTGGGGTTTGTGAATTCTTCAACTTCTTCAACCAAATTCAAGGTAATTCGTTCTTCTACTGATTCTACTAGAAATGGCTCCTAGGACTAAGGCTAGAAAAGGAAAAGAAGTAGAAAGTAGTAGCAATATTGGTTCAAACCTAGGAATTAAGGAAGATGATTATGTTCACAAGGATTGTCTTGTTGCTTATATGGAATATTGTAGAAGTAGAAGTATTATCCATCAGAAGGCTGTGAGTGCTGATACTCTTGAGAAACTGAATTTGAATGATGTTCCTGAAATCATAAACAGGGAAAATCTTGACATTTTCTGTAATCTAAAAACTAAGTATAATGAAACCTTGGTAAGAATATTTTATTCTGAATTACAAGAGAGGAATGGTGCTGAATTTGAATTTCGTTGGGGGCGTAAGGTTTATAAATTTAGTGCAAATATGTGGTTTGACTTATTTGAGATGAGGACTGGTACTAGGATAACAGGTGAAGAATTGGTGGCTTATACTGATTTAACTGAAATCGACTATGATTCTGATGTATTTACGTGTTCAATCACTAGAAATGCAAATGTTCCGGAAACTATGGGAATCGGTAAACTGACTGTGAACGCTAGAGTCATATATTGGATTTTGAGTCACATTCTGCGTCCTAAAAGTGCTACTTCTAGGATGGATAAAAATGACATAGATTTGATGTTTATGCTACTTGAGGATGGTAAGGTGGATTGGCCACATTATATTGTGAGTAGGATGTTTGACTTGAGGAATTCTAGCCGGGACCAAGGTTTTGGGTATTGTAGCCTAATTGGAAGTATCTTGGAACACTTTCAGCTTGCACAAAACCTTCCCATTGAATACACCAATCATGGAAAACTTCAAATCTTCAGTAATACACAAATGACAAAGATGCATTGGTACTTGAACAATGACAATGGTTATGATTACCGAGGTCCTACATCCGACAATCAGGAAGAAGGCGAAGGTGCTGCTCCAAGGGCTAGGAGACCAAGGAGAAATGTTAGGCAACAAGGTGAAGGTCAAGCTGAGCAACGTGGCAATTAGAATGAAATGATGGACATGCTAAGGAATATGAGCATGAAACAAACCACCTTCTACAATGAGAACACTCAGAATTACCAAGCCCAAAATGCGAGGATTAAAGAGTTGTACACCTCCACCAATGAGCTCCGAACCAATGTGACTACTCGCTTTGATGATATGCAAGCTCAAATGCAAGCCTACTACCAACCTAACCCTCCTCCTAACCCGGACAATATGGATGAATGAGCATGATGCATAATTGTTGTCTTTGTAGCATTTTATTTTCTTTTACCGCATGAACAATATTTCCTTTGTTATTTCTTATGACTTTATTTCAATTTGGTTGTACGGATAATTTTAATGTTGTCATGGTTTTGGACAACATTACATTTTGGTTTGTATGACTTTATATTTCGGATAATTTGTTTATGTATGGATGATTTTTTATGTTTATGCATTGGTTGCATGTTTTGTTTATTTCGTCCCGTATTTTGATATGTTAATTCTTTATAATGACGATGATGTTACAATATTCATGCTTTGGTCTTGGTTTGTTGTTCTACATTCCATATTTGTCATGATATTTGGTTTTTCGCCATTGGATTATACTTGCATATCTTGTACGTATTTATATTAATTAGGATATTCATCATAAATTGCATTTCGATAAATGTAAGTGCATGATATGACCATGTTAAAAACGTTTTAATACTTGATACTTCTAACAAGTTCTCTTCTTCTTTTTGATATTGTCAAAGGGGGAGAGATTTGGATTGCACAAGCTAAGGAAAGAACTCTTGATTATCAACATATCAAACGCATTATGGCATCAACTCAGGGGGAGCGTGCTTATGGTCAGCCTTGATGTTTGCGTCTGTATACATATTGCTATTTTATTGCATATTAGGTATAGGCTTAGTTTAGCTTATGCAAAGTTTTGACAATTATCAAAAAGAAAGAGAATGTTAGTGTTCATTCCCTTGTTTTAATAATTGTCAAAACACATGAAAATAGAGTGGAACATATTTTGGCAACATTAGAAATGACTTGACAGCGAAAAACTATTTTTAATCTTTGAAAAATTGATTTTAAGGTTCTTTGTATCAATACATAATTATTTGTATCGATACAAATGTCCTGAAACTACTTCAGATTGATTTTGAGCATTTTGTATCGATACATACTTCATTTATATCAATACATAAACTGGTGTTCAGGGACAGAGAGTCACTTGTGTATCGAATCATGCTTGCATGTATCGATACACACCTAATTCTCTCAAAACACCAGAGAACGCATTGTGTATCGAATCATGCTTGCATGCTTCGATACATATCAGTCAGGTTTTCCAGAAACTGATATATGTATCGATACATACTCGTGTTTGTATCGATACATAGGTCAAATATTTCAAATTTGAACGATGGTCAAGGTTTTTATATCGATACATACCATCATATGTATCGATACAAGTCTGTTCTGTTTTGCCTAAATTTGCTCAATTCTATTATCTCTATAAATAGCAATATGAGTTTTTGTTGTAGGTGTGAGAATCCATCTGAAAAACACATTTGATCAAAGTTTAAAAGAAATTTTGGATCAAAGACTTATTCAACACAAGTTCTTTATCTTCTATCAAATCACTTCCAATTTGAGATTGAGTTTGGGATCAATCAAGGGTTCGTAGTTGATTCGGTGGATAACGTTCGGTGCAATTCGCGTGAATCAGAATTGCGATCGGGTTGAGTTGTGTTGGAGGTTAGGATTTTCATCAAGGGATTCAAGATTGTGCGATATCATGACGGTTCAGCATCGAGGAAGCGAGGTAATCAACTGGACGTTCGGTGCGAAGCTTTTCGGTTCGAAGACGGCGCAAGATTGGGACGTTGGAATCAGAGGTTGAAGTTTCGCGAGGTGTTGAGATTACATAGCTCAATTTGCAGTAGATTCAATATAGGGTTATTCGAGTCTTTGTAAATTGTGCACTATCAAAGCGTTTTTAATAAATTGCTCAAATCGTCTGTTTGACGATTTGGGGGGAGACGTACCCGGCCGACCCCGAGGACGACACGAAAGCTGCGGGAACTCCCTAATCATCTGTTTGCGTCTTTCTATCCTTACACTCTTTACTTTTCGTATTATTGATTAATTGGATCAATTGAATTAGGTGATCGTAAGTGTTCATCGTAATTCAATTGAATTGAAATTTGAATTGTGATTGTGTAACGTGATAATTGAAACTTGTTGATTTTGTTTGTGTTAGAAATTTGATTGCAAAACATAACCTAAATTCAATTTATCGTTAATTGCTCCAAGGCTTATACTACATTTCCTTTGATCGAAGGGTGCAAAGTAGACTATCGATCCGGTAGCCTTCCGCGTACTCGATTTTTTTTTTAAAAACTCGTTGTATAGAAAGAGTCACTTATTCACCCCCCTCTAAGTGATCGCCATATAGTCTAACAATTTCTTTTATTGATAATGAATGCTTGAATTGTGGGGGAGTCTTGATAAAATATTAGCACTAATAACTCATATCATTTAAGACTTGGTTAAACCAAAATTTAAAATTTAAAACATAATTTAAGAGGTTTGTTATCATCAAAAAGGGGGAGATTGTTGAGGCAAAATCCCAATTATATGTTTTAAAGATAACAAACATATTAATTATATTTTAAATGTAATTTTGGTCATTATGTTATTTAACAAGTGCTCTTGAGTGTTTTTAATAAGATAGGAACCATTGAGCCTTTTTAACAAATTGAATTAAGTCCAAAGATTGATTCACAAAGTTTCAAATCAATCTTACATCAATCTTTGACCTCCGCTACACTCTATATGATAAGGCAACTCACTTATTTATTTAAGTGAAAAATGAAAAAGACAAAGAAACGCTTTATCATCACTTCTTGTCATCAAGATCTCCTTAACTCCTATTGGAATAGAATTTATTCAAGTCTTTCATGTGAATTACTCTTTGAAGCCAAACAAATATATAAAGCATGTGCCAAAGAATATTCTTGCAAGCAAATAGACATTTAATATGTCTCAAGAATTTATCATGATGGATAATATCATAGACCAATAAGAAAGCAACAACAAGCCTATTACTACTATTGAACAAGTACTTACAAAAAGATTATTAAATGTTCATTCTTCAAGAAAAGGCTAAAGGCTACAAAAAGAAGATTGTACTTGCAAAGTACTACATCACATCTACAAAAACAGTCTTTGACAGCAAGATGACTTTTTGAAGCAGCTGTCCCCACACCACCCTCCTATGTTTCTCAAAGATCAATCTATGAGGGTACAAATCATTCTTTCATATTGCAGATCAATCTTTGATCACTCTTTGGCAGTACAAGAGACTAAAAGAGGAAGATCAATCATGGATATATCACTTATACATGTGATAATTACAATGCCTCGGCACTAACTTAATTCACAAGCAAAGAAAGTACAAGTGCCAGCTCAGCTCATACGCTCCTCTCAAAGAATGATCTTTCATCAATCTTTCAGGTCTGCCTACATTAATTTGAATGCAACGGCTAGTGCAACATTCTCTGATATTTATTACATTCTTCAAGCCATTTAGACGTTCCTCCACTCTATAAATAGAGGACCTCTCAGCAGAAGAATGGCAAGAGTTTTTAAGCAACATCATTCCCTGAATACTTGTCTTTGTGAACAAGATTCTTTTCAAACTCTTCTCTGATCTCATTCACTCCTATACTAAACACTTGGAATTTGATCAAGCAATATTCTTGAGTGATTCTTAGAGAGATTTTTAGTTCCATTAGAAGCTTTATAAACTAGGATTAGTTTATTGTCAAGTTTCTAGATCCAAACAAACTCTTTGTAAAAAGGAAATAGAATACTTGCTCAAGGGTACGTGACTACTTGTTTGAGCAAAGAAAGAAAGTCCATCTCAGTATATAGGTGACAGTGAAGCTAATGAAAGCTTGAAACAACTTGATCTTAGTTTTAGATCAAGAGACTTTAATTTGATAAACTTGAGATTGTAACATCTCATAACCATAGTGGAGATTCACACTTGGTGTGGGAACTAGACGTAACCTATTTAAGGGTGAACCAGTATAAATTGATTATCTTTATACTCTCTTTTACTTATCTCATTTATATTATGTCATATAACACAGCTTGGTACAATTTTAAGAGACTTATGAACGTTCTTTGACACAGTTTGGTACATTGTTCAAAGAACATTCTTTTGATTGTAAATCTTTATACTTGTTTTAATATTTATATTGAGTTATTGTTAAGTAACTATTTATACTTATAAGCTTTTGAGATTAATTTTTAAAAGGTTCACAATTCAAACCCCCCATTTCTTGTGAAAACTTTGCTTCTTCATCAATGGAGCCTTCACAAAGTGTTTTGAACCAAGTCATAGCTGCGCCTTTCAGAGTTAACACAAAAATTTTGCATTTAATTGGGGGACGTGTGTCATAATAGTCCAACACAACATCTATATGCTCTATGTGTTCATTATGGTCTCCGCTTTCATCATAACTATCAAGTTTGGAGGGTTTTTCCAGTGCCTTTGGTATTTTGTAACCGGAAACTTATCTAGCAAAAGGACCTCGACTTCGAATGAGCGGTGGAGGGTCAAAACGTCCTTCTCCGCGTTCTAGGTGTTAAGAAAGAGAAACTCTGTCCTCTTCCTCATCTCCTCCACGAACCTTCTTGCGTTTCTTTTTGCCATTTCCGTCAGCTTGTCCACCACAGCTCCTGCGTTGGGACAAAGGCTTACCAATGTTGTTTATGGACCCCTGAGTATTCAGGGGTTCTGCTTCAACATCAGCCCTTGATTTCGACTTTGTCTTATCGGATTTACTCCTAGCAGACTTCGGGTAAATTGATTCATTGTGTGCTCTTACCTGCAGCTCTTCTACTCTCACAAGTCTTTCTCTATATTCCTGTAACTGGCTCAAGATATTCACCAATGTCTCATGGGTGGGTGTTGCAGCAGTAGGTGTTGCGAAGTCACCATTCTTCTCTCCTCGACGTTGTTGAACATCGAGGGTTTCTTGTCGTGGTGGTTCTTCAATGAGTGGAAGTTGTTGCTCGTGGCTAACTTCAGCTGCTCCCAAACTCTGACCTCGCTGGCGATTCTCCGGCGATTGCTTCTAGTTAAAGGTGAGTGAGTTTCTTCACGCACTGGTGACAGAACATGGAGAAATGGATCTGTAGCATTCCAGATTCGTTGGTAGAGACAATGGATTCCTTTTGTAGCGGCCATGGTTAAGACAATGGATTCCTTTGTAGAGAACGAGTATTAGATATGAACTGATAAGTGAGTAAGGAAAAGATATACTAAGGATCTTTCCAAAAGACGGTGCCAACTGTTGTGAACGGTCCAAATGTCTTAACGTTCCTGGTTGTTGGTGCGGTAGCGTACGGTGGAGATGACGGCAGCTCAGCTCCCTTGGAGAGGGGGGGGGGGGGGGGGTTCCTGCACAAAAAGGGACTCTGACGCTCAAGTCAATATGTGTGCAAGATGAGAGAATTAGGGTTGAAAAGATCGTACCACGAAGTGGTGTGAAACCACTTATTTATAGAGGTATTTTTGTACGGATGAGGAGTGAGTCCGTGTAGGAATCATGACCCTTGGAAAGCGTGCTGGTTTATCCAACGGTTAATAGTGTGTCTCGCGTTAGATCCGTTTAGGGAGAGTGCACAGTAACATAGTGATGGAATGCCCTTAGAATCTGTGACGGTTCCCCACGTGTAGTCGGCTTGGATATGTATTGTGTATTGGGCCTTTGGCCAGTCCAGAATAAATATAAATATAAGTCTCATGTAAATTACAAAAAAAATTAAGCACTTGTATTGATATATTAGTATAAATATTAATCTCGTGTAAATTAAAAAAAAAATCATATTAACATAAGGGTGAATATTTTCCATATGGAATAAAATAAAATATCATATAATTGTTTTTCAAAAAATATCATTAAAATATAATTTTAGTTGTTTGTGGGAATTGAACTGTGTACCTCATACTAAAACTCTTACATTCTATGTAGTATTAAATATCATATAGTTCCTTTTAAAAAATCATCATATAAATAGATTTTTAGTTATTGGTGCAAATCGAGCCATATATCTCTATCTAACTAGTTTGGAGACCATTGAATTTTTATTGCATGTGTTTGTTGTCATATTAAGGGAAAAAAATTATTGATTTGGGATTAACATATGTCCAGTTATTTCATGTATATTTTAGAATAAATTAAGATTAATATGTTCTAGTTATTTAATTTTAGAATAATAGTTTATCAAATTTATATTATGTCACGTGTATAATTTTATAATAAATTACGATTTAACTCTTGAATATTTTCTAAATAAAAACATTAATATGCCATTTCTAATATATATATATATATATATATATATATATATATATATATATATATTTAAGTTATAAGCAAAAAATCAATTAAAATATTGCACTATATATGCTCGTTGCAAATTTTGTGTACTTTTTTTGGCGGAAACATTTTTTTTCAATATGATAAAAATTTGATAGCTCGTGAGTATTTTTATTTTTGTTTTTTTGAGTGAAGCTCGTCAGTATTTTAAAATAATAACAGCTTTAGTAATTCTATAAAAACATTTGTTATTCGTTTTATATGAACAAAAACCCGTTAAATATCCGTATCACACTCGTTGCCGGTTTATATATTTATCTTTGGCTTAAATACACTTTTGGTCCTTTAACTATTTTCAAGGTTTCACTTTGGTCCTTTAACTATTTTTTGTTCCGTTTTAGTCCTTTAACTTTTCTTCCGTTAATCAAGTTGATCCTAACCGTTAAAAAAATTCAGAAAAACGTTAAATCTTAATATGTTGTGGCGGCTTAGGATGGTAGTGGCGGCTTAGGCCGCCGGTAATTATTTATTTTAATTTATTTTTTTCAAGATCTTCAATATTCATGTTCTTCTCCAAGTTTCTTTCTCCCTCATGTTGCTACCATAATCTATGTTCCAGATCTCCCTCATGTTCTTCTTAAATCTTTGTTGCTTTTCATCTCTTCCTTCGCTTTGCATATTTTAATACCCATTTGGATCGTTAACTATAGATCGACTTTGCAACACAAAAAGCTTCTCTTTTCTCAATTGGGTTTCTGTTTCTATTCCAATTTTCTTTTTAGGGTTTTCATTTCCATGGCACCAAATGATCCCAAACAAACTACTCCTTCTAGTAGTATTGGTGGTGGCTTTTTTGCTTCTATTGCTTCAGGTTTATCCAATTTTGGCACTTCAGGTTAATGAGTATGAATCTTCTTACTCCAAAAATCCCAAACTTTTTTCAATTTATCACTGTTGGTTTTTGATTTTAATTGTAATTCGTTTATTTGGTGTTGAATTGCGTTGAATTAATCGATTAACTATTTGTTAGATCATAGAATTATTGTTGTCTTGGAAGTTATTAATCCAGAAGGAGGATTGAAAGAACATGGATCTGAAGATTGAAGATCTTGAATCATTTAAAAAAAAAAATGACAACTGCCACAACATTTCCAGACTTAACGTTTTTGGTACTTTTTTAACGGTTAAGACTAAATATGTTAACGGAGTAAAAGTTAAAGGACTAAAACGGAACGAAAAATAGTTAAAGGACCAAAGTGAAACTTTGAAAATATTTAGAGGACCAAACATGTATTTAAGCCATTTATCTTTATAGAAGAAAATTAATCTATGTCACAATATAACAATTTTTTTGTACAACGGAAAGACAAATTGCTCCCGCTATGAATTGATCCATGTTTTTATATTCCGATATAATTTTTTTTTCCTGAAAACTCCCAAGTATTTTTAAAATAAGAATATTAATTTAGTATTTCTATAAAATTATTTTCATTATATGTACGAAAATTCGTTAAATATTTATACTGCACTTCTTGCGAATTTATGTGTACTTATATTTGCGGAAACATGTTTTTATGTTCGATATAATAAAATTTTAAGATCTAAGTGTTTTTAAAATATGAACATCAATTTTGTATTTTTGTAAAATAATTTTATATGTAAAAATCCGTTAAATATTTGTACTACACTCGTTGCAAATTTATGTACTTATATTTATGGAAACATGTTTTTATGTTCTCAATTGAAATAAATTGAAAATTTGTGAGTATTTTTAAAATACGAATATTACTTTAGTAGTTTGATAAAATAATTTTTATTATATGTACGAAAATCTATTAAATATTTATATCGCGCTTGTTGTAGATTTTTATAGTTATATTTTGATTTTTTTTCCGATAAGATAAATGTTTGAAAGCTCTTTAGCATTTTCAAAACACAATCATTGAGAAAGTAAAATGAAATATAAAAATTTGAGGGATTAAAGTAAAATCTAAAATGAACTTAATGAAAAAAAATATTAAAGTAAATTTTTTTGATAAAGTAATAGAGAGATATGAATAGTATGAGAAAACAATAAATAATCAAAATGTATGAGAGAGAAGTAAAGTAGAAAAAGAAAATAATAAAATATTGTTAAAGTTTGTAAGAGAAAGAAAAAATAATAATTAAAGAAAAATGTAAAAGATTAAAGGACTAATTTACCCTTAAAAGAAATTGATTCTATTTTTTTGGAAAAATGATATGAATGTAAATTTATATGTTATCAATTTTATTATATTAATAAAATAAAAGATAGATATAGAGATATAAGTATAAGACTTAATTACAGTTTTAATACTTCTATTTTTACCATTTTGCATCATTAGTCCCTCTATTTTTAAAATTGTCTTTCTTGTTTAGAATAGATCGTTGTTTTTTTCATCCAAGCAAAAAAGGTGAATAGTATAACGAACTTTTTTTTTAATCAGTTAGCCTAGTGGCTAGAAAATCACCTCTTAAAATGAATAAGTGGGTGTACCCATCCAATTGAACTAAGCTCATTGGACTAATAGTATAACCAATCTTAAGTGCACACAAAGTAATTTTATCAAACAAAATAAATAATTTTTTTTTCTTTTTTTGTTTTATTTTCTTTTCTACTTTTATGTTATTTTTTAGAGAGAGAAAAACCAAACCAAACGAAAAACAAGACACCCCGAAACATAAAACGTTTGTTTTCGTTAAGAAATCAAATCAAATCAAATCACAAAACCAAACTCACTCACTCTCTCCTCCAACATCACCAAACCGAACAAACAGAACAGAGACTCTCACTCTTTTCCCAAATTAACAAACAAATGTACGTTGGTCTGAGAATGCCGTTTTCATGTTTCTTGTTTTCTTAATGTTATTGTTGTATTCTATCACTTTTGATTTTAGACACGTATTCGTTTCATGTTTTCTCTTTCGTTATCATGATTTGTTATTCATTCTTGTTCTTATTAATTTAGCAATTCTTAATTTTTGTTTAAATGTTATGTTAACCAAGTATCTCTTTTTTTTTATATTTAATTAATAGGAGTTTAATGGTTGTACTTGATTTTAGATTTAAGTTACTTTACTTATTACTTCCCCTTCACTCCTTCGTGCATTTTCAGCCATGATTATTTAATTTAATTAATGTATAATTATATAGTTTAATTTCTGCAATTATCACTATAATTTTGATTTTCAATTTGATTTTTGTCATTTTGTACCGTAAACTATGTTTGGTTGAATGTATCAATGGTTTGGTCAGGGATTTGATTTATAATAAAAAATTACGGTGTGGTTTAATTCGTGTAACTTGCTCTGGCGAGACGAGATTATAAGGTTTTGTTGTTGTTGAATTGAATGTATCAAAAGTGTTTCTGATAGCATTTGGAATTATTGTTGTTTGTGTTCACGCTTATTTCTTCCCCTTTTTTAGATGCACGCATCATGGCTTTAAATTGTGATTGCTGCCACGACTTTAATGTGAACATTTATATTGCCGTAAAATGCAGACAAATTTATATTCTGCCTGAGATTGAAATTGCAGTTACTGACCGTAATTGCGGTTATAGTTGCATAACGCAATTTAGTACAATGACTTGCACCTTGCAAGTGTAAAAAATTGAGTGGATTTAAATGGTTTTTAATGTATCGTATTTTGTGTTTTGAATTCAGATTTTTCTGCTTTTGAATCCAGTGAAGATTTCTTGTTGGCTATTTCTCTCGATTTCTAGTGATTTGAGTTCGTTGTATGCTGAGTATGCATAAAAAAAAGATTTGTTGGAGATTGAGGTCATGATTCATTTACATATATGAAATGAAGACACCAAAGTTTTGGCGTCTAAGCATGGGTGATATGCAGATCTTGCCTGGATCTCGACACCGTCCATCGATGAAAAAGCCAATGTGGATTTTTGTTCTGGTTTCGATTGTAATCATGTTCTTAACTTGTACTTATGTCTACCGGCTAAAAAACCATACAGCTTGTAACATGTTCTCTTCTAGAGGATGCAAAGTTATTGATCATTGGTATCCTCCTCGTCCTGCAAGGGAATACACAGATGATGAGATTGTAGCACATGTTGTTTTTAGAGATATTTTGAACTCCCCAGTAGTTATGCCAGAAAATCCAAAAATTGCCTTCATGTTTTTGACACCTGGTTCTCTACCTTTCGAAAAATTGTGGGATAACTTCTTCCAAGTAAGGATTTTTTACCTATCTTTTTTCTCTTTTATTTATTTATTTATTTATTTATTGATTATTTAATGCATTGTATCAATGTGCATTCACATACTATGAAACATAGACACAATCACTAACACGTTGAAACTGATAATAATTTGAGAAACTAACATAAGTCAATATAATAATGAGTTTGTGTCTGACACTGGGACATGTCTAATCCGAGGAGTGTCCGTGCTTCATAACATCATATTTTTGTTTAGTGTTGTCAATTGCGGATTTCATAAGAAAGCGGCTTGTTCAAATTCCGCTATGCTATGGTGCTACTATAGTCTCTTCTTGAAAACACTTTGTACTAAAATAGTGAATCGTGAAACAATAGCAGTTGGTTTATGTTAAAAAGTCCCACATCAGGTATGAGTTGGTTTATGTTAAAGAGTTGAGGTTTGTACTGTGCACTTTTAAAGGCTATTTATGACATATCTCTAGCCAATGTAGGACTTCTAACACACACCCTCACATCCAGAATTGAACAAGGTGGAATGAGGAATCAACAATAACGGGTGGCCCAAATACGAGAGGTTTCCACAACAAACAACAAATGGATATAGGATAGGCTTTGATACCATATTAGAATTTGGGAGGCCAATACTCAACCACAAAAGCTAGCTTAAGACTTGAGGTTTGCACTACACTTATAAAGGCTCTCTATGCCATATTTCTAGCCAATGCGGGACTTCTAACTGTTTAAATACTTTTATGCTATAGGGACAAGGATTAATGGTGGATTGGTTTATGATGTGCAACCTCTAATGTCTCAGTTAGTATTGATTGCATTTTAAGAAATAAATATAGATAATGTATTATATTTATATTATATATTACAACAATTAGAAATTGGGTTGGGTATAGGTCTCCCAAATTCTAATAACAACTTATTTCAATATTAATCACAATCCACCCCCTTGATGGATAAGAAATGTTCTAGGAAACTGTTGTGACAAAGATTTTAGAGCCTTAGTTGAAGTACTATTCAATTCAATATTTGAACCTTATAATGTTAATTTGCATGAAGGAGTAAGAGACAAATGTTTTACTCTTAAATTTATTGTAAATGTAGAACAGACTTAATCTATTCATGTGATTTCATTGGTTGGTTTTCTTAGCTTCTGAATTATTAATGTTCCTCTCTTTTCTGGCAGGGTCATGAAGGGAAGTTCTCAGTTTATGTGCATGCATCAAAGACTAAACCAGTTCATGTTAGCCGTTATTTTGTTAACCGGGATATACGCAGTGATCAGGTGCCCAATCTGTCAAATGTATCTTCTCATATGTTTATATTATGAAAAAATGTCATATAAATATGCACATTTACTAGTAGATAATCATCTGTCAAATATCACACTTTGCTTATTGCAAACTGGAAAAAAGACTTGTGATTATAGTCCTTTTTGTTTCAAACTTATTTTCTTATTCGCATAACCTTAGAACTTAACTCAACCGTTGGACTCTGCAAATTTAATCTAGTATGACCTTTACCAGCTTAATTGTTTCGAGAATGCTTTGCATCTTTGTTTTAATTCATTATAGAATGTGTTTTTAATTTCAGATATTTCTTCTGAAAGTATCAAGGGTGGTAACAAGTGTAAATTATTGATTATTTCTAAGTAGAAGCTTTGTGAGTGAGACTAATTAGTTGCCTTGTTGCAGGTGGTATGGGGAAAAATGTCCATGGTTGATGCCGAGAGACGACTATTGGCAAATGCTCTACAAGAGCCTCGTAACCAGCACTTTGTTTTACTTTCTGATAGGTAACTTTTTATTTATTTACTAACCTTTTAAATTAATGGTTGATGCTGATATTGTTTATTTATTTCCTAACTTTTTAATTTATTTGAGATTTTGATCTTATTTCATTGGTTTTGCAGTTGTGTGCCACTTTATAATTTTGACTATATTTTTGATTATCTGATGTATACAAATATCAGCTTTGTGGACTGGTATGCCATGCTCCCCAGTCCCGATAGATTTGGTTGATATTTTATTTTATTGTATCCTTTATTCATAATGCACTCTTTACTTTTCGATTTTAGCTTTAAGGATCCTGGTCCTGTTGGCAATGGAAGGTATTCAGAACATATGCTACCTGAAGTTGACATTAAGGACTTTAGAAAGGGTGCCCAGGTACATTTTTTCTTAATGGCCTACTTGGTTTGAGTTATTTGAATTTATCTATTAGCATAAGCCCATATAAGACTTTTTTCTAGAGTTTATGGAAACAGTCTATGACATCTCCGTAAGTTGTTTCAACTTATTTCCATAAACTCTCTAGTCTTTGGGATATCTTATGAAAAAAACTTATAGATTATAGGAAAACATTTTGACTTTATTTTATCTTTTGTTATAGAAATAACTTATTTATTCATAAGCATTTATATGATGCTAAGAGCTTAATTATATTGTTTATCCAAACATGGACTAAATATAAACTAAATATTCTTGTTGCTGTTTGCTCCATAATTACAGTAGATTTATCTATTTTTTTATTTGAAAAAATATGGGGACAAAAACTATATTTAAGCCTATATTATTTAATGTAATTCTCAATTAACTATGTCATCACATTGTTAAATTCTTTATGCAGTGGTTCTCTATGAAAAGGCAGCACGCTATTATAGTTATGGCTGACCACCTGTACCACTCAAAATTTCAAGGTCACTGTGAGGTGTAGTTTTTATATACTGTTGCTGTTAAAGTTTATAGAAATTTCCTTTTATTTATATAGAATTAGATTTCGTTTTAAAAATTGTTTGGAGACTCAACTTAATGATGTGTTTCTTCATTAGCTATTCTGAAGAGCTTATAGAATTAAGCTGAAAACAAAGTATGAAATGTCATCATAAGTTTTCATAGAATTGAGAGTAAACCAGCTTCTAAGGTGATGGTTGCCTCTCTACTTTATAAACACATATTCAGGCCATCTCGCAACCAGTGTGGGACTTCTTTAACAAGTTTGTTTAAGAGGTGTATCCAAATTGTAATAAGTGCTTACATCATAACATAAATCCTTGAATGTAAGAGGTTAATTATAATCTGTAAACCTGGTTAAGTTGTTCGATTATTAATATGAATATTATTGATATGGCAGCCTGGTGTGGATGGGAAGAATTGTATTCCAGATGAACATTACTTACCTACCTTCTTCACGGTGAGAATTTTGTTTATAGTACAAGACAGTTTGAACAGTTTTAAACTGTAAACTAATTGATTAATTGTTTCTGTTACAGATTGTTGATCCTGGTGGAATCGCAAACTGGTCAGTAACTCATGTTGATTGGTCTGAGCAAAAATGGCATCCAAAATCGTATAGGACTCAGGATATTACTTATGAGCTTTTGAAGAATATTACGGTATAGCGCTACTATTGTAACTATAACTTCTACTGTAAATGTTTTTGCATTTTGTTATTATCGGAAGAATCTACTAGATATGTAATCTTCATGTGTAGATTGTCTGTGAAAATTTTAAAATATGATTTATCTTCCATTATTTATGAAGCTGAGCGTAGAATATGGGAATTCTCACTCATTTTTCCTATTTGTATTCTTTCATATTTTCTTCATTTTCTACATTATTGTAAAAAAATTGATGATTAGATTCTTTACTAGTTGAATTATGAATACGTTTTTCATATTATTTTAAGTTAGACACATTGCATATTGATGTTAACTCTGTTATATTTGCAGTCCATTGATGAAAGCGTGCATGTCACCAGTGACGAGAAGGTATGTTGAGTGCTCTCTTGATCTTCTGAATTGTCGAGAATACATTGAGCAACTTTAACATTTTTCATTTGTTTCTACAGAAAGAAGTACAAAGATGGCCTTGCTTATGGAATGGAATTCAGAAGCCGTGTTACCTATTCGCCAGGAAATTCACTCCCGAAACCGAGGACAGTTTGTTGAAGCTTTTTTCCAATTATTCATCGTCCTCTTGAGACAAAAAAATTTCTATCAATTCTTTGGTCGAATCCGACGTTGATTTTGGCCATAATCTTGGTTTCTCGTACAAGAGTTGTAAATTGTAGTAGTATTAATATGGCCGTCATCATGATCACATGCTAGCTGTTGTTGATACTGGGTGTAAGTTGAAATATTGGCAATGCAGTTAGGATTGGTCTATAGGAAGCTACTGATTTTACTGTTGCTTCCTTGGTGATTCATAGTTTTGATTATTTTCCCCCCTTCCATTTTTTAGTTTACTAAAGTTTTGCAATTGCATAACATATTTTTGGGGTTAGGGGGGATGGTGCTCATTTTCTGATTGGTCTTTTGTAAACCTTGCAAAGTGATTAGTTGAATATACAAATATTGTTGGCATCTTGTTTGCCATTAGAAATACACAAATGCTACTGCGGATCATCTACACCTTGACTGGTTCAGTGTACCCGATGGAAAATAAACCGTTTCTAATGGACTTAGATACGTTGTAGTTACAAATTCCCACAGTTGCACGTTATTTTCAATCTCGGCAGTAGATTAGCAATCCTACGGTTTTTATTAAACAACTCGAATTTCAATAAAATTATATTGTAAGATCTAAACTATTCATTTTTGGTCGAACAGTCCACGTCAATTATTGCGTTGGTAACTGTGTGGAATTCATATCCGTGGTTTGTATTGGAACTCGTCTCTTATGTATCCATAGTTCCATATACCATATCTCCTCTTGGAACATAATATTTCCTTATATTACTTGGAGTCGATATGTTTCTTTTTACCACAATAGTAAGTTTTGCTAAATTTGTCATGAAACCTTTTAACACTTTTTCTATTTTTATCAAATACTACTTTTTTTTTTTGATAATATTTTTTTTTATAATGAATACTAGCTTCTAAGGCGAAGGAGCTGTTAAGTCCCTCACCGGTGGACCATTAAAATTTGACCATGAGATATAATGGATGGCTTAGATATGTTTCAATTAAAATAAGGAACATGTAGACTCTCCCCACACAATCATACCATACATCATCTTCTTCATCTATCTATAACTGCTCTTCCTCTTCAAAACTTCAACCCTTCTCTACGATGGAAAGTACACCACCACCACCGACGAACAATAACACCACGAACGGCGACTAGCGAACTAGTGGATCTTTCTCTTGCCCAATCATTTAAGAATAGGATTAGTTTTGAAATGGCAAAATTACACTATTAGTCTTTTATCTTTTTCATTTGTAATAAATTGGTCATTTATCTTTCATTTGTAACAAATTTGTCCTTTATCTTTTTCATTTGTAATAAATTGGTCCTTTATCTTTTTTTTTAGAACAAATTGGTTTTTTAACTTATTTTTTTTCTATTGGTCATTAAATGGAAGTGAAATATTGACTAACGGTGCAAATCTTTGTAAAAATAAATGACCAATTTGTTACATATGAAAAAGATAAAAGACTAATTTATTACAAATGAAAAAGATAAGGGACCAATAGTATAATTTTGCCTTTTGAAATTCTAATTTATTTATTTTTTGATTAAAAGTTCTGAAAATATGTATGAGTAGACTGCTAAAAAATAAGTTTGAATAATAATATTAAACACGATTCCGACATCTAATAAATTAAAATTACAAACTTTCTCTCAATTCATAGCAAACAAACCCAAATAGTAGTAGATTTGAGGTGTCCCACAAATTGAACTTCGAAGTTGAAGAAAATCAAAGATTTCGTGAATAACAACAATTGTGTTGGTTCGTCAAAAAAAAAAAACAATTGTGTTGGTGATGGTGGTGTAGTGCCAACCACCTGTAACATCCCAATATTTTATATATATTTATTTTATATATTTATTGAAATATTTTTTTTATAAAATAAATATTTAATGGAATTGTCACACTCCCTCTATTTAATTTAATTAAATAAATAGACCCCTTATTTTATTCATCGAACTTCTTTTATTTAGTCAAGTACCTTGTGATATTTTGATTAAATACTTATTCTTAGCATGATTAAGTTTTTTAATGATTTTAAGAACAATTTAAATTTTTCATATATATGTAAGATAATTACACTTGAATGAAAGGTAAGCGTGCAACAAGCTGCGTCGCTACCCCTTTTTGATTGGCAAAACCAATCCTTTTAAAAACTACATCTTGAGACTTAGGAGACACTATATTGTTATGCATGAATTTTTGAACTCTTTTCATATTATCCACAGCATCTAGTGCTAAGAACCCAAAAGTGTCGAAAGCAAAAAGTACACTTTTAATATTTTATGATAAATAGTGCATTTTTATTTAAATTGTTTAAATGATAGTATAGAATGTACCTAGAATTATAAGTGACAAAAAACAAACATAATTGACATTCATGAGCTTTGCCAATATTCATGAGCTTTGCCAATATTCATGAGCTTTATCCTCTGGTTACGGAGGATAAAAGACTTTGGCGTGGTGAAAGTAATGGAGAATATTCTGTTAAAAGTGCATATAAGCTCTGCGTTCAGGAGCTTATTGATACCTCACATTTGCGTGTTGCTGGAAATTGGAACCTTTTGTGGAAGCTTAAAGTTCCTCCAAAAGTTAAAAATCTAATTTGGCGAATTTGTCGGCGGTGTGTTCCACGAGCGTTGATGACGAAGAACAACGCCTCTAGCCAGTCCACACGAACAGCTACCTTCAAGAGAGTGCTAGCTCCTATGTATGAAGGATTATATGAATAGAGAGGGAGGAATATAATTTTAGGTTTTTGCAACTCTTGCAACCCTAAAATTCTCAAGAGCTTCTTGAGAGTTACTCTTGTATTTTCTAATGTTTCATGTTTTTCTCACGTTGTCTACTAGTATCTGAAACTCTAGTACAAGGGTTCTATTTATAAAACCCTTTGTCTTGTGCATCAAGACAAACAATTGTCTTGGGCAATAAGAAAAACAAAAGTCCATTAAAAAAACCCTAGGGCGCGCGCCCCACATTAGTGCATACTCATGTGCGTGCATGCCCACCATGCCTTACGGTGTTCTTGCTTGTTTAATTACCGTGATACCCTTATCACATCCATATTCCTCTTGGGTACACCGTACCTTACGGTTGTAGTAGCAAAGTTTTTCACAAGAAAGGGGGGGTTTGAATTGTGACCCTTTAAAAATTAACTCAATTCGTTAGTAGAATAAGTTATATGATAAATCAAACTAAATGGAATGAAATAAACACAAAACAGAAAACAGAGAATGTTAAGAGAATGTTCTCTGATCAGTCTATGTTAGATTGTAGAGAACGTTCTTGGAATATTCTTTCAGAATATTATTGTGTGTGTAAGTGTGTCTGTTTTGCAAGAGAATAAGGATAAAGAGAAGGAGTATAACACAAAGAGTTTATACTGGTTCAACCTTAATTGGGATAGTCCAGTTTCCCACTATTCTCTTTTGATCTTAAGCCCAAGACCAAAAATTCTGTCAAGCTATACAAGCTTATCTTCCACCTTATACCCAAGGTGATCTCTACCTTTCCTTCTAAGGTAGTTACTCAACCAATAGTAACGTATTGATGAGCAAGTTCTTTTCTTATTACAAAGAGTTGTTTGGATCTAAAGCTTAACAACAAACCACACCAGGTTTATAAAGCTTTCTAAGTAACTGTAAAAATCACTCAAATGAATTGCTGATCCAAGTGTGCAATTATGAAGCTTTGGAGTGAAAGAGATCAAAAGAAGAGTTTGTGATTCTTGTGCGTGAAAGACAAATAATTGATGATTGATTTTGCTTCAAAACACTTGCCTTGCTCCTGCTGTATTCCATGCTATTTATAGTTGTTGAAGAGCCTTTGGAATCTTGGAGAATGTATGAGAGAATCAGAGAACATTAAACTAGCCGTTACTCACATATGAAAAGTGAGCAAGAGAATGTTCTGAGAATGTTCTCCAAGAGGAGCGTCTTGATGAGCTGGCATTGTACTTCCATTACTTGATGAGCAAGTGTGACCATTGCCTTTGAATTTTGCTGTCATATGAGAACAATGCTTCAGGGAGAATGATGAAAGAACATTCTCACAGAACAGTGTACATTCTCTTGTGATATCTTCATAGACTAGTGGGAGAATGGTGCGGGGACAGCTTTGCTTCCAAGTAACCAACTGTAACTGATCAAGGCTATGTAGAAAAGTACTTTTGCAAGTACAACCTTGATGAATAGTAGAGTGTAGCCATTGTTGGAGAAAGGACTAACACATCTTGGAGAATGAACATTAAATATGTCTTTGCAAGTACATGACAACTCATAGTGAAAGAGTTGTTGTCTTCTCCTCACTGGTCTATGTTCATTTCCATCATAATAAATTCAAATGATAATTTATTATGTCTTGAGGTCAAAGAACATTCTTTGGCACATGCTCCATGTGATGGCTTAAGATAGTAAGTCCCATAAGATGTTTGATCAAGATTCTTGCCATAATGGAATAAGTTGCTGTAGAGATCTTGTGCTTAAATTCTCATGAAAAGTCCTCCTTTGTCTTGTTCATTTATCACTTAAAATAAATAAGTGCTTTGACTTTGAAGAACAAACACGTTGGAGTCTAGAGAATGATGTCTGTCTTTCTTGTATCATTCTCAGAGCTGATATCAAAAGTTTTGCTTTGCATAATAATTCCTATCTTTTTAATATCACTCAAAAGCACTTGTTAGATAACACAATGACCAAAATTATACATTAAAATATAATTAAGAGGTTTGTTTATCTTTAAAACAATAAATTGGGATTTTGCCTCAACAATCTCCCCCTTTTTGATGATGACAAACTTCTTGAATTATGTTTTCAATGATTAATTTTGGTTTAATCAAAACTCAAGTAGTATGAAAATATTAGTGCCTTAATTTTTTCAAGCTTCCCCTCAATTCAAGCATTCATAAATCAAATAAATTTAAAAACTTGATATGATGCAAATTGAGACATAAAATGAATCATACATATTAATTAATCCAAAAGCTCACCAAGTGAGAAAGTAACAATGATCAGAGTACAAGGATTAATACAAAAGGATTCATGGCATAAAAACAATAATACATACTATTAGAAGTTCACATCAAGTTTTGTTAAAAAGAACTTCCTATAATATCTATTTCAAAAAGATCAATTCCAGAGAATGATCATGGAACGTTCTTGCAGACTTGAAAACTTGAAATTTGAAACTTGATTGATTAAAACTGAAACATGATTGATAAAAAGACTTCTTTTCTACTCCCCCTTGTTTTCCCTAGCTATTCTCCCCTTTTGTCAGAAATCAAAAAGAGGGGGCTTTGGTAAAAAGGATTAGAACTCAGAAGAGGCTGATGATGAGGATGAGGTACTAGGGGATGGAAAGTTATCAAACACTGGCATTGGATCAGCAAAGGGTGGTGCAATTCCAAATTTTGGACAAACTTCAGTTTCAGCCCATTTTTTCATGATCATTTGTTGGTTCATCATATGTTGCATCATGTTGTTCTGAATCTCTAAAGCAAGCATTATCTTGGCCTGACCTTTTCTCAGCTTAGCATTTTCCTTCTCATGCTTTTGCTGCTTAGTTGGCCTAGTGTATGAAGGACCACCAACTAACTTAGGAGAATATCCTAGAAACCTATCCCAAGCTTCAGCTGAAGCAGTACTTCAGAGTGAAAGGAAAGTACTCAGAGTTCCAAAAGAGGAAGGGATTGAAGGTAAAGATTGAGATGAGTTTGTACCTCCTCGAAAGTGATTGTCAGGACTCAAATTGTTTTGCACAAACTCAGCATGAAATATGTTCTCTAAACTTCCTTGAATAGAGTTCATGACAGTTGAGAACAAGGTGGAATTCATTGAAGAAGTTGGAAAGAATCCTTGGAGTTGTTTACCGGTTCTTGGTGGATGGTTGGTAAAAGGTGTTCCAAAGTGTAGAGAGGTATCCCAGTATGATGGAAGGGTATCAGTAGAGGCTCCAAAAAGAGTTGAGGTGTTTTGCATGGCAGGGAGAACGTTCTCTTGTTGTTCTCCTGCAACCTCAGTCTCTGGGATAACGTTCTCCTGACGTTCCCCTGCAACATTTTCTTCTGGGAGAACATTCTCTTGATGTTCTCCTGCAACATTCTCCTCAGGTGTTGCCTCTCTTTTTCTTTTCAAGCCAGTGATCTTCACAACCTTTTCAGCTAATTCATTCTTCATATGACTCAGATTCTTAACACCAAAAGTAGAACATGCATTTTCACTAATGTAACCAGTCAAGTCAATCTTAAAATCTTCAAAGATTTTTGTTAACAGCATTCCATAAGGTAAAGCAACTTTCCTAGTGCCAGATAGAGCAGTATACATCATGTGTTGCAGAATGATGTGAGGAAGTGAGAGTCTCTTACCTTTATACAGATGATACATCACCAACATGTCATTGTCAATGACCTTATCTTTGCTTCCACTTTTTGGAAAGATATTGTGAAGACAAAGATTATGCAGCATCTTGTACTCATGTTGTAGCTTGGAGGAGGTAGGTTTAGTCATCATAGCACCTTCACTTGTGAACATCTCCACAATCAGCTCATCTTTGTTCAAATTGAGAGTAGAATACCAATCTCCTTCATATAGAGTTGATCCATCACAAGGAATTCCCAAAAGCTTTCCAATCTTTTTTGGAGTTAGTTCAATCTTTACACCCTTGATATTTGAAACTAACCTATCCTTGTCAGGACTCACTTTGGCATTAAAGTAGAAGGCTTGAATCAACAAAGGAAATATGGACTCTTTGATCTTGAAAAAAGAGGTCCAATCCAAACGATTAGTGAACTTGGTCAGATCAATGCCATTCTTCTTTAACTCATCAAAGTCAAAATACTTGCCAGCACTGATTGGCTTGATTTTCCAGTAGTCATTGAACTTCTCTAACTGCTCAGGGTGAATCAATTTCACATTCCTCTGTCTTGGTTTTTTCTCAGCAACAGAAGCTTTCTCTTTCTTCTTTTTCTTAATCGGTTTAGATTTTGCAGAAGAAGCAGATGGTTTAGGCTTGGTGATTGGAGTGGTTCGTTTGAGAGTGATGATAGGAGGGGATTTCTCACGTGTTTCTTCCTTTTCCTCTTCTTCATCAGAATCAGATATGGTATGCACAGTGTTGTCAATAACCACATTTTTCTTAGTACCAAAACCAGACAAAATGCGTGCAGACCTCCTAACGGTGCATGCATCAAAAGACTTTGTTCTTCTCATTTTCCTTACATAAGGAGGTGATTTTGTGTTAGGCTCAACAGAGGGTGTTGGTTGATCTTGTTCAACAATGTTTGGTGTTGGAGAAGGTGGGTCAGAGAAGTTTAGGGAAGATGAAGAGTTTGGTGAAGGTGAAACTGGTTTAGGAGAAGAAGATTGAATAGGTTTTATCAGTTTGTGAAACATCAGAGGGTTTAGAAGGAAGATTTTGTGATGGAGAGAGGTTCTGTTCACTTGCTACAGTGACATTTTCAAAAGAGGGGTTTTGCAGCGGAGTGGAGGGTTTAGGTGAAAGAGGTTCAGCTTGGAGATTATTTAAAGAATGATCAGAGAAGATTTCTTCTTGTGGAGGAACAAAAACTATCAGAGCTTTAGATAGATCTTCATGACCCATTTCACTGTGAGATGAGCCAGAGTGATTTTCAGATAGTGGAGGTGACGGTGGTGACGGAGGTGAGGGAGAACGGGGAGGAGAAGGTGAGAGTGATGATGTTCGGTTTCTTCTCAAGACGGGAACTTTGGTTCTAGCCATTGTTGAGTTTTGAGTTTTGTTTGAAAAGAGAAAACTGATTATGGTAGTGGAGAGAAGAAGAAGGAACGGTTTGGAGAGAGAAGGTAGTGGGTGGTTTAGTGAAAAGATAGCTTGGATATGTGAGATGGTTAGACAAGGTAGGACACTATTTATGATAGATAATGATGGTACTTGAAACCATTAAAAAAAAGGTTTGTAGGAAGATAGCCTAGTACACCAAGGGGACTAAAAGAAAAAGCATTCTCCAAGAAAATGTACTATCAATTTTGAAAACTTGAACACATATAAAATGCAAGGAACGAATTTAAAATGATTGAAAACCAAAGTCATAAAATTTTTAGAGAATGTTCTCATATCATTCTCCTAAAAACGTGTTTCACAAGGAATTGGGATTTTTGATAATTTTCAAATTTTCTTTGATAAAATTGAAACGATCCTCAACCAATGGTTTAGTAAAGATATCAGCAAGTTGATTTTCAGTATCCACAAAAACTAATTTAACTTCCTTTTTACTAACATGATCACGTATAAAATGATGCTTGATTTCAATGTGTTTTGATCTAGAATGCTGAATGGGATTTTTTGACAAATTAATAGCACTAGTATTATCACATAAAATTTGAATGTTTGTGTACCTTAAAGAGAAGTCTTCAAGTTGGTTTCTGATCCATATCACTTGAGAACAACAATTTGCTGCAGACACATATTCTGCTTCAGTTGTTGAGAGTGCTATGGTATTCTGTTTTCTGCATGACCAACTGACTAGAGCTTCACCAAGAAGTTGACAAGCACCACTTGTGCTTTTTCTTTCTAATTTGTCACCAACATAATCAGCATCACAATAGGCTTTTAGATCAAAATGAGTACCCTTTTTGTACCATATGCCTACATCAGGTGTTCCCACCAAATATCTGAAGATTCTTTTGACTGCAGTTAAATGAGATTCTTTGGGAGCACTTTGAAATCTTGCACAAATTCCCACTGAGAATACTATGTCAGGTCTGCTTGCAGTTAAGTATAAAAGAGATCCAATCATTCCTCTATACTCCTTTTCAGATACATTTTTACCAATTTCATCCTTGTCTAGACTTGTTGATGGATGCATAGGAGTTGACATGATTTTGGCTTCATTCATCTTGTATTTCTTGAGTAAATCCTTGATGTATTTTTCTTGACTAATGAAAATGCCATCACTTTGTTGCTTGATTTGCAAGCCAAGGAAAAATCTAAGTTCTCCCATCATGCTCATTTCAAATTCACTTTGCATAAGGTTAGAAAAAGCTTCACACATTTTTTCATTAGTAGCTCCAAAAATAATATCATCAACATATACTTAAACAATAAGCAATTCTTCCTTGTTAGCTTTTATAAAAAGAGTAGTATCTATTTTTCCTCTAGAAAAACCATTTTCAAGTAAAAAAGTGCTCAATCTATCATACCATGCTCTTGGAGCTTGTTTAAGTCCATAAAGAGCTTTGGTAAGTTTATAAACATGATTAGGTTTATGTTCATCAATAAAACCAGGAGGTTGATGCACATAAACTTCCTCATTTAGAAAGCCATTTAAAAAAGCACTTTTCACATCCATTTGAAAAAGTTTGAAGCATTTATGAGATGCATATGCAAGTAAAATTCTTATAGCTTCTAACCTGGCAACTGGAGCAAAAGTTTCATCATAGTCAATACCTTCTTGTTGATTGTAACCTTGTGCTACAAGTCTAGCCTTATTTCTGATTACCTTACCATTTTCATCAAGCTTGTTTCTGAACACCCATCTTGTTCCAATGATTGAGTGGTCTTGAGGATGTGGTACTAAATCCCATACTTTATTCTTCTCAAATTGTAGCAATTCTTCTTTCATATCTTCAACCCATGATTCATCAATGATAGCATCATCTATAGATCTAGGTTCAATTTGAGAGATTATTGCGAGATCATTCTCCAAATTTTGAAAAGCTCTTCTAGTTCTTACACCATCTTCAGTATTTCCAATAATTTGATCTTGAGGATGATTGTTCACTAATCTCCATGTTTTAGGAACACTAGGTAATGACTCTTGATCAACATTGAGTGGTGGTTCTTCATCATTGTTTATTGAAGGTTCTTGATTGTTATGAGATTGTGAATTTTTCTCACTTTCTTCTTCTTCCTTTTCTTCAGTGATGATATTTGGATTTATTTGTTCTTCAAACTCATCAAACTTGACATGCATACTTTCTTTTTCTTCTACAGTTTGGGTTCTAAGGTTGTAGATTCTGTAGGCTTTAGATGTGAGAGAATAACCCAAGAATATTCCCTTGTCTGACTTTGACTCAAATTTTCCCAAGTTATCTTTGATGTTTAAGATGTAACAGTAGCAACCAAAGATATGAAAGTATGAAACATTTGGTGTCCTCTCTTTCCAAAGTTCATAAGGTGTTTTGTTGAGAATTTTTCTGATGGTTACTCTATTCAAAATGTAGCAGGCAGTGTTGACAGCTTCAACCCAAAAGTATTTCTCCACATTTGATTCATTCAACATTGTCCTAGCCATTTCTTGCATTGTTCTATTTTTTCTTTCAACAACACCATTTTGTTGAGGAGTTCTTGGACAAGAGAAATTGTGAAATATGCCATTTTCATCAAAGTATGATTCAAATAAAGAATTTTCAAATTCTCCTCCATGATCACTTCTTACTAAAATAATTTTGGAGTTTTTTTTCATTTTGAACCCTTAAGCAAAAAGCTTTAAATGCATCAAAGGATTCATCTTTATGTTTTAAAAATAACACCCATGTAAATCTTGAAAAATCATCAACAATGACAAAACCATAATTTTTGCCACCAAGACTAGTAGTTTTGATAGGTCCAAATAAATCGAAGCTAGGTTCACTTTGAAAGCATTCGGTAAATGTATTGTTAAGCTGACTCCTCCAGTTTGTTGAGTAACTAATAATTATCTCTCTTTTCTACACATCGTATGTGTTTAAAAAAAACTTGCATGTGCAAAATACTTTTTCAAAAGAAATGATTTTACCTGCAAATCAATACTTGACATCAAAGAGATCTGAGTTGTGGTCTGATCATGGGGCAAAGCTGATTTGAAACGCTCCTAGCTAGGGGCAAGCCATCTATAGATTATGCCAATCAGGGGCAAACAAGTTGAGTACCCTGCTTATCAAAAGTGAATTGGTTCAAGAATTAGATACACTGCAAATATCAGTGGGTCAGGGGCATATCTGTCATAGATTCCAGTGCTTGGGGCATACTGTGTCAAGATTATATGACAGAACTTTGGTTGTTAATATCATGGATGGTGAAGAGTTTCCACTCTCAATGCACGCTGCTGCGATGCCTGACTCTACATGAAGATGAAACTTTCAGACAGAAAGGATTGACTCAGTCTTCTTTCACCAAAGCAAGGCCTTGTAAACTCGAGATCGTGAAGAAAGATGGCATCGTTATGATTCAGTAGAATTCATTTATTTTCGTTGCCATTATCTTAGTTTTAATTTGCGATCACCTCATTGAGGGATTAGCATCCAGTTGTAAAAACTTTCCGCATTTTTGCGCAGTGAATAAAATTCTCATTTTCAATCATATTGTGTCTGCTTGCTTTTATGTTCTGATTGCATATGTTTGTGCTATTCATTTTGTTGATAAATAAAGCATTTTAGCATTGTGAAAAATAAAAGCATTTGAAAATATTACAAACTGTTTTGATTTTTAAAACATCTGAAGGGAAACCAGTGGCATACAATAAACTGTCCCAATCCATTACAGAAAATCATGGCAATCTCTCGATTCCATCTTATGAAGAAAGTTGCTATCCTTTTTGGAAGCTTGATTGAACGTTCGTCCCGCGACGACAGTCAATATCTCAGGATTTCACCTCAACGGAGTTACTCAAATTCTCGGTGCCGGGAAATTCAAACTCTCCTCAAAACAAACCCGGAAATTCATGCATATTCATGCATTCACGCATATAGGTTCATGCATAAAAAGAATCGCACTAAATCCTGCACATAATCAGATATTTCATCTGCATTAGTTCTGCATTTAGGCATCAGAGGTGCACAATCATGCATTCATGAAGTACATGTTTAAAATGTTGTCTTAACAAGTTGCAGACTTGGGTCTCTTGTTCAGTAACAAAGGTCTCCGAACCTAATTCTCCAATAAGACGGTTATTGAATCGTAACTTCTCAACAATAAGGGTTGATGAATCTTTTCCCCAACGAATTGGTCAACAAAATTTCATCCCCAAGCAGATCAATCAGTGCATCATATTCTCAATGAGAAAGGTTGAGGGGTTGTTTCTTTCCCCAGTGAGGCAGTTGATATTTGTTCATCCCTAGTAAGTCGTTTGGAACGCCGCATTTTCAGAAAGATGGTTGATGAATTGTAATTTCTTGACAAGAAAGATTGGTGGATCTTGAATCTTCCCAGTGAACTTATTTGGTCTATACACTCATAGGGCGAGTAATGATCAGTTTTGGAGATAACACACCCTGAGGGGATGCGACTCAACTTTTTATGGTCTATACACTCATTGGGCGAGTAATGATCATTTCTTTCTCAAGTATTCAGTTACTAGTTATTCCAGGTATGTTTCCACCTTCATCTTCCATATGCATTCATTATCATTACATTCACATTCACACCACAAAATTAGGGCATTTGTATTTAATTATCTTTTACTTCGAACACGTAAAGACGCAAGTCATTTACGGATTCGAGTATAAGACAATTAAATAGGGGCAGCTGTAATACCCTAATTTTGAGCTTTTCAAAATAAATATTTTATTTAAAAATTATTTCTTATTTCCCTTAAGAAATACCCAAAAAAATAGATTTTTGATAATTTTGTTTTACAATTTATTCTTTTTCCTTTATTTATTTTAATTTGTCGCAATTTATCTTTTTATACGAAGAATAACAAAAATAATCAAAAATAATTTTTATCTCTTTATTTAAGTTTATATTTCATTTTTATATTTTTCTACATTTTTATTCATTTTTTCTTATTGATTTTGACATTTTTTACCATTTTATAAAAATTATTTGCTTTTGACCAATCACATTGCGACACCTCATCATCTCCACCTCATAATCATTTTATTACACAAATACCACTCACCTAATCCTATCACTATAAATACACACCTCACATCACTCAATCATTACCAATCATTTTTCACAAATCCCAAGAAAAATCACATCCTCCTCCCTCCACCAACATTTTTCCGGCGCCACCGCCGGAATTCCCTTTTCCAGCCAACTTCCGGCCAACCAAAAACCATCCAAAATTAACAATCAAATAGTCGATTTTTATAGTTCTGACCCTCCTGAATCCAAATTCGGCTTCTGTTTCGCCAAAAAACGACCGGAAAGCAGTGAATCGCGAGCTTGAAGTTCCGGCCAAAACCAAACTCTCCGATCCGGCGGTTTCGAAAGCAAACGAAGGTATATAAGGACCATTTCGTGCTTATGATACTTATCTAAACATAAATCAACCGTCGTTTATGCTTGTATGTGCGTGAAACTCATTTTTGAAATTTTAGATTCAAACTTGCGTGGTCTTTTTCATCCTGTACGAACACCGATTGTGAAAACTAATGATATATTCGTAATCTACGCGAAAATTACTATAGAATCGACTATTTATTTGCATGATTCGGTGACCGTTTGATTTCGTGTTGTTGTTGTTGTTGAAGAAGCTTCACGAGTCATCCATGGAGGATGACTCGGCCGAGTTAACTCGGTCCTTGAAGAAGAAGGTGGGGGTCGCCACGTGTCAGCGCGTGAGTGGCCTATGAAGTTACTCACGCGCGCCCCCCTTTTTTCTACACGCACCCCCCGGCTGGGGGAGTTGGGTCGGTCCGGGTTGGCTTTGACCCGGATCCGGCCTGTTTCGTTTTTTTATTTATTTATTTTAATTTTTTTTGTTTGAATGATTGGGCCAGACCCTGATTCTGGGCCCAGTTTTGTTTTTGTGATCTGATTTGTTTTTTTTTTAATTACTGCTTGCTGCATCCAGTTTACTGATGTACCCCGCTGCAATTTAATTAATTAATTTTGTGACAACTTATGATTTGAAAAATGCTAATAAAAAAATAATAAAAGTAACATAAAATAAATACTTTAATTCGATGTTTATTTCGCATTTTAATTTATTATTGTGCGTTATGTTCTATACTTTATGCTCATCACTGCATCTCATACATTTCATATTCATATGCATCTGTCACAGTATCAGGTATTCTTCTATCCTTTTTCTCTAGATTGGTTTCTTCTCTGTTTTTTCTTCTTTTTTAAAAAAAAAAAGATAACTAAAAATAAATAAAGATTCGTTAATTAAGGTGAAAAAGGGGGAGTCTGACGTACGTCTTTCTCGGCCTGAATAGTACAGTCTCTGACGTACATCTCGTGACGGTGTACTATTCTCATCTTAATCAATGGATTTATTTATTTAAAAATTAATTAATTAAGATGAAAAAGGGGGAGTCTGACGTACGTCTTTCTCGGCCTGAATAGTACAGTGTCTGACGTACATCTCATGACGGTGTACTATTCTCATCTTAATCAATGATTTTATTTTAAAAAAAATTAATTAATTAAGGTGAAAAAGGGGAGTCTGACGTACGTCTTTCTCGGCCTGAATAGTACAGTCTCTGACGTACATCTCGTGACGGTGTACTATTCTCATCTTAATCAATGATTTTATTTTAAAAAAAATTAATTAATTAATTAAAGTGAAAAAGGGGGAGTCTGACGTACATCTTTCTCGGCCCGAATAGTGCAGTCTCTGACGTACGTCTCGTGACGGTGCACTATTCTCATCTTAATTAAGGTTCTTCATTTAACTTGAGTGGTAAAAGGGGGAGTCTGACGTACATCTTTCTCGGCCCGGATGAGCCCGACCCCTGATGTACATTTGCTGGTGGCGTGCAATCCCCATTCACTGAACCCTTCTAAAAAACTATAAAAACAACTCAACTCACTTCAAATTCTTTTTCCTGCCTCTGTGCAGTCAACCTTTTCAACTGCTTTGTGTAGTCACTCTTTTTTTTCAAACTTTCAATCTCTTTTAACTTGTTTTCTTAAACGGATGACGCTTTATCCATCCCCCTGTTACAGACAAACGCTTAAGCCTCTGAAGCGAGCATACAAGCATACTGTTGTATCAGTGGAATGCGACCTAAGCATTGTTCACTAAAAACAATCAACAAACAAAACCTTTTTCAGGAAGAACTACGTGAGCTTTGACTTCCTCATTGTACTTGGGGGATACGTAGGAGCGAGAGCCTCTCTCGTCAAGCCAAATAATAAAAAACTCTTTTTTTCCCTTTTCTGTTCAATATGCGGTAATCTATTTCTTTTTATGCGGTTATCTCTGTTTATGCAAACCAAAATTCCTCAAATAGTTCCCGTTGAGTACAACGGATATGAGGGGGTGTTAACGTCTTCCCCTCATGTAACCAACTCCCGAACCCAATCTTTTAAGGTTTTATCATTATTTTCCTTTCCCCTCACGGGATAAATAAAATATGGTGGCGGCTTCATTGTTTACATTTGTGCATTGCATTTCATCATTGCATATCTGTATATTTTTTGCGCCGGGTACTACACAACTTTAAGGGATGCTACTTGGGGTTCTTGCACTTTGTTCAAGAAAAGGGTGACCATTGATGAATGGAATGCCTCCTTTGAAACTTAACTTCTTGTTGTCGATGAGTTCTTGAACCTTATACTTGAAAGCTTTGCAATTTTCAATGGTGTGACCCGGTGCCCCTTGATGAAAGTCACATTTGGTATTTACATCATAACCTGGCGGATATGGCGGTACCATCGGCTTGAGAGGTCTCGTCTCTACCCACCCTTGTTGGAGTAAGTATGGTAGGATCTGACCATATGGTACGGGAACAAGATCGAACTGCACACGGCTCTTCCCATAATTATTCCAAGGACCAGACTGATTCCCAAGTGGATACCCCTTTCTTCGTTGTTGATTTTGTTGAGGTGCCATGGACGATTGTTGTAGTAAATGCTGCCGAGGCAAGGGTATCACCCATGGTTGTAGGGTTTGAGGCGCTGGATGGCTTGTGACTGATAAGGTAACAGGTTTTCATTTTCCCCCGACAACATTTGTATTATCAACTGCACTTGAGTCTTCAATTGGGCAACCTCCACCCTTAATTGCTCGTGGCCTCTCTTGAGTTCTTCCATATTTGCTTGAGACATTCTTCCAAGTCCGTTCATGGGTATCGGGATACCTGCTAGTGGTATTATTGTTCAGGGACGGTGAGTTTTTTTTCATGAATGAATGCATGAGAATGCATGAGAGTGGATGAGTATGCAAGAGATTTTTCATGTGCATGCAAAAAGACTTTAATGACATGTTATGACTCAAATTTTATGAGGGATGTGTTTAACATGACGACCTACATAGTAGGGCTCCTTATGTAGGGTCAGTTCTAAGCTCTTCTACCCAAACCCTTCACATGGGTGGTTCTAAGGGATTTTGTTTTTCTGCTTTCTTTTTTAGCAACACTTGAGGTTGTGGCCCACATTCAAGGCTTTCCCCATGATACATGGCGGAATCCTGAAGGGTTTCCCTCAAACGAAGTCATTGGGTTCTAAAGGTCCCAGGGTCGCTGACCATGTTCGAAATTCCAACATGAGGATGGGCTAGCCAATGCCTGAGGGACGTTTCGAATAGATCTACCCTGAGCGGAGTCTTCGTAAATCACCCGAGGGATGTGCATCCCGGGGGTCCATACTAACAACTCCTAACTTAAACTTAAGGTTTTTCTCAAGCTTGTGTTTAAAGCTTCCCTCAACAATAGATAAATCACCCCACAATATAATAAAAAATAAAATAATGCTGGAAAATAAAATAAAAAACAAGCAAATAAAACATTTAACCCTAGGACTAAAATGGATAGGCCTAACTCTCTAATTCCCCAGCAGAGTCGCCAGCTGTCGCGCCGCGAAAATCGCCCGAGCGTTTAGGACACTCGGTATGACACAGAGTCGCCACCGAATTTTATTTTAAAGGAAAAATATCGATAAAACCTAAAATAATGGGAGGATGGTCATCGCAACCATTTCCAAGTTCGGGAGTTGGTTATGCAAGGGGAAGGTATTAGCACCCCTCACATCCGTTGTACTCAACGAGAACCTCCTAATTAGTTCTAGGGTATTAAGAATTTTTAGAGTTTTATTTACATGTTTTTTATTATATTTTTATTTTATTAAGAGATATATTTACAAGAAAAGGAGAAAAATTAGATTGTTTATTATTATGCTTGACAAGATGTCTCTTGCTCCTACGTATCCTCCGGTGCGATGAGGAAATCAAAGCTACGTAGTCTGGGTATGGTGTTGGTTAGTGTTTTTTATGAAAAGAGTTTTTTTTTGCCTCTTAAAATGACTTTTAAGAATTACACGAAGGCGAAAAATTAGATTGAATTTGTTGATGTTTTTTTAATGTCTTTTTATGAGTTTGAGTGGGAGACGAATAACCGGTAGAAGAAGCGTGCGCCAAATCTTCGATTATTCGAGGGGAGGATGAATGTGCATTCGGGCGCCCCTTTTTTAATCCACATTATTTTTTAGAATATATTTTGTTTACAAGAACATAAAATTAGCATAGTAAAATTTGTGTACCGCTTTTTAGCGTTTATATACTACAATTAGATTAAATAATTAATTTGAAATTAGTTGAAATAAATTAAATGAGTTGAATGAATTATATGAATTAAATTGACTAGAGATATGCTTTGTTATTGATATATGTTATATACATGACTCTAAATTATAGTTAGTGTAAATTAAAGTGACAAAAAACAAATAACAAGGCACCAATATTAAAGCAAGAAAACAATTTGATTGTAAAAGGTAGAGTAGTGTACCGTTTTTATTTCTTTCTTTGTTTCTGTTGCTTGCAAATTTCTCCAATTACTTGTGCTCATGTTTTCTCTTTCTATGCAAATGGTGGCTGTTTTTATGAGTGTTGTGGATGGTGGTGGAGATTGATGGTGATGAAGGTGAATGTGTTGTTCTTGGGGAGAGAACACACACTAGAAAGTAGAAAAGAGAATTGACTCTTAGTGGTTTTTTGGTTGTGTGTAGAAAATTAGTTGTGTGAATTATTGTGTAGAAAGAGCCTCTATTTATAGTTTTGAATTAGGCTTTTTAAAACTTGAATGAATATTGAGAGATTTGGTTAGTAAATTAATTTGAGAGATTTTGTTTGTTTTTAATGATTGATTTGCTCTCATTTTATATTTTAGTGTTAATTCTATTTCCTTGCTCTCCAAGGCCAAAGATTTGGTTTTCTTTTGTTTTGATTTACTTCTTTTTTATATTTTTGTGTCTTTCTTATTTTCTTTCTACATAAGTCTATATATTTTCTTTCTTTTTATATATATGCTTTATTTTTTATAATTTTGGACAAACAAAAAAAAAAGTGATAAAATATATTTTAATAGAAAAAGTTTCTTGTTAGAAAAATAAATAAAATTGACTAAATTAAGTATGTACTAAAATTTGGAGGGTAAAATTTGGGGTATGACACTTGATTTTTTAGCGTTGTGTGTGATGTGTCAAAAGCGATAAAGAAAGCGATAAAGTCCTACGCTATTACAACCAAATCGAATAATTATTAAAACCATATCAAATCGAATGAAAATAATAATAAAAGGCAATAAAATGCAAGTAGAGAAATAAACATGATTATGAAATGCACTTACGAAAAAGAAAAGAAAGAAAAAAAAAGAAAAGAAAAGAAAATGCCCAATATTGATGTGAAGTGTGTGTGCGAAAATGCAATGTGAAATATAATGTGAATGTGACAAAGAGTGAAAAAGAAATGCAAAGAGCACAAAGTCGCATAAAACATCCTCGCATATGAGCATACATTTTTAAAACTAGCAAAGAAAAAAATGAATCAATTAACAAGCATGAAAGAATGAATTTAGGCCAAAAGATGGTCCTTAACTATTAATGCTAATGTTAAAGCTCAATGATTTTATAAAGCAAAATATTGTCTCTAACATGCATTTTTAAAATGATGAATTGTCTAAAAGCGTAGTGAAACATGTAGTGTGAAATTGTAGTGTGATGTAAAAAAAAGTAGTGCCAAATGTCATGTAATATGCAAAATGTAGATTGTAATGTAATCTAATGTAGAACAATGCGTAGTGTAAATGTGATGTAAATAAAAATGAATATAAGGCACATATCATGAAAAGAGCAAAGAAAAGATAATCAAACATATGCAAAAACAAAACATGTCAATGAGAACTTAGCAATTAAAATTTTAACCCTAAAAGAGGTCTTTAAAATATTAGTGTAAGAGTTTAAGCTCAATAAGCTTAAAATAAGCTATTGTCTCAAATGAACACTTATTGAATAAGCTTGTACAAAAATAATCAAGATAAGCAACTAAAAAAAAGAATGCATGCAAATAAGCTTAAATAAGCTATTGACCCAAAATCACTTATTCAAGTAAGCTAAAAAAAACAAGATAATAATAAATGCATGCAAATGAATGAAGTGAGCAAAGGGGGTGCAAACCTGAAATAGGTGCAGCAAATAATAAGAATCAGAAATCAGCAAGACAAGCCCAAAGCCCAATTCAAAGCTCCAGCCTGGGGGTGTAAAAAGCAGACGCGCGGTGTGAAAAGACGTCCAAGCAAGCAGGGTCCAATTCACATCCAGTCCAAAACGAAATAGAAACCGGACCGGGCCGGTTTGAGATCCAAACCCGGTTCACCAAAAACAAACCGGTGGGGGCGCGGGGAGTAAAATTTGGGGGGACGCGAGATGCAATTACCAGATCCAATAGAGAATTGACACGTGGTAGGAAGATCACCTTCTTTCTTCTTCTTCTTCTTCCTTCCAAAATTTGCAGAACCGCGTGAAATTAAACTCCATCGCCGGAGCTTCGCCAGGGTAGCGAACGTTGACGGAATCTTGCATTTCAAAGCTCCAAACCACTCGGTTTTGACCATAGATCACGAATGCATGCTTTGATTTTGCAAAGGAGAATCGGATTCACGAGAACGGGGATGAAACCACATAGATCCGAAAATACACAAATCACGATTCCGGTGAGTTTAGCGAAAATTGGTGAATGGAAATGATTCAAGGTGTTATGGCGAGTCCAAAACAACAACAATCGATTGAAACGAAGCCTTCAAACACCCGATCCAATCGATTGAAAACCAGCGGCGGTGACCTCGTTTTGTATGTTTTCGGTGCATTTTTGACCGATCAGAGGTTGGATTTGAGCTCAGAAGGGTCGAGAACCTAAGAAAAGAGCATTTGATTGTTGATTTTGTGAAGTTTTAGGGTGGTTGAATTTTCCGGCGAAGGTGGTTTTGGATCTGGTGGTTTCCGGCCCTTTGTGGATCATTTTTGATGAAATTAATAACGGATTTGTGATGAGAAGATGATTAGGAAGCTAATGGTGTACTTAGATTTTGATTTGGATGAATTTTGAAAAATGGGTGTGGTGGTTGTGATTTTCCGCCGACCGGAGGTGGATTCCGGCGCCGGAATCTGATTTTTGATCTATTGTGATTATTCTCTGATTTTTTGAGTATTGGAAATTGTGAGAATTGATTGTTTGTTTATGATGGGGTATTTATAGTAGAGAATTAGGTTAAATGGCATTTGTGTAATATTATGTAAGAAAATGGTAAATAAAAATAAATGATAAATGAAAATGAAAAAACAAAAGAGATGGTGAGGTAGAAGGATATGAATTTTACTATTTTTGGTAAACTTTGAGATAAAAAATGTGAAGATGAAATAAGTTGAAATAAAGTGTGATAAAATGTAATAAAATGTAAATCTTTTTAATATTTTGAAATATATGGTAATAAAATATAAAATGCTTGTAAAATAAGAAAAAAGACTATTTTTTTATATTTTTGGACTTTTACGCTAAAATGCGAACTATTTAAAAATAAAGTGAAATAAAATGAAACATTTAAAAATAAAAATAAATTTAAAGAAAAATGATAACAATATGAAAAATGAATAAAAGATGCATGAAAAAGGAATAAAATATTTTTGAATATTTTTATGCAAGAAATGCAGAATTGGATTTATAGGTCCAAAATTGGGGTACAACACATACCACCCCCTGTTGATCATGCGGCCGAAATAGAAAAGCTGGAAACTAAATTAGCTACGCTTCGTGGAGACTTCACACAATTTATGGATCTTGCTATCGACCAGTTTGACAAGTGCTCCGCTCAATACGCCTTGATGAAAAAGGCGATCGAAAACCTTTGTGGCTAAAAAGTAAGAGAATTTTACCGCGCGATTCTCTTTCTCCCGCTAAACATCTAGAACAATGCTTTAAATAAGTTTAGGGGAAGAGAAGAATTTTTCCCTGCTTTCCAGTATTTTACCTTTCAGTATCTTTCCATTTCAGTATTTTCTTTTACTAAAGAAAAAAAACAAATATTATTATTTCCGTACTATTATATCAAAAATATACTACTTATTATTTATTATTATTTTTCGCATTTATTACGTAATATTTTATTTCACATCGAAATCAACTATTATTACGTAATCTTTAATTTTTATCAGTATCTACTTTTACCGCTACTATCATAAACTGTTACTGATAAATATTTCTTTGGTCAAAGTATACTTATATGCATGCAATTAATTAAAGTAGTCTTACACTATGACTAGTCTTATGCATTAAAGTTACAAAGTTCACAAGACACATATAAACAAAAACACAAGTTTTCATACATCATATGCATGCACACCCCATAATGACCACCTCTAAATGCAACCAATTAAAATGACCTTGTAAAAACAACATGTCTTGTATGCTTCACCATTTTGTGCATTTAAAAACCATGCATTCTTCAGGCAAAACTCAATTCATCCCTTTGCATTTTCTCTACTTTTCAATATTCATAAGTTCACATACTCTCTTTATATTACAAATGGCTTATGAAATAGTTTTTAGACAAGGGGAACATGGTGAAAGGCAAAGAAAACTCTATCAAGAATTGAGTCATATACCAATTCTTCCAACAAGGTATGGTGATGAATCATTTTTTGCAAAACTAGGATTGTTGGATAGTTTTATAACTTAAATTTAAATTATTTCCTATCTCAACATAATCCTGTCTATGTTCAACTAACTCGTGAATTTCTTAGCTCTCTTGTCATAACTGATCTAGCACAGAGAAGTTTCAGTGGCACTCTGCATTTTCGTATGTTTAATGCTGAATAGAGATGTAGTTTTGATCAAATGGCTGAATTCTTGCATTTCCCTCGCGGAGATGGAGCAGTCTGTGAAGTCCCAGGCGATGCAAATTGGCAAAATACCTTCAAACTATTTTGGAAAGCAATCACTGCAAAAGAAACTGAGTCCTATGAAGGTATTACCGCCTCTTCCATTCAAAATCCCGCCTTACGCTACTTTCAGAAGCTTCTAGCTTGCACCATTCTAGGCTGGGCTAATTCGAACAAGGTAAACTCTAAGGATATATTTTATTTGTTCGCATCAATTAAACCTTTAAGAGTAAATTCCATTCCTTTTTTATTTTCACACATGCACTCAACTACTAATCAAAGACACGGACCAATTGTTGTTGGAGGACTAATCACGACTATAGCCAAAGTCATAGGACTAGGACAAAGACTATAAAATTTAGAGTACTTGCCAGCTCGCCTAATTGATGAAGAAATGGTTAGGAGTATGAATCTAGTAAGACTAAGAAATGATGATCGTTATGATTTAATACTAAAGCTTTCAAAAATTTAATTCTGCCTAACCCAAGGAGAACTGATGTGCGAGACTCAAGAAATTTCATATTTACTGTTGACCACATGACTAACATAGCTCCCAGCACATTCCTCAAAATGTTGCTGCTGGTGGGGGCGCCCATTTTGTTCCACCTGCACACAATGCACATTTTTCTAACACTTTTGCAGGTAGTTCCTCCTCGTCAAGACAGAATACCATTGATGATGTGCTTGATGAAATACGCGCACAACGTGCTGAAAATGATGAACGTGATGGTCTGTTCTATGCAATGCACCAACAACAAGAGGAGATGTTAGAACAAATGCAACACATGCAAGCCCAGCAAAATCAAATTTTGCAAAACCAATATCAGATGCAGGGCTATCATGATAGATGGGAAAGTTTAGAAGAGCACCGTCAACAACAGCTCGATCATGTCATACGAAAGCTAGGCGGTCTGAGGCTTTAGATTAACAATTTTCAAAATTATCAACAGCCTCCCCCATGATTTCCACACCTTTCCAGGTTCTACACTCCAACTCTACTCTTGAGTCTGAAACAGTGAGGACACTGTTGGATTTAAGTTTAGGGGAGGAGCTTTACCGCTTTTATTTAAATTTCAAGTTTAGTTAAATTTTCCCTTTATGCAAATAAATTTTTCCAGTATTTTAAATTTCTCCGAAAATATGAGCCATAACAAAAATTTTGAGAGACACTACGATTTTGAAATTCTAAAGTTGTGTACGAAATTGAAATTAAATATGCAAGTCTGGAAAATTTTCGTACTAGCTTTACCATAATTACACCTTTCATTCTTTACATTTTAAATTTTTTAAATATGTAGATCAATTTGGATACTTGCTTGACCACAGCTTAATTTTCAGGACCCTATACTAAGTCCTTGAGTAGTCTATGAGGCGGTCGGCACCATCTAGGACCACTATCTGAGCAGGACAGTCGACGAATATAAGTGAATGACCTCGAACAAAAAGATACAAAAAGGAAAAATAAAGTCTGAAAAGGAGTCCGCATACTAAGTTAGATGACCCTCACCCGGTCATTTAGCCTAAACCGCGATAAACACCTTCAAGATATAAAAATTCTTGTGCTAAGTAGTGATATATCAAAAGATATGTGCTAAATAAATGAAAAGAATCAGATCATAATCGCTAGCAGACTGCCTGCCATGTGTGTGTGAATAGATAACGGGCTTAATGTGATCGCAGAATGAATCAAAGAGGGTGAAGTAGAAGGAAATTAAAAGTAAGTTTAGGCATAGGCAACATGATTCAGAACAGTCTATATAAGTAAGATTTTTAGGGTCATAAGATTGATTTGTGCATCCTTGGTATTTCTAGTAAGCTCATTTTTGAATTTGTATGGTTTGGTTGAAGTTGAGTATATGACCATAAGGATGACATTGTTGTTTTGTTTTCTCTGCCACTAAAAGATATATTTCTTTGCTTGAGGACAAGCAATGGGTCAAGTTTATGGGAGTTTGATTCACCAGAAAAAGTACTATTTATTTAGTCATTTTTATAAATTTTTTACTATTTATTTCCACTTTTTCATCGTATCACGTTGGTATTTTTATATTTTTCAATCATTTGTCCCGGAAAGAGCTAAAAAGTACACATTGAGCAAAACGAAGAAAATTGGATCGAAAAGACACTAAAAGCACGCGAAAACACAGCCGGGCCAATACCACACGCGCCTGCACGCGCGCTGCATGGACCCAGCAAGCGCCCACGCGCTCGCCCCCCACGCACGCGCGCTCTGATCCTTCACGCGCCCGCGCGACCCACCAGCAGTCTCCTATTCCCTCCATCAACCTTTCGTGAGGAGCACGCTGGTCCTTCCAGCGTACGCATGCCGTCCGTTCCTCGTGATCAATCGTGCGGTTGAAAAGCCACACGCTATTAAGCCCACATCCGGCAATTTTGTTTTTAGTGCATAGGCAAACTAGTATAAATATGTGTCCTTTTCTCCATTTCAAAACACAACACTATTACCGCTCCGTTGAGTGTTCGGGAGATAAACTTAGAACTTTTGTTCTTTGTTTTGTATAATCCTGATTTTGTAATTGTTTTAGTTGTTGTTCCGGTGTCTGTACTAGAAGTCATTTCCATTTATTTATTCAGGTTCTTTTTATTTATTTTTGTTTTGTCTTTATTTATTTTTATTGCTTTATTTATTTTTCTGCTTTATTTATTTTATTGCTTTTATTTTATTATGTTTAGTTTAATTTCCGTCAATTTATTTATGTCTTTAGTTTTAGTTTTAATTATGTCTAGCTAATTTAATATTGCTAAAATATAGGATTAGGAGCCAATAGGGCTAGGTAGTTAGTTTGTGCAATCGCTTTTAATGAGTTTTCTAAAATTAGTTTTTAAGTATACGTTTCGTAATTCGTCACGAGAGTGAGAGTTACCATCATTCATCACGAGAGTGACAATTAACTAAGGTGTAGGCCAAATTAGCGAGAGCTACGGTTTACACCAGATAGTAAAAACTTGTACACTAATTCTGAACACCGCGATATCTATTTAGGATTAGTGAAATTATATTGTTTTCCAAAATGCATTTATATAGGTAGTGTTGCGGGGATTTTGGGATTTCCACCACTACATTGACCTTTCATTTCCAAAGAGGGGAAAGTGTCGAAAACCGTTTAAAAAGAGAGATTCTAAGCTCGGGGGTTAGTTACGCCTAGGGAAGGTATTAGCATCCTAAACGTCCATGGTAAATCTCGTTTGAGCATGATATCGCGGCACAACTAATCCAAGAACCTCTCGGCTTAGCTATTGCACCACACCCTAAAAAAGGCCAAGATGGGTTAAAGGTGTCTAAAGGTCCACAATATCCTCGGAATTCATGTCATAGCAACAATCTACGCGAACCTCACGTCGAAATGAATACTACAACATGACCCTCCATTGTGCGTGGCTACATCACATGTAGGTAGTGCAAAACACCGTTTCGCCCATCCACTATGATCTTACCACAACTATCTCATGGTGCACTCAAGCTCGGGTCAAGCTTTTCTCAACTCAAATACGCCCCCACAAGATATATAAAGCATGTAAACAAGTAAGCACATAGGAAAACAATAAAGAAGTATAAACTAGATAGGTTCAACCCTCTTAAGGAGAGAATCCCCAGTGAAGTCGCCATTTCTTTGTTGCGGGGATTTTGGGATTTCCACCACTACATTGACCTTTCATTTCCAAAGAGGGGAAAGTATCGAAAACCGTTTAAAAAGAGAGATTCTAAGCTCGGGGGTTAGTTACTCCTAGGGAAGGTATTAGCATCCTAAACGTCCATGGTACTCCATGGTAACCTCTAATTTATTACTTTTTATTGCTTTTAATGTGCTTAAGAAGATGAGGGAGAAGTTGTATAGAGAAAAAAAGTGTGTGCATGTGGAGATTGGATTGAGAAAAGAAAGTTATTGCAAAGAATAGTAAATTTAGTTTAAACCTAAACTAATCGTGCGACTAATTTGGTATTGGACTAAAGAAATTGTATTAAAAGAGAGAAGAAGTTGTTTATTTGTTTTCCTATTTTTTCTAAAGAAATTACTATCGCGTCTCTTTGGAAATGAAAGTTCATTTTTTTCTTGGTTTTTTAGCGTTGTGTGTGATGTGTCAAGAGCAATAAAGTCCTACGCTATTACAACCAAATCGAATAATTATTACAACTATATCGAATCAAATGAAAAAAATAATAAAAAGCAATAAAATGCAAGCGGAGAAATAAACATGAGTATGAAATGCACTTATGAAAAAAGAAAAAAAAAACAAAATTTCAAATATTGATGTGAAATGTGTGTAAAAATGCATTGTGAAATATAATGGGAGTGTGACAAAGAGTGAAAAAATGCAAAGAGCACAAAGTCATATAAAAAATAACAAACATGACATACACTTTTTGAGCATACACTTTTTGAACTAGCGAGAAAAAAGAAACAAATAACAAACATGACAAAAAATGAATTTAGGCCAAAAATGGTCCTTAACTATTAATCGCATATGAGCTCAATGATTTTATAAAGTATAATATTGTCTCTAACATACATTTTAAATGGTGCATTGTCCTATCCTAAATGCAAATGCATGTATGCATGTAAAAATGTGTAGTGAAACATGTATTGTGAAATTGTAGTGTGATGTAAAAAAAATGTCGAATGTCATGTAATATGCAAAATGTAGATTGTGATGTAATGCAATGTAGAAAAATATAGCATATAAATGTGATGTAATATGATGTAAATGCGGACATGAAACACATATCACGAAAAGAGCAAACAAATGATAATCAAACTTATGCAAAACACATCAATGAGAACTTAACAATTAAAATTTAAACCTCAAAAGAGTTTCTTAAAATATTAGTGTAAGAATTTAAGCTCAATAAGCTTAAAATAAGCTATTGTCTCAAACAAACACTTATTGAATAAGCTAACACTAACAAACAATCAAAATAAGCAATTAAAAAAAAAAGCTAAAATAAAATAAGTCACAAAATAAATCCATAAAATATTAGTGTAAAATTTGGACTCAATAAGCTTAAATAAGCTATTGTCCCAAAATCACTTATTCAAATAAGCTAAAAAAACAAGATAATAATAAATGCATGCAAATGAATGAAGAGTGTAAAGGGGGTGCAAACCTGAAAATGCGAGCAGCAAACAACGAACAGATCAGAAAAAGAGAACAAGCCCAAAGCCCAAGTAGAAATCCAGCTAGAGGGGGTGTGAAAAGCAACTCACGTGCAGCAGAAAGTATTTAGGAAATAAGCTCAATCCATGTAACCGGTCCAGCAAGCCCAATCAGAAATAAAACCGGGTCAAACCCAACCGAACCCAAATTCGGTCCAGACGCATAAACCAACAATGGGGGGCGCGTTGAGAAAAAAGGGGGGCGCGCGTTAGCAATTTCTGGACCAATAGGAAATTGACACGCGGCCTGTAACTGGTCTTCTCCTTCAACCATCATCTCCGGTGACGCATAACAGATCCGGTGTAGTAGACATCTCCGACGGCCATGGAAACAACACGAAAACCTTTGATTCACCACCAAATTTCACGATTCAAAGGTCTATCCCACTCGAAATCTCGCTATGAGTCCGAATCTAACCTTGGTTTTTTCAATAGAGGCTTGAAAACTGCAAAACGCGCGAACGGCTGGAAAGGGATTAGTGATGTTCCAGGAAGCGAAATCACTATCAATACGCCTCGTTTGGTGTCCGAATCATGTCAAAACGGAGTTTGAATTTCCAGCCAAAAATAGAGTTCCGATCTGGGCATTTTCGGACCGTTTTTGACAAAATTGATGACGGATTTGTGTTTAGGAGGTTGTATAGAAGCTTATTGATGTATTTGATTTTGAATTTGGTTGAGATTTGAGGTTTTGAATTTTACGGCGAAGGGTGGTTTCGGAATCGGTGGTTTCCGACGTGTTTGGCTGCGTTTTTGGTGAAATTAACGATGGATTTGTGTCGAGGAAGTGATGAGGAAGCTTGTGGTGTTTTTAGATTTTGATTTTGAAGAGTTTTGAAAAATGGGTTGTGGTGGTTGAGTTTTCCGGCGACTGGAGGTAGATTCCGGTGCCGGAATCTGACTTTCAGATCTAATGTGATTATTCTCTGATTTTTTTTGTATTGGGAATTGTGAGAGTTGATTGTTTTTGATTGAGTGATGTGAGGTTTGTATTTATAGGATAAAATTAGGGTAAATGGTATTTTTTGTAATATTGTGTAGAAAAAAAGGTAAATAAAAATAAATGGTAAAATGCGCGTAAAATAAGAATAGACTACTTTTTTTGATGTTTTTGGACTTTTTACGCTAAAATGCGAACTATTTAAAATAAAGTGAAATAAAAATGAAATATTTAGAAATAAAAGGAAATTTAAGAAAAATGATAAAAATATGAAAAATGAAAGAAAAATGCATGAAAGAAAAAAAAAATTGTCTATTTTTATGCAAGAAATGCAAAAATTGGATTTGTAGGTCCAAAATTGGGGTACTACAGCTGCCCCTATTTAAGTTTCTTCAATCGGAGAAATGAAGATTAAAATCTTTGTTTAGATGGGATTGAAGAGACTTAAATATAAAACGTGCACCATTTTTGGACCTAAAATCCTCTAACAATGCTTATGATGCAAATGTGAATGCAAAAATGCAGATGATTTTTTGTATGAAGAAGAAAACCCCACAGGGGAAGAATAGACATGTCCCGACTTGGGAAAGAAAGCAACAAAAAGTATCTTGAGTACATTAGGAGAACGAACTCCAATAGGGAACAGAGTAAAACACTAGGGGAAAAACGCGAGACCATTGTCCACCGCCTTACAAAGAGACGGATTGTAGAAAAAAGACAAAGCCCGTACAAAAACAAAAAACATTGTCCACCCCCTTACACAAAGACGGGTTGTAGTTTTTATCTCTTCATTTAAGTTTAAATTTCATATTTAATCTTTTTTATATATTTTTATATATTATTTACATTCTCTTCCCTTATTAGGACATTTTCTTCCTTTTAGGACATTTTCTTCCTTTTAGGACCAATTATAATTTGACACCTCATTACCTTCACATTTTATCTTTTTTTCATATTAAAATAAATCAAATTTACCTACTCTTTTCTGTTTTTACTAAAATACCCTTTAAAGCCTCATTTTATTACAATTTTGCTAACCCTAATTAAGGGGGTATTTAAACAAACCCTAGCCATTTGTCACACATTCATTCACAATCAGACTCTCTTTCCTTTCTCTCTTTCTCATCCGCCGTTCTCTCATTTCTCACTCTCACAAACCCTAATTTTCTTCACTCTTTTTCACCATCCAAACTTCATTAAAACACAAAACCACCAAGAGACAAAAGGTTCAGCTCATCTTCCTCTACCTATTGACCTCTGAATCGTATCCATAAGCTCAAAAACGGCACCAAAACTGCTCGATCCGAAACTCAAGAACGCTAGAACAAAGAAGGTATTCTTCTACCCTTTTTCTCAAGATTGGTTTTTCTCTTTCTTTTTCAAAGATAACTAAAATAAATAAAGATTCATTAATTAAGGTGAAAAGGGGGAGTCTGACGTCTGACGTACGTCTTTCTCGGCCTGAATAGTACAGTCTCTGACGTACATCTCGTGACGGTGTACTATTCTCATCCTAATCAATTGATATTTATTTAAAAATTTATTTAATTAAGGTGAAAAGGGGGAGTCTGACGTACGTCTTTCTCGGCCTGAATAGTACAGTCTCTGACGTACATCTTGTGACGGTGTACTATTCTCATCTTAATTAATGGTTTTCTTAATTAAAGTTCTTAATTAATTAAAGTGAAAAGGGGGAGTCTGACGTACGTCTTTCTCGGCCTGAGTAGTGCAGTCTCTGACGTACATCTCGTGACGGTGCATTATTCTCATTTTAATTAAGGTTCTTAATTTAACTTGAGTGGTAAAAGGGGGAGTCTTACGTACATCTTTCTCGGCCCGGATGAGCCCGACCCCTGATGTACATCTTGTGGTGGCGTGCAATCCCCATTCACTGAACACTTCTAAAAAAAACATAAAAACAATTCAACTCACTTTAAATTCATTTTCCTGCCTTCCGTGCGACACTCTTTTTCAACTGCCCTTGTGCAGTCAAAAATCTCTTTTCAGCTGTTTTTCCTAAATGGACTGCGCTTTATCCATTCCCCTGATACATACAAACGCTTAAACCTCAATTGAGTATACAAGCAAAACTGTTATATCAGTGGAATGCGACCTAAGCATCGATCACTAAAAAAACATCAAACAAACAAAATCTTTCTTTTCAGGAAGAACTATGTGAGCTTTGAATTCCTCATTGTACTCGGGGGATACGTAGGAGCGAGAGCCTCTCTCGTCAAGGTAAATAATAAAAAACTCTTTTCTTTCCCTTTTCTGTTCAATATGTGGTAGTTAGTTTCTTTTTATGCGGTTATATCTGATTATGCAAACTAAAATTCCTCGAATGGTTCCCGTTGAATACGACGGATATGAGGGGGTGTTAACGCCTTCCCCTCATGTAACCAACTCCCGAACCCGACTTTTAAGGTTTTATCATTATTTTCCTTTCCCCTCATTGGGATAAATAAAGTATGGTGGCGGCTTCATTGTTTACATTTGTGCATTGCATTTCATTTATTGCATATCTGTATATTTTTGCGCCGGGTACTACAGCTGGCGACTTCATTGGGGACACTTGTATAGTGAGTTAAGCCTAATTTGGGGCTTTTGGTTTGCTTATTCCAGGTTAGCCGTATCTGTCCTATCTTTTACTTTACCGCAAGATATTGAACTGTCTGAATTTGCTGGCTTTGTCTTCTCTTCTACTCTTTTTTCTTTTGCCTTTATGGCTACGTTCTTGGTTATTGTGTGGAGCTCCATACCAGAGCTTGAGAAAAGCTTAGGGCTAGTTGAGGGGTTTTTATGTTGGGTTCTCTGCTGTACAGCTTTGAGCGCCGACATGAAAATTCCGACCAGAGTAGACTCTCTCGAGGTGGTTGGGTTCTGTGACGTACGTCTATGAGCGCTAGTTGCTTTGTGTTGGGTCTAGGACTCTGGGGACCTTTTATCCAGTCTAGGTATCCGAACTTTTGTCTAGGGACCACCGTTTAGAACCCGTGTCGAGGTTATGATGTTGACTCATCTAGTTGGTGTTATAATCTCGCCCAGATGAGGTTGCTTTTTGGGAAAAAGTAATCAAGGATTTTGGGTAACCGTGTCAACCTAGAACAACATGTGAGAGGGATGGGTTACATGTAACTTTGAACTTTTGGCCTCAGAGATTCCACTTTGAAAAGAACCCAATTGTTGTGAATATGAAAGATTGGTGACTTTGAGGTTAAATTCGCCAGATGATACAATGTTACTTTGATCATATCCATACATTTTTGCATTCATACATTCATACATCCATCACATACATACACAATTGATCATGTACTCACCAAAGTAAAGTTTTTTATTTTTAGGGAATTAAAGAAAAGTAAGGTTTTAAGCATAAGGGATTATGGCGCCTCCGCGGAGAAATACTTTCACCTATGGTTTTCATGTTCCGGTGTTGAAGAGTTTGGAGGTAATGAAGGATAAGTTGACTGCTATAAAAAGGGATAGCTTTAAGAGTAATTATGGTTTGATTCTTGATTTGTTGACCACCAAGGTTGATGTTACTCAGTTAAACGTCCTGTTGCAATTCTTTGATCCTTCACTTCGTTGTTTTACCTTTCAAGATTTTCAAATTTTTCCAACAATAAAGGAGTTTGAGTATCTTTTGGGTATCAAAATAGAAGAGGGAAGTTGTTACATGAGGAAAGCTCCAAGTACATCATGCATCGCTAAAGCTCTACATCTTAATGAGAATGAAGTGGAGTCTCTTTGGGAATTCCGAGGAAAAGAAGTGGGTATGTTGAGGAGAAACTTAGAGGCAAAAGCTGAAAAGGTATTGAAAGAAGGAAATGTGAAATCTCATCTCGCTATTCTAGCACTCTTGATTTATGGTTTAGTTATGTTTCCTAGCTATGATAATTTCATCAGTGTGCCGGCTTTGGGTGTCTTTGTTACTGGTAATCCGATACCTGCTCTTCTAACTGACTTTCTTTATATGGTCTATGATAAAAACAACAAGGGAAGGGGAGGAAAGATAATGTGTTGTGCTCCATTGATCCAAAAGTGGTTGAAATTACATCTTCCTGATAAAGGCCCTTTTTTGTACGATGATGGTGTGAAGTGGTCTTTGAAATTCACTGCTCTGACTGAGAAGGATATCCGTTGGTATGATCGGAAGCGGGAATTTCCCATGGTTCTCCTTAAATGCGGATCTTTTCCTAATGTTCCTCTGGTCGGGACACAAGGGTGCATTAATTACAATCCTACTTTGGTTCTCCGCCAGTTGGGATATCTTGTAGACGCTCCGATAGGGCCGAAAGCTAATGAGATTCAAGAGTTTGTTCTTTCTAATGAGGCTGATGATCCTGAACTCTGGGATCGAATCAAGAGGGCTTGGAAACATGTGAACAGAAAAGTGATGGGTCAATATAATTGTAGGGCTACTCCAGAATATACTCAATGGGTAAAGATGCGGGTTGAGATGATTAAAATGCCTTACATTGATGTGGTTCCCTTTGAAAGTCAAGAGCCGGAACTTGGTGAGGTCGCTTCTTCAGAAAAGATCGAAGCCATGGAAGCAACGATTAAGGATCTTCAAGAAAAGAACTCAAGCTTGTCTGCTGAATGCAACAGATTCCGAGAAAGGTGCAGTAAGTACCAAGAGGAAAATGAGAAGCAGGCGATCTGGTTTAAGAAAGAACAAGAAAGGCTAGGTGAAAGGAATCTCATAAGAGAAAAATAGAGGAATGAGCTTCAAGAAGAAGAGTTCCGGATAGAGAGAGCCAAGGTAAAAGCTGCAAATATCACTATTGAAAGGATGATGGCATGGCGTCTAGTCAAAAAGCTTCGCGGACTCAAAACAATCAAAAAAGGAAATATCAATCTGATATGGAAAAAGCTGTTGAAAAATATGCCGAAGCTTTGAGGGATAAAGAGGCTGAAAAAAGAGAAGTTGAGAGAGCTTGGCAAGCAGAGAGGGCAGAATATATGGAAGCCCTTGAATTACAAAAACAAATATCAGCTCAGCTCGACGACAGTGTCATGAAACTTCAAAACTCCATCGATACTCTACACGAGCAATACCATCATGATATGGGAGAGTTGCGTGATCAACTAGAAGCGTTGCACGAGTCAAGTAAAAAGTATTTCATCTTGAATTGTCATCGTGCAAGGGCAGCCCAGGACAGTTTGGTTAGGTTGGTAACCCTCTTTAATGATTTCATGGAAAAGCTACCTAATGAATTGGATGACGCTGAAATTGGTCTTTGTGTGGGGGCGGCTGATAAAAGAGTAGTCAAGTTTGTCAGGAAGTTCAGAAGGATATTGGATGGTTACAAGATAGAACTCGAACAAGCTCAGAAGATTGTCATTTGACTTCTTGTATCTTCGTGGTGGTGATGTAATAATATGCAAGGCTTGCAGCAATTTATTTACACTCGCAATACTTGTAATTTTTTATCTTTATATTATTAAGGCTTGAAATAATTTATTTCGTACTCTGTTAAGGCTTGTAATATTTATCCTCTATTCAAAGTATGTAATGACTCTTGTAATGATTATCTTCTATTATCAATGATTAAAGTGACTGTTTGATATCCTGATGATTGTACCGACTTCTAAGTTATTCATGCAAGTTTCTTTTGTGAGTTATATGGTGTTTCTAAAAGTATTAATCTGCTCCGCGCTTGTATCCCAAATGCTTATAACCTTACGCATCAAGAGGTTCCCTAAAAAACAAAAACAAAAAAGCTTTACTAAAAATGCATACACGAATTAAAAGTATATATATGCACACTTGCATGCATTTTCATGGATCAAATATCTTATTTCCATTCATTCATTCCAACAGCTACCTTCCCGGCATCGTTATTGGACAAGAAGAGTTGCTCATCACATTATGGACAATTTGGCTAGAGAAGCACGATGCGCTCCAGGCTGAGGTCACCCAGATGGGTGGACAGGTAACCCAGTTGGGTGGAAGAATGACCCAGTTAGGTGGAAAGCTAGATCAGGTCTTGGAGATGTTGGCTAATATGAATATGCAACCAAGGATGGTTGAGGTTCCCGCGCCTGCAGTTACTGTTACTCAAGGAAATGCCTCTGCTGGTTATGATTGGCCTACTTTTGGTCTACCTAAGGGTTATGTCCCGCAAGGATATGTGGCGGCGACATCTGCTCCACTTGTTGAAACTCCTGCTAGGGTCAGCACGGTACAACAGGTGATTGACCTAAATCAAGACGCATTTGAGGATCCTAGGGATGCTTATCAAGGTCCTGACCATCATGGGCCTAGATTTGCATACCAAGGAATGGCACCCCAGGTTAATGAGCAAAAGGTTGATTCTGCTCCTCAGTTGGAACAAAAATATCAGGCTCTAGAGGAGAGGTTGAATCTGGTAGAAATAGGTAATGATCCGTTGGATTTCTCGAAGATGTACTTGGTTTCTGATTTTGTGCTTCCACCAAAGTTCAAAATGCCTGATTTCGAGAAGTATAAGGGTTTGAGTTGCCCGAAGAATCATCTGGTTATGTATATCAGAAAGATGGCCTCTTATGCTCATGATGACAAATTGATGATCCAATGTTTCCAAGAGAGTCTAGTTGATATGCCTCTCAACTGGTACATGCAACTTGAAAAAGGCAACATCCTTTCGTGGAGGGATTTGGCCAATGCTTTTATCAAACATTACCAGTATAATATGGATATGGCTCCAAGCCGCACTCAGCTCCAAAACACCACTATGAAGGAGGGTGAATCTTTCAAGGTCTATGCTCAAAGGTGGAGAGCCTTAGCTTCCCAAGTACGTCCTCCGCTCTTGGAGACGGAACTTGTGGACTTGTTTACCAATACTCTGCAAGGGACCTACTTTGAAAGGTTGGTAAGTACTTCCTCCTCTGACTTTGCCGATCTGGTTCGAGTTGGTGAAAGGGTCGAAATGGGGATCAAGAATGGGAAGATTCCATCTGCTGCAGGTTCACAAAGTAACAATGCAAGGAAGCCTGGTGGTGGCTTTAACAGAAAAAAGGAAGGTGAAGCTAACGCCATATCTTCAAGGGGCAGTCGAGCACAGCCTACAGCACCTGTCCAGTTCCCTTACTTTCCCATTCCATACTTAGCTGCCGCACAGCACCAACAGTTTCCCAATTATCAGTATCAGAATCCAATGAATCCAGTGCCTCAACACCAGCAACAAGCACCACCGAAACAGAATCCTCCTCCAGCTCGTAGGGTTTTCGATCCAATCCCTATGTCATATAGTCAATTGCTTCTTTATTTGGTTCATAGTGGTAAAGTGACGCCCAAACCTTTGAAGGCTATGGTCCCACCATTCCCTACTTGGTATGATGTTAATGCAAAATGTGACTATCATGCTGGTATTGTGGGTCACAATACCGATAATTGTAGAGCTTTTAAGCACAAAGTACAAGACCTGATTGATGAAAATGATTTGTCTTTTAAAGAAAGTGGGCCCAATGTGACTAACGATCCATTGATGAAAGTGAGTTGTGTTGAGAGTGGCGAAAATCTGATAAGGGATGTTTCGTTGATAAAAACTCCTTTGTCCTTTGTCCGAGAAATGTTGAGTTATGAGGAATTCGTGAACCTGCATCCTAATTGTGAAGAATGTCAGAATGATCTGGATCATTGTTCGGAGTTGAAAGAATGTTTGCAACAGTTGATGGACCAAGGCCTGGTACAGGTGGGTTATTCAAAGAAGGAAGATTTGGTCGCCACTTTTGATCAGCAGGGGCATGAGAAGAGTGTGGGACCGATTGAGATCTTGTATAGGAAATTGGAGGTAGAGGTTCCTTGTCGCAAAAAAGAGCCTCTTATCATTCAAATACCTGCACCGTTTCCTTATGAAAGCACTAAGGCTGTTCCGTGGAATTATAGTACATCTGCTTATGTACAAGGGAAGCCTGTAGTGATTCCTGAACAAAGAGTGACTAGTATTGATGGGCCCAGTAAGATAACAAGAACTGGTAGGGTATACTCTCCAGAAATATCTGCAAAGAATGGTTGTGGATCAGTTGAACCAAACACCTTCCAAGATCTCCATTTTGTCCTTGTTGATGAATTCTGAGGCCCATAGAACAGCTTTGTTGAAGCTTCTGAATATGGCCCATGTGAATCAAGACATCACAGTCGATTAGTTTGATGGGGGTGGTCAACAATATCACAACTAGTAGGTGTTTGGGTTTTGTTGAGTCTGAGCTACCTTCTGAGGGGTATACACATAATAGAGCTTTACACATTTCTATGAGGTGTCAAGACAACAATATTGCTCGAGTTTTGGTTGATACTGGCTCTTCATTGAATGTTATGCCAAAGTCCACCTTGATGAAACTTTCTCTGCTTGGACCAACACTAAGGCCAAGCAATTTGATTGTCAAAGCCTTCGATGGGTCTCAAAGAGAGGTGATTGGAGAAATAGAGCAGCCGATATTTATTGGTCCACAATTGTTCAATATAACTTTCCAAGTCATGGATATCAATCCATCTTACAGTTGTTTGTTGGGGCGGCCATGGATTCATGCTGCTGGTGCTGTAACTTCTACCCTCCATCAAAAGCTCAAGTTTGTGTCCAATAACAAATTGATAACTGTGTCTGGTGAAGAGGATACTTTGGTGAGCCAGTTGACCTCGTTCAGGTATGTTGAAAATGATGAAGGTGTTGTAGAAATTCCTTTCCAAGCTTTGGAAGTCGCGAGTGTCACCCTTACAAATCCTGAAAGTGACGGTTGGAAAGAAAAGAAATTTGTTACTTCTTTAAAAAGCTTGAAGGTAGCCTTGGAAGAAGGACTTCCTACTGGTTTGAGGCAAGTGTTGGTTTTGTCTGAGAAGAAGGATCGCTTCGGTTTGGGTTATCAGTCGTCCAAAGGGATAGCCACTCAGAAAAAGGTACAAGACAAGATTCCAAGGATTGAAGATACTTTCTGTAGTGCTGGTTACCGTGTTGATGGTCATATTGCTATGCTTGATGACAACGAGGCTGTTGGAAAGAACCAGGATTGGGTGCGCCAGTGTTCTCCAGAGACTGTGCTCACTAATTGGACAGCTGTTGGAATCCCTGAAGTTGTTTTTATTTCAAAGTAATTTGTTTTCCTTTCAAAACACCTTTGTTCAGCCCAGAACAAATGGTCGTGCTTGTAGGGCCACTTTGTTTTAATGTCTAATTTGCAATTAATGAAAAAAAAGTACTTCTTGTGCAATTTCTGTCTTATTTAGTCTTCTTTTTACAGTTTTAAAAAGTAAATTATAAAAATGGCAATAATTTCTTGCATTTCATAAAAACACTTTTGCATTCAAATCTAAATCAATAAAATTAAATCAAGCAGAAAAGAATCCATGAATCATAACAGTGCTTTAAATCCTCATGACTTCGATCTCCCAATTAATCAAGCTGAAGAGGATGGAGAGGATAACTATGAATTACCAGAAGAGTTAGCTCGAATGTTGGATCAAGAGAAAATATTGATTCAACCTCATCAGGAACCAGTGGATGTGATCAATCTGGGGACTGAAGAGGATAAGAAAGAGGTCAAAATAGGAGCCTCCCTACAGCCAGATGTGAAAGAGAGTCTGATCAAGCTGCTTCGAGAGTATGTGGATGTGTTTGCATGGTCATACAAGGATATGCCCGGTTTGGATACCAACATAGTTGAACACAAGCTTCCGCTCAAGCCTGAATGTCCTCCGGTAAAGCAAAAGTTGAGAAGAACTAGACCTGACATGGCTCTCAAGATCAGGGAACAGTTTGACGCGGGTTTCCTTGCGGTGGCCAAGTACCCCGAATGGATTGCTAACATAGTACCAGTCCCGAAGAAGGATGGTAAAGTGCGCATGTGTGTGGATTATCGGGATCTGAATAGAGCGAGCCCGAAAGATGATTTCCCATTACCTCACATCGATGTATTGGTGGATAACACAGCTCGTTTCCCGATCTTCTCCTTCATGGATGGTTTCTCAGGTTACAATCAAATTAAAATGTTGCCTGAAGATATGGAGAAAACCACATTTATCACCCCGTGGGGAACTTTCTGTTACAAAGTGATGCCTTTTGGTTTGAAGAATGTTGGGGCAACATATCAACGTGCCATGGTTACTCTCTTCCATGACATGATCCACAAAGAGATAGAAATGTATGTGGACGATATGATTGCTAAATCTCAAACTGAAGAAGAACACTTGATACATCTCCTGAAATTGTTCGAAAGGTTGAGAAAGTATCAGTTGCGGTTAAATCCCAACAAGTGTACATTTGGTGTCAGATCCGGCAAAATGCTAGGCTTCATTGTCACTGAAAAGGGAATTGAGGTTGATCCCGACAAAGTCAAAGAAATTCAGAATATGCCAGCACCAGTAACTGAGAAAGAAGTCAGAGGTTTCCTAGGACGATTGAATTACATCTCCAGGTTTATCTCTCATCTTACTGCAACTTGTGAACCAATTTTCAAGTTATTGAGAAAAGATCAGGTTGTGAAATCAATTACTCACTAGTTGAAAAGACTTGCTGTGCTTTGACTTGGGCTGCTCGCCGTTTGAGACAGTATATGGTGTGTCATACAACTATGTTGATCACCAAGATGGATCCTATCAAATACATTTTTGAGAAGCCTGCTTTAACCGGAAGAATTGCCCATTGGCAGATGTTGTTGTCTGAGTATGATATTCAGTATGTTACACAAAAAGCTATCAAAGGAAGTGTGCTAGCAGAGCATCTAGCTCACCAGCCTTTAGATGATTATCAGCCTGTGCGCTTTGACTTTCCTGATGAAGATATCATGGCTTTGAGTGAAAAACCTCCCATTGGTGATGATGAAGGGCCCGAACCAGGATCTTTGTGGAAGCTTGTGTTCGATGGTGCGTCCAATGCTATGGGGCATGGTATAGGTGCTGTTATAATCTCTCCTCGTAATACTCACACACCATTCACAGCCAGGTTGTTGTTTGACTGTACCAACAATATTGCTCAATATGAGGCTTGTATTATGAGTTTAGAAGGGGCAATTGATTTGAGAATCAAGAACCTGGAAGTGTATGGAGACTCCGCTCTAGTTATCTACCAAATCCGAGGTGATTGGGAAACTCGTCATCCTAATTTAATTCCATATCGGGATCATATTATGGAAATGACGAAGTACTTTGATGTTATCACTTTCCATCATATTCCCAGAGAAGAGAATCAGTTGGCTGATGCTTTAGCTACTTTGTCAAGCATGTATAAAGTAAGTTATCCAAATCATGTGCCTCGTGTAGCAATTGAGCGCAGAGAGAAGCCCGCTTATTGCTTAGCAGTTGAAGAAGAGAAGGATGGAAGACCTTGGTATTATGATATCAAGAACTTGATCAAAAACAAAGAATATCCTGCCGGTGCTTCCGAGCAAGATAAGAAGACTTTGAGAATGTTAGCAGCTGGTTTTTTCCTAGATGGGGAAGTGTTGTACAAAAGAAACTACGATAAGGTCCTTCTCCATTGTGTAAAGAAGAGAGAAGCGGACATGCTTATTGAAGAGATTCATGAAGGAGCTTTTGGTACCCATGCAAACGGGCACTCTATGGCAAAGAAAATCCTCCGTGCGGGCTATTACTGGTTGACCATGGAAGCAGATTGCATCAGCTATGCTAGAAAGTGTCACAAATGCCAAATCTATGCGAACAAGATTCATGTTCCACCTACTCCTCTACATGTTATGACAGCACCTTGGCCTTTTGCTATGTGGGGCCTAGATATGATTGGTATGATTGAACCAAAGGTGGCAAATGGTCATCGCTTCATCTTGGTTGCTATTGACTATTTCACCAAATAGGTCGAGGTAGCATCCTATGCCAATGTCACCAGAAAAGTGGTTTCTAAGTTCATCAGAAGGAAGATAATTTGTCGCTATGGAGTTCCTAACAAGATTATCACTGATAATGCCAACAATTTGAATAATCAGACAATGAGAGAGTTGTGTGCTGAGTTCAAGATTGAACATCACAACTCATCACCATACCGGCCCAAGATGAATGGTGTCGTTGAAGCAGCTAATAAGAACATCAGGAAGATCATTCAAAAAATGGTGAAGACTTACCGGGATTGGCATGGCATGCTTCTTTATGCTCTCCATGGATACAGAACCACAATGCGCACTTCAACAGGGGCAACTCCTTTCTCTCTGGTATATGGTATGGAAGCAGTACTACCTCTAGAAGTTGAGATCCCTTCGTTAAGAGTTTTGAGAGATGTCAAACTCGACGAAGCAGAATGGGTTCAGAATCGGCTTGATCAGCTCAACCTCATTGAAGAGAAGAGAATGACAGCTTTGTGTCACGGTCAGTTGTACCAACAAAGAGTCAAGAGAGCATTTGATAAGAAGGTCCGTCCAAGACAGTTCAAGGAAGGTGACTTGGTGTTGAAAGAAATACTGCCCGTTCATAAAGACTTACGAGGAAAATGGACTCCTAACTATGATGGACCATTTGTCGTAAAGAAAGCCTTCTCTGGTGGAGCAGTAATCCTTGCAACTATGGACGGTGAAGAGTTTGCACATCCAGTGAACTCTGACGCAGTCAAGAAATACTATGCCTGAAAAGAAAAAAAAAAGTGATAAAAAAATAATATTTGCCCGTCAAGCTGAAAACCTGAAAAGGCGGCTTAGTCAAAAAAGAGGGCGTCTCGGTGGATTGAAAACCTGAAAGGGCGGTTCATACAAAAAAATGAGACATAAAAAAGAAAAAAGAAGGCATAAGACTGCGTCACTTGATCAACATGAAGGCGAAGCTTCAGATGGAAAAGATTGGTTCAATTTCCTTTCTCAAAAGCAAGATATTGTGGCGTCGAGTTCATGGAGAAGGACAGCTTTGTTATGATTCCATGGAATTTATTTATTTTTCATCGCCATTATCTTAGTTTCAATTTGCAATCATCTCATTGAGGGATTAGCATCCAGTTGTAAAAACTTTCCGCATTTTTGCGCAATGAATAAAATTTCCACTTTCAATCGTATTGTCTCTGCTAGCTTTTATGTTCTGATTGCATACGTTTGTGCTATTCATTTTTAACAAATAAAGCATTTAAACACTGTGAAAAATAAAAGCATTTGAAAAGATTACAAACTGTTTTGATTTTTTAACATCTAAAGGAAAACCAGCGGCATATATTAATGTGCCCCAATCCAACACAGAAAGTCATGGCAATCCCTCGATTCCATTTCATGAAGAAGGTTGCTATCCTTTTTGGAAACTTGACTGAATGTTTATTCCATAACCACAGTCAACATTTCAAGATTTTCATCTCAGTTGAGTTACTCAAATTCTCGGTGCCGGGAAATTCAAACTCTCCTCAAAACAAACTCAGAAATTCATGCATTCATGCATATTCATGCATTCCTGCATATAGGATCATGCATAAAAAGAATCACACCAAATTCTGTACATAATCAGATATGTCATCTGCATTAGTTCTGCATTTAGGCATCAGAGGTGCACAATCATGCATTCATGAAGTACATGTTTAAAATGCTGTTTTAACATGTTACAGACTTGGATCTCCTGCTCAGTAACAAAGGTCTGAGGATCTAATTCTCCAACAAGATGGTTATTAAACCATAATTTCTTAACAAAAGAAAGGGGTTGATGAATCTTTTCCTCGATCAATTGGTCAAAAAAGTATCATCCCCAAGCGGATCAGCCAGTGCATCACATTCTCAATGAGAAAGGTTGAGGAATCGTTTATTTCCCCAGTAAGGCAGTTGATAATTTTTCATCCCCAGTAAGTCGGTTGAACACCGCGTTTTCAGCAAGATGGTTGGTGAACCATGATATTTTGACAAGAAGGATTGGTGAATCTTTAAACATCCCCAATGATTTTATTTGGTGTTATCCTTATCACTGATGTTCAGCGAGTTGGTCAACAGAGTTTCATCCTTGTCGAAGGGATTTTCACTCTACACTTTCCAAAAAGGGTTGATGATCCTTTCCCAGTAAATAATTCGACAAGTATTACCTACAGCAGATTGGTCTACATACAACTTTCCCAGTCAAAAGTTAAATGGACCTGTTTTCCAGTGGTTTGTTCGAGATGGTTATCTCCAGTCGATTGATAGATTAAATTCTTCAGCAAAATAGTTTTCAAGCAGTTGTCTTGAGAATTTTGCCAAAGATAATGGCAGAGCATTCAATTTTGACTCCTAGCAAGTTTTTCTTTACTCAAAGACACATCAAGCGTTAGTGGAGCATTTTTCAGAATCAGTTTTTCTGAGTTGAGGGACCCTGAGGGGGGAAGACTCTTTTGTTTTTTTATGGTCGACACACCAGTGAAGTGGTAACGATCAGTTTTGGAGTTCAGGTACCCTAAGGGGAGAAGACTTCATTTTTCTTTTATGATCAACACACCCAAAGGAGAGGTAATGATCAGTTTTTGAGATAACGCACCCTGAGGGGAGGCGACTCAGCTTTTTATGGTCGACACACCAGTGAAGTGGTAACGATCAATCTTGGAGTTTAGGTACCCTGAGGGGGGAAGACTTCAATTTTTTTTTTATGGTCGACACACCAGTGAAGTAGTAACGATCAGTTTAGGAGTTCAGGTACCCTGAGGGGGGAAGACTTCGTTTTTCTTTTATGATCAACACACCCGGAGGAGAGGTAATGATCAGTTTTTGAGAAAACGCACCCTGAGGGGAGGCGACTCAGCTTTTTATGGTCGACACACCAGTGAAGTGCTAACGATCAATCTTGGAGTTCAGGTACCCTGAGGGGGGAAGACTTCAATTTTATTTTTATGGTCGACACACCAGTGAAGTGGTAACGATCAGTTTTGGAAGTTCAGATACCTTGAGGGTAGACGACTTAGCTTTTTCTTTTAAAGATCAACACACCCATAGGGCGGGTAATGATCATTTCATTCTCAAGTATTCAATTACTAATCATTCCAGGTATGTTTCCACATTCATCTTCCATATGCATTCATTATCATTACATCACATTCACACCACAAAATTAGGGGCATTTGTATTTAATTATCTTTTACTTCGAACACGTAAAGACGCAAGTTATCTACGCATTCGAGTATAAGACAATTAAATAGGGGCAGCTGTAATACCCTAATTTTGAGCTTTTTAAAATAAATATTTTATTTTAAAATTATTTCTTATTTTCATTAAGAAATACCAAAAAAATAGATTTTAGATAATTTTGTTTTACAAATTATCCTTTTTCTTTTATTTCTTTAAAATTTAGCAATTTATCTTTTATATGAAAAATAGGAAAATAATCAAAAAAATAGTTTTTATCTCATCATTTAAGTTTAAATTTCATATTTTATCTTTTTTATATATTTTTATATATTATTTACATTCTCTTCCCTTTTTAGGACATTTTCTTCCTTTTAGGACCAATTATAATTTGACACCTCATTTCCTTCACATTTTATCCTTTTTTTCATATTAAAATAAATCAAATTTACCTACTCTTTTCTGTTTTTACTAAAATACCCTTTAAAGCCTCATTTTGTTACAATTTTGCTAACCCTAATTGAGGGGGTATTCAAACAAACCCTAGCCATTTGTCACACATTCATTCACAATCAGACTCTCTCTCCTTTCTCTCTTTCTCATCCGCCGTTCTCTCATTTCTCACTCTCACAAACCCTAATTTTCTTCACTCTTTTTCACCATCCAAACTTCATTAAAACACAAAACCACCAAGAGACAAAAGGTTCAGCTCATCTTCCTCTACCTATTGACCTCAGAATCATATCCATAAGCTGTTGCGGGATTTTTGAGACATACCCCACTACAGTTTTATTTTTCATTTCCAAAGGAGGGGAAAAATTGAAAACCTTTAAAAGAAAGAGATTCTAAGTACGGGGGTTAGTTGCATTTGAGGAAGGTATTAGCACCTCAAGCGCCCATGGTACTCCATGGTAACCTCTTATATGTTTTTAGTGCCTTTTTTATGTACATGCTTTAAGAATGGAGGGAGAAATTGTATGGAATAAAAAGGAAAGAGATTAATGTCATTTTAAGCCTCATCTTTTAAAGATCAATATAAACACACTAAACCACTCCCCCTTTGATGGGAGAATGATTGAATTCTTGCAATGTTTATAAGGATCGTCAAAATTTGAGACAAAGAATGATAGAAGTCTCTTAAAAATGAAAAGATAGTAAAACAAAAGTTAAAATAATTTTTCTAAAAAAAGTAAATAAAAGAAAAGAAATGTAAATATATTTTTTTCTTTTGTAAAAAGGATTTTTTGAGAGTAAAGTAATTATTGTATTGTAGAGGAAGTGTTTAAAAGAAAGGAAATAGTGAGAAAGTGTAAGTTTTGTTATAGAAAAAAAGTTAAGTGTAAGTAAAAGGTAAAAAAAAGGTTAAAAGGATTTTCCATAAGCTGAATAAAAGGAAAGAAAGGTGAATATATTTTTTGCTTGTAAAAAAAGGTTTTTCTTGAAAGAAATATAATTATTGTATTGTAAAGAAAATGTTGTTAAGAGAAAGAAAAAGTTGTAAGAAAGCATAAATTTTGTTATATATAAAGAGAAGTTAAGTGTTTGAAAACAAAAGTGTATTCGTTTCTTTTGTGTGTTTGAAAAAGGTATTGTAAAGAAAAACAAATTGTAAGTAATATTATATTAAAGATGATTGTAAGGTGAGCTTGCGTTTGTTTTGTAAAAGGATCGCATGTTTGTTTTGAAAAAGAATTTTTTTGTTTCAAAAAGTCTCGTAATCAATTTAAAATCAATTACGAGTCCTCTCCTTTGGAAATGAATTTTTTGGCGTTGTGTGTGATGTGTGAGCTAAGAAAGCAATAAAAGCGATAAATAAAGTCCTACGCTATTACAACCCAATTGAATAATTAATATTTACAACCATATCGAATTTGAATGAATAAATAATAATAAAAGATAAAAATAAATAAATAAATAGCAATGCATAAAAAATAAAAATGCAAGTGCGGATAAATAAATATGATGATGAATATGCACATAGGAGGAGAAAAGGAAAACATCGCAAAATAACATCCTAATTAAAAGTGGAGTGTGTGAAAGAAATGTGTCGGAGGCAAAGACATGATAATACATTTTTGGAGGTCAATCACAACAACAAATAATTCTAACCTAGGCACACAAGCAACATGCAATTTTATTTATCAAAGAGAAGTTTTTATTTTTATGAAGAGAATGAATTTAGGCCAAAAGGCCCTTAACTATTAATGCTAATGTTAGAGCTCAATGATTTTATTAATTAAAATATTGTCTCTAACATGCATTTTTAAAATGATGCATTGTCCTAATCTAAATGCAATGCATGTATGCATGTAGAAAAATGTAAAATGAGATTGTAATGTGAAATTGTAGTGTGATGCAAAAATTAGTGTCAATGTCATGTAAAAACGCAAGAAGTGTAGATTGTGATGTAGTAAAAAAAATGTAGTGTTGCAAATGCATGTATGCATGAAAATTTTAATAAAAAAAAGCATGTTATATGTTTTTATGAAATGGAATTAAATGAAGACATAATCATGTTATCAACCATAAAAGAAAAAAAGGAACAAACATAGCATAATTCAATTTTTTTGGTATTTTTGTAGTTTTCTCATATTATTTTTGCATGCTAACAAAAAACATGGCTAACAAACTAACATTTTTTTGTTTTTTATTTTTTAGTAACTAATTAGAAAAATGTCATAACGAACAAACAAGCATTTTTGATTCTTGATATTAAAAGAGTTAGAAAAGAAAGTTTTTTTTGGTTTTTTATTAAAGAAGAGTTTTTTTTTTGAATTTTTTTTTGTATTAATACTCAAACTTAGTAATTTCACAAAAAAGACAATAAATTCACACATATATTATTATTTCATGGCAAAGCATCTAAATAAACATTTAGGCAAGTGGGTGAAAAAAAAGGGAAGTGATAATAAATAAATAAATAAAAATCAAAAGTAAAATAAATAAATAAACAAACAATTAAAAAAAACATAAAAACAGAAAAAAAAAACAAAAGGGGCGGATTGGGCTGAAAAGGGGTGAGGCCCAAAATGATTATTAGAGAACCGGGTCAAACCCGACCCGGTTCAGTAACCGGTTTGGGGGAAGTATAACACGTTTTTCTTTTCCTCATTTGGTGTTTTTTCATTTTTCTCTTCTTCTCTACTCGCCCTCTGCTCTCTCTCTTTCTCTCTGTTCTTATTCTTTTTCTGTTTTTTTTTTTTTTTCATCAAACCCTAACCCCCTTTGGTTCAAATCAAAAAGCATAAAACACAAACCTTGCCTAGAATCTTATCCTAATCACGAATCTATCAATGAAAATCACAAATAATCATCATAACCACCGGATCGGTCCTTATAAATCAAGAACCCTAACCCCCAAATTTCATTTTAAACATTGACTAACCTTCGATTCATCAACAAACAGGAGCAACAACAACAAAAAGAACGTTTAACAAGCGAAAATCACAGATCTAATATTAGATCTACATGTAGTTTTTTTTGCGAAAAAAGATGAATGGCAGTGCATGAAAAGAGATGAAGAGAGTTTACTAACCTTCCCTGCAGTGAAACTTCGCGTAAGTATTTCTTCTCCTCTTCTTCTTTTCGTTTTCGTCTACTTCTTTGAACCTTTTCTGACCTACTCCTTTTTTCTGGTGCGAGGTGGATGATGATGGATGAAGGTTCGGTTTTGATTTGATGGTTGAGGGTTGAAATTTTGGTTTTGTTTTTAGTGATGTAAAGGTTTTTTGTTCTGGTTGTAAAGGCTTTTTTGGTTTATGTTATGATTTTGTATTTTTTTGTAGAGTTTAGGATTTTTGAAGGTTTGAAGGTGGGAGCGGTAGTGATGTATAAGCTAGGTTTTTGATTAATTTTGTTTCTGTTTATGAATCTGCCATTCTCAATTTTTTTGTTTTGCCGTTCTGTTTTTTCTGAATCCCCCTTTTGTTGTGAAAATGGTTCTATTAAGTAGTGAAATTTTAGGGTTTTGAGATAAATGGAGAAAGGGAGCATAAAGCTTTGTTGAATCAGTGATGAATTTGAAGTTTTGTAGTAAAATGGGAAAAAGGACAAAGAAGGGTCATTGTTGCTGTACTGGCTTTTTCAGAAGCAGCATAGAATCTCATTTTTTCAAAATTTGTGATTTTTGTTCTATTTTTTCTCTTAAAAAAAACCGAAATAAAAAAAAAGAAAGGGAACAAAGGAATTAAAAAACTGTTTTTTGTCTTTTTGTTTAAATAATAATAATAATAATAATAATAATAATAAAAGTAATGATAATAATAATAATAATGATAATAATGTAATAAAAATAATAAATGAAGAAGTAAAGAAAATAGATAAAGTAAAGAACTCTCTTTTTTTGAAAAAAAAACAGAATTTTTGTCATAATAATAATAATGGTTAATATTAATAATGATAATAGTAATAGATAAAAGTGACCGAAAAAGAAAGGGTAAAAAGTAAACAAATAAAATTATCTATTTTTTGAAAAAGAAAATTTTGATACTAATAATAATAAAAATAATAATAGTAATAGAAATAACGATGATAAATGAGCGGACATGAAAGTACGATGACAAAAAGTGATAAAAAAAACTAACATAAACAAAACGACGAAAAAAGAACGGACAAAATGACACTTTTATTATGCGATGAATGTTTTTGATATTTACGCTAATTTAGCAACTATTTAAATAAAGTGAACTAAAAGAGTGAAATAGTTGAAAAAAAAGTAATTGTGAGAAAAGTGATAAAAATGTGAAAAGTATAGAAAATATGCATGAGAAAGAAAATTAAAACACATATAATGAAAGCGTATATTTTTTTGTATTTTTTTTGGCATAAAAAATGTAAATTGGATTTTAGGTCCAAAATTGGGGTACAACAGCTGCCCCTATTTAAGTTTCTTCACCCGGATAGATGAAGATTAAAATCTTTGTCTAGACGGGATTGAAGAGACTTAAATATAAAACGTGCACCATTTTTGGACCTAAAATCCTTCAACAATGCTTATGATGCAAATGTGAATGCATGAGATGCATATGATGAATTTTTGTATGAATGTTGTAAAAGACAGACAAAGGAAGAAGACATAGTTAGGACTCCACAGGGGAAGAACATAACATGACCGGACTGGGAAAAAAACAAGATGTGCCCCAAGTCCATTGGAAGAACGAACTCCACTGGGGATTAAAGTAAAACACTGGGGAAAATATTAATTACTATTATGTGGATGACAGTAATGGTGAAAAGAACATTGTCCACCGTCTTACAAAGAGACGGAATGCAGATAAAAGACAACGTTAACAGAGAACAGGAACATTGTCCACCGCCTTACAGAGACGGATTGCAGATAAAAGACAACGTTAACAGAGAACAGGAACATTGTCCACCGCCTTGCAAAGTGACGGCTTGCAGATAAAAGACAACGTTTATAGAGAATAAGAGAATTGTCTACCGCCTGACAAGGACGGAATGCAGATAAAAGACAATTTCTACAAGAAAAACAGGAACATTGTCCACCGCCTTGCAAAGTGACGGCTTGCAGATAAAAGACAACGTTTATAGAGAATAAGAGAATTGTCCACCGCCTGACAAGGACGGAATGCAGATAAAAGACAACGTTAACAGAGAACAGGAACATTGTCCACCGCCTTACAGAGACGGATTGTAGATAAAAGACAACGTTAACAGAGAACAGGAACATTGTCCACCGCCTTGCAAAGTGACGGCTTGCAGATAAAAGACAACGTTTATAGAGAATAAGAGAATTGTCCACCGCCTGACAAGGACGGAATGCAGATAAAAGACAATTTCTACAAGAAAAATAGGAACATTGTCCACCGCCTTGCAAAGTGACGGCTTGCAGATAAAAGACAACGTTTATAGAGAATAAGAGAATTGTCCACCGCCTGACAAGGACGGAATGCAGATAAAAGACGACCTCTATAAGGAATAGGAACATTGTCCGCCGCCTTGCAAAGTGACGGCTTGCATAAAGAAGACAAAGTCCACAGAGAACAAGAGCATTGTCCACCGTCTTACAAAGACGGAATGCAGATAAAAGACAACCTCTACATGTCACCCACTGGTAACATGATTCTCTTAAAAGGAAGTGATTCTGACGAGTGTTTCGAACAGTGATTTGAGCTGATTAAACTGTATAGGTGTATGTATTTGTAGAGAGAAAAGATTTGTGTGATCTTTTGTGTAATGTATTGATAAGGTTCACTGGGGATAAAGCCACCTGAAGAACTGTAAAATGTATCTTGTAAAGTACAAGCTTCTTGTGCGGAAAACTTGTCACTTGTTTGATATGTACAAGCTTCTCGGATGACGAGACTGCCACTTGTAAAATGGATACAAGCTTCTCGAATGACGAGACTGCCACTTGTGAAATTGGATACAAGCTTCTCGAATGACGAGACTGCCACTTGTGAAATTGGATACAAGCTTCTCGAATGACGAGACTGCCACTTGTGAAATTGGATACAAGCTTCTCGAATGACGAGACTGCCACTTGTAAAATGAACGAGGACATACAAGCTTCTCAGATGACGAGATTGCCACTTGTTGATGGTAATTGATGACATACAAGCTTCTCAGATGACGAGATTGCCACTTGTGGAATGGATACAAGCTTCTCGAAAGACGAGATTGCCACTTGTAATAATGTGCACAAGCTTCTCAGATGACGAGATTGCCACTTGTGAAATGGATACAAGCTTCTCGAAAGACGAGATTGCCACTTGTAATAATGTGCACAAGCTTCTCAGATGACGAGATTGCCACTTGTGAACATGACTGATGACATACAAGCTTCTCGGATGACGAGACTGCCACTTGTAAAATGAATACAAGCTTCTCGAACGACGAGACTGCCACTTGTGAAATGAATACAAGCTTCTCGAACGACGAGACTGCCACTTGTGAAATGGATACAAGCTTCTCGAATGACGAGATTGCCACTTGTAATAATGTGCACAAGCTTCTCAGATGACGAGATTGCCACTTGTGAACATGACTGATGACATACAAGCTTCTCGGATGACGAGACTGCCACTTGTAAAATGAATACAAGCTTCTCGAACGACGAGACTGCCACTTGTAAACTTGGGTTGACGTCCAATCCGAGAACAAACCGGAGGGAAACTGTAAACAAGACTCTGTGTCCAATTGAAGAATAAATTCAACTGGAATTTTCCTTTTGTTGTAGGAAAAACTGAAACAACCATCTTCCACAAGAGAGGAGTCTAGTGGGGAATTTTTGAAACAAGAGGTGTACACTTATCTGCCTAAGTTGACACTCTAATTGGGGAGAACAACATGCCCATCCCGACTCTATTTTTGTAGACACGGACAAAACGAAGGAGATAGACATCTGTATATGATGTAGTAATGTATGAATGATGTAAATGTTGATGGCCCATATAAATGCTATGTTTGAATATATGAAAGTATGTATGAATGTTTGTATGTTATGAATGTATGTGTATATGTTTGTATGTGAAACATCTTTTGATGGACAGACAAAGTGACCAAACCGGAAACACAAGCCAACGTCGCATCACTGCTCAGGATATCTCAACAAAGTGTAAATGTCACTGTAGATAAAGCAAGAAAACTCTTCTTGGGGAAGGAACAACTTCTCTGGGGAATTGACCGCTTTAGCCGAAACGATCTGTATATTGAAACTTGACTGCACTCAAAACAAATTTGTCAACTTTCATTGGGGATGTACCCTTTTCTAGGAAGAAGATTGTTTACATTCTCCAGAGAAAACATGTTTGTTATTGATGAACATCTGAGAGAATGAAGACGACTTGCCCCTTGCTTCAGACTCTTTGCTTTAGTCTAAAGATCTTTGAAAGAATCGCTCGAAGAGCGTGACTGGTTGACCTTTTACATTCAGTGTACCTTTTCAGGAATATATGATCTTGACACAGTATGCCGCAAGTCTTTGAATTCTTGAAGGGTATGCCCCTGATTAACTGATGTTTGTAGAGTAACCAAATTCTGAACCATTTTCAACCTTGATAAGAAGAATATTCAGCTTGTTTGCCCCCTGATTGGTAGAATCCACAGATAACATGCCCCTGGCTAGGAGCTTCTCAAGTCAGCTTTGCCCCTGATCAGACTATAGCTCAAATTTCTTTGATGTCAAGTATTATTTTGCAAGTAAAATTATTTCTTTTGAAAAGTATTTTTGATAAAATGCATATGTATGTTTTTGAAATTGAATATTTTTGTGATGGAAGCACATATGGTGTGTACAAAGTTAATTTGTGATTACTCAACAAACAGGATGAGTCAGCCTAACAATAAATTTGCCGAATATATGCTTTCACAGTGAACCTAGCTTCAATTAGGTCTTTTGTATGTTATAATGTGGCTGGGCTCACGGTTTTCAAAAGAAAGATTGTTAGGCTCAAAATTTATTTGGTCCCACCCATTCTTCTTGATGTTCTTCAATCTTAAATTCAATTAATTCAACTGATGCACTCAGTCGACAAGAGAATCTTTTTGGCAATGATGTCTGAGGTTGACACTTTGATCGAAGCTTCATTGATATTCTTTTCGAATAGACTTTGATGAGATTTCTTGAAGTGACAATCACTTTGTGTTTAGGAAGTTGTTCCTATTTTTTGAATCACTCTTTATTTGTATGGACTAGCTCTTTTCGAACTTTGAATTTGTGGTCCATCACGGTGCCCCTCTTTTTTTTATGGGCTCTTTTTTGAATTCTTTTTTTTTTATCACTCTGTTTTTTTTCAATAACTTTTGTAAGATGAAGATTGTGACTGTCGTATGAACTGTTGTGAGTCTCATCGCTTGACATCTTCCTTTGTCTGAGGAAAGCATTGTGATTAAACCTCTAGTTTGGTATGACCAGATGAGTTGATTCTCTTGTATCAGGGTGCATCATCAAATTAATTGAAAGACTACCCTGCCCCAGATTATGATTAAAGGTTCAGAAAAATAGAAAGAAACACCGACTTCAGGCTCAAAGCGGCTGATTACGGATTATCTCCTTATATCTCCACTGTTTGGGAAGAGAAAACAATGCCTTACATCGTCAACTAGGTTTTTCACCGTTGAAAAGCATATATCAGCAAAAATTAGTTATTTATATTCATCATCCTCGCTCCACGTTTGTAAGTAATAAAATAAGGAATGAGTGAACACGAATGGATGAATTCAAAAAACATGCATGTTTATTATATTAAAAGTACTTGACAAAAGACATAATGTTAAAAGAAAACAAAATGCTTGACAAGAAAGAAATAAAAGCCTAGTGACCATAGGGATGAGCTTCCTTGTATCATTGATTTCAACTGGATAAGAGAGAATAGTAGCACCATCAACAACCAAAATGCAACAAATCACTCCATGTAGAACAGAGCTGGGTCTATATCTTCGAAAGAAAATTTGTTAGTTTCGATCAATCTTTGGACTTCACCCTTCAGAGTTAAACAATATTCAATACTGTGGCCAGGTGCCCCTTGATGAAAAGCACAAGATAACTCAGGTTTATACCACCATGGTAATTTTACAGGTATCTTAGGCGGTGCTCTAGTCTGAATTTGATTCCTCTCAAGCAAAATAGGGAGCAAATTTGCATACAACATAGGGATCGGTTCAAACCGAGGTTCCCTTTTTGAAACAGTATCCTGTTTGTTTGACTTTTGTGGAGCTAGTCGTGGAATCTGATGTGAAATCTGTTGTGTAGCCTGTTGGAGAGGCTGTTGTTGATGCTGTGATTGAGTCTGATGTAGAGCTTGTTGTCGAGACTGTTGTTGAACATGATGCCTTTGTTGAGCTTGGAAAGGCAAAAACAGTTGTTCGAGGATAAGATGGTGGTTATTCTGCGCCACCATTAAGGAAGTGATCAGGGCATTTTTCTTTTCCAATTCTGTCCGAAGTGTGATGACTTCTTCACGAAGCTGAGTGTTCTCTTGTTCAATTGCTTCCATTCTTTTCTTTTGACTAACCAAATGTTGTAATTGCGAGTTGACTTTGGACGAGAGCGTCGGACCAGAATCTGTTAAGAACGTGAGACTCAACACCTTGAAAACTGACTCATGAATGCAAATGATGCATGATATGTTATGTGAAAAATTTTCTTTGTTATGTGTGTTTTTTTATTCAAAGGATCTTTAAAAGCAATGAGAAAAATGTAATCATGACAGGGACCTTGATTCATTAATAAATAAAAAAGGAAATACAACTGTTTGAGCACATAAAACAACAAAGACACGTACAAAAAAAGAAATAAAGAAAAATTACATCGAATTGTTAAAAGTTACAAACAAATTAACATTACAGGCATTAGACAAATACATAGTAAATAAAACACACTAGTCCCTTCCTTGTGCAGTCTTCACTTCTTGTTCTTTCTTTGCCTTTTCATTTCTTGACCTGGATTCCTACCTCCATACAGCCACACATCCAAAGGATCCATCTCTTGGCTTTTTCCTTTCTTTGACTCTTCCATCTTTTTCTTCTCAAGCTCAAGAACAGGACATTTCTCATCTAATTCTTTCTTCAATTTTTCTTTCTCAAGTTCTGACACATAAAACTTCTCTTCCCAAGAAATCTCCTCATCATTTGCTTCAGTTGGTTGCTGTTCTGGCGCAACTAGGGCCACAGGAGACAGAGATGTAGAAGATGAAGGTGTAGAGAGAGCATATGGTAACACAAGTTTGGCAGCTCTGGCGATGACCCAATCAGTATACTCTTTCAAAGCTACACAATGTTGTTTCCCTAATTCACTCTTTGTTTTTCTTTTAATCTTTTCCCAAGCACCCGCAAACCTTGCCCTTGTGATGAGACTGTCTTTCCCATTGATGTAAAAAACTCCGTCCAATAAGAGAGTATTAGGACATTTTCTCATAGTAAAACCAAACTGACGCCTGGCAAGAGTAGGGTTATAAGTGATTCCTCCTTGTGTACCAATGAGGGGTACATTAGGAAAATCCCCACAGTTGTCGATGATAGTTCCATTGAAATAATCAGAGTTATACCAGGTTATGTCTGAATGAGTGATGGCCATGATTCGTTTGGACCAAAGGGTATGGCTTGGATAGTTTCCGAAGTCATTAGACTTAGGTAGGTGTGAGCAATACCACATTTGAAGTAATGGGGCACAACAGTTGATCCGTCCCCCTTTTGAAAACCTGTAGTGAATTGAATGGTAAGTATCAGCAAGCAAGGTTGGGACAGGGTTCCCAATCAAAAAGATCCGGATAGCATCAGCATCCACAAAGTAATCAGTGCTGGGAAATAGCAACAGCCCATAGATAAGCACAACTAGAATGACCTCAAGAGCATCAAAATTTTTCTTCTCAAGAAACTCAAAAGCTTTTTCTATCAAGAAAGTTGAAGCTAAACCCGAACGCCCGTTCTTCAGAGCCATGTTATGTACCACTTCGGGCTCCTTCAAGTGTAAAGCAGACGCTATAGTTGACACTTCAAGCTCTCCGTCCAATCCATAAAATGGTACTTTGTCTTTGACTGGTATTCCTATCCAATGAGCATATTCTTCCAAAGTTGGAACAAGTTGATAATCTTTGAAAGTGAAACAGTGGTACACAGGATCATAAAATTGCAGAAGGGTACTGAGTAATCCTGGGTCCACCCTACCATTGAGAACATCCATAAGCTTTCCATAACGACGTTCAAAGTGGACATCATTTGGTACAAAAGTCGCGAGATGCCTCAACTTCCTCAAATCTGGAGTTCTGAAACTAAACTTCTTGGTAAGCTTCCTCTTTGAGTCCATAACTGTGATGTTTACATTTCCATTATTTTTAAATCCTTTGAATATGGAAAAAAAAAAGTATCATGTATGCATGGATGTATGGATTATAAGATATGAATATGCAACAACCACAAACATAAGCAAACATGGGTGGTTTAGGTGTCATGATGTTGGAGTCAAAGGGTAAAACCCGCCCAAAAGGTATGAACTATTGGTTTACTTTGTACCTGTATCACGGGTGCTACAAGGTTCCCAAAGTTATCAACTCCTCATTGGAGATTATCGTACCCACAATTGACTCGTGGTCTGATAAATATCCAACAAGAAAGTCTCGTCTGGGCGTAGTATCGCGGAACAACTAAAGTCAGGAAAAAGAAATTCCGTCATACTCTAGCCATCGCACTACATCCTAAAAGGGCTAAGATGGGTTAAATGTGACTAAAAGGTCCCCAAGCTTCTCGGGATTTCCGGAAATAGTTATTGCCAATACAATTGACTCGTATCGACAACTCCTATTCTCGTAAACCCTCCACTTGAGCGTAGTCGTATCACATGTGCATCATGAAATGAATTGACTCCAAACATGTCACTATGATTACACCACATTTTCTATCCTATGTGTGCACTCAAGCTCGGGTCAAGCTCGTCTCAACTCAAGAAACCCCTCCCACATTATATATAAAGCATGTAAAAAAAACACATATAAACACATAAGTTAGGTTCAACCCTCTTAAGGAGAGAGTCCCCAGTGAAGTCGCCATTTTTCTATTGCGGGATTTTTGAGACATACCCCACTACAGTTTTATTTTTCATTTCCAAAGGAGGGGAAAAATTGAAAACCTTTAAAAGAAAGAGATTCTAAGTACGGGGGTTAGTTGCATTTGAGGAAGGTATTAGCACCTCAAGCGCCCATGGTACTCCATGGTAACCTCTTATATGTTTTTAGTGCCTTTTTTATGTACATGCTTTAAGAATGGAGGGAGAAATTGTATGAAATAAAAAGGAAAGAGATTAATGTCATTTTAAGCCTCATCTTTTAAAGATCAATATAAACACACTAAACCACTCCCCCTTTGATGGGAGAATGATTGAATTCTTGCAATGTTTATAAGGATCGTCAAAATTTGAGACAAAGAATGATAGAAGTCTCTTAAAAATGAAAAGATAGTAAAACAAAAGTTAAAATAATTTTTCTAAAAAAAGTAAATAAAAGAAAAGAAATGTAAATATATTTTTTTCTTTTGTAAAAAGGATTTTTTGAGAGTAAAGTAATTATTGTATTGTAGAGGAAGTGTTTAAAAGAAAGGAAATAGTGAGAAAGTGTAAGTTTTGTTATAGAAAAAAAGTTAAGTGTAAGTAAAAGGTAAAAAAAAGGTTAAAAGGATTTTCCATAAGGTGAATAAAAGGAAAGAAAGGTGAATATATTTTTTGCTTGTAAAAAAAGGTTTTTCTTGAAAGAAATATAATTATTGTATTGTAAAGAAAATGTTGTTAAGAGAAAGAAAAAGTTGTAAGAAAGCATAAATTTTGTTATATATAAAGAGAAGTTAAGTGTTTGAAAACAAAAGTGTATTCGTTTCTTTTGTGTGTTTGAAAAAGGTATTGTAAAGAAAAACAAATTGTAAGTAATATTATATTAAAGATGATTGTAAGGTGAGCTTGCGTTTGTTTTGTAAAAGGATCGCATGTTTGTTTTGAAAAAGAATTTTTTTGTTTCAAAAAGTCTCGTAATCAATTTAAAATCAATTACGAGTCCTCTCCTTTGGAAATGAATTTTTTGGCGTTGTGTGTGATGTGTGAGCTAAGAAAGCAATAAAAGCGATAAATAAAGTCCTACGCTATTACAACCCAATTGAATAATTAATATTTACAACCATATCGAATTTGAATGAATAAATAATAATAAAAGATAAAAATAAATAAATAAATAGCAATGCATAAAAAATAAAAATGCAAGTGCGGATAAATAAATATGATGATGAATATGCACATAGGAGGAGAAAAGGAAAACATCGCAAAATAACATCCTAATTAAAAGTGGAGTGTGTGAAAGAAATGTGTCGGAGGCAAAGACATGATAATACATTTTTGGAGGTCAATCACAACAACAAATAATTCCAACCTAGGCACACAAGCAACATGCAATTTTATTTATCAAAGAGAAGTTTTTATTTTTATGAAGAGAATGAATTTAGGCCAAAAGGCCCTTAACTATTAATGCTAACGTTAGAGCTCAATGATTTTATTAATTAAAATATTGTCTCTAACATGCATTTTTAAAATGATGCATTGTCCTAATCTAAATGCAATGCATGTATGCATGTAGAAAAATGTAAAATGAGATTGTAATGTGAAATTGTAGTGTGATGCAAAAATTAGTGTCAATGTCATGTAAAAACGCAAGAAGTGTAGATTGTGATGTAGTAAAAAAAATGTAGTGTTGCAAATGCATGTATGCATGAAAATTTTAATAAAAAAAAGCATGTTATATGTTTTTATGAAATGGAATTAAATGAAGACATAATCATGTTATCAACCATAAAAGAAAAAAAGGAACAAACATAGCATAATTCAATTTTTTTGGCATTTTTGTAGTTTTCTCATATTATTTTTGCATGCTAACAAAAAACATGGCTAACAAACTAACATTTTTTTGTTTTTTATTTTTTAGTAACTAATTAGAAAAATGTCATAACGAACAAACAAGCATTTTTGATTCTTGATATTAAAAGAGTTAGAAAAGAAAGTTTTTTTTGGTTTTTTATTAAAGAAGAGTTTTTTTTTTGAATTTTTTTTTGTATTAATACTCAAACTTAGTAATTTCACAAAAAAGACAATAAATTCACACATATATTATTATTTCATGGCAAAGCATCTAAATAAACATTTAGGCAAGTGGGTGAAAAAAAAGGGAAGTGATAATAAATAAATAAATAAAAATCAAAAGTAAAATAAATAAATAAATAAACAAACAATTAAAAAAAACATAAAAACAGAAAAAAAAAACAAAAGGGGCGGATTGGGCTGAAAAGGGGTGAGGCCCAAAATGATTATTAGAGAACCGGGTCAAACCCGACCCGGTCCATGACCCGGTTCAGTAACCGGTTTGGGGGAAGTATAACACGTTTTTCTTTTCCTCATTTGGTGTTTTTTCATTTTTCTCTTCTTCTCTACTCGCCCTCTGCTCTCTCTCTTTCTCTCTGTTCTTATTCTTTTTCTATTTTTTTTTTTTCATCAAACCCTAACCCCCTTTGGTTCAAATCAAAAAGCATAAAACACAAACCTTGCCTAGAATCTTATCCTAATCACGAATCTATCAATGAAAATCACAAATAATCATCATAACCACCGGATCGGTCCTTACAAATCAAGAACCCTAACCCCCAAATTTCATTTTAAACATTGACTAACCTTCGATTCATCAACAAACAGGAGCAACAACAACAAAAAGAACGTTTAACAAGCGAAAATCACAGATCTAAAATTAGATCTACATGTAGTTTTTTTTGCGAAAAAAGATGAATGGCAGTGCATGAAAAGAGATGAAGAGAGTTTACTAACCTTCCCTGCAGTGAAACTTCGCGTAAGTATTTCTTCTCCTCTTCTTCTTTTCGTTTTCGTCTGCTTCTTTGAACCTTTTCTGACCTACTCCTTTTTTCTGGTGCGAGGTGGATGATGATGGATGAAGGTTCGGTTTTGATTTGATGGTTGAGGGTTGAAATTTTGGTTTTGTTTTTAGTGATGTAAAGGTTTTTTGTTCTGGTTGTAAAGGCTTTTTTGGTTTATGTTATGATTTTGTATTTTTTTGTAGAGTTTAGGATTTTTGAAGGTTTGAAGGTGGGAGCGGTAGTGATGTATAAGCTAGGTTTTTGATTAATTTTGTTTCTGTTTATGAATCTGCTATTCTCAATTTTTTTGTTTTGCCGTTCTGTTTTTTCTGAATCCCCCTTTTGTTGTGAAAATGGTTCTGTTAAGTAGTGAAATTTTAGGGTTTTGAGATAAATGGAGAAAGGGAGCATAAAGCTTTGTTGAATCAGTGATGAATTTGAAGTTTTGTAGTAAAATGGGAAAAAGGACAAAGAAGGGTCATTGTTGTTGTACTGGCTTTTTCAGAAGCAGCATAGAATCTCATTTTTTCAAAATTTGTGATTTTTGTTCTATTTTTTCTCTTAAAAAAAACCGAAATAAAAAAAAAGAAAGGGAACAAAGGAATTAAAAAACTGTTTTTTGTCTTTTTGTTTAAATAATAATAATAATAATAATAATAAAAGTAATGATAATAATAATGATAATAATATAATAAAAATAATAAATGAAGAAGTAAAGAAAATAGATAAAGTAAAGAACTCTCTTTTTTTGAAAAAAAAACAGAATTTTTGTCATAATAATAATAATGGTTAATATTAATAATGATAATAGTAATAGATAAAAGTGACCGAAAAAGAAAGGGTAAAAAGTAAACAAATAAAATTATCTATTTTTTGAAAAAGAAAATTTTGATACTAATAATAATAAAAATAATAATAGTAATAGAAATAACGATGATAAATGAGCGGACATGAAAGTACGATGACAAAAAGTGATAAAAAAAACTAACATAAACAAAACGACGAAAAAAGAACGGACAAAATGACACTTTTATTATGCGATGAATGTTTTTGATATTTACGCTAATTTAGCAACTATTTAAATAAAGTGAACTAAAAGAGTGAAATAGTTGAAAAAAAAGTAATTGTGAGAAAAGTGATAAAAATGTGAAAAGTATAGAAAATATGCATGAGAAAGAAAATTAAAACACATATAATGAAAGCGTATATTTTTTTGTATTCTTTTTTGGCATAAAAAATGTAAATTGGATTTTAGGTCCAAAATTAGGGTACAACATAAGCTAAAAAACGGCACCAAAACCGTTCGATCCGAAACTCAAGAACGCTAGAACAAAGAAGGTATTCTTCTACCCTTTTTCTCTGGATTGGTTTTCGTCTTTCTTTTTTCAAAGATAACTAAAATAAATAAAGATTCATTAATTAAGGTGAAAAGGGGGAGTCTGGCGTACGTCTTTCTCGGCCTGAATAGTACAGTCTCTGACGTACATCTCGTGACGGTGTATTATTCTCATCCTAATCAATGGATATTTATTTAAAAATTTATTTAATTAAGGTGAAAAGGGGGAGTCTGACGTACGTCTTTCTCGGCCTGAATAGTACAGTCTCTGACGTACATCTTGTGACGGTGTACTATTCTCATCTTAATTAATGGTTTTCTTAATTAAAGTTCTTAAATAATTAAAGTGAAAAGGGGGAGTCTGACGTACGTCTTTCTCGGCCTGAATAGTACAGTCTCTGACGTACATCTCGTGACGGTGTACTATTCTCATCTTAATTAATGATTTTCTTAATTAAAGTTCTTAATTAATTAAAGTGAAAAGGGGGAGTCTGACGTACGTCTTTCTCGGCCTGAGTAGTGCAGTCTCTGACGTACATCTCGTGACGGTGCATTATTCTCATTTTAATTAAGGTTCTTAATTTAACTTCAGTGGTAAAAGGGGGAGTCTGACGTACATCTTTCTCGGCTCGGATGAGCCCGACCCCTGATGTACATCTTGTGGTGGCGTGCAATCCCCATTCACTGAACACTTCTAAAAAAAACATAAAAACAATTCAACTCACTTCAAATTCATTTTCCTGCCTTCCGTGCAGTCAACTCTTTTTCAACTGCCCTTGTGTAGTCAAAAATCTCTTTTCAGCTGTTTTTCCTAAATGGACTGTGCTTTATCCATTCCCCTGATACATACAAACGCTTAAACCTCAATTGAGTATACAAGCAAAACTGTTATATCAGTGGAATGCGACCTAAGCATCGTTCACTAAAAAAACATCAAACAAACAAAATCTTTCTTTTCAGGAAGAACTACATGAGCTTTGAATTCCTCATTGTACTCGGGGGATACGTAGGAGCGAGAGCCTCTCTCGTCAAGCCAAATAATAAAAAACTCTTTTCTTTCCCTTTTCTGTTCAATATGTGGTAGTTAGTTTCTTATTATGCGGTTATATCTGTTTATGCAAACCAAAATTCCTCGAATGGTTCCCGTTGAATACGACGGATATGAGGGGGTGTTAACACCTTCCCCTCATGTAACCAACTCCCGAACTCGACTTTTAAGGTTTTATCATTATTTTCCTTTCCCCTCATTGGGATAAATAAAGTATGGTGGCGGCTTCATTGTTTACATTTGTGCATTGCATTTCATTTATTGCATATCTGTATATTTTTGCGCCGGGTACTACAGTAGATAAAAGACAACATTATGATATTACTGACTGCCATTCAAATGATAGCTTAAAGGATAATGAAAAATGATACATCATCTACTACCACACAACAGGTAGCTTAAAGGACAGTGATCAAATATTATCGACTATCGCCTGACCGACAGCTTAAAGGGTAACATGAAAAGATGACATTATCTACTATCGAACACCGACAGCATAAAGGATAATGTAAAAAGATGATACATTATCTACTACCACACACAAATGGTAACTTAAAGGATAATGATCAGATATTACCGACTATCGCCTGACCGACAGCTTAAACGGTAACATGAAAAGATGACATTATCTACTATTGAACACTAACAGCTTAAAGGATAATGTCAAAAGATGATACATTATCTACTACCACAAACAAATTGTAACTTAAAGGATAATGATCAGATATTACCGACTATCACCTGACCGACAACTTAAAGGGTAACATGAAAAGATGACATTATCTACTATTGAACACTAATAGCTTAAAGGATAATGTGAAAAGATGATACATTATCTACTACCACAAACAAATTGTAACTTAAAGGATAATGATCAGATATTACCTACTATCGCCTGACCGACAACTTAAAGGGTAATATGAACAAATAACATTATCTACTATCGTACACCGACAACTTAAAGGATAATGTGAAAAGATGATACATTATCTACTACCACAAAAAAATGGTAACTTAAAGGATAATGATCAGATATTACCTACTATCGCCTGACCGACAGCTTAAAGGGTAATATGAACAGATGACATTATCTACTATCGAACACCGACAACTTAAAAGATAATGTGAAAAGATGATACATTATCTACTACCTCAAACAAATGGTAACTTAAAGGATAATGATCAGATATTACCTACTATCGCCTGACCGACAGCTTAAAGGGTAATATAAACAAATGACATTATCTACTATCGAACACCGACAACTTAAAAGATAATGTGAAAAGATGATACATTATCTACTACCACAAACAAATGGTAACTTAAAGGATAATGATCAGATATTACCTATTATCGCCTGACCGGCAGCTTAAAGGGTAATATGAACAGATGAGAGACACTACCTACCATCCAACAAAGTGATGGTGTATGAAAGACAATGACATATATTACCAACTACTATATGATGATAGTGTATAAAAGGTAATATGAAAAGGTAAGACATCATCTACTATCCAATGAAGTGATCGTGTATAAAAGACAATGACCAGATATTACCAACTACCGTATGATGATAGTGTATAAAAGGTAATATGAAAAGGTAAGACATCATCTACTATCCAATGAAGTGATAGTGTATAAAAGGTAATACTCATCTTTGAGGATCAATAACTCTACCGGGAACTTCAAAAGAGACACATGTAGGTTAGATTGTAAAAGTGTATATGTTTGTAGAGAAAAAGATTTGTGTGATCTTTTGTGTAAAATCTGAGTAAGATTCATTGGGGATAAAACCACCTGAGGAATTGTAAAGTGTATCTGGTAAAATACAAGCTTCTTGTATGGATAGCTTGTCACTTGTTGTTTTGAATTGGAGTTCAATCCGGGAACAAACCGGAGGGAAACTGTAAAACAAGACTCTGTGTCCAATTGAAGAATAAATTCAACTAGGAATTTTCCTTTTGTTGTAGGAAAAACTGAAACAACCATCATCCACAAGAGAGGAGTCTAGTGGGGAATTTTTGGAACAAGAGAGATGTACACTTATCTACCTAAGCTGACACTCTAATTGGAGAGAACAAAATGTCCATCTCGACTCTATTTTGTAGACACAGACAAGACAAAAGAGACAGAAATCTATATACGATGTAACAATGTATGAAAGATGTAAATGTTTATGATACATGTAAATGCTATGTTTGAATGTATGTATGTATGTATGTATGTATGTATGTATGTATGTATGTATGTATGTATGTATGTGTGTGTGTGTGTATGAATGTTATGAATGTTGTAAATTTGAACATTTTGCTGACAAAACAGACAGAACGACCAAGACTGGAAACAAGCCAACGTCGCAGTACAACTCAAGGCATTACAACAAAGTGTATATGTTGTTGTAGATGTAGCAAGAGAACCTCTTCTTGGGGGAAGGAACAACTTCTCTGAAAATGACTGTTTTAACCGAACGATCTATATTCAAACTTGATTGTATTCAAAACAACCTTGATCAACTGTCAATGGGGATGTACTATTTTCTTGAAATGACTGTTGGCATTCTCTTAGAGAAAACATGTTTGTTGTTGATGAAGAACTTGACAAAATGGAGATGACTTGCCCCTTGCTTTAGATTCTTGCATCAAGCTGATAAATCTTTGAAAGAACTGCTTGAAGAGCGTGACTGGTTAACCTTTTACACTTAGGCATTATATTTTTTGACTGCAACAACGTGCACTGAGAGTGGAAACTCTTCATCATCCATGATAATTGACAACCAAGATTCTGCTATATTTCACAACATGTAACCTTTCCGGAAGATATGATCTTGACATAGTATGCCCCAAGTGTTTGAAACCTTGAAGGGTATGCCCCTGACCAACTGATATTTGTAGAGAAACTAAATCTTTCACATTTTCAACCTTGATGATTAGAATATTCAACTTGTTTGCCCCTGATCAGTAGGATACATAGATAACTTGCCCCTGGCTTGGAGCGTCTCAAGTCAGCTTTGCCCTTGATCAAACTATAACTCAAATTTCATTGCAAGTAAAATTATTTCTTTTGAAAAGTATTTTTGATATCATGCACATGCAAGTTTTTTTGAAATTGAATATTTTTTTTTATAGTTTTGAATGGAAACACATATGATGTTACAAAAGATAATTACTTATTAATCAAACAGGAGGAGTCAGCGTAACAATAAACTTGTTGAGCATGCCTTCACAGTGAACCTAGTTTCAATTAGGTCTTTTGAGTATTATAGTATGCAAAAATTCATGTAAATCAAGCCAAAAAGTGATATAGTTTTGTGTTATCAAATTCCTCCATACTTGTACATTGCTTGTCCTTAAGCATAAAAATAGTAACTTTGTTTAGCACAGGTTTGAAATAGGACACGGCAACTCTAATCATACGTGGTTGCCGGCTAGAGAAGAAAATCAAGTAATAAACATCAACACCAAGAGTATTGTAGCAACACAAAACCACACATTGCAGTCAAAGACTTCCAGCATTTGAAGACAAATCTGAAGCATTTTGTTGTAACTCTAACTTTTGTTTAAGTTTTACTCACCCTTTTCATTCAAGTGCAATCACATTAAGCTCGTTACCTTGCACACGCTCATGGTAGGAAATCTGTTAGTGATTATGATCATATAGCGAGGGGTGCTGATAATATATCTTTGGTAAACCCTTTTTTCTCTTTCCCCAATGCAGTTGTGGGGGATCGAATCGTAACCCGCCCTACCAAGTTCGGAATCAGACTCCTCTGAACCAACTACTAATGGGTTTATTTACAATGGTTTTTCTTTTTATGTTCAACAACTGTTGGGTTAAACGACTGAGTGAGGGTCGTCTAACTTAATAAGTGCATTACTATTTATGAAAACAACCAAAGTATGTAAACTTTCATTTCTGGATCATTCACTTATGTTCATCGACTTCCCACTTAGTTTGTGCCCAAGATGGTGCCGACTGCTAAGATAAACTACTAAGTGTTACCTTAAAACTTAAATTCAAGACTTTGTCAAAATTAGTACTCAAATTGATCTTGCATACTTCTGAGAGTCTAAGGTGTTAAGACAGTACCGATTTTATTGAATCGTTACTAAACTTTCAAAATTAAGCCTAAAGTGCAAAACAACCTATATACTCTTAAAGTGTCGTGTCAGGTGTCAAATCAAATTTTTTTTTTTGTGTTTTTCTTTCAAAAGGATATATCTCAAGAAACTGGGAGGATCAGATAACAACAAAACACATGTAAGAACGGCTCAATTTAGCATAAATTTTTTGTTGTTTTTTTTTGCAAGAAATAGTGAAAGAAAGTGAAACATGCCTTACATCATCAGCTACGTTTTTCACCATTGAAAGCATATATCAACAAAAATCAGTTATTTATTTTCATCATCCTCGCTCCAAGTTTGTAAGTAATAAAGCAAGAAAAGAGTAAATACAAGTGGATGGATTTCAAAAACATGCATGTTTATTGTATTGAAAGTACTTGACAAAAGACAGAATTTTAAAAGCAAACAAATACTTGACAAGAAAGAAATAAAAGCCTAGTGATCATAGGGATGAGCTTCCTTGCAGAGGTAACATCAACAACAACCCAATGGTATCAAACCATAATCATGCATAACAGAGCTGAGTCTATATCCTCAAAAGAAATTTGTTAGCCTCAATCAACCTTTGGACTTCGCCCTTCAAAGTCAGACAATATTCAATACTGTGGTCAGGTGCCCCTTGTTGTTGACTTTTATGGAGATTGTGATCGAGACTGTTGTTGAATTTGATGCCTTTGTTAAGATTGGGAAGGCAAAAACAGTTGCTCGAGGAGTGAGATGGTGGTTACTGTTGAGGCAAAATCCCAATTTATTGTTTTAAAGATAACAACCCTCTTAATTATATTTTAATGTATAATTTTGGTCATTGTGTTATCTAACAAGTGCTTTTGAGTGATATTAAAAAGATAGGAATTATTATGCAAAGCAAAACATTTGATATCAGCTCTGAGAATGATACAAGAAAGACAGACATCATTCTCTCATCATTCTCTGGACTCCAACGTGTTTGTTCTTCAAAATCAAAGCACTTATTTATTTTAAGTAATAAATGAATAAGACAAAGGAGGACTTTTCATGAGAATTTAAGCACAAGATCTCTACAGCAACTTATTCCATTATGGCAAGAATCTTGATCAAACATCTTATGGGACTTACTATCTTAAGCCATCACATGGAGCATATGCTAAAGAATGTTCTTTGACCTCATAGGCATAATAAATTAAATATCTGAATTTATTATGATAGAGAAGAACATGGACCAATGAGGAGAAGACAACAACTTTCTAACTATGAGTTGTTATGTACTTGCAAAGACTTATTCAATGTTCATTCTCCAAGATGTGTTAGTCCTTTCTCCAACAAAGGCTACACTCTACTATTCATCAAGGTTGTACCTGCAAAAGTACTTTTCTACATAGCCTTGATCAGTTACAGCTGGTTACTTGGAAGCAAAGCTGTCCCCACACCATTCTCCCACTATTCTATGAAGATATCTCAAGAGAATGTACACTGTTCTGTGAGAATGTTCTTTCATCATTCTCCCTGAAGCTTTGTTCTCATATGACAGAAAAATTCAAAGGCAACGGTCACACTTGCTCATCAAGTAATGGAAGTACAATGCCAACTCATCAAGACGCTCCTCTTGGAGAACATTCTCAGAACATTCTCCAGCTTACTCCAAGTTTGTGAGTAACGGCTAGTTCTTTGTTCTCTGATTTTTTCATACATTCTCCAAGATTCCAAAGGCTCTTCAACAACTATAAATAGCATGGAATACAACAGGAGCAAGGCAAGAGTTTTGAAGCAATATCAATCATCAATTACTTGTCTTTCACGCACAAGAATCATAAACTCTTCTTTTGATCTCTTTCACTCCAAAGCTTCATAATTGCACACTTGGATCAGCAATTCATTTGAGTGATTTTCAGAGAGATTTTTATGGTTACTTAGAAAGCTTTATAAACCTGGTTTGGTTTGTTGTTAAGCTTTAGATCCAAACAACTCTTTGTAATAAGAAAAGAACTTGCTCATCAATACGTTACTATTGGTTGAGCAACTACCTTAGAAGGAAAGGTAGAGATCACCTTGGGTATAAGGTGGAAGATAAGCTTGTATAGCTTGACAGAAGTTTTTGGTCTTGGGCTTAAAATCAAAAGAGAATAGTGGAAACCCTCACTTGGTGTGGGAAACTGGACTAGCCTAATTAAGGGTGAACTATTATAAACTCTTTGTGTTATACTCCTTCTCTTTATCCTTACTCTCTTGCAAAACAGACACACTTACACACACCATAATATTCTGAAAGAATATTACAAGAACGTTCTCTGCAATCTAACATAGACTGATCAGAGAACATTCTCTTAACATTCTCTACTATCTGTTTTGGTTTAATTCATTCATTTAGGTTTTGTTCTATCATATAACTTATACTACTAACAAATTGAGTTTAATTTTAAAGGGTCACAATTCAAACCCCCCCTTTCTTGTGAAAAACTTTGCTGCTTCAGTTACTTTGGGTCACCATTAATGAAATGATCAGGGCATTTTTCTTTTCCAATTCTGCCCGAAGTGTGATGACTTTCTCACGAAGCTGAATGTTCTCTCTTGCACAATTACTTCTATTCTTTTCTTTTGTTGACACAAGTGTTGTACTAGCGAGTTGACTTTGAGCAAGAGAGTCAGACCACTTTTAAACAAGACAACTTGATTTTTGACAGAACAAGGTGTGAAACTCAAACTTTTGGAAATAGGACCATGAATGTAGAATGATGCATGTAAAGAAAGTTTTGTTTTGATTTTCAAAGGACTTTAGGATATGAATCATAAAGGACCTCATTTTATTTTATTTTTTTAAGTGATCGAAAGAATTTTCTGTTTTCTTTTCAAAGCAAACCATTTTTTTTTTCAAGGTCCATGATGATTGTGAAGTTTATGAAGAAATTCCTCTAAGTCCTTTGAAAACCAATGGAAAAAGATTTTCATGGATGCATGGATGAATGGATGCAACAACCACAAACATAAGCAAACATGGTTGCTTGAGATATCACAAGGTTGGAGTCAAAAGGTCAACCACCCACAATGTATGAACTATTCGTTTTCTTCTTTTCGTAACACGGGTTCTACAAAGTTCCCAACGTCATCAACTTTCCTTCTTGAATACCAATGTCCACGAAACTCATGGCCAAATGAAATATCCAAGGGAAAATCTCATTTGAGCATGATATCGCGGCACAACTAATCCAAGAACCTCTCGGCTTAGCTATCGCACCACACCCTAAAAAAGGCCAAGATGGGTTAAAGGTGTCTAAAGGTCCACAATATCCTCGGAATTCATGTCATAGCAACAATCTACGTGAACCTCACGTCGAAATGAATACTACAACATGACCCTCCATTGTGCGTGGCTACATCACATGTAGGTAATGCAAAACACCATTTCGCCCATCCACTATGATCTTACCACAACTATCTCATGGTGCACTCAAGCTCGGGTCAAGCTTTTCTCAACTCAAATACCCCCCCCCCCCCCACAAGATATATAAAGCATGTAAACAAGTAAGCGCATAGGAAAACAATAAAGAAGTATAAACTAGATAGGTTCAACCCTCTTAAGGAGAGAATCCGCAGTGAAGTCGCCATTTTTTTGTTGCGGGGATTTTGGGATTTCCACCACTACATTGACCTTTCATTTCCAAAGAGGGGAAAGTGTCGAAAACCGTTTAAAAAGAGAGATTCTAAGCTTGGGGGTTAGTTACGCCTAGGGAAGGTATTAGCATCCTAAACGTCCATGGTACTCCATGGTAACCTCTAATTTATTACTTTTTATTGCTTTTAATGTGCTTAAGAAGATGAGGGAGAAGTTGTATAGAGAGAAAAAGTGTGTGCATGTGGAGATTGGATTGAGAAAAGAAAGTTATTGCAAAGAATAGTAAATTTAGTTTAAACCTAAACTAATCGTGCGACTAATTTGGTATTGGACTAAAGAAATTGTATTAAAAGAGAGAAGAAGTTGTTTATTTATTTTTCTATTTTTTCTAAAGAAATTACTATCGCGTCTCTTTGGAAATGAAAGTTCATTTTTTTCTTGGTTTTTTAGCGTTGTGTGTGATGTGTCAAGAGCAATAAAGTCCTATGCTATTACAACCAAATCGAATAATTATTACAACCATATCGAATCAAATGAAAATAATAATAAAAGGCAATAAAATGCAAGCGGAGAAATAAACATGAATATGAAATGCACTTATGAAGAAAAAAAAATGTCAAATATTGATGTGAAGTGTGTGTAAAAATGCAATGTGAAATATAATGGGAGTGTGACAAAGAGTGAAAAAATGCAAAGAGCACAAAGTCATATAAAAAAAATCATCGCATATGAGCATACACTTTTTGAACTAGCGAGAAAAAAGAAACAAATAACAAACATGACAAAAAATGAATTTAGGCCAAAAATGGTCCTTAATTATTAAAGCTAGTGCTAGAGCTCAATGATTTCATAAAGTAAAATAGTGTCTCTAACATGCATTTTAAATGGTGCATTGTCCTATCCTAAATGCAAATGCTTGTATGCATGTAAAAATGTGTAGTGAAACATGTATTGTGAAATTGTAGTGTGATGTAAAAAAAATGTCGAATGTCATGTAATATGCAAAATGTAAATTGTGATGTAATGCAATGTAGAAAAATATAGCATATAAATGTGATGTAATATGATGTAAATGCGAACATGAAACATATATCACGAAAAGAGCAAACAAATGATAATCAAACTTATGCAAAACACATCAATGAGAACTTAACAATTAAAATTTAAACCTCAAATGAGTTTCTTAAAATATTAGTGTAAGAGTTTAAGCTCAAATAAGCTTAAAATAAGCAATTGTCTCAAACAAACACTTATTGAATAAGCTAACACTAACAAACAATAAAAATAAGCAATTAAAAAAAAAAGAACCTAAAATAAAATATGTCTCAAAATAAATCCATACAATATTAGTGTAAAATTTGGACTCAATAAGTTTAAATAAGCTATTGTCCCAAAATCACTTATTCAAATAAGCTAAAAAAAATAAGATAATAATAAATGCATGCAAATGAATGAAGAGTGTAAAGGGGGTGCAAACCTGAAAATGCGAGCAGCAAACAGCGAACAGATCAGAAAAAGAGAACAAGCCCAAAGCCCAAGTAGAAATCCAGCTAGAGGGGGTGTGAAAAGCAACCGCGCGCAGCAGAAAGTATTCAGGAAATAAGCTCAATCCATGTAACCGGTCCAGCAAGCCCAATCAGAAATAAAACTTGGTCAAACCCAACCGAACCCAAATCCGGTCCAGACCCATAAACCAACAGTGGGGGGCGCGTTGAGAAAAAAGGGGGGCGCGCGTTAGCAAATTCTGGACCAATAGGAAAGTGACACGCGGCCTGTAACTGGTCTTCTCCTTCAACCTTCTTCTTCGGTGACGCATAACAGATTCGGCGTAGTAGACATCTCCGACAGCCATGGAAACAACACGAAAACCTTCGATTCACCACCAAATTTCACGATTCAAAGGTCTATCCCACTCGAAATCTCGCTCTGAGTCCGAATCTAACCTTGGTTTTTTCAATAGAGGCTTGAAAACTGCAAAACGCGCGAACGGCCGAACGGTGGGGAAAACGCGAAAATGAATTTTAAGACGAAATCAAACGGAAACAACGACTGGAAAGGGATTAGTGATATTCCAGGAAGCAAAATCACTATCAATACGCCTCGTTTGGTGTCCGAATTATGTCAAAACGGAGTTTGAATTTCCAGCCAAAAATAGAGTTCCGATCTGGGCATTTTCGGACCGTTTTTGACAAAATTGATGACGGATTTGTGTTTAGGAGGTTGTATAGAAGCTTATTGATGTATTTGATTTTGAATTTGGTTGAGATTTGAGGTTTTGAATTTTCCGGCGAAGGGTGGTTTCGGAATCGGTGGTTTCCGGCGTGTTTGGCGACGTTTTTGGTGAAATTAACGATGGATTTGTGTCGAGGAAGTGATGAGGAAGCTTGTGGTGTTTTTAGATTTTGATTTTGAAGAGTTTTGAAAAATGGGTTGTGGTGGTTGAGTTTTCCGGCGACTGGAGGTAGATTCCGGTGCCGGAATCTGACTTTCAGATCTAATGTGATTATTCTCTGATTTTTTTTGTATTGGGAATTGTGAGAGTTGATTGTTTTTGATTGAGTGATGTGAGGTTTGTATTTATAGGAGAAAATTAGGGTAAATGGTATTTTTTGTAATATTGTGTAGAAAAAAAGGTAAATAAAAATAAATGGTAAATGAAAATGAAATAGAGATGATGAGGTGGAATGATATGATTTTTACTATTTTTGGTAAACTTTGAGATAAAAGGTGAAGATGAAACAAGTTGAACTAAAATATGATAAAATGTATATCTTTTTGATATTTTGAAATATATGGTAATAAAATGTAAAATGCGCGTAAAATAAGAAATAGACTATTTTTTTTTTGATGTTTTTGGACTTTTTACACTAAAATGCGAACTATTTAAAATAAAGTGAAATAAAAATGAAATATTTAGAAATAAAAGGAAATTTAAGAAAAATGATAAAAATATGAAAAATGAAAGAAAAATGCATGAAAGAAAAAAAAAATTGTCTATTTTTATGCAAGAAATGCAAAAATTGGATTTGTAGGTCCAAATTTGGGGTACTACAGGTAGGTGGAATGAGCGAGAGCCGACATTTATTTATATGAGTGTAATACTAAGTCAAATTAGCGAGAGATGCAATTAGTGTTCTTAAAACAATATAATTTAACTACTCTTGATTTTCAAAAAGTATTTTATAAACAAATAAGTGAGCGAAGCATGAGTTTATAGGATACGGTGCTAGTCAAAATTAGCGAGAGCTGAGATTAATATTTTTCAGTCAAGGTAGTTTTGAGAAAACTATTCTTTTTATCTAAGCACAAATTAATTACGTAAGTCCTGTTGAGCAACTAAGAATACATCCTAGTAATTCCCTTTATTAATTAATTAAATCTTAATTTTAATTTCTATTTTAATTTTAAAACGTGACAACCAAACTCCATTTAATCATAGCCTTAGATTTACAACGTAATAGTAGAATACGATACTCACATTGGTCCCTTGCAGTCAATTGATTTTATATACGCAGTTTTGTCCGATAATTCTTCCATAAAGAGGCAAAAGTAGTTATATACAAGTTGTTACTTATCAAACTAGTAACTGTGTAAATACCTAAGACAAAACAGTTATCTAACTACCCAAAACTACCTTTTATTAACTACCAAGTCTAATCACATGATAACTTGGATAGTAAGCAAAACAGAAAACTAAAACAGATTAATCATTCTCAAATCAATCTCAGATCAACTAAAACATGAATTACACTTTATCAGCATTGTGAATTTATATAAACGAAAAGAAAAGCATAACTAGAAGAAGAACAAAAGGTCTACAGCTACCATTTTGTACTTTTCCTTTAAGAAGAATAACTTGATGTTCAAATGCTTAGTTTTCCAATTAAAAATAGATTATGAACAAAGCACACAAGATGGATAAGAATTGTACTGTGTTATTGAACTATCAACAGAGAATTTTCAACTTCTAACTAAAAAATAGATTATAAATAACTTGAATTTCGATAATATAATAGTTCAATCACAAGAAGATAGACTAATGATAACTCAAGAAAAACCTAGTTCATATAAAATCATCGCTAAGTTTCAACTAATTGTGTTGATTGTAACCAAGGGAATCACTTTATCCCGATCAGACCGTTTATTTTTTTTAGTCCAAAGTTTGGGGTTAGTTCTGCCGTCAAGTGGTTTCAGTCATTTCCTAAACGCAGTTGCGAGGATCAAACCGCGGTCCTTCGTACCAAGTCAAGCGTCAATAACCACTGACCAACTAGCGTTTGGTTGTTCGTTTAACTTGAAACATAAACAACGATATAGTTCAGTATCACCTAGTAGAACTAACTACGACTTAAGAAACATAATTCCTATGACAATATCAAATTAAGCTTACAAATTAAGTGTGACTAAGGAATTCAACTTTCATTTTTCATCCTCATAAGAATGTGGCATTTCTTTGGCACTACAAAATTTTATTATGCACAATTTTAATCTTATTAGTTTTCAAAATCATGCTTATCTTTGCACTATTAAATTTTTCAATAATTTTTTTCAAGTATGTTTTGAATACTATAAAATTTGCATAAATCTTGACCTATAAATTAAAATTTGAACTCTTAATTTTTGAAAAAACCTTTTATAATGTTCTAAATATGCATAATTAAAAAATACACATCAGCTTAAAATCATAAAGCTAAAAATATATATACCAGATCTTAAAGATAAAATCTTAATGCCAAAAATTGAGGTATCAGGCAAAAAAAAATGACCCCATTCTTATGTTAAAAAAAAAACGTTGATGCATTATAATATATAAAAAAAAAACTCTTTAAGTAGTAGTTCTATTTATGCTTCTATTTGTGGGAAGGATATATTTGCAAATATTAAAAAATAGTGGTAAATATAAAAATATGAAAATATATAAATTTAACATTTAATGCAGTACCACATATTCTCCACGTCACTATGGTACCGGTATGGATGGGTACTTAAGAATTCACGAAACTAGTATGATCCCCACGCCATGCGTGGTATAAGTGTTATTTGAATCATGTACTTATTTTATATATTTAATTTATATATATTATTTATGTAAAAAACAATTCTACATGCATCAAATAAAATAATTATGCCCATTATTTAAATATTTTTAAGTATTTAAATGTACTAACACATCATAGTCCAACTGGACTGTAATCATTTTAGTTTTCAAACCATTTTGCTCGTACTCTTTTTGAATACCAAGTCCGATTAGCATTCCCATAACATCTATAAAATTTGATTATATAAAATTTGATTTATTAATATAAAATGATAACAATGTTTAATGATAGAAAATTATATATAAAATGTATAAATTTGTTGCAGAAAGATAATTTGTATCGTAATATTTTTGATTTTGACTGAACTTCCATTGTGAAAATGATAAGATCTTTTCAATGAATTATTGTCGGTTAAATCAGATGTTAAATTAACGTCTACAATCGAATCTTTTGAATTTGTAGAAGCTTTTACAGTATCATCAAACTTTATCAGAAGATTCTGTAACAATTTAATTATCATAAGAATTAGTGTAATCTACAAGATAATATTAGCATCATGATTAAATATTATATTAATCTCATATGTTGATTTTTCTAATTGGTAAATTGAACAAATATAGTGATAAAATAATATAATGAATAACATATAAACTAACCATTTTCAATTCTTTGAACCACCCAAATTGTTATCTTAGGTGTGATTTTGAGGAGAAGAAGTATTATTTTTTTTCTTCAGCATCCTGTTATTTAAATTCAAATTTACAAATAATAAAGTAATGATTTCTTTTTAGTTACTTAAATAATGAAAGTGAATAAATATTAGTGATGCCTTGTAACAACCCACTTTAATTATTTGAAGAAATAATAATTAGAGATGTATTTGCATGGGAGTAAATATAATGAGTTGTTAAGTGAATGAAAATTGGTAAGTAATTGAGCCTTGATTGGAGAAGCACTATAACTTAATTGGGTTCAATTCACTTATAAGGAATACCACGAAAATTTCTCTTCCCATCCCCTACGTTTCTCTATTACCCCTAAAATCCAAAATTGCCCTTCAATATTAAGTGAAAATATAATTCGGATTTTAAGATCCGAATTTTGTGACGGTTTTAACAGGTTCGGATTATAAAACCCGAATTTTGTGGGGGTTTCAGCAGGTTCGGATTATAAAATCCGAATTTTGTGGGACTTTAACAGGTTCAGATTATTAAATCCGAACTTCGTAGTTATATCGTAGCCAATTCCTAGCTAATGCGTAGTTAACTCTTAGCTACGATGGTTTTTGTAGGCAATTCGTAGCTAAATCTCTAGCAAACACAAAAGAACCAAAACAAATATTGTTAAAATCAGATCTCTCCCTTTCGGTGGTAACAACCCTTTAAATGTGATAGATCTGCTTTCTATAGCTTTGATTTGTCCAGTACGGCAAGCACAAGCCACAACCAAAACAAATATTTCTAGAGCTTTGATTTGTATATGTGGAATTGGTTCTAACAAAGGGTATTCATAGTAACTACACAACCCTTTTGCTTTACACCATTCATAGAACTCACAAAGCTTATTTGTTTGCACTGTTGATTTCTTATATATATTGAAAGCAACAACAACAACAATAAAAATTTCTGTCGCGAATTATGTCAAAGAGATTCTCCAAAACAACAACAATTTCTCTTATGAACTTTGTGTAGCAAATGAATCTGTCGCAAATTATGTGTTTTATTGTAGATTGAACAATAAAAATTCTTGTTGCTACTCCTAGAACAATAAAAGGAAGAGACAGAACAGAAGAAGAACGGATTGAAGAGACAACTCGCCGCCGCCATCGCCGGCATACGACCACCACCGCGCTCACCGCCTTCCGCCGCCTGCTTCTTTCTTCTCCCCGGTCAGTACGGTACCGTCACAAATTCAAATCGTGGACTCTCCATCAACAACGACGTTACGATCCGCGAATTCTTTCAACCCCAGTTCGGAATATATGATCCGCGAATTTTCCATGTGTTCGGATTGTAGAATCCGATCTTTCCTTAACGTCACAAGGGAAAAACTGGTAGTTCATGGGGGGGGAAAGAGAAGTGAGGGGGGGGGGCGGAGAGAAATTTTCGAATACTCTCCTATTTCCATTCATTTTCTGAAAACAGAACATTAGTTATGTTTCTCTCCACTACAACACTCTCTTCTCTCTCTCGCCAATTCCACCATTATTATCCTCACATCCACTCTTATATCATTTCTTAACCAGAGTCACATGCAATCACTCCAACACCTTTCTTAGGTCATGAACATCATGTTGGAGTTGATTGTCAAGTCCCACATCGCCCAATTTCTTAAATAAAGAAGGAAGTTGAAAATTAGTTATTGGAGAAGTCCCACATTGCTTAGTGTGGTGAAGGGGAAAACCAATGCTATATATGGAGACTTAGTTTCTTTGTTTTAAATTGCACCAGTCAGTAGCACTTTAAGCTTATATTCTGACTTAGTTTAAATATTTGCTTTGTGAGAGTGTGGTTGTATTGGGGCATTGGGGTGAGAGTGAAAAGTCTATGTGTTGTATCAATTTTCACATAGTGATAATTCTCTTGTTATCGGTTTAGACAACGGTTGTGATTTTTTCTCCGGTTTTGGAGTTTCCACATTATATTCTTGTGTTGTGATTGTGTTTATTTTCTTCTTTAGTGTTGTTATTTCCTAACAACTGGTATCTAGAGCTTTGGTTTGGTATTCTGAAGGTGCTAAAGAAGAGGTTTTGCTATGTCTTATTCAAGTGCTATGAAGTTTGACATAGAGAAGTTTGATGGAAGAATCAATTTTGGCTTGTGGAAAGTGCAAGTCAATGATGTGCTTATACAATCAGGGTTACACAAGGCGTTGAAAGGAAACACTTCCGAGATGGAGGACGACAAGTGGGAGGAGCTAGATTCAAGAGCTGCAAGTGCAATTCGCTTGTGTTTGGCAAAGAATGTTCTTGCGAATGTGCAGAATATGTCATCAGCCAAGGAACTCTGGGAAAGGCTCGAAGGGTTGTATCAGGCAAAGGACATCTCAAATCGGTTGTTGTTGAAGGAGCAATTCCACAATCTGCGCATGGATGAGGGTACGAAAATCTCTGATCATCTTAGTACTTTGAATAATATTGTTTCTGAGTTAGAATCTATTAAAGTTAAGATTGATGATGAGGATAAGGCGTTAAGGCTCATTTGGTCCCTTCCACCTTCTTATGTTCATCTTAAACCTGTTTTGATGTATAGGAAGGAAAAATTAAATTTTGAAGAAGTTGCAACTAAAATTATTTCTGAAGAAAGGAGGATGAAAAGTGATGAAAGCACTTCATCAAGTTCGATGTTGCTAACTAGAAGTGGGGCTAATGAGAAGAAGATTCGTGCAAAGGATTTGTCGTGTTGGAAGTGTGGAAAGTCTGGGCATTTAAAGAGAAATTGTCCAGGTGGAGCAAAAGACTCTGAGGTTAGTGCTAGCAATATTTCTCTTGTTTTGGGAAATGGTGATGTTCTTTATGGTGTTTCCGCTATACCATGAAAAAGGATAAGTTATTGCTAGCGGATTCAGAACAACACACGAGCATTGGTTGGCATTGATGCAAGGTGTGTGGTGAGATGTGTTGATGGCCGAAGAACTTCCTGAAAGCCAACATGGGAGTTGCACCATAACTTTTCAGCAGGTTTCGACATGAAATTCTTGGGATGGTTTAGTTCCAAATGAAGAAAATTCTTGGGATGATTTAGTTCCAAGTGAATAAATTCTTGGGATGGTTTAGTTCTAAGTGAAGAAAATTCTTGGAATGATTTAGTTTCAAGTGTAGTGTACTCTTTATGGTGGAGTATGATTGTCGGTATAGACAATGAAAGCGGATGATGAAACTCTTTCAATCAAGGTGGAGATTGTTGGAGTTGATTGTCAAGTCCCACATCGCCCAATTTCTTAAATAAAGAAGGAAGTTGAAAATTAGTTATTGGAGAAGTCCCACATTGCTTAGTGTGGTGAAGTAAGGGGAAAACCAATGCTATATATAGAGACTTAGTTTCTTTGTTTTAAATTGCACCAGTCAGTAGCACTTTAAGCTTATATTCTGACTTAGTTTAAATATTTGCTTTGTGAGAGTGTGGTTGTATTGGGGCATTGGGGTGAGAGTGAAAAGTCTATGTGTTGTATCAATTTTCACATAGTGATAATTCTCTTGTTGTCGGTTTAGACAACGGTTGTGGTTTTTTCTCCGGTTTTGGAGTTTCCACATTATATTCTTGTGTTGTGATTGTGTTTATTTTCTTCTTTAGTGTTGTTATTTCCTAACACATCATAATAAGGTAAGAAATCATTCCTATCATTCCCTTCCATTCTCTCAAATTTGTGCCTAATAATCAAGCTTAGTTCTGATTTCATATTGCATGAGAGTTTCAAAGGGTTAAGAAGCTATGGTACAAGATTGGAAGCTAGTTTAGAAAGAAAACTATGGAAACCCGTATTTGGATATACCCCTTCACTAAATCAGTACGTTCTCTCTCCCTATAGCTCCGTTTGAGATGTTTTTTTTTCAAACGGTTAGCTAACTTAAATACGGTTGTTTGGGAACTGGTCTCGTGAGATTTGGTGGAGAAATGAATTATGTGTGAATTTTTGAAGTAGAAGGTTCAACACAGGATTTTCCAGAAAACGTGTTTGAACAGGGCTTCACTAAAAAGGTAAATTCTCTCTCCTCGTAACTTCAATTGAGATTCCGTTTGTTGCTATGGATAGATAACTCAATAGGTATGAGGTCGGGAGACCAGTTTAAAGTTGAGGGTCTGATGAGGAGTTATGCAGAAATTTTAGTTTACCGGATTGAAAGACTTTAGCTACAAATTATGTGTTTCGCTGAGTTTCTCAGATGCCGATTGTACAGTTAAAGCTCAATATTGAGGTGGGTTTCGTTATCATAAGTAGAGACATGGCACCCATAAGTCCAAAGCATAGGATTTTCTTTAATTTTAGAAATGTATGCAAATTAGGTTTTGTGAAACTTAGTTCTTAGACAACTCTTAAATTGACTAATGAACTATTTATTAATGCCCTTGCATGTACTGTTTTAACTTATATTCGTGTACTATGATGTTTAGAAATTTTAGAAATGAGTTTGGTTTGGATTGAACTGATAAATGATGAAGTTTTTATAAGTTTTCTACTCTGTATCGGTTTAAGTATCCGTTGAATCAGTTCATGAGTGTTGTGCAAAGTAAAATCTGCAATTTTGGGTATTTCGAATAAGATAGCTTCAGGTTGCAGAATTGAAAACATAAACTTTCATGAACCGGTGCATCCGGATAGTTTTTGAAAAATATACAGTTTTAATAACGTACACGAATATGGTCGAACTCACATGCTATAAGATGTTTAGTTAAAAGATGGGTAGTCATGATTAGGAGGTTAATTTCCCTCAGATCGCGAACCTCGATACTTTGAGGGATGGTGAGTAAGTAAGTGTTAAGAATTATTAAGTAAAGTGGTTTAATTTATACCATATCCCCTTTCTAGATTTATTGCTATGAGTTTATCTTTGTGCTAAGTATGATTTCTGTATATTATTAGAAATCAAGTAAGTTAATTTAATTGTGAGCTGATTTCTCCGTATCGATTCATTTATATCGGTGACGGATGAGCAGGCCTCTGAGACCCGCTCACCTCAGAGTGTCCTTGAGTTATAAAATGAACTAAGATTATTGATGTGTTACACCTTTATTTATTTATTCTATTCAGTATTGTGAATATGAGATAAGTTACTATTCAATTTTATGAATATGACTTAAGATTAAGCTATTCATTTATGAATATGAGTTAGACTAATCAGTTATGATTATGAGAGTCCCAGTGCTAGTACACCAATGAGTGGGGTAGTGAGGAACTCACTGAGACTTAGAAGTCTCACCCCACAACTTTTGATTTCAGATAATCAGGTCGATCAAGGAAGAAAATTCACGGAGTAGCGGATGTTGAAGTATTGGATAGAGAAGTTCATTAGATTTATTTATTTAACTACTATGTTTTATTAAGACATGTTGTACTAATACTTGAGATTTGGACCGAATGTTGTAATTTAAAGTTTTAAGTGCTACTTCCGTGTAATGTTTTGTATTAAACAACTATTGTAATTTTAATATATCCAGTACTATTTATAAATATTATATATCATATTCTAGATATTCGATATGGGGTGTTATATGCCTAGTCATACATATTCTTCAGATCATTGAAATCAGGAATAAATAAAAACTTAGTCGAAAATAATGAATTTTGAACGGTTGCAGATCCTATAAAATTTAAAAAGTCTCAAACATTTATATACACATATATCCGAAAATAACTTAGTAAAGAATTATTTTTTTTGTAACATAACTTTGTCATATCTTGATTTTAGCCATTAACACAACAACTAATACATTTTCAGTCTTGCCAGATGCAACGAAGACATTCAATTTGTCGACATATTGACCAAAATGGGCAACTTTAAATTTGAATCTGTTCAAGTAATATATATCATTAATTTATTTGTAAGTATTAAAATAATATAAACTATATATTAAAAAATGTGAAATTGCATGAATTACTAACCTATCATAGTCTAACGTACTTAATTGTAATCATTTTAGTTTTCATACCATTTTACTCGTACTCTTTTTGAATACCAACTCAGTTAGCAGTCTCATAACATCTATAAAATATGATTATATCAATTTATTTTATTAATATAACATGATGGCAATGTTTAATAATAAATATAATATTATACATAAAATATATAAATTTCTTACCATAAAGATAATTTGTATCATAATCAGGAACAAATACTTGAAAAGGACTTTCAATCTTATAAATATTAGATGAAACTTTTTTTGAGTCATAAATTTTAACCTTTGTGTGGAACTGAAAGTTAAGATTATATTCTTGCATATTAGTCTTGTATTAACTACCGTTATCGGCTACTACAAAATTAGTAGTTGAGCAGACATTACCTTTTATAACTTCTTTTACAAACTTATTAGTTTTCAAAATCATGTTTATCTTTGCACTATTAAATTTTTCAATAATTTTTTTCAAGTATGTTTTGAATACTATAAAATTTGCATAAATCTTGACCTATAAATTAAATTTTGAACTCTTAATTTTTGAAAGAACTTTTTATAATGTTCTAAATATGCATAATTAAAAATACACATCAGCTTAAAATCATAAAGCTAAAATAATTTTGTAGGAATGATATGATGATGTTTTTTATAAGATGGAAAATAAAATATAATAAATTTTTAAATATAAAAATTATATTGATATAGTAAATAAATAAATTTTGTCAAAAAAAAGAGTAAAGAAATAAACATAATTTAAAGTTAAAATATATATACCAAAAAATTGAGGTATAATACACCAGATCTTAAAAATAAAATCTTTATGCCAAAAATTGAGGTATAAGGCAAAAAAAAATGACCCCATTCTTATATTAAAAAAAAAACGTTGATGCATTATAATATAAAAAAAAACTCTTTAAATAGTAGTTTTATTTATGCTTCTAATTGTGGGAAGGATATATTTGCAAATATTAAAAAATAGCGGTAAATATAAAAATATTAAAAAATATAAATTTAACATTTAATGCAGTACCACATATTCTCAACCTCAGTATGTATCGGAATGGATGTCTGTCAAAAAAAAGATTATAACATTGTTTAAAAAAAAAATCATTAGTCTTTCCTAGCCTCTGCTGGGGTTTGCTTTCTTCTCCTTTCAGAAGCTTGTTCATCTTTGTCACTTTACCGATAATTGTCTAGCTTACACACAATTGATTTCTATACTCATGGCCAGTATTACTTTGGAAAACCTGTCGTTGCATGCGGAGGATGAAGTGGAGGAGGGAGGTTTTGTGTTCGACTTAGAAGAAGAGGGCGATGAGCAGATTGACTACCGATGGTGTCTTGTTGGAAGGTTTCTCAGTGATCGTGTCATTCATGTCAATTCCATGAAGGTGACCATGGCGAATGTGTGGCGTCCAGTCAAAGGAGTTAGAATCATAGAAGCAAAGAAAGGTCTGTTCCTCTTTCAATTTTCACATGAACTGGACATGGAGGCTGCACTTCATGGAGGGCCTTGGACCTTTGACAATCACTTGCTTATCTTGGAGAGAGTCCGACTAGGAGTTCAAATTGAAAATATACCACTGAACCACGTTGATTTCTGGGTCGAAGTCCACAATTTACCGGTAGGTCTCACAGTGGAAATAGTTGGGAAGTCTCTTGGTAATTATATTGGTTCACTCCTGGAGTATGACAAGAGCAACGGGAGCTGTTTTTGGAGAAAATATATGCGATTGCGGGTTCGAATGGATGTCCGGGAACCATTGAAAATTGATGCGAAGGTTAAGAGCAGAGATGGGGAGTGGTGCACTGTTAACTTTAAGTACGAAAAGTTAGGAGTTTTCTGCTTTGTCTGTGGACGTATGGGTCATGCGGAAAACAAATGCGAGGTTCGATTCGCCATGGAACACGATGACGGCACCCGGGGATGGTCCATTGACTTGCGAGCAGATCACAGAAGGAGAAGCAATCGTCCAACATCACGATGGCTCAGAGAAGATGGAGGGATTGGCGGTCAGTCGACCGACAGCAGTTCTCAAACACCGGGAATGCTTACCAGCCATCAGGGGGACCCACCAATCATCAAACTCAGCCAACGCAGCCAGAGCCAAACCGCCAGAATACCATAAACGTCCCAGCCGTTACTGAACAACAACAAAGCATTAACCAACAATTAAACCAGTCCTCTGTCATTAACCTTGCAATTCCTAACCTGTCATCCAATCATTTACCACATGGAGACAAAAATAACCAGTCATTATTGAGCAATCATAACCCAGCAGACAAACCTGACACATCAATCAATCTCCAATCATTGCCTACTGACAGTCAGACTTTCCCTACCTTTACTGTTTCACCACTCATAACTGATGCAATAAATAATCCTTCAAAATTTTCCTTCTCTTCCATGACCCACCTTGACCACATCAAACCACCTCTAAACCGGTCCATTAAATTAAACCCGATCCACAAAATAAACCGCAACAAACTTGAACCGAATCGAGCCATACCTACACCAAACATGTCTGAACCGGTCCCCAGTCCTAGCAGCATCGTGAATGATACCATGGAAACTCAAGCAGAGAAAAAACGGCGCAGGGAGGAGGTGAAGAAAGATCATAACGATAGTAATGACTCAAACCAGTATTTTTTATCGGCAGGTCCTGGCAGCCAGGCCTGCCGGGACCAATGATCGTGCTCAGTTGGAATTGCCGGGGGTTGGGCGTCCCGAATGCAATTCCAAATCTCCGGAACTTAGCCCAGAGCCACAGACCAGATATTCTATTCCTCTCTGAAACTCTGTCGAAAGCACCAAAATTGGAGAAGATTCGGGTGCTTTTGCATTATGATTCTTGCCTGTCCATTGACGTTGAAGGAAGGAGCGGGGGTTTAGCTGTCATGTGGAAGAGTAATGTGAAGTGTAGGGTGCTTAATTATTCCAGAAATTTTATCAATATGTTAGTTGAAGACGCAGAGAAAGGAGATTGGAGACTCACGTGCTACTACGGTTACCTCGAAAGAGATAGAAGACGATTAGCTTGGGACTTACTTAGAGAGTTACGTGCCATGTCTATGTTACCATGGTGTGTGATTGGGGATTTCAACGACCTTTTATCACAAGCTGATAAACGAGGTCTTCATTCCCACCCCAATTGGTTATGCTCAGGATTCAGAGAAGTGGTAAACGAGTGTGATCTCACTGACATTAGTATCGAAGGTTATCCTTTCACGTGGGTTAAAAGTCGAGGGTCTGACCATATCGTTGAAGAACGGCTGGATAGAGCATTAGCTTCATCCGACTGGTTGACACAATTTCCGCAAGCCAAACTCATCAATTTGATTGCATCCCATTCAGACCATAGTCCTATTCTCCTTCATTGTAATCCAGTGGTTCGACAACATTCTCGACATGATTTCAGATTTGAGAATAGTTGGTTGCTAGAGGAGGATATTGGAGATGTTGTACAAGAAGGTTGGTATGGAGGCAGGGAAACCGATGTAATGCACAAACTACATACTTGTGCGAATAAGCTTCAAAAATGGGGAAGGAGGAAAAGAACTAGGTTCCGTGATGATATAAGGGGACTTGAAGCTGAAATTGAAGGGTTGGGGGACAAACATGATACTGTGAGTGCAGCAAGGTTCAATTTAGTTCAAAAGCAACATGCCAAAATTCTAGTGCAAGAGGATACTCATTGGAGACAACGTGCAAAAATGCATTGGCTAAAAGAAGGCGATCTTAACACAAAGTTTTTCCACATGTCAGCCACGGCTAGGACCCGTAAAAAGCTTATCGAAAAGCTGAAGGATGATGGGAATGTTGTTATTACAGGGCAACATAACTTGGGAGAGGTTGCTAGAAAATATTTTCAAGAACTTTTTCAATCTAACAGAGGCAACATGGAACCCGTTTTGTCTCTTATCACTCCCCGTGTATCCGATGATGATAACGCTCAGCTCATTGTCCCTTTAACAAAGGAAGAGTGTCGAACGGCTTTGTTTCAAATGCATCCGGACAAGTCTCCTGGTCCTGATGGTTTTAACCCTGCTTTCTTCCAAAAGTTTTGGCATTTATGTGGAGATGATGTATTTAGAGTTGCGTCAGAGTGGTTGGAAAGAGGTTATTTCCCTACATCCTTGAATGAAACTAATATTTGCTTGATTCCGAAGTCTGCTGATCCTATCGCCATGAAAGACTATAGACCCATTTCACTCTGCAATGTCTTGTATAAAGTTGTGTCGAAGGTTTTGGCAAATAGATTGAAGCATTTCCTTGCTAATTATATATCAGAAGAACAATCAGCCTTTATAGAGGGGAGATCCATTACCGATAATGCTCTTGTTGCCATCGAAATTATTCACTCTATGAAAAGAAGAACGCGTGGATCTAGGGGAGAACTTGCCCTTAAGATCGATATTAGCAAGGCATATGACCGTGTTGAGTGGGGTTTCTTGAAAGGCATGCTTGACAGGTTGGGGTTTTCTACTACATGGGTAAAATGGATGATGTTGTGTGTAAGCTCGGTTAATTATTCGGCTTTAGTGAATTATGAAAAAGTAGGCCCGATTCATCCTGGCAGAGGTTTAAGGCAAGGTGATCCGTTATCTCATTACCTTTTTATTATTATTGCTGAAGGTCTTACTTCTCTCATTAAAAATTATGTGGCTTGTGGGGACTTACATGGTATAAGAGTGTGTAGAGGGGCACCAGCGGTGTCCCATCTCCTCTTTGCCGATGAATGTTTTATTTTCTGCAGGGCCACTCTTGAGGAAACTAGAGAGCTCATGGATATTTTGAAAGTGTATGAGGTTGCTTCCGGTCAAGAGATCAACCTATCTAAATCGGAAGTCTTCTTTAGCCGGAATCTTAGCTTAGCCGCACAAACAGATTTGTCCAATATTATGGGAGTGAAACATGTATTAGGAACGGGTACATATCTTGGTCTTCCTGCTATGATAGGTAGAAGCAAGAAAAATACCTTTTCCTTCATCAAGGATCGAATTTGGAGAAGAATCAATTCGTGGAGGAGCCGACCTATGTCTAGAGCCGGAAAAGAGGTCATGATTAAATCCGTGTTACAAGCTATTCCGGCCTATGTAATGAGTATCTACCTTTTACCGGATTCGTTGATTACGGAAATTGAGCGCATGGAGGTGATAACCGCAAAGGTATTCGGTGGTTGGCGTGGGATAAGATGGCTCGACCAAAGGGTGATGGAGGTCTTGGTTTTAGAGACTTTCACATGTTCAACAAAGCTATGGTGGCAAAGCAAGGTTGGAATATTATTCATACACCACTGTCCTTAGTATCACGTATCTTCAAGGCTAGGTATTTTCCTCACACATCTTTCTTTGATTCTAGTCTTGGTAATAATCCTAGTTTTACTTGGCGGAGTATATGGTTATCGAGACATGTGCTGTTGAATGGTTGTAGGTGGAGCATAGGAGATGGTAGTCATATTAACATTATGAGAGAGCCTTGGTTAAGAGAGAGTGATGGGCGCTGGATCCATGCCCCACAACAACAAGGTGTGTATTCCCTAACTATAAGTGACCTCTTGTTACCTAATACCAAGCAGTAGAATATTGAGAAGGTTACATCTTTGTTTGCAGCACATGATTCAAGCTTGATCCTTGCTGTTCCCTTAGTGCCTATGATTGAGAAAGATACATTAATATGGCTAGGGGAGAGTAATGGTATATACACAGTAAGGTCGGGGTACCGTAAGTTGTTGGCGGAGAGAAAGGAGATGTTGAGACCGAGAGAAGGGGAAGGGTGGGCTGCTATTTGGAAAATTCAAGCGCCACCGAAAGTTAAGCATTTTGTTTGGCGAATTTGTACGGACAGTTTACCAACTCGTATAAGACTCCGCAACCGCAATGTTCAATGTCCGGATACTTGTCCTTTATGCGGTCACATGGTGGAGAATGATTGGCATTTGTTTTTGGAATGTGAAGGTGTTCTTGAAGCTTGGTCTGAGATGGGGCTGAATACATTGTTACCAAGCCATGCCAATTATAATCATAATATATGCACTTTTCTCTTTGATACTTGCAGGCACACTAATTCTCAAACTATGGGGCGGTTAGCAACTCTTTTATGGTGCATTTGGCTTAACCGCAATGACGAGGTGTGGAACTCACATAAATTAAGTGCACGACAGGTTGGATTACAAGCCAAGCATATGTGGATCGAGTGGGCGATGGTTCACGGACTGATCAGCACGCAACAAAACAATGACCAACAGGGGTTGATAGCAGCAGACGTGCAGTGGCAGTTGCCTCCGGTGGGGGTGATTAAATGTAATGTAGACGCCAGTTTTTTTGCCGCAGCTCATGCTACTGGTTGGGGGTGGTGCGTGCGTGCCCATGATGGGAGCTTTGTCCTCGCGGGAACTGATTTTTTGCAAGCTAAACTTACAATTGTGGAAGGGGAAGCTATGGCATTACTTGAAGCTATGAAACAAATGGTGCAAAGGAGTTATGCAAAAGTCATCTTTGAGAGTGACTCAAAACTTGTGATTGATGCTGTTACTTCTACTAATTCCGGCATTTCTGAGTTTAGTGTGTTAATTTCCCATATTAAATCTATATTGTTGTTGAACCCAAACTTTGAGGTTAAGTTTGTTAGGCGGCAAGCGAATATGGCTGCTCATTTGTTAGCTAGGGGAGCCTATTCTATGGCTAGCTGCCAAGTTTATGATTCTATCCCTCCTTGTATTGCTACTACATTATTTAATGATATGAATTAAGTTTCCTTTTGTCAAAAAAAAAGAATTCACGAAATTTAAAAGGACAAAAAATTAAGGAAGGAAAGAGTATTCAACTATTCATGTAAAAATTTACATTCAGAGATCTCCGTTCTTTTTGGCACTTGACAATTAGGCGGGACAATAAGGCGCCTAAATTTTATGTGTGCTGTCTTAAAAGGATTATTAAAAGGATTGCGAAGAAGACGAAGAATTTTCAACAGAAGAAATGTCGACGTGGCAGTTATTCTCCGACGGCGATAACAATTACCGGTGGCAAATCAACGCCGACACTCCCAATGTTGTGACACCTTTACCCCCTTCCACTCCTCTTCCCAACCCTCCCTTTCCCTCTATGTACAATCTTCTCCTACATGCTTCCTCTTCACATCTTTTTCAACCTCAAGGTACTTACCTCTTTCACATTAACCTTACTATTTCATTTTGTGATAATTAGGTTAATATTTGAATTGTTATTTATCTTGCAATTTCTCAAAAAGTTCTGCGAGGCGAATTTCTTTTTTTAATTTATGTATTTTTGTGTGTAGATGATGAAAATGCGGTGGATGGTAGTTTCGGATTCTCAAATTCGCTTTTCAAGACAGGTTCTGGAAGAAAAGTTACTATTTCTCCTAATGGTATTGTTAGAGCAAAGGCGTTATTGGGATTAGGTTTGAAAGAAGACATTGTAGGTAGTGATATTCAAACCCATCAAAATGCTAAGAGATTTCGTGATTTTGGTGAAGAATCGCCTCATTTACAGGTTATGGGTAGTTGTAAAAAGTCGACTTCTTTGTCGTTTCAAAGTCCTTTAATTAGTAGATTGAAGAATGGTTCCGAGGATAAAATTGTGCAACCATATAGTGGTAGTTGTACTAAGCAAACTCCCGTTAAATTCCAAACTGTTGTAAGTAATATTCAAACCCCACAGAATGCAAAAAGATTTAATTCTTTTGATGAAGAATCACTCCATTTACAGGGTATGGATAGTTGCAAAACGACGAGTGCCATGTCGTTTCAACGTCCTTTAGTTGGTAGATTAAAGAATGGTTTTGAGAATAAAATGGTTCAACTAGATAGCGGTAGTGGTAGTTGTGCTAAGCAAGTTCTGGTTGAGTCCCAAACTATTAGCGATGTTCAAACCCCTCAAAATGTTAAAAAATTTAATGCATTTGTTGAAGAATCACCCCATTTACAGCTCATGGATAGTTGCAAAACGGCGAGTGTTGTGTCGTTTCAAAGTCCTTTAGTTGGTGGATTAAAAAACGGTTTTGAGAGTAAATTTGTGCAGCCAGATGGTGGTAGTGGTGCTAAGCAAGTTGCATTTAAATTCCAAACGGCAGGGGGAAGGTCATTATCTATTTCCGGTGATGCACTGAAACGTGCTAGGAGCCTTCTTGGTGACCCTGATTTAGGAGATTTCTTTGATGGAGGGGATTCACTTTTCTCGTTTCCGGATAAGAGACAAACCAATACAATCATTTCTTCTGTTGAAAGAAGTGAGAGTAATAATGCTCATACTCCTTTGCTGCATCAAATGACACCAGAGAGCAATCACAATCACATGACAAAAAGTTTCACGTACCCTTTGCAGCCTTCTAAACAAATGGAATTTTCAACTAAGCTTCCCCATAAAGGCAATGGTAATAACTTAATCATGAAATTTAATGATGTAGTGAATGAAAGTGATTGTGGCCGTAAAAGTAGCAACACTCCTGGACAGAAACCCTTGTATAACAGGAATAAAATGGTTAGCTCGACAGTAAAAAGTTCTACATTGAATGGTTTTTCTTCAAGAGTAGATTCACGTGGAAAGCCATTGGGTAGGGCATTAGTTGGTATATCCAAAACTATTAACACAGTTGATACAAACAATAAACAACCTTCTTATGGGAAAAGGAGACTAGGATTAAATGCAACTGTTTCTCCCTTCAAAAAGCCTCGCATGTCCAATATCTCTGCCTCCGGTGACCAAGGTGTTCAAAATTTTCCTAATGGTAAGCATGGCTTAAGAGTTTTTATTACATTCCTTTCATATTTATTAGTTGCAAGATCTATTACACACATTTTGATATGTGTGATTCTTAAGGTTTGTCTCAATTATCATCTGGTGCTTCTGGATGCAAAAGAAAAGTTTGTACCCGATATCCATTTCAGTATCCAAGGATACCCATCAAGGAATTTTTTGCAGTTCCTCCATTAGAGCAAAAACTGGTACGTGTAACAAATAAAGGATCAATGTTGTTTATCATCTTCTCCTAGGACCTCAATTGGTACTCTGAGTAGTAATGACTATAATTTGTACACCAAAATGAAATTTGTTGCAGCATTTCCCGAACCAAGTCAGACAGGTGACGTCAGGTAATGCGGGGGAGTACATATTCCATAATGGGTCAGCTGATAGTGGCATGGGAGTAGAAGCTTTCGTCCATCTGTTGGCACAGCACGGAGCTTCGCTGCATTTTTCTTCAAAAGAGTAAATTGCTTCTGTCCTGAACTTTTGCTTCCAGTAATGGAAACTTGATGTCATCAACTGTTTTTTTTTTTGAACAGTCATCAATTGTTATGTGAATGATAAGAGCTCCTCTGTGGTTAAATTTAATAATTTAAGGGATTTTGGTACTTGGATGGCACATTAGTGTGTTCTGTTTTACTCATTGTAACAATTTTCTTTTGCCTAACTTTAATTGGCATAGTTATATACTTACATTGCACATCTCTCTAGGTGGGTCTTGAATCATTACAAGTGGATTGTTTGGAAACTGGCATGCTATGAGAGATGCTATCCAACGAGGTGTGCTGGAAAATTTCTGACTGTATCAAATGTGCTTGAGGAACTGAAGTACAGGTATGTAGCTGCTGTTAGACAATATATTTTAGGTCTATAAAACTAATGATGACATTTGGTGCATAGATATGAAAGAGAAGTGAATCATGGCCACCGTTCTTCCGTCAAGAAAATTCTTGAAGGGGATGGATTACCTTCTTCAATGATGACTCTCTGCATATCTAGCATTCACACTGAGCATGTGCTTGATAGTGAGACTTCATTTGAGGCACAAACCGGGAACCAGAGCAAAGAGGCAGTAAAAGTTCAACTAACTGATGGATGGTTAGAATTTCAACTTGCATACTGTATGAACCTAAGATTTCAAAATATATGAGGTTCCCTTGAATGCGGAGTGGTTTTCTTTCACAGGTATTCTATAAATGCCATTTTAGACGTTCCATTGTCAAAGCAACTTGCTGCTGGAAGATTGTTTGTAGGGCAAAAGCTTCGGGTAATGTGTTGCCTTTATTTATTGTTTATTTTACTTTTTACAACTTTAACACAGATAATATTGAATTTCCTTTTCATATTCCTTGTGCAGATCTGGGGAGCAGGATTATGTGGCTGGAATGGTCCAGTTTCACCCCTTGAGGTTTTTTGTGGTTTAGGATTATGATTGAGTATTTGTGTGTATGTGTATTCCTGTTGAATGGTTTCCTCAAGTTCTGTTCTACTTTTAGGTGTCATCAACAGTTAGTTTATTTCTTCACATGAATGGAACATATAGAGCTCATTGGGCAGAGCAGTTAGGATTTTGTAAGGATCTTTTATTTTGTGGATGTCGTTCTTTTCAAGTAAGAGAAAATTAGCACCTTGTAACTTGAGCTTATCCTTTTGAGTTAATTGACAGGTAAAGTTCCTGGTCCACCTTTGGCTTTTAAATGCATAAAATGCAATGGCGGTTTAGTACCTCAAACTTTGGCAGGAATTACCTGCATATATCCTATTCTTTACAAAGAAAGGTAACTTAAAACACTATACACAGTAAAATTCTTTTCAAAAATATTTTTTTCATTATTCTATCCAGAAAGTTAAGAACTATTTTCCTTATATATTAGGTTAAGCAGTGGACGATCTGTTGTCATATCAGAGAGCATGAAGAATAAGATGATGGAGCTGCACAATCAAAGGTGATTTCTCATATTATTTGTTAAAAGTCCATGTGTTTATTTAATATTCCTAGATTAGATGATTCCTAGGCTAATTGTTAGTATTCCTACTTATTATACAACATCCTAGGTTAGTGGGAATTGAACGCTCGGTATTCACCGCCCACTTATGGGGACCCCATTTAAAGCCTGAGTTTTTGCTCTGTATGGACTAGCCCACCGAAATTGGGACCAGTGGGAATTGAACCTGAGACCTTGTGAGGAGCACACTCCAAGGACCCAAGCCAACACCACTAGACCAACCTAAGTGGGTTTTATGTACTTGTTATAACATCATTATAAATACAAGTTGTGTGATCTCATTATAGACACACAGAGTTTACATATTTTACATTATTCATAAGCAGAAATCCATGTTTCTTAATATTGTCATCTATCTCCTTTTCTTCGTCTGATGTGAATATTTCCCTCAGTATTGATAGCTTTTGTGCTTGTACTTCTGTTCTCTGTCTCTGTTTGAGTTTCACACTAGACTAGATTGCAACTTATCTGGCAAAATTTTGATGTTCCATGTTCCTTTTCCAATTTACCTGTTAGAACGTATCTAGAAGCATTTTTGGTATAGATTACATATGATAGGTAGTCAGTTAGTTAGTTAACTTGTGACTTAGTAAGTCATTTAGTTGGGGCATGCGAGATGGTAGGCTATAAATAATTAATAGGAGAGAATAGAGAGGATATCTTTTGTTTCAGAAAGGAATTTGGTGTGTAATAGAATTTACTATCAACAAACACCATTTTCTTTTATGTTTTGATCTAGCTATCATATTGCTTGAAGGTTTGTAGTCATAAAATGTACTATTCCAAGTTGTTGAACATTAGACCTCAATGGATTTCTTCTTAAGTATGCCTGATCTAATATGACAAACATAGGGCATCAAGTTGGGGGTCCTTAGAAGTTGGGATCAACAGTCTTAACTTTTCTACAAAATATAATTTTTGTTGCCACTGTAAATTTGGATATGGTTAGCTGCATAATGAAGTGCATCAGAATAAGATGAAACAAAATGTTAAATATATAATTGTGACTATTAAGCATATAGGAAGCCCAAAAAAAAGATCAGGTTCTCACAATGCGTGTGTGATTGTTTTATTCACATTCCATTAATATGAATGTTGTTTTTGTAAGATATTTATGAAAGAAAGAAAGAACGGGTTAACATATTTATGTTTACAGTGATAGTGAAGGGGCTAAAATTTATAAGATGCTGGAGACAGCTGCAGATCCTGAATACCTAATGGCAGATATGAGTCTGGAGCAACTTAAATCTTTTGCTTCTTATAAGGCCAAATTAAATGTGAGTTTATTTTCCTGTATTAGTAGAAGTCTATATGCAGAAAGATATTTATGGTTTCACATCCATCTCCAGGCAACCAGACAGTCACAAATGGAAAGTTCAATTGAGAAAGATTTGAAAGATTCTGGCTTGGGAAACCGAGAAGTAACGCCATTTATGAGGTTGCGGGTAGTTGGATTAACTTATAAAACTCGACGAGAGAAGCCTAAAGAAGGCATAGTAACAATCTGGAATCCAACACAGAAGCAGGTGAATCTGATGAGGATTAATCATATTTCCTCATGTTAATAATTTTTCAGCATTTCTATGGCTGTAGAATTGTATGTAGATGATTTTTCTGATGCATGCCTTGTTGGTTACTACCCTAAATCCTAAACCCTAATGTTAAAATATATAATTGTGACTATCTTCATCCATTTTTTTCTGATGCATTTCAAAAATTTCTTTATATTGCGTTACAATGTGACAGCGTCAAGAGCTGGTAGAGGGAGAAGCATATGCCATTGCAGGACTGATACCATCAGGCTCTGATTCGGATGTCATTCACTTGCAGACTAGAGGATCTACTACCAAGTGGTTGCCATTATCTTCTAATGCAAAGGAACAATTTAAGTAGGTGTCTAGCACTCAGAATAGGGATGAAAAGTAAAGAGAATTTCTACTTTACTTTATTATGTTTATGTTAATTCTAAACCCACCTTATTGTTGTCCTTTGCAGGCCATTTTTCAGTAGTCGGAGATCAATCCCATTGTCAAGTTTGAGTGACATCCCACGTTTCAAGTATATTGTTACCCTAGTCCTTTTATATCTTTGTGCTAACAATCACAAAAGAGTAGTAAGAAAATATTTGACCTAGCCTTGTTATTATTTTTATACAGCGAGTTCGATGTTGTTGGATTTGTAGTGCATGTGGGAGAGGTTTATACATCAAGTCAGCAAAAGAAGCAATGGGTTTTTGTGACTGATGGATCCGTCATGCGTAGTTTACAGTCAGAAAAATTAATGGACACGTTGCTTGCCATTTGCTTTTGCTCCCCATTGATCGATCATGATTCATTTCCACCAATCAACTATAACCTTGCTGGATCTACAGTAATTACATTGTTCTATTCTATACTTTTTCTTACTGTTACTTTAAACTATCCATTATGGATTTGGATTGAATTCCATTGTTTTAGGTTGTCTAGTTTGCGAAACACTATTAATTTTGCATTCTTTCAAAAATTAGGTCAAACCCGTGTTTTTGTTATATACAGGTTGGATTCTGTAATCTTATAAAAAAGGAGAAAGACCATACAAACCATGTCTGGGTTGCTGATGCTAATGAACACTCAACCTATTATTTGAAATTTGATTCTCCACATTGTTCTCACCTTAGAAGTGCTGCCAGCTCCGTCAGAAAATGGGCTAGCGAATCTAGCTTGGTATGGATCGTAGAGCTCTACTGTATCATAACTTGTGCTGCACGGTTCAGTTTCTATTAATGACACTTTGTTTCTTGTTTTCATTCTGCAGATAATGGAGAAACTCAAGGAAAAGGTGTTCGATATAGTTAGTGATTGTAAAGCCTAGATGGAGAAAAGAAGAGGAACTGTCAAAAGATATGCGCATGTTTCTCTGTTGTCTAACATAATATTTAACAGTTTCTGAAATCTATTAACGTAATATTTAACATAATATAAACATTTCTCATCTTATCAATTTTACTAATGTCTATTATCTTTTTTTCTCATTTTGTAAAAAGAACAACAATAGATGAAATTTTGGTTCTCTTCACAAAGCTATGAACATGATTATGAAATTTTAGTTCTCTTCACAAAGGTATGAACAATAGATGAGAGAGAGAGAGAGAGAGAGAGAGAGAGAGAGAGAGAAGAGAAGAGAGTAATGAGAATAGATGTTAGTAGTTGAGAATTAAATGAATGTTAACAATAGTTGAATATTAAAGGGTTTTTCTTTTGCAATAGAGATGATTTGTAAAGTACGGAGTAATTTTTTTTCCTTTTTTTTTTTGCTGAAAGAACTTTTGTTTCAGATCTTAACAAAATATAGATCTAAAATTATATATGTAACAAAAAATAATAACTTTACTCGTCAAAAAAAACTAAAAAATAAATAATAACTTTAGTATGTTTCTATTTCGACTGTAACAAAAAAAAAATGTTCCTATTTGTTATCCGTCTTCACCTTTTTTAGTTCTTTTTAGTTACTACATCCGTTCCTTTTTACTTGTCGTTTTAGAAAACAAATAACAAAAATAGGAGAGTTTATTTTTGCACTTAAATTTCCCATCATGCCCTTTTTTAAATATATATCATATTTTTAATCTACCAATAAATTCATATTTCACCAACATTATCTATTTCCAAAAAAATTGTAACAAACTTTATTTAAAAACAAACAAAATTTATATATAATAAAAAGATTATATTGTTTCAACAAAAAAATATTATACAAAATTTAGTCAATAAAATAAAATAGGAACGAGGGTATAATAGGCAAAATATAACCTAAATTGTCAAAACGACAAGCAAAAAGAAACAAATATTTTTTTTCTTAAACGACAAGTAAAAAGAAACGGAGGTAGTATCAATTAAAGATGAAGAAAAAAACACAAACATAATAACAGACATAATAACAGTATCTTTTTTTTTTTTTTGAAAAAACAAAAAACAATATTATTAAGAAGCATCCAAAATAGATTGCTCAAGAATTACATAAGGTATCTATCCTATCCATATATGATCTGTCTCCCTAGTGGCATATTGGGCCATCCAATGAGCAGCCCAATTACCCTTCCTATTCACATGATTAAAACAAAAGCTTGAAAACAAACCATTGTTAGACTACTTGACTCCCACTTAGAAGGGGGGTTGAATAAGTGGCCCTTTTTAAACAATGTAATTTTCAAAATTGTTTTTAAAAGGAATGCGCGGAAGTCCCACCGGATCGGTAGTCTCTTTGCACCCACTTGATAAAAGGAAAGGTAGTATAGCCTTGAACGTAATGATACCAATTAAGCAAATGATCGAATTCAATATATCCAAAATAGTTTTCCAAACAAGTTACACAATGAATTCTAAATCAATCACAATCAAGTATTAACACAATTGAATTTTTATGCACACTTATGAACACAAAAATTCAATCGATTCGGAAATTAAAAACAATTGCGCAAAGTAGTATAAGGAAGAAATACACAAACGATTGACTAGGGAGTTCCCAACGGCTTTCGTGTCGTCCTCGCGGTCGGCCGGGTAAGTCTCCCCCTAAATAACCAAACATGTTATTTGAGCGTTTATTGATAAAAATATTTGATACTGGTGCACAATTTACAAAGACTCCAATAACCCTATATCGAATGTAATGCAAATTATGCGATACAACCTCAACCCGTAGTGAAGCTTCTACCTCTGATTCCAACGATCAAAACCTTGCGCCGTCTTCGACCCAAAAACCCCCGCAAAGATCGTCCAACTGATTACCTCGCTTCCTAGATGTTGATCCTTCAAGAAATCGCACCATCTTGAATCCTTTGATGAGAAACCAAACCTTCAACGCAAATCAACCCGATCGTAATTCTGATTCACCGTGAATTAAACCGAACGTTATCGACCAATCGTACTACCAATCTTCAATTGATCCCATACTCAACTTCAATTGAATAGCAAATTGATGGAAATTGATGATCTTGTGTTGAATGAACCCTTTGATCCAAATTTTCTTCCAAAATTTGATCACAAGTGTTTTCTCTAATTGTATTTCACATTTACAATGGTTTCTCACACTTACAACAAAAACTCATATTGCTATTTATAGAGAAAATAGAATTGAGCATACATATGATGGTATGTATCGATACAAACACTTGACAACGTACAAAATTTGAAATATTTCAGGTATGTATCGATACAAAAACGTATATGTATTGATACATACACCAGACTCTTGAAAACCAAACTGATATGTATCGATACATGCAAGCATGATTCGATACATGAAGCGTTCTCTGGTCTTTTGAGAGAGTTTGATGTGTATCGATACATGCAAGCATGATTCGATACACAGGAGACTCTCTGCCCTTAAGAGATCAGTTTTGTATCGATACATATATCAGTTTCTAGAAAACCTGACTGATATGTATCGAAGCATGCAAGCATGATTCGATACACAATGCGTTCTCTGGTGTTTTGAGAGAATTAGGTGTGTATCGATACATGCAAGCATGATTCGGTACACAAGTGACTCTCTGCCCCTGAACACCAGTTTATGTATCGATACAAATGAAGTATGTATCGATACAAAATGCTCAAAATCAGTCTGAAGTAGTTTCAGGACATTTGTATCGATGCAAGTGATTATGTGTCGATACAAAATACCTCAAAATCAATTTTTCAAAGTTTAAAAATAGTTTATCGCTGTCAAGTTATTTCTAATGCTGCCAAAACCTCAGTCTACACTATTTTCATGGGTTTTGACAATTATTAAAACATGGGAGTGAATTGGTGCACTTACATTCTCTCCCTTTTTGATAATTGTCAAAACTTTTCATAAGCTAACTAAGCCTATACCTAATATGCAATAAAATAGCAATATGTATACAGACGCAATTACCCCAAGGCTAACCATAAGCACGCTCCCCCTGAGTTGATGCCATAATGCGTTTGATATGTTGATAATATTCAAGACCTCTTTTAGCTATTCATCCTTAGCTTGTGCAATCCAAATCTCTCCCCCTTTGACAATATCAAAAAGAAGAAGAGAACTCATTAGAAGTATCTAGTTCAATATGTTTTTAACATATTCATATCGTGCACTTACATTTGTCGAAATGCACTATATGATGAAATTTCCTAATCAAAATAATTACATATAAAATATGCCAAAATAGTTCAATGACGAATACCAAATATCATGACAAATATGGAATGTAGAACAACAAACCAAAACCAACGCATGAATATTGTAAAACATCGACATTACAACACATTAGCATATCAAAATATGAGACGATATAATTAAGAACTATCATGCATAAACCATTCATACATGAAAAATACCCATAATGTCATACAATCAAAATAAGTATTAAAGTCATAGATTTACAATAAACAAAAAGATGTAAAAAAAATCTTTATGACCCTATACAAATATGTATGTATGAAACACATCTATTCACCAAGGTACAAATATTATGAATGTGACCAAAACTTATCAAAGCAAAAATTCACATTATTCAATCAAGGTACCATGACAAAGCATTTATATTTTATGCACAACAATATATTATAATTATAAACAAACATATACAAACAAGATATGAACTTAATATGTTATTTGTCATGATTTTTGTCAAATCCCTATTTTTACATATGAGTCTCAGTAACTTATCAATATCATTGAGCGAAATTTTTGGAAATAGAGGATTAGACAAATATCATACCAAACTTCATATTAAATTTGGAATATATGTATATGAGCAAAAAACCACACTGTAGTACCCTAATTTTCTACTTTTGAAAATAAATATTGTATTTAAAAATTATTTCTTATTTTTATGAGAAATATCAAAAATAGTAATTATGTATTTGCAATTTATTCTTTTTTTCTTTATTTCTTTTAATTGTCGCAATTTATTCATTTTACAAGAAAATAGCAAAAAAATAGATAAAATTAGTTCATTAGCATTTTATTTGATTTTATATTTTTATGCCCGCATTTTTTTCATAATTAAGGAAAAATATAATAAACTTAGTGCATTTTCTCGGTTAATTGCATTTCCACTTTTTTTGTTAGATTTATTTACATTTTTCTCGCATATGATAAAAACCATGCATTTAGACCAATTATATTATGCTACATAACCATCTCAAACCACATCATTATTTTCATTACCAATTATCATAATTTTTACCTTAACCAAATATTACACAATTATTACACAAATGCCATCTAACCTAATATTCCTCTATAAATACAAACCTCACATCACTCAATCACTAACAATCATTCCTACACAATTCCCAAGAGAAAAAAAATCAGAGAATAATCACAAGAGATCAGAAAATCAGATTCCGGCGCCGGAAAATTCAACCACCACCACCCATTTTTCAAAACTCCTCCAAATCAAAATCCGATTACACCATTAGCTTCCTCATCACTTCCTCGTTACAGATCCATCATCCGTTTTGTCAAAAACGCCGCTTAACACGCCGGAAAACCACCAAATCCGAGCCACCCTTCGCCGGAAAACTCAAAGCCTCAAATCTTCACCAAATCTCAAAAATCGTACATCAATAAGCTTCTAAACAACCTCCTAAACAAGAATCCATTGTCAAAAACAAGAGAAATTGACCGGAAATACACAGATCGAGGTCTCCAAGTTCCGGCGATTTTCAAGCATCTAGTCCGGTCATTTTAAGCACGCAACGAGTTGGATTTGAATTGTTTTTCATTCCAGGAACGCCTCTGAACCATAGTCTATAGTGATTTTTGCGGAAAACTGGCTGAGGTTGCGTTTTGAACGTTTTTGAATTCGATGGTTTTGGAGTCGGTTTTGTTGATTCAAGCACTGTTTGCGAAATACAACTCTAGATTCGAGTTCTATGCGCAAAAACGAGTCGAACGGTATAAGGTTTGTGTGTTCTCGTGACTGGTAGCTCACTCCGTCAATTAACCACCGCGCCGGCAAAAAGCTTCTCGCTGGAGAAGATAGACGCAAGGAAGAAGAAGATCAAGTCACGGTCGCCACGTGTCGCCACCTGAGTGGCTGATCTATTTATTCAGCGCGCCCGCACATTGCTTAACGCGCCCCCCAGCCGGTTCACTAGAGCGAACCGGTTCGTTGTTGGACCGGATCCGGTTCAGGGTTTTTGTGATTTTTTGTTTTTCTGAACTGGGCCTTGGGCCTATTTTTGGTTGGTTTCTCTTGCTGCCTGCACCACGTGTGACTACTATTTGCACCTCCTGGGCTGAATCATATTTGGGCCTTGGGCCAGCTTTTGCTGAATCTTTTTCTGTTTGCTTGTTGCACCATTTTTTTCAGGTTTGCACCCCGTCTCAACATTGAATTTATTTATCCTTCGATAAATTGTTTATCCTTCGATAAATTGTTTATCCTTCGATAAATTTATTTATCATTCATACCATGCTATTTATTATTTCTCAATTATTTAATTGTCTGAATATTTGAACTATGGTCTGTCTTAACTTGGTTTTAACTTTGTTTCTTTTATAAAAACTAAAACATTGACTTTTCAATTAAAGCGGAAAAGAGGGAGCGTGACGTACGCCTCGTTCGGCTCGAATAGTACAGTCTGTGACGTACATCTCAGATGGTGTACTATTCCCGTTTTAATCGATAAGCCATCAGTTGATTAATTAAAATGGAAAAGAGGGAGCGTGACGTATATCTCGTTCGGCTCGAATAGTACAGTCTGCGACGTACATCTCAGATGGTGTACTATTCCTGTTTTAATCGATTAACTCTAATAACTGAATGGAAAAGAGGGAGCGTGACGTACGTCCCGTTCGGCTCGAATAGTACAGTCTGTGACGTACATCTCAGATGGTGTACTATTCCCATTCACTGAATATTCTCAAAAACTCTAAAAATAACTCAACCCACTTCAAACTCTTTTTTCAACTACCCTTGTGCAGTCAAATCTTTTTAACTTTCTTTTCTTAAACGGATGACGCTTTATCCATTCCCTTGCTACAGACAAACGCTTAAGCCTCCGAAGCGAGCATACAAGCATACTGTTGTATCAGTGGAATGCGACCTAAGCATCGTTCACTAAAAACAACCAACAAACAAAACCTTTTCAGGAAGAACTACGTGAGCTTTGACTTCCTCATTGTACTTGGGGGATACGTAGGAGCGAGAGCCGCTCTCGTCAAGCCAAATAATAAAAAACTCTTTTATCCCTTTTCAGTTTAATGTGCGGTAATCTTTTCTTTATATGTGGCTAGTTCTGTTTATGCAAACCAAAATTCCTCAAATGGTTCCCGTTGAGTACAACGGATATGAGGGGGTGTTAACGTCTTCCCCTCATGTAACCAACTCCCGAACCCGATCTTTTCAAGGTTTTATCATTATTTTCCTTTCCCCTCACGGGATAAATAAAATATGGTGGCGGCTTCATTGTTTACATTTATGCATTGCATTTTATTATTGCATATCTGTATATTTTTCACGCCGGGTACTACAGCTGGCGACTTCACTGGGGACATTAGTGTAGAGAGTTAAGCCTAATTTGGGGCTTTTGGTTTGCTTATTCCAGGTTAGCCGTATCTGTTCTATCTTTTATTTTACCGCAAAATATTGAACTGTCTGGATTTGCTGGCTTTGTCTTCTCTTCTACTCCTTTTTTTTTTCTTTTTGCCTTTATGGCTTGGTTCTTGGTTACTGAGTGCTTGGTCCATCACCGGGCCGGAGAAGAACTTAGGTTAGTTGAGGGGTTTTTGTGTTGGGTTACGTTGACGTACGTCACGGCAGCGCCAACATAAAAATTCCGCTAAGAGTAGATTCCCTTGGAATATGTGGGTTCCGTGGACGTACGTCACGTTGAGCGCCATGTAATCCATGTGGTGTCCAGGACTCTTGGGATCATTTTATCCAGTCTAGGTATCCGAACCTTTTGTCTAGGGACCACCGTTTAGAACATGTGTCGAGGTTATGATGTTGACTCATCCAATTGGCGTTATAATCTCGCTCAGATGAGGTTGCTTTTAGGAAAAGTAATCGAGGATTCTGGGAACCTTGTCAACCTAGAACAACATGTGAGAGGGATGGGTTACAGGTAACTTTGAACTTTTGGCCTCAGAGATTCCATTTTGGAAAGTACCCTGTTGTTATGAATATGGAAGATTTGTGACTTTGAGATCAATGTTCGCCAGATGATACAATGTTACTGTGATCATATCCATGCATTTTGCATTCATACATCCATGCATCCATGAAAATAATCATGCATATTCGTCTCTCATACATTTACATAAAAAATGTGGAAAAAGTCTTTGAAAAAAAATAATGCATTTTCAATCATAAAAAAAAAATCTCAGTTTCATTCAGTCATTCCAACAGTTATTTTCTCGGCACCTATATAAGGACAAGAAGGGTTTTTCACCTCATCATGGACAATTTGCAAGAACAGTTTGACATCCCAAAAGGCGAGGTAGCTCAATTAGCCAAAAATGGATCAGATACTTAAGATGTTGGCTAGTCTGAACTTAGCAACACAATCACTTATGAATGAAGGGGCAGTTCCGGTGGTTTTGAAATCCCAAAGAAGGCCATCAGTGTCAAATGGGGCATGACCATGTTCTGTTTCACCAGTTGGGTATAACTCTTCAGTTAATGCCCAGTTTGTTCAAGGGGTAAGAAACAATAACTCTGATATCCACACAAGTCAGCTAAGATCACAAAGGGCTCAGCATCAGGCTAGAAAAGTCTTTGATTCAATTCCTATGACATATGGTCAGCTTCTTCCTCATCTGGTACATAGTGGAATGGAAACTGCTCGAGCTATGAAACTCAAAGTTGCACCATTGCTAGCCCAGTATAATGGCAATGCTAAGTGTGATTGTCATGATGAGACTGAAGTTCATTCCACCAATAACTGCCAAGCCTTTAAGTACAAAGTGCAAGAGCTTATTGATCAGAAATTGTTATCCTGCAAGAGCCTATATATCACAACAGATTCAGTGGCCTAGAGAGGTTTTTTGATCCGGTCCCTATGTCGTTCAGTCGATTCCTTCTTTATCTTGTGCACAGTGGATTGGTAGTTCTTAAGGCTCAAAACCCTACCTTTAATTGCACCATTTCTCAGCTTGGTATGATGTTAACGCAAGTGTGGTTATCATGCTGGTAGTGAGGGGCTCTCATAAAAAGACCCTGATGACAACAGAGCAACACGAGTGCTTGAACATAGCCATGAACAAAGAGCTTCCCTGAGGTTAGGGGCATGTGTTGACTATACTATAGGAGAATGACTGGTTTGATTTGGATTATCAGTTGTCTAAGGGAATAACAGTTCAAGGGAAAAAGTCAAGGGAAAATCTCGAGCATTTTAAGGACATTCTCTAGTGTTGGTTTTCAATGATGACCAGATTGCCGTCACAAGAGGCAAAGAGACTAATGGAAAGTCATGATGGGTTGCACCAGTGTTCTTCAGATACAATTCCTGTTGACTGGAAGACTGTTGGAATTTCTGAAATAACTTTATTTTCAAAATAATTTGTTGTTTTCAAAACATGCTTGTGATAAATGCTTTGTTTGAATGTTTTAATTATTAGTGAATAAAAAATGCTTTTGTGCACAATTTCTGTCTTATTTATTCTTCTTTTTACAGTTTTAAAAAGATAACTATAAAATGGCAATAATTTCTTGCATATCATGAAACACTTTTGCATTCAATCAAATTCAAAATTAAAAAAAATCATCATTCAGAAGTGAATCCTTTGAATCATAACAGTGCCGTAATTCCTCATGGTTTCGGGTCGCAAACTTTGTCGAGGAGTCAGTCTGACTGTTGAATCAAGAACAAAGATGTTTAAACTTCATCGGTAACCAGTGGATGTGATCGATCTGGTAACTGAAGAATAAAGAGGTCAAATTGGGCGCCTCCCCACAACATGATATGAAAGAGAAAGTTGGTCAAGTTGCTTCAAGTGCACCAAGTGACTCGACCTCGTCAAGAACCAGTGGATGTGATCGATCTGGCAATTGATGAGAAACGAAAAGAGTCTGATGGCATAAGGTTATGAAGGAAAACCACTGTTGTTATTCAAGGGGCACCTTCTGATACAAGGTCATATCCTTCAATTCAAAATGATGGGGCAATATGTCAGTGTGCCGTGATCACCGTGTTTGTCTTCAAGTTGTTGAAAATTAAAAGATTAGACTGTCAATGTCAAGGGGCATTTGACATTTTCTAGAACTTGCACTAATTCTCTGTTGATTAAATGGTTCAGACTTATGCGCATTGAGGCACTTTTCTTGGTACCAAGAGCCTTTCAAGCCACCCTTACAAATGTTATTATCCTTTGCTTAACCCACTTTGAGCCAGAAAAAGAAATATCCTTTTGTTTCGGTGACAAACCACATTACAAGCCTATAGACCAAAAGATTATCTGTTCACCTTCCTTGGAGTTAGGTAGAAACTGTGATACTCTTGTCTTTAAACGGCAATCAAGATCAAGGTTGCTCATGGAACTAGCAACAATCAAAGTTTTAAGTGGTACACAAAGAAAGCTATCACATAGAAAAGAACAAAAAAGAACAAAAAAGGAGAAACAAAACAAAAGAGCAAGATATGTGATAGCAAGGAACCAATACATCCATATTAGGTTTCTTCACAACACTGAAAATTTATCTTGTACAAGGTCATCAAAAGTACCCTAGGTAAAAAGTTGCATGATACAAAAAGGAAGAGTAGTGGATGCCTAACTCCAAAAACAAGCCTACTTTCTCCAAAAATATCCCACCTTTACCTAAGCCAAGTTATAACCCTCAAAGACCTCGAAAATGTGCATGAGTTTGAACTTTGATTAGTCGCTTAGAATTCTTGCAAGCCTATGGCAAAGTGTCAAGTGAACATGATCACTTCGGCGCGCTACTCAAGAACCAGCAATGATTAAAACATACAAGGACAATCACAAGATGTCTCCTTTGCACTTCACAGATACATGACCACAGTTCGCACCTCAGCAGGGGCAACTCTTTTGCTACTAGTTCATGACATAGAAGTTGTATTCCCAGTGAAAATTGAGATTCCTTCGTTAAGAGTCTTGATAGAAAACCAAGTTTGAAGAAGCGAATAGATTCATATCCAGCTTGATCAGCTCAATCTCATCTAAGAAAAAGAGAATGACAGCCTTGTGTCATGGTCAGTTATACCAACAAAAAGTCAAGAGGGCATTCGACAAGAACGTTTGTCCAAGATAGTTCAAGGAAATCATACCGCTTGTTCACAAAGATATATGAGGAAAACAGACTCCTAACCATGATAGGACCATTTGTCGTGAAAAAGGCCTTCGGTGAAGCCTTAATCCTTGCTACTATGGACAATGAAGAGTTTCCACTCTCAATGAACTTTGCCGCAGTCAAGAAATATTGTGCCTGAAGAAAAGAAGAAAAGAAAAAGTTCGCTAAGTTGAAAACCTGAAAGGGCGGCTTAGGCAATAGAGAGCGTCCCGGTGGGCTGAAAACCTGAAAGGGCGGTCCAGGCAAAAATTAGGGGCATCAAAAAAGGAAAATGAAACCCGTTAAGTCAAAACTCGAAAGATGGCTTAAGCAAAAGAAGGGTACAAACAAATCAGAAAATGAAAAGGCGCAGGACTTCGATACTTGACTCTGTACAGAAGTGGTACTTCAGACAGAAAAGATTGACTCAGTCTCCTTTCTCCAAAGCAAGGTCTTGTAAACTCGAGATCATGAAGAAGGATGGCATCGTTATGATTCAGTGGAATTCATTTATTTTCATTGCCATTATCTTAGCTTCAATTTGCAATTACCTCTTCAAGGGATTTTGCATCCAGTTGAAAATTCTGCACTTTTGCGCAATTAATAAAATTCTCACTTTTATTCATCTGTTTGTTAGCTTGCTTTTATGTTCCAATTGTGTGCATTGGTGCTACTTATTTATGGCAATTAAAGCATTTAAACATTGCGAATAAGAAAGAGCATTTGAAAATAGCAAACTGTTTTGAAAACTTGAAGGGTCTGAAAGGAAACCCATGGCATACTGTAAGGTGCCCCGGTCCTAAATACACAAAATCATGGCAATCCTTTGATTCCATCAGATGAAGAAAGTTGTTGTTCCTCTTTGGGAGCCTTTTTCAACACATGTCCCGCAACAGAAGCTTGCAAGGGTCCTCATCTCAACAATTTCAGAGTTACTCAAATTCTCGGTGCCGGGAAATTCAAACTCTCATCAACAGAAGCTCAGAAAGTCATGCATTCATGCATATAAATTCATGCATTCATCCATGTAGGTTCATGCATTCATACAAACCCAAAAAGGATCACACAAATCTTTGCATATGATCAGACAATTCATCTGCATTAGTTTTGCATTTAGGCATCAGATGTATACAATCATGCATTGATGAAGTACATGTTCAAAATGTTGTTTAACAGGTTGTGAACTTCGATCTCATTCAGTAAAGAAGGTCAGAGGACCTAATTCCAACAAGAAAGATTTGTTTGACAAGAAAGATTGGTGAATCTTTAATCTCCCAAGTGAACTTACTTGATTTTATCATTACCACTGGTCTTCAGCAAACTGGTCAACAGAGTTTCATCCTTATCAGACGGATCCTCACTCTACACCTACCAGAAAAGGGTTGATGATTCTTTCCCCAGTGAATTGGTCAACAAAGTGTCATCCCCAAGCAGATCAGTCAGTGCATCATATTCTCCATGAGAAAGGTTGAGGAATCGTTTCTTTCCCCAATGAGGCAGTTGATAATTGTTCATCTCCAGTAAGTCGGTTGGAACACCGCATTTTCAGCAAGTCGGTTGTTAAACCGTTTTCCCCAGTAAAGTTGACTTATGCACAATATCCCTAGCGAATGGATCAATAAGTCATAATCCCCAGTAAGCTGATCAACATACAACATCTTGAGTAAAGTTGGTACTCCGTACCTCAGCAAGTTGATTTCCCAAACCATATCCTCAATGGAGTTTCCGCATCTACAACAAGTTGATTGATGAACCATGTTTCTCAATAAGACAGGTGTCTGACAATTGCCAAGAATAATGGCAGAATTTTCAACTTTCTTTCCCCAGCGAGTATTCTTTTTCAAGATACCTCAAACCTCAGCAAATTACTCCGGCAAATTTTCAGTGAACTACGGTTCAGATTGTCAGTTCTCCAGATTGGATGGTGAATGATTCAAGTCAATATCTCATCTCACAATTTTCCGGATAGGGCGGGAAATTCTCTAATCTCAAGGTGATTTTTCGGATTGGTCGAAAAGTTATCTCACATTTTTCCGGATTGGTCGGAAGATAAGCTTTTTCAAGGTTTTTCGGATTGGTCGATAAACCATTTTATATCATGGTTTTCCAGATTGGTTGGTAAATTATGTTATCTCTTGATTTTTCGGATTGGTCGGAAGGTAAGCTTTTTCAAGGTTTTTCGGATTGGTCGATAAACCATTTCATATCATGGTTTTCCAGATTGGTTGGTAAGCTGTGTTATCTCTTGATTTTCCGGATTGGTCGGAAGGTTGTCTTTTTCAAGGTTTTGCAGATTGGTCGATAAGCTATTTCATATCATGGTTTTCCAGATTGGTTGGTAAGCTGTGTTATCTCTTGATCTTCCGGATTGGTCGGAAGGTTGTCCTTTTCATGGTTCTTCAGATTGGTAAAGAAAATATTTCAAATCATTGTTTGCTAGTAAGCTATATTATCTCATGATTTCTACGGTCGACACACCAGTGAAGTGGTAACGATCAGTTTTGGGAGTTCGGACACCCTGAGGGGAGAAGACTTCATTTTTCTTTTTTGGTCGACACACCAGTGAAGTGGTAACGATCAGTTTTGGGAGTTCGGACACCCTGAGGGGAGAAGACTTCATTTCTTGTTTTTATGGTCGATACACCAGTGAAGTTGTAACGATCAGTTTTGGAGTTCAGGTACCCTGAGGGGGGAAGACTTCAATTTTATTTTATGATCAACACACCCAGAGGAGAGGTAATGATCAATTTTTGAGATAACGCACCCTGAGGGGAGGCGACTCAGCTTTTTATGGTCGACACACCAGTGAAGTGGTAACGATCAGTTTTGGAGTTCAGGTACCCTGAGGGGGGAAGACTTCAATTTTATTTTATGATCAACACACCCGAAGGAGAGGTAATGATCAGTTTTTGAGATAACGCACCCTGAGGGGAGGCGACTCGGCTTTTTATGGTCGACACACCAGTGAAGTGGTAACGATCAATTTTGGAGTTCAGATACCCTGAGGGGAGAAGACTTCCTTTTTCCATGGTCGACACACAAGTGAAGTGGTAACGATCAGTTTTGGGAGTTCAGACACCCTGAGGGGAGAAGACTTCATTTTTTCTTTTATGGTCGACACACCCGGTGGAGAGGTAACGATCAGTTTTGGGAGTTCGGACACCCTGAGGGGAGAAGACTTCATTTTTTCTTATGGTCAACACACCAGTGAAGTGGTAATGATCAGTTTTGGAGATAACGCACCCTGAGGGGAGGCGACTCAGCTTTTTATGGTCTACACACCCATAGGGCGGGTAATGATCAGTTTTCGAGTTAATGTGCCCATAGGAAAGGAGACAACTCAGTTTTCATAGTCTATGCACCCATAGGGCGGGTAATGATCATTTCATTCTCAGGTATTCAGTTACTAGTTATTCCAGGTATGTTTCCACTTTTGAAAATAAATATTGTATTTAAAAATTATTTCTTATTTTTATGAGAAATATCAAAAATAGTAATTATGTATTTGCAATTTATTCTTTTTTTCTTTATTTCTTTTAATTGTCGCAATTTATTCATTTTACAAGAAAATAGCAAAAAAATAGATAAAATTAGTTCATTAGCATTTTATTTGATTTTATATTTTTATGCCCGCATTTTTTTCTTAATTAAGGAAAAATATAATAAACTTAGTGCATTTTCTCGGTTAATTGCATTTCCACTTTTTTTGTTAGATTTATTTACATTTTTCTCGCATATGATAAAAACCATGCATTTAGACCAATTATATTATGCCACATAACCATCTCAAACCACATCATTATTTTCATTACCAATTATCATAATCTTTACCTTAACCAAATATTACACAATTATTACACAATTGCCATCTAACCTAATATTCCTCTATAAATACAAACCTCACATCACTCAATCACTAACAATCATTCCTACACAATTCCCAAGAGCAAAAAAATCTGAGAATAATCACAAGAGATCAGAAAATCAGATTCCGGCGCCGGAATCTACTTCCGGTCCCCGGAAAATTCAATCACCACCACCCATTTTTCAAAACTCCTCCAAATCAAAATCCGATTACACCATTAGCTTCCTCATCACTTCCTCGTTACAGATCCATCATCCGTTTCGTCAAAAATTCCGCCAAACACGCCGGAAAACCACCAAATCCGAGCCACCCTTCCCCGGAAAACTCAAAGCCTCAAATCTTCACCAAATCTCAAAAATCGTACATCAATAAGCTTCTAAACAACCTCCTAAACAAGAATCCATTGTCAAAAACAAGAGAAATTGACCGGAAATACACAGATCGAGGTCTCCAAGTTCCGGCGATTTTCAAGCATCTAGTCCGGTCATTTTAAGCACGCAACGAGTTGGATTTGAATTGTTTTTCATTCCTGGAACGCCTCTGAACCATAGTCTATAGTGATTTTTGCGGAAAACTGGCTGAGGTAGCGTTTTGAACGATTTCGAATCCGATGGTTTTGGAGTCGGTTTCGTTGATTCAAGCACTGTTTGCGAAATACAAGTCTAGATTCGAGTTCTATGCGCAAAAACGAGTCGAACGGTATAAGGTTTGTGTGTTCTCGTGACTGGTAGCTCACTCCGTCAATTAACCACCGCGCCGGGAAAAAGCTTCTCGCCGGAGAAGATAGACGCAAGGAAGAAGAAGATCAAGTCACGGTCGCCACGTGTCGCCACCTGAGTGGCTGATCTATTTACTCAGCGTGCCCCCACATTGCTTAACGCGCCCCCCAGCCGGTTCAGTGGAGCGAACCGGTTCGTTGTTGGACCGGATCCGGTTCAGGGTTTTTGTGATTTTTTGTTTTTCTGAATTGGGCCTTGGGCCTATTTTTGGTTGGTTTCTCTTGCTGCCTGCACCACGTGTGACTACTATTTGCACCTCCTGGGTTGAATCATATTTGGGCCTTGGGCCAGCTTTTGCTGAATCTATTTCTGTTTGCTTGTTGCACCATTTTTTTTCAGGTTTGCACCCCGTCTCAACATTGAATTTATTTATCTTTCGATAAATTTATTTATCCTTCGATAAATTGTTTATCCTTCGATAAATTTATTTATCATTCATACCATGCTATTTATTATTTCTCAATTATTTAATTGTCTGAATATTTGAACTATGGTCTGTCTGAACTTGGTTTTAACTTTGTTTCTTTTATAAAAACTAAAACATTGACTTTTCAATTAAAGCGGAAAAGAGGGAGCGTGACGTACGTCTCGTTCGGCTCGAATAGTACAGTCTGTGACGTACATCTCAGATGGTGTACTATTCCCGTTTTAATCGATAAGCCATCAGTTGATTAATTAAAATGGAAAAGAGGGAGCGTGCCGTACATCTAGTTCGGCTCGAATAGTACAGTCTGCGACGTACATCTCAGATGGTGTACTATTCCTGTTTTAATCGATTAACTCTAATAACTGAATGGAAAAGAGGGAGCGTGACGTACGTCCCGTTCGGCTCGAATAGTACAGTCTGTGACGTACATCTCAGATGGTGTACTATTCCCATTCACTGAATATTCTCAAAAACTCTAAAAATAACTCAACCCACTTCAAACTCTTTTTTCAACTGCCCTTGTGCAGTCAAATCTTTTTAACTTTCTTTTCTTAAACGGATGACGCTTTATCCATTCCCCTGCTACAGACAAACGCTTAAGCCTCCGAAGCGAGCATACAAGCATACTGTTGTATCAGTGGAATGCGACCTAAGCATCGTTTACTAAAAACAACCAACAAACAAAGCCTTTTCAGGAAGAACTACGTGAGCTTTGACTTCCTCATTGTACTTGGGGGATACGTAGGAGCGAGAGCCTCTCTCGTCAAGCCAAATAATAAAAAACTCTTTTTTCCCTTTTCAGTTTAATGTGCGGTAATCTTTTCTTTATATGTGGCTAGTTCTGTTTATGCAAACCAGAATTCCTCAAATGGTTATCGTTGAGTACAACGGATATGAGGGGGTGTTAACGTCTTCCCCTCATGTAACCATCTCCCGAACCCAATCTTTTCAAGGTTTTATCATTATTTTTCTTTCCCCTCACGGGATAAATAAAATATGGTGGCGGCTTCATTGTTTACATTTATGCATTGCATTTTATTATTGCATATCTGTATATTTTTCACGCCGGGTACTACACACACAAAAGAAAAACATAAATGCAAAGTAAGGTATAAGGAATAAAGTTGAGATAGGAATCTTCCTTTAAGTATCAAGCATTAGGAGGTGATCAAGCTCCACAACTTTCATGAGTATTGAGTTAAATCATTTCTCATCCCTTTACACCTTTGTATGTCTTGAACGCCATTGTTGTCGGTGTCTCTCGTCAATGGTTCAAGACGTTTTCCTAGTACTTTAAACATTTGAAAAAGGTCCCCAATTTGACGTTTGTGATGTTTCTTGCCTTTACTAGGTGAACCATTCATGAGTACCACATGAGCACGTTCTTCCTCCTCTTCACTTGAGCTATTGGACCTAGATCCATCTTCACTTGAACTATCCCAAGCAACATAAGCACTTTTACCCTTGTGATTTTTCTCGGAGGACTTTCCCTTGTGATTTTTCTCGGAGGACTTTCCCTTTCTCTCTTCTTCTCCGCCTCTTTCTTTTTCTTTTCTCTGGTTTTTTTCATTTTTTCTTTCTTATCAAGAACACATGAACCCTAACCCACAAATCACCAAAAACTTGTTTAAATCAAAAACACAAAACACAAACCCTACCTAAAAACCTCTCCTAAACATGAATCTACAAAGAAAACAACAAACAAGCATTGAATCGAACGGATCGACCCTCACAGATCCGAAAACCCTAACCCCCAAATTTTGAAAATTCGTTTCAACCATGCAATTAATGTTCGATTCAGCAACAAGCAACAACAAAACAACTCATAATCATGTCTAGAACGAAATAAAAAAAAGCTTAGATCTACATGTTCATGCAAATGAATGAGAAAGAAGAAAAGACTTGAAGGATTACCTTCCTTGCAGTGAATCTTGAGGTAAACTCGTTCTCCTTCCTTTGTCCTTGCTTTCCTTCCGATCTGCTCTTTTTCCTCTACTAACCCTTTTTCTTCGATTTTTGTGAGGTTTGAGGACTTGGAGACTGAGATTCGGTTTTGGTTTTTTGATGGTTGAGGATTAGAGTTTTTTCTTATTTTTGTTTCTGTGATGTAAAAGGATTTGTTTGGTTGTAAAATTTTGGTTTATGTTGAGATTCTGATTTTTTGTGTTTGTTGTTATTCTGTTTTGTGCTTTTGTTTCAGCCGTTCTCAATATTGTTCTCTCTCTTTAGTTATGTGATTTGTCTTCTGTTATAAACACTACTACAAAAAAGGCCTTTTATAGCGCTTTTTTTGGCCTTTTATAGCGCTTTAAAGCGCTATTGACCCAGCCGCTATAATAGGTCCAAATCAAAAGCGCTATTGTAACAAACAAGCGCTATAGTAGTGCTGTTTTTAAGCCAAAAAACGCATACATTTATAGCGTTTTTCATGAAAAGCGCTATTATAGACATAGCCTAGAATAGCGCCCGCGCAAAAGCGCTAATAAAGATTGACATTTATAGCGCTTTATTAGCGGTTTTTATAGCGCCCGCGCAAAAACGCTAATAAAGATTGACATTTAGAGCGCTTTATTAGCGGTGCTTTATTAGCGGTTTTTATACACTACAACATTTTAGCTCTACCGCAACGCCAAATTTTTTGAAATAAAAAAAACCGTTCTTGTAGAGCATCAAAGGCTACGCTTTTCAAATTCCGTTGCAGTAGTGTGTGAAAATATATTAACTTTTTGAGAACGGCCCGATTGCATTCTGGTATTATACGAATTCTTTACTACAACGGATTTTACCAGTTCTCCTATGTTCGGGCATAAAAACCGTTCTCATATCATTCATATTATTTTATTTTATTTTAAAAATTACTTCAAAAAAAAAAATCTTTTACGTGTATTTTGATGAAAAGAAAAACAATAAAACAAATAAACGTGAAAACTCTAACTAGTAACAACAATTCTTCGTTGAATTTCACGAAACCTAAACCCAATTCACCACCATAGCTCTTTCTTCCTTGAATTCGATACTCATCCTTTAATTTTCACAAAACTGCAACAGTAACAACAACTCATGAAATTCTTTGGTTCCCAATTTCAGCCCTAAACAAAGAAATTTCAAAATCCCTTTCCCTAATCTCTCCTCTCTTTTTCTATTCAAAACTGACAAATCCTATATCCGTTATTCTCGTTGTTGTTTTCTCAATCCACACCAATACCAAATTTCCGCCGCTCGTTAATGATTTCCGCCACTTGTTAATGATTTCCTCCACACTATTATGTCGTTGGCCCCTTCATCTTCGCTTGTGATTAATGTTGTTCACTACATGAGTTCAGAGTTGATTGAAGATTTCATCGTTTGAAGTGTTTGACAGGTAAAAGATTAAATATTTTTTATTAACTTAGTTGTTTTTCAAATTGATTTTGTGATTCTTTACTCATATGGATTTTCATTTTTTTATTGGTGGTGATTGCAAATTATGAGGTTGTGAAGTCTAGAGTTGCAGCAGCTACAGAGTAAGTCTCTTTGGAATGAGTTTGAAGCATTTTTTATTTATTTTTATTTACCAAAATGTTAGGAATGCCTTAAAAAAATTTATACTGTGATGTGTGTTATCAAGGTTCCCATGTGGAAATATGTAATATTGAATCAGAACCTTATATTCATAATTACTTCTTTTATGTGAAATCTTTGAACACAATGCAATTAAGAATTTTATATGAGGCAGTATAGTATCATAGGTTCATATGAAAACTTTAAGTAAAACTCATTTAGTCTGTTGCATCCATTCATTCAATGGATTTCAATGGCATGCATTTGCCATGGTATTTGCATAGTATTACCTACTCTTATAGTTTCAAATTTCAATCTTATTTATAGCTCTTGAACTATGCTTTAATATCATCTAATGCAGAATTGGATATGGAGGATCTGACAGCTTTGGTATCAGCTACTTCAGCCGATGCTAATAGTATCTTAGGTTCTTCTACATCAACACATGCTCCAAATAATAATCAAGTAGTAAGATTGAACTATGTTTTATGCTTTCCATTCTTATTTTATTCATACTATGTTTTACATACTACAAAAATTAGGGAATGTTGTGCTTGATACAATATATTACATATAGTTTATATGATTCAATCTATGTTTGTAGGCTGCTATGAAATCTCATATGTAGTGTAGATAGTGTTTATTTTGATGTATGTTTGAGGTGTTGATGTCTTTTTTATTTTTTCTTCTTTGCTTGAAGTTATGTATAAGGTGTAAATTTTAGAAGATTTACATTAGTTTTCATGGCATCCTATTTTTCATGTATCACATGGTGCCATATGTTTTGATTCAAATAAGAAAAACAATATGGTGCCATATGTCTCAGTACTCTGAATCTATAATAGTTTTGTCTTACTCTAGATTGTTATTGTGGATGAAGGGATTGACATGTCAATATGTCATCTACTCATTCATTGTTCTGTAGTTTGTAAGACTTTGCAAAATTTGCTAGTCTGTTATAACATGTTTATGGAAGGTTTTGGTGAACACACATAGGTTGAGTTTTATGGTAGTTGGACAATTCAAACCCTTTTCAAAAACCTCATTAAGCTCTGAATTTGACACCAAGTAACTTTTGAATTCTATTTAAGTTCTGCTTTCTTTATTATTATAGTTCAATCTAATTGGATTTTACATGATTATACTTTATGGTCTTTTAATTTTCTTGTTTAATTTACATTAATTCTTAGATTTGTGGACGTATCTGTAGAATTAAAGTACTTATAATGGGAAACCTTTAAAATGGATATAACAAATTACTTTTGCCTAGTGTTGGCATCATACTTTTTCTTCTTGTAAGATTTGTTACCCTCGTGTACATTCCAAATCATGTTTTTATATATAGTATTTGCTGGTTTTATTCTCAAATTAATCACAATGTTAACCTTTCTATAATATGTGCATTGGTGGTTACTGGTTTGTGATGCTAAAGTGTCACCAAATAGATGCTCTAATTTCAATGCATTGAACCCTTTTGCTATTATTAGTAGTTGTAGTATTTTGTATACACTCTTTATTTCTTAGTTACAACATGTTAATATTTTATATAGATCTTAAATCACCAATATTTGAAAGTAAGCTTTTTATTTGAAATTGCAGGCTAGCCATGGGAGAATTGAAAGGCATGAAGTAAACCTTTAGAAATTTGCTCGATTTAAACATCAACCACAATGGATTTCTAATTTGTTGTAGAGATCTGCAAGCATTACAACTAGATTTTAGAATACTATTCCTTTGTCTATTTTGTATTTTATAAGAAAGTTAATCTCATTTGAAGATATCAGTTTGATTGTAACTTATTAACTTTAAGATATACATTAAAGATCCAACAACTTTATGTTGATCAATGTTATTTTAATTTATATGAATGAGTAAATATCATTCTATTTTAATTCGTAATGTAATTTTTTTAATTTAGGATGATATTAAAATTATTGTTCTTTAAGTTTAATATAATAATTATTTATAAGGTTGATATAGAATTGATTTACACCACATTAGATCAATTTTTATAAACCATTAAAATAGAACTTTAGATTTTGGAACGGTAAGAAACCATTTTTGTAGCTTAGAAACTGTTGTCGTAGCTACTGTAGTGGTCATTTAGTAAAGGGTCTACCAGAATGGTTTTTGATTAAACAACGGTGAAACATCGTTGTGATATCCTAAGTAAACCGTTCTCTAAATTCGATCTATGACAACGGTTTTTATTTTACAATGGATAGAAACCGTTCTTGTTGGGAACATGAAAAACCGTTCTCATATTCATAAGACAATGGTTATTTATAAGACGTTGTTGTTGAGTAGAAAACCGTTGTGAAAGGTTAAGACAACGCCTCAGTATAAAACAGTTTGAAAATCGTTCTGGAATCCTAAGGCAACGGTTTTATCATATTTCGCAACGGTTTTGTGGCGTTGTTGTAGGACGAAAATGTTGTAGTGATAGCGCCCGCGCAAAAGCGCTAATAAAGATTGACATTTATAGCGCTTTATTAGCGGTTTTTATAGCGCCCGCGCAAAAGCGCTAATAAAGATTGACAATTATAGCGTTTTATTAGCGAATTTTATAGCGCCTGCGCAAAAGTGCTGTTATTGACATTTATTAAAAGCCTACATTTATAGCGCTTTCTTAGCCTTTTCTATAGCGATTATTGAATAAATGCTATTATAAATATGAGTTTTTTTTTAGTGCAGCTTTTTTAATACAACCTGCAGATTTTTTTTTTTGAAAAAATTGAAATTAAATATATATATTTTTTTAATACAACCTGAAGTTTTTTTTTTTTTACCAATTGGTACTTGTAGCTTACGTTGATATTTAAATAATATAATAATATTATAAATTAAACTATTAAATAAATCATGTACTTGATAGATGATAAAAAATATTCATCCAATATAAAACTATCGAGTAAAAATACATCGATCTCAAGAAGCTAAGTGCATAACTCTCACCATCAAAACAAAGATATGCTAATATGTTAATGAGTCAACCTGAACAATAAAATTTAAATTATCCTAAAAACTAGCTACTCCTCTGCCGTTTTCAATACCAAGCCAGCACCCGTACCTCTCATGTTTTCAAGAAGTCTCTGAAAAATTAAGAGTATATATCAATTTTAGTATCTTATTAAATAAAAAATCGTGAACAAAACAACTAACTATGGGAAATATGAGGATATAACACATAGACAAATAAACATGGGCAAAATTGAAGATCAAACATAATTTTATTAGATTACTCAAGAGTAAACATACACTAAAGTAAATAGGCAAAGGCAAGAACTAGTAAAACAAAAAACACTTCCAACAATGAACATCCTAAACCAAAAACAGCCAAACAACCATCTCAACAACCAACAACTACTCCTCCCTCAAAAATTAGTAAGACTATAAAGTCTATATCACAAAAATTGACCAATGGCATCAATTTCCTACAGCCAAATATTCTGAACACTATTTCTGGATATAATAAATATAGGGATATTTGGATCTAAGAAGCTGTTCATACAAATATCAGTACTCGGCCAAAACCTTCTGTAAAACTTGTTGCCAAGAAAGAAATATACATTTAAACTGCAAATATTATGTCTTATTGAATTCAAGCGTAATTTGCTAGTTGTGTTTTATATATGCAAGTTCGCTGTCCAGAACACACCAAAGATTATACTTCATAAGTCATAATTGTATTTTTCAGGTCAAATAGTTTAACTACAAAAAGAATGAAACCTCCTACACTTAGTCAGAACATTAACTATTTAAAATATTCAAATTTTTAAAGTCAAGAACCCAGACAGCTCAAATACTTAAGCAAAATGAACTATGTTGCTCACTAAATTATAAATACACTGCCATAAGTTTAACTAGCAGAATTAATAATATGTCAACAATCACACACACCTGAAAGCAACCGCAGTAGGAAGAACATTTGTGACCAAATAATCTGCCCAATCCTCCTTAACTTCATCCAATTTATCCTTAGAACATTTACGACATTTGTAGTCATCAAAATACTTCAATTAACAAAATAACGACAAAAGTTATAATTTAGATTGTAATTATATATGTGTATGTATGAATTTATGATTGCAAATTAATAATAATAAAAATGAAAATTACGTACGTTCTCCGGAATCTTATTTGGATATTTCATGATAATCTCTTTCATGAATCTCATAAAAAAATATCCGCAGTCAGTACCGTTAGTTTGACGGGGACACTGAAAAAAAAATTGCATCACACATATTATAAATGTTAGTGATACTATTTAAAAATAACACTGACCATAAAATACCTTTATGGTTTTCCACGTGACTTTTAGCTTTGACTTGGGCACTCTGGTTTGAGATAGACCACGGTACATTTGTAAAGCGCTAACAAAGTAATATCGACATCAAATTAATGAGTAATTATTATAAATAATCATACTTAAAATAAAAGAATAATTACTCACGTTTCAAACTTCTTTTTACAAGTTGGATGTTTTGAAGGCTTGTTGCCCAACGAATCCAAATAATATATATTTCCGACAGCTGGTTCGATGACATACAACACCCAATGGACATAGCTACAACCGACATTTAAATTTTGCAATGCGTTAATTCATATTCAACACTTTTAACATATTTTTATATCGTAAAAAACATAATTTGAATATAATAAACCTTACCCAAAATTATACGGTGCAAGAATTAATTTATTATCTTTGATCACCTCCCTCTGATTTAATAGTATTTTAGCTATACTCTTTCCCTCAGTATCAGCAGTTGATACATGCGGTGATATAAAAGATACCTCTGATTCACAAGAACTTATGAACATATCATATAGGTACCTTGAAATGAAAAACATTAAAAAAAATTATTTAATTAAATTTTGTTCAACAAATTGCAATCAAATTATGGGTTGCACATGCAACCTATACTAATAGAGATTATGTACTGAATAGCTATCAAATATTTCAATGTCTATTAGCCTCCTTGCTATGTTAAACAGGGTTCAGGAATTAAATCCCTCCAATACCTCAATATATTGTAACTTGAATGCAATACTAAGATATATATAGCAAAGTCAAAGTAAAAGCAAACTATATATATAAACTATGAGCATTATATTGGTGATAGTAAATGTACCTGGCATACACAGTCATGACAGTGGCACTTATCCACTGATGCTGTAAAACCTCATGTACATGCTCTGCATGAATATGCTCAGGAAATTCCACACCAAATATTTTCTCCCCCATACTAATGTCGCATACACTCCCAGGAGCCCACATAGTTGTCATATACAATTCTAGGAATGAAAATTTTGAAACGGCTGAACCTTTAACTTCGGATGAAGGATTTTGATTTTTCATTTTGTTAGGTGAAATGGTTGATATCTTCTGCATTTTGACCGGTGATGAAGCAGCTGATTCGGCACTTTGTTGAAATCTTTTATCTTTATCTTTAACTTCAGTTTTATCATGAATCTAACAAATCACATTAATATAATTACATGATGTTCACTAAGTACATATATGTGTAGAATAAAATTAGTGGAACAAGTACATATGTGAAAACAAGTAATTTACCTTTTGATGTTCACTAACAAATTCAATAAGATTGAATTTCCATGGGACAATTGTACCTACAGCTTGACCAATTGTTGAAAATATCCGTCTTCAACAGGTATAAGCAAAAGAGCATCTTCCTCGTGTGCAACTTCAACCGCAACTTTTACATATCCTTGAGGTAATTTGATGCCATGCACCGTATCACCATCGGTGTTATGGAACTTACCGTGAGCTACCAATTTACGACGTGGAAAAGCTAAATATATCTTGATGTCCGATATACCCTAAACCATTACAACTATATTATTAACAAGTTCTTTTCATTGCAAAAGAAGTACAGGGTTAATGTACAACTGTGTGTAAGCAGATAAACTATTGGAGTCAATGAAATAAATAATTACCTCTGGAATAGTGTCAAAGTCAACAGGGTCGCACGAATCCTTCGAACTCTGGTGTTGATTCTCCATTACTACTTCTCGTTGTGATCAATTACTTCTGTATATTACACCGAAAGAACCACCGCAAAAACAAGGTCCCAGACCAATTCGTACAATAAACAAGGTCCCTTTACTGTCTTATGTAATATACTTGTACATATACTTACCATATCATCTTCTAGTCGACCATACTCTTTTCTTGATTTCCTATTTGGATATAGAGGATGTAATGCCCTTTCCCGGTTTTCTTTACCGATTTTCTACATTCATTAAAAAGTTAATAGGATAATAGAAATATGCTCAAAATTAAAAATATTAGGTTTAAAATAATATCATTACCTGAAACTCATCACTTTTATGCATAGCTACAAAGCTATCCCAATGCTCTTGTGTGATCTTAGGGTAATCTACCGGAGGATGTTCGTTAAATTTACCATCATCATCTTTTAGATATTTGTCTGTCCCCATGTTCGTTCTCCATGCCCTATGCAACCTTCCAGCATGTTGCAAGACATATTTGCGACGTGCATCGTCAAGCACATAAGCTTTCTGCTAGACAAAAGAGCTCATTAATTACCTTCTTATGTGTGTGTGTGTGTGTGTGTGTATATATATAACCCAAATAGATTTACATAAATAAAATTTTATTACTAGTTTGCGTTAGCATGTTACCTGCATCTTTTCCCAAACATTTTGCTTATAAGTAGCCAACATGTCATCTTTTTTAGCGCTCTAATTGTGCATGGTAAGAGGAACTAATCGTCGAACCATGATTCCAAGATAAGAACTATACTTAATGCTAATTGCCCCAATTGGTTGACCTTTTCTATTCCATTGTACCTGATTGTTTATTGTAGAAAAATATCCAAAGGGTCAGATGGGTGATTTTAATTGCAATTCAAGAGAAGAGCAATTACAATCTCTTCTCTTGTATATTAATACAATCTCTTAACTTTAAACTATTACAACTCAATTATAAATATAAGATTATCATTATAGTACCAATTTTAAGAGACAAGCAAGAGTTAGCTGAGACTCGGAAAGAATTAGCCAAGCTTCAACATGCTCAGAAAGAATCATCTTCCTCAAGCCATTCACAGTCCAATGGGACAGATCCTCACCTTCTACCATATATCTTAAAAAACCTGATAATGCATCTGATGCAAACAACCATCAGTTAGCTCTCGCCCCTGCAACATCTAATGCAGATTTGAAACTCAATTCAAAACCTCTAATCTTTCAATACATTTTGATATATGGTGTTTTATACTGTGTAATGTATGTATATAGTATGTTTTTCAATGGCAGTATCATCAAAATTCAATGTAGCTTTGTATATATACAAGGCTTGAATTTGATGTATGCAATTCAATGTACCCTTTTCTTCATTGTAGAATCATGTTATCAACACAAGCTAATATGATCACAAGCTTCAATAGCAATGTTCAAAGAGAATCATATGTAGTTTGGAAATTGGAATATTCACGACAGTTAATTCTTGTGAGTGCTACTTATTAAGTGCTCAAATTAGAGGAGCTCTACTATGTGAGTGCTCTAACAACTTTGAAATGTGGTCCACTTAGGTGGTTAACACTAGACTTGAATTATTAGTATTTTTTTTTGTCACTAGTGTCAAATCCAATTCAATCTCTTATCATGGTTTACTGAACATGGATTTGAACAATTATAATGTTTAAGCAAAAGAAATTCTTTAAATTAAAGTCAACGGGTGTGCTAACACTTGTTCTTAATTCTTATGCATCATTATCTTAGAGACACGACATGGTTGGGGAGGACTAGACAAAAGTAGCAGGGAAACCACTTTATGAATAGTTAAGTTTCAACTGTACAAGGTTAACTGCTACAAACCTGACATCATCCTAGTCAAGATCTGAAGCTAGGTTAACTTTAAGGTAATGAGAGTGCTTTTTTTTTAACAAATAGGTGACCAAAGCTGATCAGCAAAACATACTATAATAAGATTTTTTAATGACGAAACAAATTCAAAAAACAAAATCAGTGAGCGAACAATGAAGATATATATCTAGAACACTAGAACAAAAGTAGCAGTAATCCTTTCATCAGAGATACATAACTAAATCCAAAATATTCACTTTTAATAGTATCAGAAAATGTAAAATGACCCAGTACATACCATTGAAATTCAATAAATATGAACTTAATTTTAGACATTTCCAACCAAAACACAATCAGCCCATAAATCTGGCGACAAACATTGGTTAGAACTTAGAACTATAGAAGCTAAGAACCATATAGATGGTTTTATGAGAAATGAAAGTTAATATTCTAGTGCAGGTAAACTAGACTATCAATCTGCAATGCCCAGTTTCAAGCCAACCACATGAGTGTAGTAAGGCAATACAATATCCTAATTTTTATTTATGCAATCAAATCTAGTAAAATTAGAGTGTTGTGTATCATGTTACTCCTACCAATGTTGAAATCAGAAATATATTATGCCTATAATATCGCGGTATCGATGGACCATTTTACGTATAAACTTACAAATTTTCATGTGATTTCCCCCTACTTTTAATTAATTGAAAGATGTTGATATTCGCTAACCCCCAACAAACAATTACCAATTATCATGGACCAGGCCCGTCAACAAAATCCACTAGCTAGAGCAATTCAAAACTACCATAACTAAGAAAGAAAAAGATCACACACTTGCCAACTGCATATTTGAAAAGAAAATGTATTTTATGATTGGTAGGTACTCCCTAATTTATCGAGAGCAATTAAATGATTGGTAGGTACTAGTAATTCTCTATTCAATAGCCATTATTTTAGTGCACAATCAGAAAATAATAAATTACTACTATGATTTTTTTTGTCTCACATTCTGCACATCAAAATCTTAGTGCGAACTGCGAAGGACCAAATTTTAACCTCAAAATCTGAGAACTAAAAGTACACATTTTGTCATGCTAATCAATGACAAAAATTAAAAACTACTCTTCTTAGTCCTAAATATTATTTTTTAGATGATTTAAAAATTTGATATGTTATTTTAAATACATCAAATTTTCAATATATTTAAAAAATAAAAAAAAATATATTATATTTTAGGACTAGACGTAACTCTAATGAATTGAAAGAATCTTTGTTTCAATTCAATATTCTCATATACACAGTGCAATAATAACATCACCATTTTACGCCCATTCACTCAATTCTAATTCTTTCTCTTAATTCTCATAACTCTCTCAATATTCTCAATGTGTCCCACCATTTTGGCTTTAATGCCACAAGTATTAAGTTCTATTTCTTGTGCTAAAATTTGTTACAGAATGCAATATTCTGCATACTTTCCCTTTAGTATGGAATGAACACAACAATTTCAATGGTTGAATCATTGCACTATGCTGTTAATGCAGCATTTAGGCTAAGCAGCATCCTAACCAAGAAAAGTATATTATACTTGATTGGAAATGTTTTTTAGACAGTTGACCCTGTACTTCCATACCAAAAATAGAGAAAATCAACATATATTAAACAATCAACTTCCTTGCAGCGACCTTCACCCCAACAAATCAAAGGCTCATTCCCTTCACAACCTAGGCACATACTCCTATATTTATAACAAGAGATTCCATAAAAATTACAACGCAATTATAAAATAATTGTGAGTTACCTCTTTCCTAATGCCAGCACATTGATCTTTGTGAGTTTTTGGGAAGCGGGAGCGACCACGTTTACCATTTTTTTTTCCACTAGGATTACCATCGTTAGTAGAAGCCATTGACCTGTAATCATAAAATAATTAAAAAACTTACTATACCATCCAAATAAGAATCAATAACAATAACATGATAAAAATAAGTTACAATAACATACGAATAAGAATCAACAATAATAAAAGAAGTTACTATACCATAAAACAAGGTTTAATTCTGTCTTTTTCTCTTCCTAGTCGAATTGCTACTTTTTTTTTTTTGGTTACAAGAAATGATGAATTTATCCAAATCCCCTCATCGTGATCAGTTCTTGTATAGAGAGTATCATCCATAGTTGGATCACTCTCAAGATATTGTGATGTGTTAACAAAAGGATCATCCTCAATATCAATATTTTCATGTTCTTCATCGTAGTGATCATTTATTTTGTTAGTTAAAAGCACAATGGACCACTTTTCATTAGCAGGATCAGTGACATAGAACACTTGATGAGCTTGTGTTGCTAAAATAAAAGGTTCGGCTCTATATCCCACTCTATTGAGATCCACCTTCATAAACCCATAATCATCAACTTGAACGCCATTCTTATTGTCAACCCACTTGCATCCAAACTCAGGAACTTGAAAGCACGAGTAATCCAATTCCCAAATATGTTCAATAGCCCCAAAATATGATAATTTGGCCAATGACGGGTTTATATCTTTGGCACTTGAGATATGTACAGATTGAGCTATGACCGTGACACCGCTATTTTGCATTGTGCTTTGATCATCATGTTCTTTCGTATAAAATGTATACTTATTAATTAGATATCTAGAGTAAGAGAGAACATCAAAATTTGGACCATTTGCTAGCCATCTCAATCTTTCGGAAATTGAATTTGGGTTTTCATTAAATTTTGAAAAAATGTAATCTTTTAGCCACGATATAAAACTTCGATTGTGTTCTCTGGTTAACCAATTTTCATTCTTGTTACGGTTCAAACTCTTAAGCATATCCTTGTGCATTTCAACATATGGCCCAACCTCTTCGGAATTGTGCAACACATACAAGTGTGCTTGCTCCCATTCCATTTTCGAGATGGTCACTACCTTACTTGCACCAATCCCTTCCCCTGTCATTCTTCCTGAGTGTCTTGACACCGGAAGCCCTATGGATTCGACATTAGATAGGTATTCAGTACAAAACTCAATGGCTTCTTCAACTATATACCGCTCAACAATACAACCCTCTGGCCGACTTTGATTCTTCACATACCCTTTTAATATCTTCATGTAACGCTCAATCGGGTACATCCACCTCATATAAGCTGGTCCACAAAATTTAGTTTCCATGACGAGGTGGACTGTAAGATGAACCATTATGTCAAAGAATGTGGGTGGAAAATACATCTCAAGCTCGCATAAGGTGACTACAATTTCTTTTTGCAATGCCAGCAACTTCGCGGGGTCAATAACTTTGCTACAAATAGCTTTGAAGAAGAAACATAGTTTAGTTATGGTCCACCGCACATTTTCAGGCAAAATGGAACGTATACCTATTGTAACCAAATTCTCCATTAAGACATGACAATCATGAGACTTTAAACCCTTTAACTTCAGATCATTCAAAGATACCAAATTCTTAATGTTTGATGAGTACCCCTCTGGAACTTTAACTTCGTCAAGAAACTTGCCGAAAATAATTTTCTCTTTTCTTGACAGAGTATGTGCTTTTGCCCTTCTTCTTAATCAGCTGCAATTCATTTCTTATTCCCATAGCCTGCATGTCTAACCTTGCATTGATGCCATCCTTAGTCTTTCCCGGAATATTGAGTAATGTACCAACAACACTTTCGAAAATGTTTTTCTCAATATGCATCACATCAAGAAAATGTCTTACATACAATGACTGCCAATATGGCAATTCATAGAAAATTGACTTTTTTTTCCATCCTCTTGTGACAAGTTCATTTGCAAAAGGCTTTCCAAATTTGTTGCTCATAAGCTTTACCTTGTCATATATTTTATTGCCTGTCATAGGCACAGGAGCTCCACCTTCTTCTGATTTGCCATTAAATTCTTTTTTCCATTTTCGATACCGATGTTTGGTAGGTAAGAATCTACGATGGCCAAGAAACACATTCTTACTCCAATTATCCATACGCATCCAATTTGTCTTATCCGCACATATGGGACATGCACACTGTCATTTGACACTATAGCCTGATAGATTTCCATAGACTGTAAAATCATTAATTGTTCCAAATAACATAGGCCTCAAGTTGAAGAGTTCTTTTTTACACTCATCATATACCTCTACACCTGTTTCCCACATATGTTTTAAATCTTCAATTAATGGAGTCAAGTATACATCTATATCATTTCCTGGTTGCTTCGGTCCAGAAATTAACATAGTCAACATCATGAACTTGTGCTTCATGCATAGCCATGGAGGTAAATTATAAATCAGCAACATCACCAGCCAAGTACTGTGAGAACTACTCTGAATACCATGAGGGTTTATTCCGTCAGTAGACAATGCAAGACGTAGGTTTCTTGGTTCTTGCCCAAATTCTAGGTAATCATTGTCAATTTTTGACCATTGAGGAGAATTTGCGGGATGTCGAAGCATTCCATCACGAATCCTTCCATATGGATGCCAGGTTAAGTGCTTTGCATCTTCCTCGTTACGATACATGCGCCTAAATCTTGGTATTATAGGAAAATAGCATAGAACTTTGGCTGGAGCATTTTTTTCTTATATCGTGAAGCACTACATTTAGGAGACGCGTCTAATGATGCATACTCATTCCTAAATAAATTGCAATCTTCAGGACAAGCATGTATCCTCTCATAACTCATGCCAATAGAGCATATCATTCGTTTAGCCTCATATGTTCGACCAGGTAGCACGTTGTTCTCAGGCAATAGTTAGCAAGTCTGTGAAGCTCTTATCAGACCATCCATTTCTTGCTTTCAAGTTATACAATTTTAAGACCGCAGACAAACCTGTGAATTTAGTGCATCCATCATACAATGGTGTCTCTGCATCACTTACTAGTTTGTCAAACATTTCAGGACAATCGCGCAGATCTTCTTCAATGACATTCACAAACTCTTCGACTCGATCAAACTATTGTTTATCTTTTTCAAAATCGTTTGATGCATTCGTCACATTGGTCCTAGAATTAGTGGACTTAGTTTGTTTTTCTCCGTGCAATGTCCAACATGTATAATTTTGATCAATTCCATTACATATTAAGTGAGTTGCCAAGACATTTGCACTAGTCGCTCTATAACAACAGTCTAAGCATGGACATATGATTTTACTAGTGTCTTCAGCGTGAGTAACAACAACCTTAACAAACTCTTTCACTCCATCTTGATATTCTTTTGATATTCGATCAGCTGACATCCATAGTTCCTATACGTCTTAATAACTAAGACGTAGAAAATAGATAATTCGAGTTAAGTTAATTGGTAGAGAAATCCTATATGTACTGAAGGAATGCTTCCCGAAAGCATCACGAAATGCTCGTCAGTCACTTTGCTTTTCTATTTAAACTTATTTTTAGTTACTTAATTAACTGCCACACCCACTTGACCACTTATTTACTTTACAAAAGTGAAATTCTACCTTTTGTCAACAAAAAAAAAGTGAAATTGTAGCTACTAAATTACTTGACCAAATAAAGAAAAAAAGAGACCAAAATATCTCAATATTTGTAATGTAAGTGACCAAAATATTCAACATTCATAATTTCAGGGATAAAAAATGAAACCCAAAAACAATCTTAATGGATTAAATTATCTAATATTTATAATTTAAGAGATCAAAATCAAATAAATAAAACTTAAAAAAACAAAATAAGAGGAACTAATATACCCTTCCTAAAAATCAAGTGGGTGTGGCAGTTAATTAGCAACTAAATAATAAGTTCAAATAGAAAAACAAAGTGACTGGCGAGCATTTCGTGATGCTTTCAGGATGCATTCCATCGATACATATAGCATTCTGTAATTAGTAATGGATAGTTGAATTGGATATGACAACCAAATTGGGTTCTAACTACGAATGATATCCCAATTTTAGGTGGTAGGCCTATGAAGCAGTATTAGCCTCTGTTTGTTTCTGCGATAAACTTGTCTTAAACGCACGTCTACATAGAAGCAGCTAATTTTAGCCTCTTTTTTTCCACGGTGGAGTGGTTTTGAAACGCGCAAATGGCATGTTTAAAGCTAATCCAAACAGCCACTTAATTGTTAAAGTTAGAGTTATGTAGTATCCGGCGCAAAAAAATAGACAGATATACAATGATGAAATGCAATGCACAAATGTAAACAATGAAGCCGCCACCATATTTTATTTATCCCGTGAGGGGAAAGGAAAATAATGATAAAACCTAGAAAAGATCGGGTTCGGGAGTTGGTTACATGAGGGGAAGACGTTAACACCCCCTCATATCCGTTGTACTCAACGGGAACCATTTGAGGAATTTTGGTTTGCATAAACAGAGATAACCGTATAAAAAGAAATAAATTACCGCATATTAAACAGAAAGGGAAAACAAGAGTTTTTTATTATTTGGCTTGACGAGAGAGGCTCTCGCTCCTACGTATCCCCCAAGTACAATGAGGAAGTCAAAGCTCACGTAGTTCTTCCTGAAAAAGGTTTTATTTGTTGGTTGTTTTTAGTGAACGATGCCTAGGTCGCATTCCACTGAGACAACAGTATTGCTTGTATACTCAACTGAGGTTTAAGCGTGTGTCTGTATCAGGGGAATGGATAAAGCATCATTCGTTTAAGAAAAAAGAATTTAAAAAAGATTTGACTGCACAAGGGCAGATGAAAGAGAGTTGACTGCACAAGGGCAGAAAAAAACAGTTGAGTGGGTTGAGTGTCTTTTAGATTTTTGGATACTGTTTAGTGAATGTGGATAACCTCATTGCCACAAGTCATCCGTCAAGGACGAGGTTATCCTAGCAGAGGCAAGTCATCCGTCAAGCTCCGCCGTTTCATTCAGTTTATTATCGAATTAATTAAAAAATGAGAATAGCCGGAAACGAGTCATCCGTCAGGCTCCTTCTATATCATTTTTAATTAATAAGTATTTTAGGTTTTAGAACAAGAATAAACTCAAAGCCGCAAGTTATCCGTCAAGGACTGGTTTATTCTTATTCTATTTTTTAGCAAAAGATTTTCACAAATTCCAGTTCAGATAAACAAAAGAAAAAGAAAGAGGTCGAAGATGATAGAGATGCGAATGAATGCACATGAATGACAAATAATGATGATGCTGAACAGTTATAATAATACGAAATTAAATCATCGAAGCAAATATTAATTCAACAGATATCAGTCAAACAATTAATTGCACTCGGTTAGTTAAAATAAAATAAGATGAAAGCGAGTCATCCGTCAGGCTTCTTCTTATTCTTTTTTAACTAACGTGTTTTATTCACTTTATTAAAAGTTCGGAATAATGATAAATTAAACCGCAAGTCATCCTTCAAGGGCTTATATATCATTATTCATTTTTTACTAACAATTTTCTTCACTAAAAAAAAAGTTACGGAATAACGATAAATTAAAGCGCAAGTCATCCGTCAAGGGCTTATTTTATCATTATTCATTTTATTTGTGAAAACTTTCAAGTTTAAACTATCACAAAAATTAATTAAGATAAACAACAGGGATGTTTTAAGTAATAAGGGGTGCAGCAAATAAAAATCACAAAAAAACGAACAAGAAAAAAAAACAGAAAAAAAATTCTGGGCCCAAAAAAAGCCCAATTCCTTTACCCAGAAAATAGACTGGGTCGGGTGACCCATGGGTCAACCCAGACCCGGTCACAAACCCATTATCCAAATAAAAAAACAAACAAAAAAAAGTATGGCCAATCATGTACTGACACGTGGCGGAGGAACTTCTTCTTCCTCACAACAACATTGAACTACCACGAAGAAGCCATGGAGCACGGTCAACGTCACAACATTCAAACGGTCACCGAATCTCACAAACGAATAGTCGATTTGATAGTACTCTCCGCGTAGATCACGAATATATCAACAATCGTACAAGGAGAAAAAGACCACGCAAGTTTGAACTCAAAATTTCAAAAATGATTTTCACATGGAAACAATTAAAAACAACAATCAAAACTAGTTTATAGATGTTCCAGAAGCATGAAATGATCGTTTTATACCTTTGATTGTGAGCGAAATGACCGATTCGGAGTTTTTGGTTTTTCCGTGACTCTGGAGCTCCGATGCGCTGCTTTCCGTTCGTTTTTTGACCAATCAGAGTTTGGATTTGAGTTCAGGAGGGTCCAAACTATAAGAATTGAGTATTTGATTGTTGATTTTGGGTGATTTTTGAAGTGGTGGTTGGTGGTGGTTGTTCGCCGGAAAATGGAATTCCGGCGGTGGCGCCGGAAAAGTGTTGGTGGAGGAAGGAGGATGTGATTTTTCTGATTTTTTATCTTGGAATGTGTGAAAAATGATTGGTAATGATTGAGTGATGTGAGGTGTGTATTTATAGTGATAGGATTAGGTGAGTGATATTTGTGTAATAAAATGTAATTTTGGGTTAATGAGATAGATTAGTAAAAATGGTAATAAAATGATTATGAGGTGGAGATGATGAGGTGGAGATGATGAGGTGTCGCAATGTGATTGGTCAAAAGCAAAGAATTTTTTATAAAATGGTAAAAAAAATGTAAAAAACAATAAGAAAAAATGAATAAAAATGTAGAAAAATATAAAAATGAAATATAAACTTAAATAAAGAGATAAAACTATTTTTGATTATTTTTGCTATTTTTTGTATAAAAAGATAAATCGCGACAATTAAAAGAAATAAAGAAAAATGAATAAATTGTAAGCACATAATTACTATTTTTGATATTTTTCATAAAAATAAGAAATAATTTTTAAATAAAATATTTATTTTAAAAAGTGCAAAATTAGGGTATTACAGCTGCCCCTATTTAATTGTCTTATACTCGAATGCGTAAATGACTTGCGTCTTTACATGTTCGAAGTCAAAGATAATTAAATACAAATGCCCTAATTTTGTAGTGTGAATGTGATGTAATGGTAATGAATGCATATGGAAGATGAAGGTGGAAACATACCTGGAATAACTAGTAATTGAATACCTGAGAATGAAATGATCATTACCCGCCCTATGGGTGTGTTGATCTTTGACTGTCAGTGGAGACTGAACCTTTCTTGATTTGCAGCGAAGACTGGATTTTTCTTTCTTACTTTCAATGCGGACTGAACTTCTGCGACAGATAGCGAAGACTAAACGTCCATTGAATTTTAGTGAAGACTGAATTAAGATTACAGTGAAGACTGTAACTTTCACGACCATCAGTGAAGACTGAACTAAGATAACAGTGAAGACTGTGCTCTGCCTAACATTCAGTGAAGACCGAATTGAGATAACCGTGAAGATTGTAACTTCCATGATGATCAGTGAAGACTGAATTAAGGTAACAGTGAAGACTGTAACCTCCTTGATTGTCAGTGAAGACTGAATTTCTAAGACGAATAGTGAAGACTGGATTTCGTTAACTGCCAGTGAAGACTGGATTTTCTTGGGGTTTCAGTGAAGACCGAACTGAGATAACAGTGAAGATCGTACCCTCCATGACTTTCAGTGAAGACTGAACTAAGATGACAGCGAAGACTGTAACCTCCATAACCATCATTGAATATTGAACTAAGATGACAGCGAAGACTGTGACCTCCATAACCATCAGTGAAGACTCAATTTTTTTAACTGTCAGTGAAGACTGGATTTTCTTGGACTTTCAACAAAAACTGAACTTAGATAACAGTGAAGACTGCACTTTGGTTTTCAGCAAAGGCTGAACTTTCTTTGACCTTCAGCGAAGACTGTATTTTTCTTGGTATCCAGCGAAGACTAATCTTTCTCCTTTTCAGCGAAGGCTGATTTGAGATAACAGTGAAGACTGTACTTTTTTCGGGTGTTCAATGAAGATCGAACTTTCTGATTCTCAATGATGACTGAATTATCTTGATTTTCAGTGAAGACTGAACATTACTCTGGTGTTTGACGAAGATTGAATTGATATGATAGCGAAGACTGAGCTTTTTTCTGACATTCAGTGAGGACTGAACTTTTTCTGATATTCAGTGAAGACTGAACCTTGGTTTTCAGCAATGACTGAACTGTCTTGATTTTCAGTGAAGACTGATCTTTGTACTGAGTATTTTGCTTGAGTTTGAGGTATCTTTGAAGAAAGAAACTCACTGAGAGAAAGAGTCGAATATTCCGCCATTACTATGGCAAAACTTTGTATGACAACTACTTGACAACTGTGTTGCTGAGAAACATGGTTCATTAATCAACTTTTTGGAGATGCTGTATGCTGACTTCATTGGGGATATGGTTCTAAAACCAACTTGCAGAAGTAAAGTGTACCAACTTTTACTGAGGATACAGTATGTTGATGGGCTTACTGGGGGAATGACTTATTGATCCATTCACTGGGGATGCTATGCATAAGCCAACTTTATTGGGGAAAATGGCTTAACAACCGACTTGCTGAAAATGCGGTGTTCCAACCAACTTACTGGGGATAAACAATTATCAACTGCCTCACTGGGAAAGAAAATATTCGTCAACCTTTTCATTGAGAATATGATGCACTGACCGATCTGCTTGGAGATGACACTTTGTTGACCAGTTCACTGGGAAAAGATTCATCAACCCTTCTTGTTGAAAAGTTCTGATTCGATAACCGTCTTGTTGGAGAATTAGGTACATGAACCTTTTTCACTGAATGAGAGATCCAAGTTCGCAACCTGTTAAAACAAATATTTTGAACTTGTGTTTCGTGAATGCATGATTATGTATATCTAATGCCTAAATGCAGATGAAATATCTGATTATATGCAGGAGATTGTATGCACGTATGCGTGAATGCATGTATGCATGAATGAATGAATTTCGGATTTTCTGTTGAAGAGAGTTTGAATTTCCCGGCACCGAGAATCTGAGTAACTCTGACATTGTTGAAATGAAGACCTTTGCAAGCTTATGTTGCAAGACAGGTGTTCAAACAAGCTTCCAAAAAAGGAACAACGGTTTTCTTTGACTGCAACAACGTGCACTAAGAGTGGAAACTCTTCACCATCCATGTTATTGACAACCACGGTTGCACCTTTCAGGAGGATATAATCTTGACAAAGTATGCCCCAAGCACTTGAATCCATGAAGGGTGTGCCCCTGACCAACTGAAATTTGCAGTGTAACCAATTCTTGAACCAATTCACCTTGATGAGCAGTGTATTCAACTTGTTTGCCCCTGATTAGCAGAAGTCATAGATAACTTGCCCCTAGCTAGGAGTGTCTCAAATCAGCTTTGTCCTTGATCAGACCATTGTTCAAATTTCCTTGATGTCAAGTATTAATTTCCAAAGCAAAATCATGTGTTTTGAAAAATGTTTTGGATATAATGCACATGCAAGTTCTTGGTATTGAATATTTTGAAAGGTAACACATGGTGTGTACAAAAGATAATTACTGATTAATCAAACAGGAGGAGTCAGCGTAACAATAAATTTCAAGGTGAACCTAGTTTCAATTAGGTTTTTTGAGGGTTATAACATGCAATTAGGATTCATGTAAATCGAGCCAATAAGATATGAATTGTGTTATCAAATTTTCCCATACTTGAACCTCTGCTTGTCCTTAAGCACAAAAATAATGACTGTTTTGAGTACAGGTTTGAAACAAGACACGACAACTCTAATCATACGTGGATGTCGGCTAGATAAGAAAATCAAGTAATTGATATCAAAACCAAGGGTACTGTAGTAAGACAAAAACACACATTGCAGTCAAAGACTCTCATCATATGAAGACAAATCTGAAGTATTTTATTGTGACTCTAACTTTTGCTCAAATTTTATTCACCCTTTTCATTCAAGCGCGATCACATTAAGCCCGTTATCTTGTACACGCTCATGGTAGAAAAATCTGTTAGTGATTATGATCATATATCAAGGGGAGTTGGTAAAAATCAGTTTGGTAACCCCTTTTTCTCTTCCAAATGCAGTTGTGGGGGATCAGATCGTAACCCGACCTACCAAGTTCAGAACTAGACTCCTCTGAACCAACTGCTAAATGGGTATATTTACTATGGTTTTTCAACAACTGCTGGATTAAACAACCGAGTGAGGGTCATCTAACTCAATAAGTGCATTAACCAAAGTATGCAAATTTTCATTTATGGATCATTCACTTATGTTCATCGATTTCCTACTTAGTTTGCGCCCAAGATGGTGCCGACTGCTAAGATAAACTACTGAGGGTTACTTAAAAACTTATGTTCAGGTCTTCGTCAAAATCAGTACTCAAATTATTCTTGCATACTTCTGAGGGTCTAAGATGTTAAGACAGTACCGATTTTATTGAATCATTTCTGAACCTTCATAATGTAGCCTAAAGTGCAAAACAACCTATATACTCTTAAAGTGTCATGTCAAGTGACAAACCAAAATTGATTGTTTTTTTGTTTTCTTTTTTAAAAAAGATATATCTCAAAAAACTAGGAGAATCAGATAACAACAAAACATATGTAAGAACAGCTCAATTCAACTTTTTTTTTTATGTTATGAAATAATGAAAGAAAGTAAAACGATGTCTTACATCCTCAACTAGGTTTTTTCACCATTGAAAGCATAAATCAGCAAAGACCAATTATTTATTTTCATCATCCTCGCTCCAAGTTTGTAAGTAATAAAATAAAATAAAATAAAGGTGAACACAAATGGATTGATTCAAAAACATGAATGTTTATTATATTAAAAATACTTGACGAAGTACATAATCTTAAAAGCAAACAAATGCTTGACAAGAAAGAAATAAAAAGCCTAGCGATCATAGGGATGAGCTTCCTAGTTTGCAAAATTGTGTTTGAAGAACACAGGTGCACCCTAGCTTGACTATTTCCATTATTCTCTTTATCCTTTAGCATGGCAATTTAATTCTCACAGGAAACCAATATCGGAGAAACCTACTGAATGCCCCACTTACTGTTCATTTTTCATAACCGGCTCGCCTTCTTCAAAGGACAACAATTTCTCATCTAGAAGTTCTTGCACCCTGTACTTAAAGGCTTTGCAATCGTCAGTGGAATGACCTTCAGTTCCTGCATGATACTCACATTTTGCCTGAGCATCATACCAAGCTAGAAATGGTGCAGTTTTGGGTTTCATAGTCCCAGCAGTTTCCATTCCACTGCGTACCAGATAAGGAAGAAATTGACTGTATGACATAGGAATTGGATCGAAGACCTTTTTGGGCTCTTGTTGAGCCGGTCGTTCCTTTTGAGTTTGTTGCGGCACATGATTCATTTGCATTTGATATGGATATCCAGGGAATTGTTGATGTTGGGCAGCAGCCAAGTACGGATATGGGAAGTAAGGAAACTGCATAGGCATTAGTGGTGGAGCTTTGTCATTCTCAAAAGTGACAAAACTTGTCTCTTCCTCTTCTTTTCCTTTGAAACTATTAGCCGGCTTCCTTGTACTATTCTGAGCAACAGATGGAATCCTACCGCTCTTGATCCCTATCTCAATTCTTTCACCAGCTCGGACCAAATCAGAGAAGTTTGAGGAAACACTACCAATCATATTTTTATAGTATGCCTCCTGCAGAGTATTGATGAACATGTCCACAAGTTCTGTTTCTAGGAGTGGTGGACGTACTTGAGAAGCTAAGGCTCTCCATCTTTGAGCATAGACCTTGAAAGATTCATCCTCCTTCATAGTGGTATTTTGGAGCTGAGTGCGGATTGGAGCCATATCCATATTATACTGGTACTGTTTGACAAAAGCATTAGCCAAATTCCTCCACGAATGGATGTTACCTTTTTCAAGTTGCATGTACCAGTTGAGAGGCACATCAGCCAGACTGTCTTGGAAACAATGTATCATTAGCTTGTCATCATGAGAGTAAGAAGTCATTTTCCTGATATACATGACCAAGTGGTTCTTTGGGCAACTCAAACCCTTGTACTTTTCGAAGTTAGGCCTCTTGAACTTTGGTGGGAGTACCACATCAGAAACCAGGGACATCTTTGTGAAATCTAATGGATCACTACCTGTTTCCACCAGATTCAATCTTTTCTCTAGAGCTTGGTATTTCTGTTCTAACAGAGGAGTAGAATCAACCTTTGGTTCATTAACCGGAGGCACAAGTCCTTGATAAGCAAAACTGGGCCTATGAGGCTCGAGACCCTCGTAAGCATCTCTAGGATCATCAAACGCTTCTTGATTCAGGTCAACCACTTGTTGAACAACATTAAGCCTAGCAGGAACTTCCATAAGTGGAGCAGAGGTTGCAGGCACATATCCTTGCGGAACATAACCTTTAGGCAGACCAAAAGTAGGCCAATCATAACCAGTAGAGGCATTTCCTTGAGTGACCATAACTGCAGGCGCGGGAGCCTCAACCGTCCTTGGTTGCACATTCATATTAGTCAACATCTCAATGACTTGATCTATCTTTCCACCCAACTAGATTACCTTTCCACCCATCTGGGTTACCTCAGTCTGTAGAGCATCATGCTTTTCTTGCTAGTTATCCATGATATGATGAGCAACTCTTCTTGTCGAGTAACGGTGCCGGGAAGGTAACCGTTGGAATGAATGAATGAGAATGAGATTTTTTTTTTAAAACAACGAAAATGCATGAATTTTTTTTATGATTGAAAATGCATGATTTTTTTTCAAAGACTTTTCCACATTTTTTTTGTAAATGTATGAATGATAAATATGCATGATTATTTTCATGGATGCATGAATGTGATGCATGGATATGATCATTGTAACATTGTATCATCTGGCGAACTTGATCTCAAAGTCAAAAATCTTCCATATTCATAACAAATTGGTTCATTTCAAAGTGAAATTTCTGAGGCCAAAAGTTCAAAGTTACTTGTAACCCACCCTCTCACATGTTGTTCTAGGTTGACACGGATACCCAAAATCCTCGATTACTTTTCCCAAAAGCAACCTCATCTGGTTGAGATTATAACGCCAACTGGATGAGTCAACATCATAACTTCGACACAGGTTCTAAACAGTGGGTCCTAAAAAAGTTTCGGACACCTAATAAGGCCACCATAGTCCTGGACCCCTCTAGGAAACATGAAGCCCACAAGGCATCCGCCAATGAGTCCAATTATTCCAAGGGAATCTATTCTGGTCGAGACCGTTATATCCAAGCCCAGAGACATACGTCAGGGAGCCCAATAAAACAATCCTTCATCTAATCCTGAGTATCCCTCTAGCTCGGGTACGGAGCATAGTCACACTGTATCCAAGAACCAAGCCATGAAGGCAAAAAGAAAAAAAAGGAGTAGAAGAGAAGACAAAGTCAGCAAATCCAAATAGTTCAATATTTTGCGGTAAAGTAAAAGATAGGATAGATACGACTAACTTGGAATAAGCAAACCAAAAGCCCCAAATTAGGCTTAACTCTCTAATCATATGTCCCCAGTGAAGTCGCCAGCCCGACGCAAAAAAATATACAGATATGCAATGATGAAATGCAATGCACAAATGTAAACAATGAAGCCGCCACCATATTTTATTTATCCCGTGAGGGGAAAGGAAAATAATGATAAAACCTTGAAAAGATCGGGTTCGGGAGTTGGTTACATGAGGGGAAGACGTTAACACCCCCTCATATCCGTTGTACTCAACGGGAACCATTTGAGGAATTTTGGTTTGCATAAACAGAGATAACCGTATAAAAAGAAATAAATTACCGCATATTAAACAGAAAGGGAAAAAAAGAGTTTTTTCTTATTTGGTTTGACGAGAGAGGCTCTCGCTCCTACGTATCCCCCAAGTACAATGAGGAAGTCAAAGCTCACGTAGTTCTTCCTGAAAAAGGTTTTATTTGTTGGTTGTTTTTAGTGAACGATGCCTAGGTCGCATTCCACTGAGACAACAGTATTGCTTGTATACTCAACTGAGGTTTAAGCGTTTGTCTGTATCAGGGGAATGGATAAAGCATCATCCGTCAAGAAGTTGAAAAACATTTGACTGCACAAGGGCAGATGAAAGAGAGTTGACTGCACAAGGGCAGATGAAAGAGAGTTGAGTGGGTTGAGTGTCTTTTAGATTTTTGGATACTGTTTGGTGAATGTGGATAACCTCATTGCCACAAGTCATCCGTCAAGGACGAGGTTATCCTAGCAGAGGCAAGTCATCCGTCAAGCTCCGCCGTTTCATTCAGTTTATTATCGAATTAATTAACAAAGTGAGAATAGCCGGAAACAAGTCATCCGTCAGGCTCCTTCTATCTCATTTTTAATTAATAAGTATTTTAGGTTTTAGAACGAGAATAAACTCAAAGCTGCAAGTCATCCGTCAAGGACTGGTTTATTCTTATTCTATTTTTTAGCAAAAGATTTTCACAAATTCCAGTTCAGATAAACAAAAGAAAAAGAAAGAGGTAGAAGATGGTAGAGATGCGAATGAATGCACATGAATGACAAATAATGATGATGCTGAACAGTTATAATGATACGAAATTAAATCATCGAAGCAAATATTAATTCAACAGATATCAGTCAAATAATTAATTGCACTCAGTTAGTTAAAATAAAATAAGGCGGAAGCGAGTCATCCGTCAGGCTCCTTCTTATTCTTTTTTAACTAACGTGTTTTATTCACTTTTTTAAAAGTTCGGAATAATGATAAATTAAACCGCAAGTCATCCGTCAAGGGCTTATTTATCATTATTCATTTTTTACTAACAATTTTCTTCACTAAAAAAAAAGTTACGGAATAACGATAAATTAAACCGCAAGTCATCCGTCAAGGGCTTATTTTATCATTATTCATTTTATTTGTGAAAACTTTCAAGTTTAAACGATCACAAAAATTAATTAAGATAAACAACAGAGGTGTTTTAAGTAATAAGGGGTGCAGCAAATAAAAATCAGAAAAAAACTAACAAGAAAAAAAAACAGTAAAAAAGTTCTGGGCCCAAAAAAAGCCCAATCCCTTTACCCAGAAAACAGACCGGGTCGGGTGACCCATGGGTCAACCCAGACCCGGTCACAAACCCATTATCCAAATAAAAAAACAAAACAAAAATTATGGCCAATCATGTACTGACACGTGGCGGAGGAACTTCTTCTTCCTCACAACAACATTGAACCACCACGAAGAAGCCATGGAACACGGTCAACGTCACAACATTCAAACGGTCACCGAATCTCACAAACGAATAGTCGATTTGATAGTACTCTCCGCGTAGATCACGAATATATCATTAGTTTTTACAATAAGTGTTCGTACAAGGAGAAAAAGACCACGCAAGTTTGAACTCAAAATTTCAAAAATGATTTTCACATGGAAACAATTAAAAACAACAATCGAAACTAGTTTATAGATGTTCCTGAAGCATGAAATGATCGTTTTATACCTTCGATTGTGAGCGAAATGACCGATTCAGAGTTTTTGGTTTTTCCGTGACTTTGGAGCTCCGATGCGCTGCTTTCCGTTCGTTTTTTGACCAATCAGAGCTTGGATTTGAGTTCAGGAGGGTCCAAACTATAAGAGTTAAGTATTTGATTGTTGATTTTGGGTGATTTTTGAAGTGGTGTTGGTGGTGGTTGTTCGCCGGAAAATGGAATTCCGGCGGTGGCGCCGGAAAAGTGTTGGTGGAGGAAGGAGGATGTGATTTTTCTGATTTTTTGTTTTGGAATGTGTGAAAAATGATTGGTAATGATTGAGTGATGTGAGGTGTATATTTATAGTGATAGAATTAGGTGAGTGATATTTGTGTAATAAAATGTAATTTTGGGTTAATGAGATAGATTAGTAAAAATGGTAATAAAATGATTATGAGGTGGAGATGATGAGGTGTCGCAATGTGATTGGTCAAAAGCAAAGAATTTTTTATAAAATGGTAAAAAAATGTAAAAAACAATAAGAAAAAATGAATAAAAATGTAGAAAAATATAAAAATGAAATATAAACTTAAATAAAGATATAAAACTATTTTTGATTAATTTTGCTATTTTTTGTATAAAAAGATAAATCGCGACAATTAAAAGAAATAAAGAAAAATGAATAAATTGTAAGCACGTAATTACTATTTTTGATATTTTTCATAAAAATAAGAAATAATTTTTAAATAAAATATTTATTTTAAAAAGTACAAAATTAGGGTATTACAAATTAGAATTATATACTAGTGTACAAATAGAATCTTTCCACCGTGGAGTGGTTTTGAAACGCGCAAATGGCATGTTAAAAGCTAATCCAAACAGCCACTTAATTGTTAAAGTTAGATTTAGAATTATATACTAAAATCTCATACGGAAGTTAAAGCTGCGCTATATAATATATACTAGTACATTTCAGCATTAACTACTACATAGTGGCCTAAGATAGAATTAGTTGTGTGAATATCGTCAATTGGGTAATTTTTACCTAAGATGACCATGTCATGATCTATCTCTAGTGAGAGGTACAACAACGTAACACTAATTGTTATTAATCTATTAGCTTAACTTCTATATTTTGCTCCTTTTTTGTGTAACTCCTTGTTTTGCTCCACTTCAAGCAAGAGAATAACTTATTGGTAGATTGGACACGTACAACCTATTAAATACAAATCAATGCACATGAAGTGAAAATTAGCTAGCTACATATATAGAAAACATTGAAAATAGCAAAGCTTGTATTTTATATATGTAGTGGGAAACAGGGTCAGAGAAGTTCTCCTCCAAAAACCAAAAAATGCATCAAACAAAACACACACTCAGAGGAGGGGGGAAATTAAGCAATATAATCACAATATATATTTTGTCTTAACATAATTTTTTGGCATAAGTAAACTCTTTGAGTTGGAGTGATTAAAAATAGCATAAAAATGATTATCAGATAGGTTATAATAACTAACACACACAGTTAACTAATTGATTCTAGTTTCATGATTAGTTCTAACGTGCAAATTGAATTGGAAATCGAAATGTTTTAAGTGAAAAACATGAGCAGGAGCTGAAGTGAAACCAGACCAAGAAGTCTCCATACAAAAGATATTGTGATTTCTTTTTATATATATGAAAAGTTCCAGTTTAGAACTACATCCTACTTGACTTCACCATATTGGTGGATATGACAATCTTCAGAGACTATTCTTACCTCTGATTGAGATTGAGGACTGTTCTTAAAAATTAAACCAAACAGAAAGAACTACAAGTCTAGGGCAGTCATCAACAGATCAAATTTTTCTCTTCTTTTCTCTATATACATGACAAAAGCTTTGAAGTTTGAATACAACTTATGACCACTTGTAAGAGAGTTTATGAAACAACTTATGAACTGTTTTCAGCTAATTTTTTCTATAAACTCACAAGATAGCTTATGAAAACATTTGGCTTTAAAATATCTTCAGTGTGTGTGTTTATCCATATGTGTATATATTTGGAAGTTTCAACTTATTTTTAAAGTTCAGATGTTACAATAATCACAGGTAGAATAAATAATTTGTCATACACAAACTGAAACTGTTTCTCTTTTCAACATTCATTCAATAAATTTTTATAGCTAGAATGAATAATGTTACTTAAGCTACAGTTAGTTAATGAAATACAAATACAAATAGAGACAAAAAGAGAGATACCGCCATACCGGTGAATCAAGTAATTAATAATTAACATCATAAACTGAAATTAGGCCAACTATATTTCACTTGACTTAATATGATTGTTGTTGTGAATCATCACTATACTAATAATTATGTTTTTGTTTGGAAAAAGCAAAAATAATTAAATTAAAAAAAGTCAGGGTTTTCATTGCAAAAGTCGACCTATATGAAATTCTTGAAGCTTTCATTACAATTGTGTCAGATTATGAAATCTAAAACTTTAACTTTCATTTACTGCTCTTCAAATGAAACTATGGTACACCTAACAAGTATTGTTTCTGTTGGCACAAATATTTCACCCTTTCATAATCATTTTTCAATGAACGTGCAGACAAGAATTGTTGCAAGCACGTGAAAAACATAAGGAAGAGCAGGTGATAGCTTTGAAGCACGAAATGGAAAGTGGAATGGTTAGTTTTTATCAGATCACTTTTACACAATTTGAATTCCAATTATTTTCTTAATGACAAGGTTCTGTTCTCACATTTTGTGCAATAATTTTGTAGGCACAAGCAATGAAAGAGCAAGCTCAACTCAGGGAGGAGATGGCTTACCAGTACAAACTCGGCAACTTTGAGGTAAGAATTACGAATTCAACTCTATTTTGACCTTGACTTTTAGCTTGACCTTCAACTAAATTTTCTGCAATTTTGATGACTATAGGCTGCTGCCGCAATTCAGAGAAGGTTGGACCCTGATGCTGCCGTGTAGTTCTGCTACAACACCTTACAACAAGAAACATTACAAATAAGCAAACACTCCACTTGACCTC